>JADMLL010000001.1:9919603-10559579 GCA_016920875.1 Columbicola columbae | reverse complement strand
GCAATAAACAGAAAATACATACAGAAACAGACTGACAGATGTACATATAGATGATGCCCTGATAGTGGAATGCATGAGTCGAAAGTAGGACTTGAAAGACACGAAAAAGATTTTACAAGTTATGGAAGGTATCGTTTTTCCTTCATTTCCTCTACCATTTACAGAATGAGACAGTAATTTTGAGTTGTTGTTTAAAGGGTGTGACATGCATCTTTAAATTTCAGTTGAAAAATTATTTTTCTGATGAAATAGAAATAAGTAATTTAAAATAGTCCCGAACCAACACGCGCAAAACGAGACCTGGTGTAAAATCCTTTTTATAAATTGAATAAATGAGCGAGGGTAAAATATTTATAAATAATTCATAAATAATATAAAATTAAAATGGAAAATATGTGAGTAAATTACGGGCACAACAAGGATATGACGTGTGAAATTATACAGATTTCCGAATAAAAGTTTTCCAGTCATGTTTAAATCATGTTTCTCAGTTGTAAGCATTGTTTTTGTAAAAGGATATTGCCTCAGCTTGAAAAGGTTCGTGATCAACATCTGACTATTTTGAAACGAAAACTGAGAATCCAATTAAAAGTGAGAGTGGTCTCAAGCATGAAGCCTATAGGTCTCTAGAAAGCCGCATTGAAATGGAAGTCTCGATGCCACCAACTGCAACTTCTCCGACTTTCAATCCCTTAAATACATTAAAGTAGACTGCACCACAAAGCGACAGAAAACAAAACGAGGAAAAACGAGAGAGGCCGTAAACAACGTCAAAGTTCAAGAAAACCGCGTCGTTTTTCCTAATTTCCTTCTGTTTTCGGAAGTCGACACACACACAAAGGAAACCTTTTTAATATTAGGCGTTATTTGCTAATTTAAAGAACCTTCAAGTCAGCTTACGCCATTTTAGGGTCAAATAAACTCTAATTGAATTTCACTGTTTCCCAATCTTTTCTTAATTTAGAACTTGAAATGTTTTACTTAAAACTTCCCGATCAAAAACTTTTAACGACACGTTTTAATATTAATGTTTCATTTTAAATTTTTTCTCAGGTTCGATCCCGCTTCGAAGCCTACAGCCGAAGGTTAAGATAACTTTCCCTTTTTTTTCTATCCGAATAAATTTTCTAATTTCACACTTTCTCCTCTTATTTTCGAAAACTTATTAGAAATGGTAACAGCGGAATCTGTTCTATGTTAGAAACTCACAAACTTTTCTTCTTGGAGAAAGAAAAAAAAAGTTATTTTTCGATAAGGAATTGATCTCAACCAATTTTACAGAATTAATTCCAAGAATGAAAATCAGAACTCCAAAAGTTTCTCTTTTTCAAGACAGGTCTTGTTTTGTGCGTCTTCTAGTTACAATATCCGCATTTCAAAGTTAATTTAATTTATATTATTTACAACCACCTGACTCCGAAATCAAGGGAATTAGTAGTTGGCGTGGTATTGATGGGTTACACCTAGAGCAGGGCTTCTTAAACTATGGTCGCGACCCCAAATGGGGTCGTGTAGCAAGCATTCTGGGGTCTGAGAGATTTTAATGTCAAATATTTAAATACCATAATTTTATACCATTTAGATGCGTATTTGTGGGAGTCACACTTACACACACAAACAAAGCTTTCGAGTGACTCAATCTTAAAACTAAAATTTCCAAAAAAGTTTTTGACTGAATTCTGGGTCGGAACTAGAACTGAATTTCCCACAATTGCTGATAAGGCGTTAAATATTAAAGGCCATTCAAGAGATGCATTCAAAAACTGCAATTTTGATGAAAAATAGGTCATGTAATTTGTATAACACTAATAAATACAATTTTACAACTTTTTAGTTTTTAATTTTAGATTTTTGTATGTTTCTAAACGAATTCTGTAACTATAAACTTTAATATGTATATGTATATTGTTACCTAATTAATAAATCACCAAAAAATATTCATTTATCTTTCTTTTATATTTATATGGGGTCGTCAGGAAATTCGCAATCATAAATTGGGGTCGTAAATGAAAAAAGTTTAAGAAGCCCTGACCTAGAGAATAAAGCCGTGAAACCAGGACCGGATTCAGGGTATAACTTGTATTAGGAAGCACAAGAGAGAAAACATTAACATTTATGAATATTGATAATGAGAGCCGCGAAAATCTCAAAACTCGAGTTCGAGTCAACTATTTAATAAAAAGGAAACTTGCAAATCTTCTCACCGACAAAGTTTTAAAGTGAAGTGTCAAAGTCGACCAAGTTTTTCGACTGTAAAAGTGTTTTTCTAAACTCTCACACAATTTTAAATGTCAAAAATATCATAAAACTTTTCTGTTAAAATCTACAACTTAAGTTCCTCCTTTTTCAGTCTACTTTAAGTTTACGGGACCTTTTTCGAAAGGATCCTCAACCAATTTTTTTTCACAAGACTACCAACTCGGATAGTTTTACTGTAGTTGGAAAACAAAAAAATCTTCCAAAACAAAATTGATGAAAATAATCGAACGCTCGAATTCACTCTCAAAGAGTGTGACGTGATCACAAGAAATACCTGGGAAATTCACGGTGAAGCTAACTGAAGGAATTTATGTATAACAACCATTCTGATCAATGGAAGAAGGACTGAAGAAAATTCCGACAAGTAATAACGGAAAGAATTACAGTGGAATGTAGTCGAATGTTGCATAGAGCTGGCTATACACAACTAAATTTGCAGCTGAGGAAAATATTCTAGGAATAAAATTTCCAGCGATGAGAGAAAGAAAAAGAAAAGAAATCAATATTTTTAAAGATGTGAGCTAACATTGCGTTTGCATACATTTTCCTCCTGTTTGTATTTCAGATGTTCATGCAAATGATTTTGACGCCACGACAGAGAAACCTTCTTGGAGAAATTCTCATAACTCGGATTTGAAGGGCGCTGGCACAAATCCAAACGACCCAATATTCGACAACAATTTAGTGACTAATGTTACCGTGCAGTTAGGAGAAACTGCTTTTCTACGCTGTCGAGTGAGAAACCTTGGAGAAAGGCCGGTAAGATTATCATTATTTTATTATATTTCATTTAATACTTGTATAAAATTCTTTAAATTTTTTAATATCTCTCCTTCCTTGTCTCTTCTTTCCTTTCTTCCGCCATCCGACCTCTCATTTCTTACTACAACTTCTTATAAGAATATTTAAGATGACAGTCTCTCCGGAAACGAAAGAATTACCTTTCTAACTACTTTAAAACTTAGTAACTCTTAGAGTTATGACGGGGTTTTCATTATACTATAGAGTTAACCCTTCTAAAACACGATATAGCTGATTTTTAGAAAACGGCGTGCTGTAGGAGACCCATGTCCAATAGAAAAAAATGAGTTAGGCTCTTCAAACAAGAACTACCAACATTATACCTTTTTTTATAAGCATGATACTTCTAAATTTAAATTTTTAAGAACTTAAAATAGTAATTTCTTTTCAGTTTTGCCAAACCTTTTAATCTGTTTAGAATTTAGTTTGGGATTAAATTTTATACAAAAATAAAGAGTAATGTATGATACTTACAAACTAGACAGTCTAAAGTGAATGCTTTCCAAAGTCCATAACAATCCTTCTGCAAGTATCCAGTCCAAGGAATCACACAGCACAGTAGGTAATGAATGCATCCATTAAAAACATCCACAGTTATATGAAACTGCTTTTGTCCAATCAAACCAATGCTGTCGAAACCGTTTTATGGGACAGTTACCTGAAAAACGTTTGAAGAAGATCATCCAACAAACAAGTTTTGAAAGCAATGTCTCATACTCTAAGATGGTTAAAGATCAATATTACACCCCGGAAATCGAATTTTGTAGAATTTCCTCAAAAAAATATTTATCAATAACCATCCATAAGAAACATGTTACTCCCTGGGTATGATTATGTTCTGAGCAAATGCAATAAAATATTATAATAATAATCATAATAAATGCAAAAAACAAATTTAAATTTCGATGAGAAGAAAATATTACAGTTAGTGTAAAAAGTCAATAAAAAGATGAATCATCCCTGTTTTGCAGGAGCACACTCCTGTACATCGTAGGAGAGAATTTTCCAATAAAAATTTTCAAGGGAAAGCGAGTCAAAAATATTTGGCAGAAAACAATGAGGAAATTATTAAATTGGTTAATAATTTCGGTAACGATGGGAGAAACACGTTAAAACGTAAATCAAGAGAAAACAAAGGAAAACCGGCGGAGAATTTAATTGGCAGACTAAATCATTTAAAGATGTTGACAGAAGTTTAGGAGCAATCAACTAGTTGAAAAATGCTTTGCTTTCTCGTTCTTTCCAAAGGTCAAGGCTCCTCAATTTATTTTGTGGGAAAAGCAAAACCAGTTTAGACTTTTATACACGCATTTCAAGGTCTGATAACTCCTAAAATTTTGATTTAGAAAGGGTTGCAAACGGTCCTTACATCCTGAAAGTGGAGTCATGATTTGAGAGCTGGATTGTAACCCTGGAAAAAGCTTTTCAGGCGATCATCACTTGAATAAGCGAAAATTTTCTTCTAGAGTTGTGCAATAGCCAACATAACAACAATACTGTTAGCGAAAAATGCTCGCAATAGGAAACTGAGAGTGTGATGTGTTGATTTGACGAGTAGTCGTGCGTTTTTGAGTAATTGGTCGCTCTTATTTGAGTCTAACCCTAACATTACAGGCTACTGTCATGTTTTTCCAGAAATACGGAAGGAGATATAAAAAATTGTTGTCGTGATAAAGCACGTTGGCAAGTTTCATAACTTGTGTCTCTTTTCACGATAGCGTTCCTTCCATTATCATTAAGTTTGGCAAAGTCTAAAAGTAGGGAAAAGGTGTGAAGTGTTTATGAATAAGCTAAGATTGTGTTTCAAAAAAAAAACTTTTCCCCATATTTTCTTTTCTTTTTACTTTTCCTCGCTTTTAAGCGTTTGTTTTCAATCATTTATTTTTATATTGTTTGGAACTTGAATTTTATGTTTTTGAAAGAAAATAAATAATGATTCCCCATGAAGCTTTTTTCGATCGGATTCCCAAGCAACTTCAAATTCGTTCTTGTCGATTCAAGTTTTCGACCTTTCATTTGTCATTTTTTAGGGATGAACTTTTTTTTATTATCAAAAAAAAATTTTTGTTTTCCTTTCACTTTTCCTTGAAAGAGAAGACCTTCCTTGTTTGCAAAAGTTCAGAGGATTATTTGTCTATTTTTGTAATTTTACAGAAAAGTTTTTTTTTTATTATTTTAACATGAGAAAGGAGAGAAATTTACAATTTTTGTCATTTCTATTCTCATTTGTTTTGCTTTTATTTGAGTCAGGTCCTAAAAATTTTGTGTGGTTTTGGTTAGACCAGTGATTCTCAACCTGGGTGATATCGCCCCCTGATGGGCGAATGACATCTTGAAGGGGGTATTATAGTGCATTCTATTGGATGCATTTTTAATGCTTGCAGTGATGCGTTCCATTCTAATTCTAAATAAGACGAAAACGAACATTTATATACCAGGCATTTTTATATTAGTATACCATATAGATTACAACGTTCATCTGGCATCACATATATTACATTCGCACATGTCTTAGATTCGCTTTTGCGTGCGCAATAGTTATCTTAATTTTTGTAGGTTAAATTAAAATTCTAAGTAATAAATGTTATTCTTTTGTTACTTTCAAATTTCTTTGATATATCTTACTAACGCCCAATCTAAACCAAACCTACCTTATATTAGGGATTATCATGCAATTTTTATCTGTTAAAATTTATAGGAAGGCCTCACAAAGGGGGCGTTTGGTCCAAAAAGGTTGAGAAACATTGGTTAGACTAACTTAATTCAGAGATTGTGATGACCTCTATTCAGTATAGTCAGTACACTTTTTGGCTATCCAGTTCTTTCCCATCAAAACCTGACAATACTGCTACTATTAGGTTGACTACTACGCCGTGTCAAGGTTTTTGGATGATAATGAAGTTAAATTTTGAATTATTCAGGCGATTTGTCTATTTTGAAAAGCTGTAGACATCCGCGATGAATGATGCACTATCTTTACACTATATATTGTGACGACTTTTTGTGAAAAAAGCCAAAGTATAACAGAATGCAAGAACACGTTGGGGGTTAGCGATATTTTCATTTCCAAAATAAAAATTTGTCTTTTGGTTAACATGACAAAGGACAATATTTATAGAGAAAATTTTTTTATTACAGTTTTTATCAAACCATAACTCTCGAAATTATGTATAGAAAACCTAATTGAATCTGTTAGGTCGTTATTTTTAAACGATCACTTCAGTATTAATGGAGCTTTTTATTTGAAATTTCCCTCAAAGTGTGCTTGATTTATGCTAAGTCTGGGTAATTCTTGAGAGCGTGCGGCACTGTTTAAATAAATTTTTGACACAATTGTTATATATTCATCACATAAATTAATCCTAACTGCGTGCAGTATTTATGGAATACGTAAGACGTCAATGTCAAACATAGTAAATGTACCTCAATAAATAAGTTCATGTTCAAACTGTATACTATTCATAAAAGCATGACTAAAGACTTAAATTCCTCATGATAGTGTGCATTATTTGTGAAATATTCGAGAAGCAATTTAAGCTTAGGTCGGATATGAGTCATGTATGCAGCTATTGACAAAAGACATATAGTAAGCTGACGGACAGATAATATTTCGAGGACATACCAATTAACGTTTGCGGTAAGTTTGGTAAGAATCAACACATAGGTCATTTGTACCAGAGCCGCATTCAAGGGGCCAAAAGGCCAAAGAGCCGCGGTTTGTCGACCACTGACCTGGGTCCCTCATATAAGACAACTCTACAAATTCGTTCTATCAAACTATTCTGACTTTTATATTAATTCCAAAATTTCAAATTCACTCTCCGCTATAGAGAAGCTTTCGAAAGGCTACAAAAATTCTTTTTAAAATACATTCTAAACCAAAATTCTGTAAAAGGTTTCAGTCATTATATTACCACATTGTTAATGCGTTAATTTAAACTTTGTGTCCTAATTAAAATCTCCATGAAACAGATGCTGATCATTATGAGGTCATTATTTTGTTCGTTTTGCAAAAAAAAATTCTTTGTAACGAAGACAATCAGATAAAATAATGGGCAATGGGAATGCCGTGAAATAATTTAGAAAAAGAGAAAATTAAGAAGAAAATAATTAAAAATAAAATTTATTAACTCAACTTGTCCAAATGAGGTTTCCGCCAAAACGCAGTTTCAACGGAATTTAACGGTCTGACGGCACGCTATCTTAGTCAGAGACCAAAGGCAAGAAGCGTGTTTTTTAAATCTTCTTTCCATAGATAATAAAAATGAATTTTAAAAAAAGAAGTCGAGTGCTTTTATCTATTTTTTATAAATTTATTTCAATTTTATGTTGACAAAAAAATTTTTTAATTTTTCAAATACGAAAATATTCCAAACATAACAGGCGCGATTCGAAAGAGAATAATCGCCTTCTACAGAAATTTGGTACAATGGACTCAAAACGACTGACTAACCAGGTTGTTCAGATCTGCGGCCACAAAATGTAAATTTCATTTAATTCAATGTGAAGTGATTCATTCGGCTCAAGGCCAAGAGGCTCAAAAAAGAAAAGGAAGTGTCACAAAAGGCAGCCCGAATGAATCACTTCTTATACCTGTAAATAGTTGTGAATTGTAAAATGACCCATCCGGACAAAGGCTCAGGTATGTTAGGGAAATGTTTCATTGTTTTAATGGGCCGCCCGGATGGGTCATTCACGGTTTTTCAACCCCTTTTGGGGTATAAATACTGATCCGTTTCATTTAATAAAACATTCCGAAATCAAGAATCAGTGGTCTCGTTATTTTAACCTTCAATCACCACAGGGGTGATCTTAAGGCAGAGGAATTGTCCATTGACATACTTCCTCATTTCATCATCGGCGACCGCCACAGGAAGAAAGTCCGAACACAGGTCTTTAAACACTTCAACAGAAAATTAAAACCGACATGGTTCCTGGAAACGGAGAAAAACCTGAGAGAAATAGGGGTCACAATAGAGGACACATAAAGACGAGACATTCTAAAGAAGTAAGTAGAAAACACGAGTTTCCAGAACGAAGTCAAACTGAAAACAGGTACGGAAGAGAAAAAGTACAGAACACAGCCAGAAAGTGAAATAATTTTAGCAGAGAAGAAAGGAAAAAGAAAACACCGGAAGAAAAGGAAACTAATATGGTCGGAAAATAGCCTGATCGAAAAAAAGATTTGACTGTGAAAAAACAAACCGAAATGAGTTTTCAAAATAAAACCATTAAGAAAAAAAAATTTCCAAAAAATAGATTTTCCTTAACGATATTTTCTACATCTTTATATGTTCAACTCGGACACATTCTCATTTAGTTGTTTTCAAGAGCCCTCATGTATTAGGTCTAAAAGCTCTAAAATTATTAAGTGTAAATACTTTGTGAGAGCTTTCTTTAATTTCCTCCCAGTAAACCATTTCCTTTCTTGAGTTTATTCACTTCTTTCTTTTTTCTTTTCCTCTCTCTACAAAAACTTTCTTATGTAATTAAACTCACCTAAAGTTGATTTGTACGGCCCTTGGGTTTATAACATCACTGTCTGCCTTCTTTCCAAAAAAGCATTTCCTGTCTTGAAACAGTTCAATAAGAACCGCGTTCCAGAGAATAGATTCTTGAGAATATTTGCAAAATCTCGTCTGAATTAAATTAACCACTAAAGTAGGCTTTTCGGGCAAATATCTCAAGCCGCAGCCATTTACCCGCACTGTTTGCTCTAAAAGATGAACGACTGGACTGGATTCTTTCCTCTACGACTCTGCCATCTTTAATGTGTTTCTTCGTTTGTTTCTATTTGTCTTCTTCGTGCACCACCCGCTGCCCGTGTGTGAAGAGAAAACAAAACACAATAAATTCTGAATTTGCGCCTAGTCAAGCAGTTAAAAAGAAAAGCAGAGGAGAGAAGATAAATTTCTTTTTGAAGTAGTGAGAAATCTGATTAAATTAGATTTATAATATTTTCTCCTTTGGAGAACATATTTCACTTTTGAAAGAGCCTAAAGTCAAAATAACGAAAAGGTTTCCTTCCTTTTTTTTTACGTTTAAACCTTCATTAAATTTTTTTATATCCGCTTACGAAGGGGTTCTTATTACCATTTTTGATTCTTTTTCTTTTAGTGTGTTACCCGTAAATTTTATTAAAGTTTTGTATTAAAAAGTGATATAGAATAAGAAAACGTTCAAAACTTTTCAAACTGCTCTTGGCCTCTGTTAGAGAAAAAACAGCGTTTTCGAGAGTTTTGTTGCTCTTATCTTTTCGTTGTGACGCTCCTTGATTGCCCGGGCCCTGAATTCCTTACTGGTGGGAGCTCCAACTTTGACACTTGTTCGCGAAAAGGTAAGTTTGAGTAAACCGCACTTGAGAACAACACGAATGTAAATCACGAATTGAGAATAACCGAATGAGTGAGAAAAACGTGAAAACCTAAACTATATTGAGAGAAACCTAATGTAAACTACTAAACTTAAACGAGGGAAACCTAAAAATGAGATGCGTGAGAAAAACCTTAAACATGTAGAGTAAAACCTAGAGTCAGAACTCAACTGCTAAAAACCCCTTCTCCGCGGTTGCAGGGGTGACCAAAACCAAAACTAAATATTACCAACAGCCTCCTTTTCTGGTCTTCCAATCGTGGATCGGCAAGCTCTTTTATTTTGTTCTCTCTTGACCAGTAACCAAACCAGAAATCATCAAAAATGTAAAATGAGTTTCGAAATTTTTGCAGCTATCACTATTAATGTTAGTATTGTTATGTTGGCTGTTACGCGGCTCAAGTCAAATTTTTCGAATGATAACAGAATTCACTCCAAGGCAAGTTATAGTCACCCGAGATATTCTTCTCAAAGAACAGTTTATACTGTTGACAATATTACAACGCGAATACGCATACACAAGCAACATGTAAACAACAGTAAGCGATCCCTGACAAGTGTTTCCTTTGGTTTTAAATTTTAATTAATTTTTGAGTTTTAATCCCTTTTTTCACCCTCGGCTATAACGGAATACGGGAGAGAATTCGAACTCACAATTATAACTTCTAGTCAAGCACTTTAACCACTACGCCACAGGCCTCCCGCAAATTTTAATAAAATTCTATTTTTCATTCCTTTGATAGTGAAAATCAATGTTTGTAGAGAAAATTCTCCTCAAAGGCAATTTCCTTCCCTATTCACCGTCATTTGTTGTTATTGTTTAAACTGGTGAAGAAATATCCCTAAAGCAACATAAACTCTAAACATTGAGGATATCATACATAAAATTAAATCAGTTTTTGAGGTTCGGAGACGTAGGATTGTCAATAACTTGAGGGCCATTGTCCAGTTAAATTAAATTTGTCAAACAGATGGAGAATTGGGTTCGAATTCCCAGACTCTAGACTCGCTCAAATTCTTATTTTACCTACAAATTTTTTTCAAATCCTTCTAAAGCGCTTGATAGGTTGCATCCTCAAAAGAAAAACATTTTTACAGGTGCGAAACTTTAAAACTAAGCCAACCGCCAAATTTTCCTCTCAAGTGCGATCCTGTTTAAAACCTTTCGAAAGTGGATTTGAATGGGAGCTCCAAAACCCCCAGAATGCACCTATTATTTTAATTATCTAAACTCATTATCAGTAGTTCTAATTTTAGAGGCTATTATCTACATCAGGGATGTTGATCTGGGTACAAATTTTGTATTATTCCCTTAATTAATTGGTTAAGTTTAATCCATAGAAATGTTTTTGCGAAGACCATTTTGGAATTATGTAAACTATCCAAACACACTTCTTGCAGGTATACCATAAAATATACAGGTATACTCAAAATAACTTTATAAATATATTAAATAACAATCACCAGTAAAAACCGCACACACAACGGCTTGGGGAGGACAAAAACAAAATAAATCCGTTGGGAATAAAACTTTTTTTCTTCCCGCACGTTTTGCATTTAGATAACATGAAATTTTAATGTTATACAGTCAATATCAACATTTTTATTAGCAGGAAACTTTTTCTACCCAATTTTGGCTTGGGTGAAGCAGGGGAGGCGCGGAGAGAAACACATCTTTTGTTGCTTATTATAATGACTTTGGTCATGTAAAATGAGTAAAGGGAGGCACACTCACATAAAAGAAATTGTTTGTTTTGTAATATCAGTACTAAGAGGTTGTTGGAAAATATTAAAAGGCCCAAAGTCACGTTTGTCGTTTGTTAATCACAACAGAGAGATGTGTCTGTTTTAGATATGAAAACAAAACTTTTTCCTTTGAAGTTAGTTGATAAATTTATCATTTATGTAGACGAAGAGGGTCAAAGCTCAGAGAATTGAGCATGATAGCTAAGATTAAATTAGGACCGCAATGGACTTACAAATGCTCATATTTCGATATAGGGGTATCCACCAAATAAATAAAACACATACCGCATTTATATTAATTAAATGTTATACTTTATAATATTGCTGTATAACTTTTGTTTTACCTCCCTGACTCAGATTATCAATTCAAATTTCAACATCCAATTAGAATTTATCGGCATGTTATAACTCTATAAAAAGTTATTTTTGCAGAAAAGAGTTTGTGTTAGTAACCCACAAAGCGTAACTTTGTGGCTATTAATACTAATGAAGGAGTTGAATACTTATACACTCACCAGATAGATCCTTCTCTATGATTGTAACAGCAAGTAATCGTCAAAATGAAGACAAGGTGTTCCCACTTTACTAACGACATTGTTTTTAACATATCCTGATGTTCCTCGCAACATCTGAAAATAAGACTTCAACACAAAAATTTTTGTTATACAGCATTCCCAAAAGACCCACAACTCCTATGACAAAGACATTTGAATACCGAATTTGTAGAAAAGCGTTCTTTCTTCCACAATTCCCACCATTTTAAATAATTTTCGTTGTAATAATTTCAAGCATATATTAATTCAAAACATTTTTGTCGACTAACTTTGACTTTAAAAATTTTTCGTAACTAATTTTAAGCTTAACTGCACGTTATTAGCGCTATTAGGAACTTTCTTCCCTCCCACATAATCTCTTTATTACACATTTCGCTCCATAGTTCATGGAACCGTGGAGGGAAAAAGAAACCAAAAAAGTAACTTACGACCTCTGTCATCGTTCTGGACGTGTTCCACGCCTGCAGGAGTTCTCACTTCACCCCGGGACACCTCACTTTATACTTAAAACCAATATTTTGTTTCATACGGAACAAAAACTCAACACGAAGCTCTCAGGACATAAAATTAATCTGAAGTGTTAGGAGAAAAATTTAAACTACAAGTTAGACTTATAAAAACAAAAACTTTGAACCAAACTATTGTTTAACCAACCGAAATGCATAAAATACAAAAAGGATCTCAGATCTTTAGACCTAAACAAAGATGATGAGTGCTCAGTATATGATAAAAAGAATTTTATTATACTTGTGTCTTTTGTTTTGAAACAATTTGAAATTTTTATTTGGAATAATAAAACTAACAAATAATTTGTTTTAATTTACTCTGGCTATTAATCATTAAATTAAACCTGACTACCCCTTACTTTTGTACAAAACCTCAGGCTTAATTATAGTACATGCAGTTATGCCACGTGATGTGACTATTAAATAAAGACACTGAGGCTGTTAAATATCGAATTTATAACTATAACCCCTAACTATAGAAGAAACAACTTTATTATAACCTTTAACATATACCTTTCCAGTATTCCTACAAGGCTTCATCCAATGTTTGAAACAAGGGAGCATGTACGTATGAAACACTAACATCACTTAAAAATGAATTCAAATTTTTCACATTTAAACTAATTAGCTAATTAATTTAATAAATGATAACGATATTCGTGATGTCATAGAGTTAAGTATAAATACATAAAATTTTATAAACATCCCTGAAAATCCACCCGACCTCGACAAAATCATAGTCACAAGTGATAGGGCTACGTCATAGTTGCGAGTACTTGAAGACTCAGGTACTCAGTGGCGCCTCCTATGATAGATGTCGCTGCAAATTAGAAACCCGTGTTTACATTCATTTGTTTTGATGGTTGTGGTGATGGTACATCTCATCAATTTTTATGTAATTTTTTGTCAGTTTAGTCTTAAATAAATTTAACTATAATGATATTAATATGAATAACAGTTGTGAATTTGATTTATTTCAAAAGAGATACAAGTGAATAGCAGTCGTGCCAATTACATACTACCATGCTCTATATCATGAACTTATATACAGTAATTCGATGGGATGTGTTGCATTCTGCCGAAAATCTGTATGAGAACTCTCAACTGAAGACTAAATTTTGGGAATTGCAAGCTCTCAAAGTCAAATTTCTTACAAGTCGTTAGAACAGGTTAGGTGAAAAGGTGCCAAAATGAGAGAAAACGAAGGTGAGTTTTGAGATCTTTCGAGTCATAACTGCTGTTGTTATTCTATTAGTTATTAGTCTAGTCAAAAGACTAACACAAGACTCTCACAACAGAAAATAAAGTTGTTAAATTTGTTGATTTCATTTCCTTTAGTTTGTTGAGTTTCCAATGTTGTCTTTTATATCAGGTGTAATCTCTTTGTTTACGATGGCGTCGTTTTTCTTGCATTATTACTGCTTTTTCCTTCCACATTTTATCTAACGACGTTTAGTTTATATGTCTTGATCTAATTTTTTGTGTGAATCTTGATGTCTTTCTCACAGAACGACTAGATTTCAGATGAAGTATTAAAACCAGGAATGTGATTATGATTATAAAAAGTGATAGTGTCAGTAAGAAGACAAACAGGCTCTATAACAATCCATATTATCATTCAAGACACATACATTAAGTCCGTCCTATATTCAAAAGGCAAATTGAGGCACTACAGCATAGTTATCCGAAACTAGATTCTGTATGAGTCTTGAAAAAGAAATTTTTTCTAGAAAACTAGGATTGAAAGAAAAAACCAAAATATACTCTGGGAAGGGAAGAAACTTTCTAAACAAGAAAACTGCTTTAAAGAGGTGAAACAAAACGTGAAAGAATCGGCAAACGTGAACAAAGACCAGAAGAAAGTGGTATTCTAAAGGAAGAAAATTGAAAATCCAAGTTTTCAAGAAAAACTAAAATTAAAAAACCGGTGAAAGGAGAACTGAAAAAAAAAGAAAGAACGAGTGAAGGAATGAATAGACGTAGTACAAAAACAGGGAAAGAAGAAAATCCAATAGGAAACAGTCGACTGAAACAACATAATCCTTACACAGCCGAAGAAGAAGAAGAAGGGAAAAATGAGTATAATAATTAGGAGTATCAATACACGGAGAGTATAAATTACAATCAGTTTTATAAACTTATCAAAGTCTGTTATCTTGTTGTATATTGCTACTATATACGTCAACATTAAAATCTCGGTCAATAGCCGAGCTCTCATTTCATTATTCTCATCGTTTGTTATTGTTTACTTTTCCGAGTAGCAAAATTTTCCTTGTCAACTTCTTTTCGGAAGATTTTCCTTTCATCTCACATTTTCAAGACGTTAAGGAAGATAAAATGGATAGAACTTAGGTGGGAATTCTGCTTCAGAGTTTTCTTCCTCCACCTTATTTATATAACTAAACTCCTTGAGTGAGAAATCTTGAAATGGAGGCTAAAATATTTTCTCAAGAGAAATGAACCTAAAGAACCAAGTTTTTAGGAGAAAGCTTAGGTTCTTCTTTTTAATCCCGAAGGTTCAAACAAAAATTTTTTACCGCCAAATTGCATGAAAGGAAATTTATCTTTCGTGATCTCTTAGAAAACAAATTTCCGGTTAACGTAACTCTTTTACTCAAGGAAAAAGTAACTTTTCTCCTGACTCTCAAACATCGGAGTAGCTACTAATGAATTTTAGTTTCCGTTTCGCTCGGTAAATACCCGAGGCGTTCCTTGGTCAAAAAATTTCATTCACGATTCGCTCTCTCTCTCTCTCTCTTTTCAGACTCCTTTTCCTTAGATACTGAATTGTTAATCAAAAGACAATATAATTGAACGGCAAAAAGGAAATGCATTCTTGTGGTTTTCGTTTAATAATGAATATTTCAACCTGATTTCATACATTAATTAAATGCCTTAGGTTATAATTAATGAATGATTCAACTTTTCTGTTTCCTTTTTCCAGGTTTCCTGGGTACGAAGAAGAGATTGGCATATTTTAACCTCAGGAATGTTCACGTATACGAATGATGAAAGATTTCAAGTTGCTCATACTGAAGGAGGAGATGACTGGAACCTTCAAATAAAATACGTTCAAAAAAGGGACAACGGCACCTACGAGTGTCAGGTGAGATTTTAGACAGACCCTTTCAAATAATTCGTTAAGGGTTTATGTTGACCATTAAACCTTTTCTGAGTTTTAAGTAAATTAACCCTTGGAAGGCACCCATGCGTAAAAATTTAACATCGATGATAGCTTTTTCTTATTTATCACAATTAATGACTTGAAACACCTCTGAAATAAGTCTAATCGAAAAAGTAGAACGGGCTGCTAATAAATCCAGGCTTTATTTTGATTCTCTAATTTCCCGTCAGGCCCTGGGGCTTGGACATTGCTCTGTTTCCCAGCAAACCCCAAACCCGTATATTCTACCGACAACTTAAAGCCTCTTCCTCGGGAACAGGTAATTGTTTGTTGGAGATAGAAAATAATTTGGGACATTGATTTAAATATTTAAATTCTTGTTGAATATAACACGAAAGAAGGTAACTACAAAATAGCCTTAAAAAAGACATCATTACACTACAAACACGTGGGATTTTATAATTTTTTATACACTCAACAGCAGTGACCTGTTAAAAAAAGTCCAAAATGAGATCTGGCACTCTTTTTACAATAACAAGAGCAGGATTAAGATCTGACTTTTTACTTGCTGCTAAAATACTAATAAGCATTGTTAATGACATGAATTCTTTATGCAACTGTGCAGAATTTACGAAATGAGTCCTTTACAATTTTTATTACAACAGCAAACATGATCACCTCATTTGAGTACCGAACCAGTGACCTCCACAAATCCGTAGACTAGCACCCACTCTCAAAACTATTATGTGACACCGTGACATCAGTTTAGTCACAAAGGTAGTCAAAAAGGTTTAGGACTCAAAGCCGTCTTTCTGCTTCGCCATAATAATAGACAATTATAACAATATGCGGTGTGATTCAAATTAAGTTTATGGTTCCGTATTTACCAAAACTAATATTAAGAATTAGCTAACTCCATTGACTTGTTTTCAGTTTTCTTATCCCAAAATTAGTTTAAAACTTCTTAAATTTACTTTCACAACTCCGAACTAGTACGCGTTTGCGAATTCAGGGCATGGTACGTCTCAAAAAAATAGAAAACAAGAAAAATTTATAAAGTCGGATTCCACCTTCCTCCGTTTAAGGAATTGCATTTCGGTTATTGGTCTCAAATGACCTTCGAAAGTTTTTATTTCCTCGCTCCTTTTACTGTGTTTAACTTTAATATACGACCCCTCTGCTATCTTGTGAAACCTTTAAAGATCTGAATTCCTGTTGTTATCCCAGAAGCTTATACTAAAGTTATAAAAACAAACTTTTTACCCGTTACCGCATAATAATAATTTTTTTGTTACAATTAGAAGAAGAGTGGGAGGAGTAGTGTAGTGGTTAAGTTCCTGACTTGGACGCAAATGGTCATGAGTTCGAATCCTCCTCTCGCATCCTGTTATACCCAAAATTTAAGGGTGAAAAACGGGATTAAAACCACCACCAATTAGAAGAAGACTTTCAACTTTGGATATGATATTTCTTTAAGATAAAACAGGTTGACAATTCAGTCCGACTAAAGACCGGTAATTATGAGAATTTCATTTCATAAATAACGCACACTTAAGTGAAGAATTAACTTAAAAATACCTCATACTTATGTATTTATAATAACATTAACGTGTTTGATACTGACTCAAAGGCCGCATCCTCAGGAAGTCAGTTGTCTATTTCTACCCGACGAGGTAAAACCCCAGTCAAAGTCGTTCTATATACTTTTTGTCTCTCATTGAAGTGGCAGTTAACTGGTAGATAACAATAAATTAATGGTCGGTCTGACAAGTTAAGATCCGATGCAGTTATTTCCGTACAGTTTGCCCGGTCATTTCAACAGATATGTTACACCCATTAGTGTCCTCCTTTAGTTTGAAATAACTAAAACACGAAAGGAAAAATAAGATAAAGAAGAGAAAAAAGGAGAGGAAGAAAGTAAAAAACAATCTCTATACCTAAAAACCAGATATTGAAAAGTGAGTCGGAAAAGTCAACAAGAAATGTGGCTGGGAATTCAGTGCAGATCTTTTTCCCACGGGAAACTCCCTAACTACCTCACGTAGACGAATTGAAACAGAGACCGAAAATCAAAAATTCAGATTGACATTCCCATAAATCATTTGATACGTGACTCAACCGCAGAAGTCTTTTACATAAATTTTTCAAGTTGTATGAAAGCTCACCCGGAAGCGCTTTAAAACATTATCCATATTTTTTTAATGGCCAGGATTGAGATTGAAGCGAAAATGAAAGTTTGTTGTTGCTGGAGCGAACCTTTTCTCCTTCCAGAAAAAAAAACTAAAACTATAATTTCATTCATCTTAAAACGTTGTTCACATATTGTTTACAACTTTTGGCGTCAGCAAACATTAAGCAATTTTATTTCCATTTCGAGTAGCACTGCTCTTTTGTTTGTTGGTTAACAGAGTGTATGAAAACTACAAAACTATTCATTTCCACTTTGGTGTATAAAAGTGGGTGGTAGCATGAACTTTTTAAATACAGTTTACAGTGATGTTAACAAGTTATCTATTAGACAAGTTGAAATGAATTTGCGTGCGTGAGGAAGAAGTTAACAGATATAATTTATTAAAAATTTAATTCAGTGTTACGAATTGGAAAGGAAAAAATGTATAATCATCAGGTGCAATCGCGCCTGAGGTTGGGATCCTGACCTCAGGCACGGACAGGATCCAACAGGGCGAAAGAGTGACCCAAATAACGAAAATGAGCAAGGTGGTTGCACCCATACTTCGCTTTTTATGGGTCAATCTTAGGTTTTTGGGTCAGTCTTTCGTCCTGACCACGCGGTAAAAATTAGTCTGACAGAGAGATTCATAGTTGTCACACATGTTTATAGTTTTTCACCAGGTGTCCGTTATTCAAAGGTTTAACGACCGATTTTGTAAACATTAGTAAACAAAAATATAAATATGTTAAAGTTACTAAAAGACTATTATATAATTCGAACTGGAACTCATCCTTTATTTGGCTTTGGCGGTGTTTCATCTACGGTAATCCGTAACATTCAGTATTTCAGTATATATAAAATATATTATCCATAAATTTTATTAAATGCAGTGGCTAAAGTCTAAGAAAACTAATCTAAAATATTAAAAGGAAATGAAATAAAAAAATTTTTCTTTGATTGGCCAATTTTTAGAATTAAGACACTAACTTGTAAATAACAAGCCAATTTCAAACAGAACCAATTACCCATTGCCTCGCTTAGAAACAGGTTACAGGGTTTTAAAAAAAATTATTTTAAGAGTAATGAAAAAAATTTAAAAACCTCCCCCGACAACAGCGCACGAAAGGAATGGAAAAAGAATTAAATCCGATTTTAAGACCTTTCTTGAAAGAACAATTAAGCCGATTTCAAATTAAAAAATAAAGTAATTAATTAATCGACGACAAAATAATTCGTATTCATGAGAAAGAAATAAAGTAATTTATTTGCATAAAGAAAAGAATTTTCCGTTTGATCCGGTTCGGCAAATACCACCCTCCACCTCCATTCCTCCCCGTATAGTTGGTGATCGCACCCGATATCTGCCCTCATCAGGGCGGAGCCGAAACCCCGGGAACTGCAATTGTCACATTTCCCATGTCAAAGATGAGAGCCAGAGGCTCTGTAATTTATTCTATAGTGGTTCATCCAAAGTATTAACATGAGCTTTTCGGAGAATGGCAGTGTCTGGAAAAATCGAATATTTTTCAGTTGTAATGTCTATAAACGTTTGTAGGATCAAAGTTTTCGGATAAGTTGGATTGCGAAATTTTAATTAAAAATTATAATTATTAATTGTTATGTTATCTTGTCGTTTTGCTCAGAAGAGAGTTTGTAATGAAAAGTTTGAGTTCGAGCTAAGAATGGGAAGAGATTGATTAGGGAAATCTCAAATTTGTTGTGGTAGTTAATAAAAATGTGTTTTATAGCTTATTTAGCCTCAATACTGCAACTAATCCAAAAAAAGGTTGCGCCTAATAAGGGGAGAACTAAAAAAATTAAAATGGCAAAATATTTGAGATTCTGGAGATTTGATGATGTAAAAAGGTGTTGAAAAATGAAGGAAAATTTTATTTGAAGTTTTAATCCCGTTTTTCACCCTTGGGGATGTGAGAGAGGATTCGAGCTCACGACTATAACTTCCAATTACCCGCTTTGACCACTACACCACAGCCCTCTCAAAAGAAACGAAAAAAGAAGGTCAAATGAATGGAGTATTGAGGTTGAAAATTTTGAATAAGAATTATGAATACAAAAGTTCTTAAAAATTGAGAAAGTTTTGTAGAAAAGGTGAAAACTATAAGCAATAAAGTCTCAAAGTAAAAGTTTTAATGTGCAGGAGATGAACTACTTGCAAACTAAAAAAGTATTTTCCTGCAGTGCTTTTGCATTAAGTGAAAGTCAACACCACATCAGATTAAAATTATCATCACTATATTAAAGACAGTAATACTTAGCCATTTTTTAATCACTTATATAATGCTGACAGTTACTTAAATTTTAATTGCATTCGAGCCTTGAGGTGTGAATGTATTCTTTGAACCACCTTCGCCGTTTAACAAAACTTTTTTTTTATGGTCAACAAATTAAGTTTCCCCAAGTTTATTAAATATTAATTAAAATTCGATAATTACATTAAGAGTTCATTGTTTTTGAAAATTAGAATTTGCCCTTCTGTTTGTTTTGCTATTCAAAACACTCACGACGAAGAAATTGAAAATAATTATTTTCGAAATCAATTTGGTGTCGTATGGTTAACACCCTCCAATTTGAATTAGACTTAATGCACGAATGGGTCAGTGAGACTCACAGGAAAATTTTGCAATACACCCATACCTCGCTTTACGGCCTAGATACGTTCCACGAAACTTGGCCGTAAAGCGAAAAGCCGTATAACGAATCAATTCCATATAAGGAAAAAGCTTTCGACAAATTTTTTGATGTTAGCTGTTTGGATACAACAGGCTCTGTCTCTTCATCAAATACCAGTTCGGCTTGCAAATGAATGAGCTCCTCATATGAAAAGAGGTTCCCTATCACCTTTAAGTAGATCAAGCACATCACGTTCGTTCAAACCTTCAAAGCCGAGATCATATTCTAGATCCAAAATGTTTTGCCTAATTTCAGGAAGGAAATTAACTTCTGCGCCAGTGCTTTTTACACATTCTGGCCGTTATAGAGAAACATTTTAGGCCGTAAATCGAAAACGTACCATAATTGAAGAAGGCCGTTATAGCGAAATGACGTATAAAGAGCGGCCGTATAGAGAGGTATGAGTGTACTACAGTACAACTAAACATAATTAAAATATAAACTTTATATAAAAATAAACATAATACCATGTACAAATAACAGAAGTGTAAAGTTTTAAACGGGTCTATGTGTAAAATTGAGAGTTACAAAACCAAATCTTATGTTCTGTGGTTTCCACCAAACCGGTCATTTACTGGTTGACCAAGTTGTTGGCAAACTTATTTGCACCAAAGTGCAACAGTACACAACTTTTGGTTATTACACTTCGCCAAATTATAAAAAAGAGATTTCGACGGGGTATAAGCTCACACTAAAACTTTAATTTGAACAAAAAGGAGAAGCATGATTAATGGCGTTTGAATCGAAATATTTTCAAAATTATTTAAATCGACTCTTCTCCCTTTTCTCAATCACGGTTAAAACATTATGAATATATTTATCAGAGATTAGGCTTTATTGGAATAAATTGCCATATGTGAGTATGTAAACGCAATTAATTACTCACCAAATGTTGGTCGTAAAATTTATTTCACCCTTTTTTGGGACACACAAACACAAACAAACAAAAAAAGAAAAATTCGATTTATTGCCTGAATTTTGCGTACAATACGAATACACGTGTTGAAGCTTCTCTATAAAAAATGGCGGCTTGACACAGTAAATTTTCCTTCGAGAAAGTAGTCCGACGACAAAAAAAAAACAGATTTTAGTCCATTTTAAACTCGTCGGGATTTTAGGTCTCGATCTAAAACACAAATGACAATGATAAATTATTGCACGCACCTTAGTTTTTCAAATGCTCGTCTTTTCGCAATGTCACATGTTATTTGTTTTCGCTTCCACGTTGACACTTTTCCAAGGTTTTCCAAAGTTTTCCACCCTGTAAAGTTCACACACACTCACACAAAATTTTTGATTTATTTTAACTCCTTCCTCATTTTAACTTAGAAGTTTTAAATTGACACGAACAAGTCTATGAACATAAATTACAAACCGTCCTTAACATAGCTAATGTGAAACACATGGAGTTTGAATAGCAGGGTAGCCAACAGCAGACGATGTCATAGATGAAGAGTTGTAGAGAGCACTGAACGGATTATTGTGAGTTTTATGATTAGTTGAGGGTGTATTAATCAGAGTTAATTAGATTTTAAGAGTTTCTGGAAACAATTGTCAAAAGTGTGCAGATATTTGGATGCTCGTACAGTTTTGGAACGTACTCAAATCTTACATAATTTTTTATTGAAGATTAGAATGAACAGTGTATTAATTGTAATTTATTGATCAACTGCCCTTAATTTCAGTAGTGGCAACCTAACCCACTGTTGAAACTACAGACATACATTATAATACACCCATACCTCGCTTTACGGCCTAGATTCATGAAACTTGGCCGTAAAGCGTAAAGCCTTATAACGAATCAAGTATTCTAATACAAATTCAGTGAGATTGGTTCCAAATTTGTTAAAAATTTAACAGGGTCTCTCATTCAAAATGCATTTTACTTCATTTAAATCAAAACTACATACATAACAAGTACATACATGTGTACATAAAATAAAAACAGACCCAAAAACCCATAATAATCCACAAACAAAAATGAAACAACTTCATGTTACATAAAATATATGTATGTATACATACATAATTTTTAAAAATGGCTTTGTTCAGAAGACGATGAAGAAATAAAAACCTGCGGATCACTGTCCTCATCATTTTTTACTGGTAAGGATGGGCCTGGCTTTAATTGACCAACATTGTTGACAATTTTTTAAAGCCAGTAAAGTTGTTGGACAACATTGTTGGTCTTAGCTACGTTCGACATCAGGATCGGTTTCAAGGAGGATGTTTATTCCTTGTTCGAAATAGGAAAAAGCTTTAGACAAAATTTTTGATATTAACTGTTTGGATACAACAGGCTCTGTCTCTTTATCAAATGCCGGTTCCACTTGCACCTGAATGAGTTCCTCATATGAAAGAGGTTTCCTGTCACCTTTAAGCCTTCGTTTAAACCTTCAAAGCCAAATTATGTTCTGGATCCAAAATTTTTTGCCTAATTTCGGAAAGGAAACTAACTTCTGTACCAGTACTTTGACACATTTTGGCCGTTATATCGAAACATTTTAAGCCGCATATCGAAAACGTGCCATAATTGAAGAAGACCGTAATAGCGAAATGCCGTATAAAGAGCGGCCGTATAGCGAGGTATGAGTGTATTAATAAACCACAAACAGTTTTCATAGTTTGACTTTGTAAAAGAACTTCTTCTCCTTTTTTTGAGGAAAAGCGACCCGGTGAGTACAGAATAAAATAAAAAATTTTGATTGTCAATGAATATTTAATAAGATTTTTATATAGTAGTCACACCCATTTTGGGATATCATTTATATGAATATTATATTTCCTGACATTTTTTCGGGGAATAAGTCGTTCTGTTATAGTTAGCTGACGACCAAAATTTCCTCACTTTTATAAAATGACCCTCACACACGTAACATACTCTTCACGGTCTCTCCGTCCAAACACACTGAAAAATGATTTTGTTCTTTGGGGACGGGGGGAGGAGGCGAAAGAAATTTCGTGAGCAGACGTATAAAATTCATTTTTCTCGTTGAAATGTTATCGAATAAAATTTTATTTGGGAAAAATATACTTTTTTTGATGAAGGGGGTGCGGCGTCATTTTCAAGAGGGAAAAATTTTTCCTTCATTTGACAGATTCTTAAAAGAAAGGAAATCTCGGAAGAAAAATCTTCAAGTATGCAAAGTTCGCGTGGAAAACCTTTTTAGTTACTCAATATCGTGCGCGTTTCACACGTGGATTCTGTGGCTGAATCATTATAGAAATTCGATGTTTTTCTAACTAGGACGTGACATTTTGAGAAATAAAAAATTTTTCTTTTCTCTTTTTTTCCTCTCCTTTTTTTTTGATTCACTTTCTGAATTGCTGACTATTAAAGATCTAGTGTGTGTTTGGTCTCATGGCAGATTTATGTAAAATCCGAATTTGAATCTTAAATAAAACCAATTATTTGGATTACTAATTTTGAAAACTTTCACGTGATTAAGGAATAAAAAATAAGACTCGTGCGGAACACCATTGCATCTGATAAAGTGACCGCCAAGCTTAGGTATATCTAGTATCTCGCTCTTGCATAATATTTATTTAATCATATTCTGGCGGATATGATATAAATATTCATCAAAATTTTTTGTAGTATTTGTATTTCCCAGTATTTTATTTTATTCGACTTTACCTATTTATACGTTAACCCTTTCTATAGCTTTTAGCCCCCTGACTCATACCGATTTTAGGGCTTTTTAAATTTTAAACTTCCTTCCATGTAAACTTTTATATAATTATTTTAATCATAGAGCATAACGCCTTTCAATTTTAGACTAGTTACACACCTTTATTATATTCTTAACAATTCGTGCATAATTATATTGATATAAATTTATTATATTTGTGAAGCTGTTATTGATAACCACTCTTCTTTCTTTCTCAAATTGTAAACATTTGTATACATAACCATTTGTACGTTTAGTGCCTTCGGACGAAATTCATCAAAATTTGCCAGGCGTATAAGACGACTTCCAGACAACCACCATCTATTAACATGTAAAATCATACAGGCATACAGGCTTTGTTTAACTCACAAACATTCTCACAGATCTGAGTATTGTCTTAGACTGTTACTTAAGAACCTTCAAACTTGTGCGAACAACAGGAAAATCTTATTTATGATATGTAACTGTGTGATGACCTTGTCTGTACCGCGATTCAGATCGAAGGTGCAACGCTAATAACGAATACTTTAAAGCCTATATCAAAATTTTATTATAAAACACTACTTTATACTACACACTGATGTTCTTGACTATATGAACTAGATTGAACTACTTGTTATTGATACTAACTGATCTATTGACTTGAGGCTCGGGCTATATTCATATCATTACCATTGGGGTGAGACTTACTCCAGGCACAAGGATTGAAAGTATGAGTCTGTTCTCTTGCTTCATCCTTGACAATGTACAAAAATGAAAAACGTTTTAGACAATTTTGGGGGTAGGCTCAACCTCGAATCGAGATGGCTTGTTGTTGTGGAGTAAATTCTTCTACCAACAGTGCTGGTACATAACGCCAGAATCTCCCATCTAACTTCATTTGCTTACATACATAACAAGTTTTTGGTATGTTATTAAACAAAAATTATTTTAATAAGAGTCTTTAAAAAAAATTAATAATTTTTTATTCAATTAAAAATCTTAAATTAATTAAATTGTTTTAAATTTGATTAATCCCTTCGGAAAAACTTCATAAAATATTAACAAACATAAGAACTGTACAAATTTTATTTTTTATGGGCGGGAAAAACTCACAAAAAGAAAAGGAACAGATATTCCCTTCCAGGAACTCATTCATAATCAAAAATAATGGGAAAACCCCATAATTCGAAGAAAAGAAAACTTTTATATCTGAAAAAAAAGCACATAAAAAAAATTATAGTTTATAAATTTTTAAAGGAATCTATAATTTAAAACTGTTGGCTTTTTAGAAAAGTTTTAATTATTATTGTGCTCAGATAGTTGGGAAATTTAATTGAAAATTTTCTTTCTTTGTCTTTGTGATTGGAAGAGAGTAAACACTGAATGAAATTAGGTTTTCGCGGTAATGGAAAGTGATCGTAACGACTTGTTTACCGATTCTCATTGTATTTTACAAAGTTTTAAATTTTTCCGTAAAAACGAAAGGGAGAAAAAAAAGTCACGAGTTAAAATTTTAGAAGAGATTAAGCTTGAGGGGAAAACTTTGAATATGAAATTTTAAACTAATATTAGAATCTTGGAAATTTATTTTGCATAAAATTTTACTTCTAATATGAAAGTATTTGTATAGCTGTTTAGGGAGGTGTAACTCAACTTTGTTCCTTTTTCATTATCAAACTTTTTGTCCGGGAAGAAGACCAGAGTCAGGTAACAGAAAATTCTCTGATGCTAACAGTCAAAAGTTTAATAGCACTGTAGGCACTGTTCATCCCGATATATCCCGACACCAGTTTATTTTGTGTGAATGGAGTACTACAGGAGTGTTTGGAATAATACATGAACGACACTATCCGTCATGTTGTGTTACGGATTGCCGTAGTTGAAACACCGCCAAAGCCAAATGAAGGATGAGTTCCAGTTCGAATTGAATAATAGTCATTTAATAACCTTAACTTGTTTATATTTTCCTTACTAATGTTTACTAAACCGATTATTAACCCTTGGAATAACGGACACCTGGGAAGAACTATATACATGTGGTCAAAAACTATGAATTTCTCTATCATACTGCCATTTTAATTGCGTGGACAGAACGAAAGACTGACCCAAAAAACCTAAGATTGACCCATACAAAGGCAAAGTATGGGTGCATATTCGTTATTTGGGTCACTCTTTCGCCCTGTTGGATCCTGTCCGTGCCTGAGGTCAGGATCCCAACCTCAGGCGCGATTGCACTTGATGATTATACATTTTTTTCTTTCAATTCGTATTCTTTGTTCTTCCATTATTCAACACTAACCCGATTTCTCTAGGTACTCTAAAGCCTTTCGGACTACTCGGATCAGTTTTGGGGAGTTGAAGAGTTTGATTAGAAATATTTATACTGACTCAGGTGAAACTACCCTCAATTGACCTCTGATTTGGATTTTCCACAAGTAATTAACGGGCTTCCGGGTACATCTGCTATTTCAGTACTTTTGCCCTTGCCCTTGGGGTCGGTATTTCCAAATCTTCCTTTTGAAACTCCAAATTTAAGACACATGAATTCTGGACATGAATGGCCCTGAGCATCAAAAAATTAGAAACCTAGGCCTTGATAGCCCAGGTCATTATAGTGCTGTTAGAATTGGTCCAAATACACAATAACGGATTCTAGTAATAACACTCCAGGAATAACAGGAAGTGTGACGTCACAGTGCTCACACAACTTGGTTCGCCCATTTGTCGCTAATTTTACTAACACCAATGGTAACACCCACGAAATTTTCAAAACTCACCCAACATTACAATTCCCAAAAATTCTTCTTCTTTTAATACACTTAGAGTTTCCTTAACGACGAACATAATGAGGGAAAAAAAGCGAAAAGTGCACAGTACAGTCTTCGACAAAATTAATATTGTTAACAAAAATATATTAGACTATATTTCATAATATTTCTTTCCTTTTGAAAAAAAAAATGTGCCAAATGTAACATATTTCTATTATATTCATTCTCGGAGTTTCCCCATCCCCTAAGAGAAGGAAAACCCCGGAATGAAATCTAAAGCTTAATTTTCTAAATAGATTCGCCTTGGCTCTTCCTTGCCAAGTTTTCCTTGAGATAGTTCAATCACAGAATTTATGGCGAGTTCCAGTTTTCGTGGATTCGGCTATGAAAGGAACTCTTGCGACTGGCTTTTTATTTTGGCTCAAGGATGATTACTCCGCTGGCCTATATCCTATGTTTTATGTTATTTTTGATACCGAACTGGCCTAAAAACCAGAATGTTCGAATGCTTTTCATTTAAGTCAAAAGATGTGGCCGCTTTGGGATGAATTGTGATTGAGCTATCCTGGCTAGAGCGACAGTGGAAGTGAGAGTTGATGTTTGATGAGTGAACTACGATATATACACTCCGTACAGTGTTCTGGGTTTTGAACTAGCCACGTGGTTGAATATTCTCAACCGGTCACTCAAACACTGTAAAACTGATCCGCACAAAACGAACCGAATCCTAGGGATTCGGTTCGTTTTGTGCGGATCAGTTTTACAGTGTTTGAGTGACCGGTTGAGAATATTCAACCACGTGGCTAGTTCAAAACCCAGAAAATTGCACAAAGTTGATATAACCCCAACCACGAAAGTCTAAAACATCATCACTGACGAGTGAAATTTGTAAAGCCAGACTTTTACAGCCACCAGGTTCACTACACGATCGAATTGATCTTCCAATTTAATTTGCGGATTCACCAATCAACGTCCCTGATAGATTTCCTTTCCACATTGTTGATCAAATAACAACTTTTTCAAAAACTGCTTTGAATTTCCCTTTGTAAACAGATTCCGGCCGGTGAATCATACACAAACGGTCTCGTCTTTTATGCGTTTCTAGTCAACCGTAAGCATTGGATGCGAATCAGATTTGATTTCCTTTTGTTTCTAAAATAGATTCTCTTCTTTAAAAACTGTTACCGATTTCAAGCCTCAACTCGACTACACGCTCGACAGCGCAAAAGTTAAAATTCTTACCGTCAATAAAATTCTCATTTCCTTCCATTAGTCTCTTCTGCGAGAGTGAAAAGCCATGAAAAGTTTGTACACAAAGATAAACTCCCCGTTGACGGGGCTTGAAGCTGTTTAATATGTTGGTTCCTAGTCGACCGCTGTGGTGAAACAATATTGACTTGGATGGGTGACCACATCCTTTGACATATTTAAACACTTTTAATGGCGTTACCGCTCGTAGTGGAAATGTAAAGCAACACAAAAAAACCATTAACATGTATTTGTATACCATGTTTTTGCGTGTCTTTAATTACTTTTTACATCCACGGTGTTTTTTGGGGGGATTCTTCCAGTGTGATTTAGAGCCAAGAAAGAGGCAGATTGCCCTGTTCATCGTTGACAATGTGGCAACGAAACAGTTCACGATTATTATTGTTTTGAAGTTAAAACCATTTCATTCGTCTGGGTGATAATCTATAAAATTGTTTCTGGCCAAAAACTTTTGTAGTGTTTAGTCTCCAACATTCCTGTTTAAAAACTACAGCACAAAATATCTGATTAAGAGTGATAACCTCGAAAATCTCTAAAGTAAAAGCCCTTTCAAGTAGAAATCTAGTTTACGTAAAGTTGTATGGCTCTTAATTGTAACTCAAAACGCGACCTAATTATATAAATATGTTATTCCTCTTACTGAGGTTTTGAAGCAGAAAGTTTAGAGTTAATGAAGAAGAGAACTTATCCAGTTCTTAAAGATGACTTAGAATCGAAATTTCCATTGACTAAAACGCAACACCAGTAAGATTTCATTCATACAGGACAGTGTATTAGTAAGAAAAGAGGTTAGCCGATTCTGTTTATTCTAACACTAAATTTATATCCAGGGAAGGTACGAAAGGAAAATGAATTTTTCTCTTTCGCATCTTTTGACTCACGATCTTTCCGGTTTTAATAAAGTGAAGCTTTTTAAAGTTGAATCTTTCTTAAGGGCATTTCGACTTGTCAGATCCTTTTAAAATGAGGTTAGTGAAAGGAAATCTTTTCAAAGACACGTTTATTTTTACACTTTTATTGATATATCCTTCATCAACCTCAAACATTCAACAAACCTTCAAAACCTTTTGAAGCTCTCACATATTTTTTTATTACTCCCAAGGAAATTATTCACTCTCTTAAACTGTATCAACTTTTTCTCTTTTCTAAAAGACTTTTCTTCGAAACTTAGTAATAACCCCAAAAAAGTTAATAAATACCTGATAAAGTTTGAGTAATCCGATATTGAATTTATCGTGTCCTTGATCGTAAACTAATACAGTCAGGACTAGTTTTATATTTGTTAACTGAGAATTTATAATTTATTTATTAATAATAAATACTTAATTTCATGACAACTTCATTTTATTAGTAACCGTTATTCTTCATTATATTTAAACAAACTCCCAACCTCTCGGTAATGTGTATGTTACTTAAGTGAAATATGGAAAGTTCCATTCCACTAATCTAAGGATTAGCTAAATAATGTGGTAACAAGTAAACTGATTCAAAGGATTATCGTTTGCAGTTATTTGTGAATAAATATATACATAGCACTAATAAGTTTAATTATTTTTGTTTTAGGTCGCCACCGGTAAAGGAACAATATCGCATTATTACAATCTTCACGTAGTCGTTCCTTCAGCTTTTATATTAGGAAGTGGAGAATATCACATAGGAGAGGGAAGCACCATTAGTTTAGTTTGTATTATAGAAAATGTAAGTTTATCTTTTCCTTATTTATAATGTTATTGAGCTTTTCATTTATTTGTAACTTTTTAAAAGCACTATCTGCGTGGTTTTCCAACCCCCAAAGAAGTTAACAAGACGTTTGAAACCAAGGATAGCGTATTCAACGTTTGAAACTTGACTTCGTAGTGCTTACTTAATGAACCTTAATGATCAAACCAATTGAAAGTGCTTTTTGAAAGCTGAAACAAGACTTTTGCTAAAGACCTGTTCAAATAAATCGATTCCCTTCTCCCTACAAACTTTGTTTAATTGCGTTTGACCTGAAGGATTCGTGACAGGGTGAAAATTTTTCCTTCTGAGAAACATCCCAATGTCCAAAAAAATTTTTTTTCTTTTTTTTCTAACCCCGGAAAGAAAAGGGAGACAAACCGATCATCAAAATCTGAAGAGAAAAATTTGTCAAGCTCAATTTTTATTTGAGGTTATTAATAAATAGCAAATTGCATATTTTATAGTCGATCGGGGAATAATTGAAATTCCAATTTTTATGAGAATGGAAATGGTCTCGGAAAAAATTTGTTAGCTCAGACAATAAAACCTGAGAAATAAATTTTACCTTCAAACATTAAATGGTATCCTGCGGAACCCTTTTCTGTGAGTTGACAAATAAATCAATACCTCCTAATCAAAGACCACTCAAAAAGGTCACATCTCTCTCAGGGAGCTTTTAACTGAATACCAGAGTAAAGCTTTTACTTGAGTTGTAAATCATTTCGTCCTTTCTAGAATGTTTTCCTGGAATAAGAGAATATTATAAAAGATTGCTCCCGTCGAAGAGAGCCAGAACACGAAGGAGGTTCAGCTTAAGCACTTATTTTAATAATTGGTTAAGTTTTGTGAAACAGCTTTAATTTTTGTTTAATGTACTCTCCGCCTTCTAAAGTTAAAGCCGATTGCAGATTAAGAGATTAGTTTTTTTGAAGACAAAAGGTCTTTTCCATATTGTCTCTTCTGAATAATTACGTGATAACCCTTCTGTAATACGGTAGATTAGTTCTTAGAAACCGTCGTGTTATGTGAAACTATGTTTAACAAGACTTATGGTCAAGACAAAGAGGTGATACAGGTTTTGAATGTTTTTTGAAAACTAGTCAAAAATGTTAATCTATCAGCGAGTGTCCAATAATTAACACTTTTTTGTCTTCCTTCTTTCTTCCTAAGACTTCTTCATTCTTTTCTGTGTTCCTGCTTCCTCTGTTTCGTCCATATTTTCCCCATTTTCTTCCATTCTTATACTGCATATTTTTTGTTTGTAATGTCGGAACCAATGTTAAAGATTCGATTCGACGCATTCTTATTCGCTTCGTTCCAATGTCCCGAATCCTCCCATAGGATTATTCGTACATTCGACAGTCTTTTGTCAATGACTCAATACTGTATTACTCAATATATCGCTTCTTTTCGTGTATATTATAAAACAGTCCATTTCATTCCAATCATCTCGCCACGCTTGCCATATTTCGCGGTCTTGTGAAGTAGCGGCATTAACAACCAGGTTGTGTCGTTGTAGATGAACGAATGATGGACAACACTAATTCCCAACGTATATGTGTATTGATATATAAAATGTTATTATAACTATAATTTAGAATAAAAATGGAAAATGCAAGCATCGGCGGAGCTCCGGGACTGAATGAATTTAGCTTCGGTTGTCGGCTGCTTCATTTCACTGTACCCATTCCGGAATTAGGAATGTGGCGAACGCCACAATAATATTGCCTCCATATTTGTCTCTTTCATTTATATTATCTCTACTGATTCCTACTTGTTTTAGGTTTCCTTCTATTTCTTTAAACCTTATTGACTGACTCCGCTTCAGAGTTTTCACCTAAAATTTTTAAGCTGTTAGTGTTCAAAAAGATAACTTAACAAAACGAAAACAAGAATTATGTAAACGTCAAAAAACTGTAGATATCTTTAAAAATTCTTTCCTAATGGCAATTCCCAAAAAAAGAATAGAAGCTAACACAAAAAGAACTTTATGAAAAAGGTTCTTTTCCGGCAGTTAAAATAAAATAGCTGATGTAGATTTTGATTGCGATTTCACCGGCAGCCAGTGAAGTCATTATTTATCTAATCTTTAATTTTTTTTCTTCTTTTTACTTCAATTTATTAAGGCTTTATTATCAATATTATTATTATTAAAAGGGTTTCAATTTTCTTAATAATTTTGAAATTCTTTTCTCTTTTCTTGCATTTCATTTTTTTTCCTTTTCTTTATCTCTTGATCTGGAAAAAATAAATTAAATTTGTGTGAATTAGACATGAGCAACGTCTCTTTTGGCCTGGAAGTCAAAATCGATCAGAATGTTAGCGTTTAAAAGAGGTTGCTGGTCAGACCCCAAATCATTTTTTTTGGTATAATTATATTAATAATATACCATTGCATTATTGAGAACTTTACTGTCGGAATTCGGTGTATTGATGAGACAAAGCACGCGAATACCGAACGAAGTTACGATCGGTCTAATAGCCGTTCGAGTTACTTCGCCGATTTGTTGTATTGCACTTCATCTTGTCGCGTGTTCTGTTTATATGCTTCTTGTAAACTCTTTCCTGCAAGTCTCTGTATGTTTTGTGACTTGTTTGTTAGGTGTCTGAGCTTTGATCACCACATTTACCTTTTAAACTTTAAATTTAAAAATCCAAGACCAAATTTTGAAGTTATAAAAACAAACATAATTTAATTTAGCCCAAATACAAGTCCTCCTATGAAATGAATACCCTATGAAAACTTTTTATACTGTGCATTACTTATGAAATTATTTTTTTCTAAATATTTGTATTGTATAAGAACTGAACTCTTCACAACTGTGTGCACTATTCCTAAATTGTGATTGTGACAGTGTGCATTACTTATAGTATAATCTCATGATCAAATAATCCACGAATATAAATTCTTAATTTATAACTTGTTTCTCATACTGTGCATTTTTTATGAAATGATTCTTCCATAAGAGAATTTATGAAGTAAATCCTTCAGTACTCAAGTTGTGACGTCAATTTGGTCAGTTCTAGCTCATAGTTAGTAACGAAACTCATACGTTCTTTTATTATTATCAATATCAGTATTTATTTATATATTTACGAATTGTCAAAATGCTCGTTTCATTTTTATATTTCATAATTTATAAACTGGACTGGAGTGTTTCAAACTCGGTGACGCGCATAAACTGTCGGCACCTGTTGTAAACAATATTCTCAGTTTCTGTTGTCTCAGATTCATTTATATAAAAAAAAGAAAGAAGGTTTAAAACTAAGGAAATAACACAATAAGGACCAGAAAAAGAGTAACGGAGCGCAAGATGATGAATGAAACTTTCCGTTTTTCGATCACAAAAATTATTAAAACGTTCACTTCCTACAAGCCTTAAGGCGTTGCATATATTAAATTACATTTTCCATTAACAAAATGAAGGTTTCTCACTTTTACCTCAGGAACTAAGTAAATTCTGCTGAGATTCATAATTCAAACACTCATCCTGTTGCTGTTCTTTTATTATATAAAACACTTCCTTGTACAAATGTCGCACTTTATAAGTTAAAACCCGTTTTGTTAAATTAAAACAAAAACGAAATCCCTTAGTTCAAAGGTACATTATTCAAAATTATCGACCCGCGAAAATTTTGTTTTAACAAAATTTAAATTTTAAATTTTGAGCTCGGTTAAAAGAAAGCTTAAAAAAAAAACTTCCGTTACGATACTGATATTTCGTTCTCTTTTTTGAAAAAATTCAATTTTTCGGATATTTAATAAAGCGTTTGGCTCTGACTGATGATAGAGACAACGCAAATGATGATTGATGCTAACAATTCTGTCGTTTTCTAAATCAAGACTGATCAGAACAATGACTTCTTCGTACTTGGTGACCTGGAATCGATGGGAGTTTTCCTACGAATAAAAAGATCTTTTTATTTGTTTCTGGTATTTTTCCTTTTCGGGTTCGCCCATTTAAGAACCACGTTTTTTCAATCCTCTTGGACCTTTTTTTCCCCTTTTTAGTCTAGTATCTCTTTCTTCTCTCGTTCTCCTTTTTTTCCCCCTGCAATCTCCTCCTTCCCGTTTTCAAGTTTTTGTATTTCTTGGAAGCTCCAATTTTCTATTTTCTTTTTTTAGATTATCACGCTTTTCTACATCTTGGTGCGTGATTCTCAAATATTTTAGGTTCTTTCGACCAGTTCACTGAGCGAGATGTTCATGCAAGACAGGTTTTCTTTTCCTTATTACGTCCATCCTATGCAATTCTTTCTTTTATCCCTGCACTCGTTTTGCTTTCTCAACCCTGCATTTCGTACCCCAAGGATTGAAGAGTGATATTTTGAGTTTTTGAACTGTTAAAAATTGAACGTATCTAGAGAAATAATTGTCGATTCATCTCAAACCGAGGGCATTATCGCCAATATAAATTGAACTGGATATTTCTAGCTGACGTGGAAGCAATTAATTTAGAGTGCAAATCTGCAAATTCCGTCGCAAAACTTGGTGAGGAAGAGGAAAAAGAGGGAGGGCCTAATTAATTTGATTTACTTACTCTACAAAATGCGACAACACCATGTTTTGACGTTTTCAAACTCTTAATTGATTACTCTAATTTAAAATTTTGAATGTGGGTTAATTATCTACTTAAATCTAGGTTAGAATGAAATGACTTTGTTCAAACTCATGCGAAATGGACTTTACGATTAGTTTTGGAGATTTTAATCGAAGTCGAGGTTTCATTTCTGCTTCTTAGACTATTATGCCGAGTCACAAATTTGAAACGATTCATCACACTCATTGTATCACAACCAAACGTTTCACCAACTTTGTGAGCTTCTGGGAAATTCAGCAGTTTCGCACAAAACTGAAATAAAAATTGGTTTGTTAGTAGAATTGGTGGGTCGCTGAGGAACTGAGAACAAAGTTTCCAGTTTGGCGGGCAATGATTTCGAAAGTGGAATCACATCATTAAGTATTATAGCCCTCTTTGGTTATTGGTGTTTTCCGTTTTCTTTTATTCCTTGTGAATTTTAGTAACTACAAGAAAGGGTTTATTAGAATGAAAATTCCTTCGACATCAAGCACATGACGTTGGGTTTCAAACAATTCATCAAAGAAATTTTATGTTTTGGCAAATCAAAATTCCTTTAATGCTTTAAAATTTGAGGAAAGCATTGTCCCTTAACGAGTAAGCAATTGCTCCACAATCACGAATCACAATGTTACAATATATATAACCTTTGGCTATTAAGACTGTTTTCGACTCATCAAAACCAATCCTTCAAAAGTTATATACTAACAGTAATAATAAACAACCGCGAAAATCTTAAAACTCATCACTCGTCATTACAGTTTAATTTCAGTAAGTGGTATGAGTCTAGAAGCTTACGACTCTAAATTGTATACACCAAAGGAAGAAATGATACCAAATTTGTAAATCTTTTCAAAAGTTTCTTTACTGTAATAAAACTAATTTATATTGAATAAAAAATGTTAAAGCGTAATTAAAAGTGAAATTATATCTTTTCGTATAGAGTCCATCACCGCCTCAATACGTGTTCTGGTATCACAATGAGAGAATGATTAACTACGACACAACCAGAGGCGGAGTCACTGTGAGTACCGAACCCGGGCCAAAGACTCACAGTCGGTTAATTATAAACAGCGCAACGACAAGCGACAGCGGTAATTACACCTGTAGAGCCTCCAACACCGAAGCGGATACTATATATGTATTTGTATCAAAAGGTCAGTATATACATCCAAGTTTCAAACCTCCCTCCCCAAAAAAAGCAACTCAAACAGTTGAATTGCAAACTCTAGCTCTTGGTTTTCCTTTCAGGTGATAATACGGCGGCAATTCAACGTCAAGAATCCTCATCAACCCGTTTTGGGTCATTACCTGTATACCCCGTAATTATTTTAACTATTTATAACGTCGCCAGATAATTTCGGCCAAGGTTTAGAAGTCGACTTTTAACAAAAGTGAGTATAACAATGTAGCTGAAACAGTCAACACTTGAATTTGTTTCGAATGTTTTGCTGAAAAGGAAATTGAAAAATCCCAAATATTTAAATGTCAAAATCAAAAATTGAATGTGACTAACTGCTGGCATTTGGATCTTTTAAAATTTATTCAACAGGGCAAACAAATCCCTGAAGGAAAGCGTTGTTACTGGATTCAGATTTTTTATTCCATCTCTTGCGACTCATTTCATCATAATTCTAACCATCAGTCTAATTTAATTAATTCGGTGATTTATCTTCTCATTAATTCGATTTTACTTAACCAGACCAGTTGAGAGTTCATTGCCCAACACCAAAACATTGTCTTAATTCTTACAGTAATACTACTTTTAAAAACAATTTATTCGCTGGGTTCTAGTAGTAAAATTTGAAACGAAAACCAAACATAATAAAACTAATAAATACAGCTATTTAAAGGAATCATACATAACAATAATACAAAATATCGTGAAGGCTACGAATATCTTAAGACTTCAAGTTTAGTCTAACTTCTTAGCATAACGAATGGATATGACATAAGTAACAGTACACAACTCCCAGTTGTCTTTGTCTTTAAATAAACTATTTACAAGACAACATAGGTATTCTGAGTAAAGTAATCTCAGAATATATATTTATTATATATATTATAGAAAACATAACGAAAACTGCCTTTCAACATATTTCGTGTACTGCAGGCTAATGGTAATAAAATTTAAGGCCAGTATTTGATGTTGGGATGCCTTTTTCTTCCATCTTTGACGTTATGAAAATCTGGAAATTTAGAAATAAGACCTAACAAAAGCGAATTTTTGTCCTTCAAAGGCACTCAGGTTTCAAAAGGGTTTTCCTTTTTGAGTACATAAAAAAAATTTATGAAATAAAAAATTAACTTAGAACGTCCCAATTTCCTTCGTTTAGTTGACCGCCGTGGGTCTTCTTCCTTTATTGACATAATCATTTCTTCCTTTTGCTCTTTTTACTCCTGTCCCTATCTCCCTTTTATTTGTGTCTTGCTTTTTACTTTCCTTCAAAGATATTTTCACAGAGTAAACAACATCATTTGAGGGTTTTAAGTACTCTTCTAACGTGTTTTGAACGCAAAATTATGGTAAATATTTCAGGCTTGGGTTGTAGAATAGAATTTACACTGAACGCAAGAAGCTTAAGTTTTGGGACTGGATGCTAGATTTTATAATTAATTAGAATTTTGATTCCGAGACAATGGTTTCCACGTCGCAGAATTCACGTTTGGGTAATTTGCCGTGAGTGCATATGACATTTATCCTCGTTTTCTCTTTCCGTCCTTTGCTTTGATCGCCTACGACTCTACTATAGTCAATGAATTAAGAAGATAAAATTGGCAAAACGTCATCGATCATGATCGGCCTTTTTATTAGACTCTATCTCGTGACAGTCGATAGACAAGGAATTTCCAATAGATAAAATTATTCGGGCCGGTTCAAAAGTTTGTTCATTTTCCCGCGACTTAATCTGTCACAATTTTAATTTCCAACTGATAAAATCTGTCACGAGTTTTCCGGGGAAAAAGGAGTTTCCTTAATTCCTTTGTAAACAGCGGTTCTTTAGCTTTCAAAGTTACAACATTGTTTCGCTGTTTCAAGAATATGTTCCGTTTTCAACTCTGAAACAAACCATGAATCTTTGGACGATTAAAGGTGTGAAATTAAATAAATGTTGGAAAGGTCTCTCCTAACTTTCTAGAACGAAGTTTTAACATGGATGTGTCATTTTTAAATAAAATGCTGTCGATACCGAAGCAGTATTACAGAACAGTATACAGTTTTTCCCTTCAGCCTTTTATAGATTTTGCTGGTTAAAAATTTTAACTTATTAATGTATAAGTCATATCTCTTTTGGATGACCACTGCTTTAGACTTAAACACTAGTGTATTGCTCAAGTTATCTCTAACATTCTAACCACTATTGTCCAACATTGAGATGAGGTGATGAGTCACTGAGAGATGAGCAAAGATAAATTTGGTTATAGCATTTGAGTCTTGAATGTGAGCTTTTGATTATTTAATAATAAACAATAACAGTTAGTATTATAAAAAATTGATTAATTCAATAAAATATTGGAAAAGTTATGAGAATGTACAACGAAAAATTTATTTATTTTTTTATAGGGATTAGGGTATAGAAAGATCTTTTAAAAGTATTTAATTTAAAGGAACAACTTATTTAAATACTCTCACGCAAAGACCTGGGCCCGATTTAAGTAAACTTATTGCATTAAAAACATTGGCAAAAACTTTTCACCCAACTTTCTAACACTTTATGGCTTAAAAGCTTTCGCCAAAAGTTTGATAAAAAGTTAATTTTGTCTCAAAGGGCCCGTCCTTCGATATTTCAACAGAACTTTTCTTCTCCTTTCTGAATTGCCTCCTTATTGCTTTCTTTTTTTTTGTTTGCAAGCAAATTTTACAAATCGTGTTAAGCCTTTTACAACTTGTTTGCTTCTTTTTTTTGTTACAGTCCTTTAATAAAATAAAATAAAAAACTTAACACTACTTTGCGGTAGCAACTTTTACAATTTTTCTTTTCTTTTGAAGCGGAAGGAGAATGACGTGTGAAATACTGAGTTTCGGGAAATTCCAAACGCATTTGGGGGATGGTCAGTCGGTTTGAATACAGAAGAAATATTATGGGATCTAAAGTTTTGATTAGGAAATTCTTATTGTTCCAGCTTTTTTTTTTGAGGAAAAGAATCGAAGGTTGTCAAAGCTTACACAAAGAAGAAGACAAATAGTGAACGGAAAAAGAGAAAAGAAAAATGACAAAAGAAAATGTAGTCTAACGAAAGTGATAAGATAATGAAAAAGTTCCAGAAAAATTGACAAAAAGCATCCCAGCCATTAGTCGTGAACACGTGTATGACATTGCCTGATTTTTTTACCTCTGACAGACATTTTTTACCTTTTTAGACCTTGACCTCCCATGATCTTTTCCCTAAAATACCAATGACTCCTTAAAAACTGTTTGATTGACCTATTTGGTGACTTTTGACCCCATGACTTTATTTTTGACTTTCGTCAATTTTTGCGTGGCAGATATGCCTTTATAACGTCGATATGTCGCGTTGGGATGAGGTGGGACGGAGCCATCCTGACCAGACCGAAAGGCTATAGTCAGTTCGTATTGAGGTTTTGACGAGTTAAGTCTGTTGAGTTAGTTTATGATAAAAATTTTAAATTTAAATCAACTTCAGTTTAACTTATTTTAAGTCTTTTATGGCCATTAGTTTACTACATTAGAACTTTTCTATAGTTGTCTGATCTGTAAACTTTGAATTTTTATCATCTTTTATAACCCTAACTTCTTCAACTGGCACAATTTTTACAACCCTTTTTTTGACACTTACCACACTCTCTTTATACATTCATAGGAATCAAAAAAATGTACACACTCTTTGAAAGTCAATATTTTCATGAAGAAAAGACGTACGAGTAAAAACCTATAATGTGATGTAAGCTTCTTGATCTATTTATACAAAACTTTGTGAATAAAGTGTAGATCATTTTGATCCAAACGCATTAACTACCTAAGTGAGCTTATTTTTTGAGCTTTTTTATGTATACATTGCTTATCAACACACGTTTAGTAACGTTAAAAGTGATACAAACATAAAATTATTTAGGGTAACTTTTTATAATATGACGTTAGTTATTAATCATAAATATGGTAGTCAAATACTCTGAACCAATAATTTTCCAAGAATAAAACTTTAAAATTACACGTCTTTTTGAACAAAAAAATGTCATAATTTCCGTTAAAATGAATATACAATTTCCCTCCTCAACAGTTTTTTACATATTATAACTTCATATGTTTACTTTATATAGCGACCAAGTTTTAAAAAGACCCGAAACTTTTAAAGTGTTTTGCTTTGACAGTATAATTTTCTCCAACAGAAAAACAGGCAGATTTTTAAAAGAAAGCTCTTCTGAAGGACTTTTTAAAAATTTTTGGACTGTTTTGTGTGGAGGAGGCAAAAAAGTTGGACTTGGATTGGTTCCAAAGTGGCACTTTTTCTTCAACAAGCGTTCTAGCAAACAGAAAAGGATAAAAGAGCCATTAAAAAAAGTCACTTCTTAGCTTCTCTGTCTTTTAATATAAAGGCAAAAAGCAAAACACTTCATCTTTTTGACGTTCCCTTGTTCCTCAAATATGTCAGTGGATAATAAAAATATTTTCTTAAAGGATTTAAATTATTTTCGTCAAGTTTCAATAATATGATTTGTCCTGAACTGAATACCTCTTCTTAATTAAAAGAAAATTTCTCACCACAGAGAGTAATTGCAGTACAGTAACTTTTTATAATAAATTGTAATAATATAAATACAATAGCAATAAGATAAACTAACTTGCTTGTGTTTCTTTTTCCAAACCTTGTTATGAAACTATTAAAATGTTTGTATATAGTAAACACCCCTGCCCTTAAATGCATTTATACAAAGAACCAACTCAACCAAACAACATAACCTACTCATACCAGTACCCTAAACAGTTTCACTATCTGCTATCATTCATACAACATATCATACACTCTCAGTCATCCATCTATGTCACCACCCTCACCACAACTTTGTGAGCCAACTTACACCCGTTTACACTATATATAATATAATATAGGTCATAATATTCAAACAACTGGAAGACAAAATTATAAATTTTCTAACCCCAGGGAAAAAAATTTTAAGACTCAACCTAAGAAATGACTTTTAGAAACAAGAACCTCATTTGGGTAGAACCTAACGGTATAAGAATGGCAATTTGTTTTCAAATTTTATTAAACATTTGGTACTAAATCTTTTCTTAATCAGAAGTGGAGTAGACTTTTTTCTTTAAAGTTTTCAAGGTCAAAAGTGGAAGACTAAACTTCCAACCTTAGATGTTAGAAATGAATTTTATTTAATATTAATAAATAAGTTAAAAGTTTAGTAAAGTTTTTGAGACTGCTTCTTATATTTTTTAAGTTTTGCATCAAGGGAAATTTTCTAAACTTTGATTCACATTCACAATAAAATTCCATCTTTACAAAATATGAATATGATAAAATTTAAAATCCTTAGAACGTCATTTTTATCGTTTTTGCTTTTTACTGACACGTTTTAGAAACTCTTTACTGATATAAGGACACGATTTTAAAATGTTCACTGATTAAAAACTGTTTTATAGCTTGGAGTTTCTCAAGGTCAAATGATTTTTGATTTTATATGTCTTACTCTGCTTATTGTTTATACTAAATAAGATTGTGTTATGTAAAGCCCTAATTAATTGTTATGGTGTCCGCAACCAGCTGGTTGAGTCCTCTTAGGAACAAAATAAAAAGGAAAAAACAAAGAAAGCTTACCGGTCGCCGTCTGGTTTTCCAAGCGTGTGGTGAGGATGGCGTTTGGGTATTCCTGTCAACGTCCACAAAACTCGTCACTTTTATGTTCGACAAATTTTGAAATTCAATTTTCACTGACTTTTAAGAAACAACGCGAAAAGCCGTTGCGCGATTATATCTAGCTAGAACGGTAAACAAAACTTCTGACCTCGATTAGGCGTGAAAAAGTACCGAAAGCTTGGCCATGTTAAGGGTTTGCAGGTTTCAACCCGAACTCTCGGCCTTCTATGAACGTTCGTTCGGTCGGGCGCGCGATTTAAGGTTCAGTGATGCCGCGAAAATTGGTTGACATCCTTCCAAAGCTTTCATACCAAAACACCAACTTCTCGAACTGGGTTATCATATTTATTGTTAAACTTTATTAAAGTTATGTTCAGGCTTTTGTTAAATTTAATTATATAAGATAAAAATATATTTTTTAAACAATTTTCAAACAGAACAAAGTATTTGGGATGATTTTCAAAATCGATTACACTGACGAGTTTCAACCGAACATTGTGAATTTTGAAGCTTATCAATTCGAAAAGACTTTAACAGGCTTATGGAGATGATGACTCTTGAAACTTCAATAAAATTAACATTTTGGATTAACATTAAAAAATAAAGTAGGATTGTCGAATCCATCCAATTATTCAGATTGCAGAGCTGTAAGAGCCTTTGGTTGAATGATATGGAAGTGCTGATGATGATTGATTTTCACTTTCACTTATTTGATTAAAAACGATCATCACATTCCATACTCCTACATGGTTCACCGATCTAAAATTCCAGCAATTCTCCTACTGGCTCACTGAATAAATAAGTTTATAATTAAGTAAACAAAGCTTAATTCTCATGTTCCCTAACTGTATTAAGTAATTAGATAGGAAAGAAAAAGTTATCTCACGGCAGAATTGAAGAAAACAAAACTGAGAACAAAAGAACGCAAAATTTGACAAGTCTTAAAAGCTGAAAAGTTTAAAAACAAATTTTCTAAATGCAGGGATTAATCAGCGGCAGAGTCAGGATGTTTCGCAAAATGAGAACAAAAGAAGTTAAAGATTTTAACATTTATTTAAGAATTAAAAATAAGAGACTATTGTATTTATGTAACTACGAGATGATTTTAATTTAAGAAATTTTAAACAATCGAATATAGTCTACTTGAAGAATGTCTCCGACAGGTGATTCATTTGTTGAATTACTAGATCTCATTTGATCTGAGTTTTGGAAATGTTTTTCTTCCATCCCCGCACTCAAGCTTAGATAAAACTGTTTAAAAGAATAAATTCATTTATTTCTGGCTCATACTTAATGACTTTATGTTTAAGTATAAAATATACAAAATATAAATATAATTATGGAAAAAACTGACCGGCTCTTTTAGTGTCCAGCGATTGATGAGGCTTTCATTTGTTTTCACACCGTTTCTTCTCCTAACGTCTGAGAATTCTGTAACCTTTTTGAAAATGACCTGAGAATCTATTTTAAAGGTGATTTCATTTTCAGTCCATTCAATCACAAACAAGTGAAATTCTTCTGAAGAAATATTTCTATAAAAAAATTACAAACAAGCTATATACAAGGCAATAATGTTGATCTATGTGTTTCTGTACACAAACTGTAAAATATATTAATATGCTAATCAACATTTTAAAATTAAACAGACCTGAGCCGAATCACTTCCAGTGGTATCCAATTGATTTCCATTATAATGTCTTAAGTCTAATGATAAACTAATTTGTTTGGTATATATGGACTAGGCCGATCGTTAAATGACAATTTAAGACACTAAGACGTGGTTTGAGATTATAACAGCTTATTTACCTGTGAACTGTGGTGTGGTTAGTGTCCAATCCTAATGACAGTCTAATTTCTTTGGCATCATTCTCATTTCCGTTGTTTATTATGTCTATAATGTGTAACCATTGAAAGATTTTTCTTCTACAAAATTAGTTGCGTTTGGTGTCATTCCAATCGCTGAAATAGTAAAAATAATCGTTTTTGTTTTAGTATTTACTTATAAATATACGTTAGGTTCTGTTTTGGCGGTTTTGATGCCAAGATAATTGTGAAACGACATCCGACTTTCAGTTTCAAAACCGTGGACTTGGGTCTACCGAAAAGTTCTGTCCGGTTTTAGGATAAAACAGCAAAATAAGTTTATTAGGTCATCAATCAAAGACAATCGCTCAGAGCGTAGCTTATCAGAAAGGTCAAAATCACCTACTTAAAGCTTCAAGAACCATCTTCTGTAAGTTCCATAAAAAACTGTACCTTCAATCAACCCTTTCAACAAATTTCTATTTCTTCCTTTTTGAAATTCGTCTAAGACAGAGCACTTAAGTAAACTTTGTTAGCAGTCAGTCCGTTTTCACTTTTAGTAATACTAACATCATCGTTATGGTTTATTTACTAGGTCAGTATGTATACTATACGTATAAATTGTATATGTATGAAACCCAAAAAGTGTCAAATGGATATACACCATTGTGTTCAAACTTGATGTCAGACAGAAGATTCCGGTAGACCTAATATTATTGAATAATATTATTATAAAAAACGTGGCGAAGAAAACTCAAAACTAAAAAAAAAAATCTACAGAAATGAGGAAAGTCATCTGTCACTTACAATACGTCGTCCAGCTGCCTTTGGGAAGTTTAGCACGAACTTCCAATCGTCCATTTTTTTACAAGAAACAAATTTCTCGTCTGAAGCTTAAACACTATTGGAACGCAGTCGATGTCACCGTTTTCGGAGCTAAAAAGGAAGTCATGACATTTTTTTCTCGTTTGTCACACAGAAGTTGGAACAAAATGAAATCTCTGGAATTTCTTTTCTAAACCCTTTTTCTAAAAAAACGGGAAGCGGTTTCTAATTCCACGTCTTTCACTTGAAAATATTTTTAATTACTTAAATATCGAAAGCCTTAAGTATTAAACCGTAAAACCTAATATCGAAGGTAAAACTTGAACGAAGTAAAGAGAGGAGAGAAGAAGAGGTTCTGAGAACTTAGCAAAGCTTCTGTCAATAACTGTCACGCCTAAACGTGTGTGAGATAAATTTATGAATTGTAACTCACAGTACAAAATTCCTGTCGGATAAAAACTAAATTAATCGAAAATTTAAGTTTGTTTAGTGCTTTTGGTTTGTGTGCATTACCTAAAGTTGTAAAAGTTTAAAGTAGACCCGAAGTTTTTGAAATTTTGCCTCAAGGTTTGGAACCTATGACCCGAAAGGAATTATCTGAACCCTTCTAACTTTGGTAGATTTTAGCACTTGACCACCAAGAGTAAAATGTTAGGATCACTTTTACCGAGGAAACTTACCCTCGGCAATTGCTGACTGGATGTCCTTAAAAGACTTGAAAAGGGATTAAACGAGAACGAATACCATTAGCATAATACCTTTCATTTTTAAGGAATCACGAAATAAATTAAAGCAATTCCTATCTGTAGAGCTTTCTAAAATTTCTAAAAATAATCCCTAATTAAATTCAAATTGATTTTTTTGTTTAAATTTAGGAGCGTAATAGAATTGTTCTTGTCAGCTTGAAGGAAACGCGTTTCAGAATTTCTGTTTGGTCTTATTTATTTTACATAACTTATGTAATTATTATTTACCCAATACAAGGAGGACACGTGGTGAGAGTTATACTCCTTCTGGTTCGAAGATTTTCTTCTTCGACTGTCTGAGATGTGTGTGAAACGCTGTCTTTAACGTATCTATAACGAGACAAAGAATGTATTTTGGTATAATTTTTATAATAACGGGGTCACTGTAGGGCAATGTTATGATTAAAACAGCGAATTTGAAAATTGTGGAATGTTTGAAGATTTCGTACAAAAGCATTTTGGGGGGAATTATGAAAAGAAAAACGAGTGGGAGCTCGTTGAAAATTTAGAACAATGGTTTACAAGGAATGAAAGAATGGAAAAGAGGAAACAAGTTTTATAAAACCTTTGAATGAATTCACTCTTCAAATCTTTAATTTTAATAGACAAAGCAACGGGGAGAGAAAGGCGGGAAAGTGGGAGAGGGAAGAAGGAGAGAACATTATAACTTTTTATTTATTTTCATTATTTCATTCGCGACGGATCCTATCAAAATTAAAATTTAAAAATTGTACAACTAGCCTTTACTCAAATAATTCTTTAAACAGTTCTCGTTTCAGTTCGCTCTTACTTCCCTAAATTTAGAACCTGTTTCAGAAATAATGCACACTTTTTATTTATATACTATATGACTTAACAGATGTTTAGGCGTTTCGCTCCCATTCCTTTAAGCTTAATTAATTGAAATGTTATTTGGATTTGTGCTATATTAAATGGCCCGGAAACAGTGGCGTACCTAGGGGGGACCCCAGGCGACACTTACCTTGGGGCGGCATTTTTTATATTTTAATATTTACTTATAGTTGTAAAAAGCAACTTATTCATTTCATTATTTATTTTCTTTCTTGAATAATAAATGATTATTATGATTATTATAAGTTTAATATTTGATTTATATAAATAACGATTAACTATATTCCTCGGTGTATATAAATGCATTTTAGTGTAAATTTTGAATTCTAATTCAAGAACAAGATAATAATTTTATTTTATTGTATTCATTAAAGTTCGTCGAGTTCGAAAAATTTACTCTGTGTATTAATTAATATTGATTAAATAACTTAATAATTTATTTATGTGTATTAATTTGTAAAAACTACTATATGATTGACTTATAATAGAAAGGGCGGCAAACTGGAGATCGCCCCGGGCGGCAAAAGTTCTAGGTACGCCACTACCCGGAAAATAATGTCAGTTCTGTGCGTAACACCTAATTTATATACTACGGTAAAAGTGATAAATTTCGCGAATATATACAATCCCAGCGATTATTCATAAACGCCGACTAAGCTTGGTAAATGTGACAAATTAGTGGTGATTTTAATCCCGTTTTTCACCCTTAATTTTTGGGTATAACAGGACGTGGGAGGAGAATTCGAACTCACGACCATTTGCGTCCCAGTCAGGAACTTTAACCACTACACTACCCCTCCCACTAAATGTGACAAATTACAATCATTTTTCACATTTACCGGCTAGTATATAAAATACTCAACTCATGATGGGGAATGTAATAAAAGTTTGTTCAGATTACTATTTGGATAGTTCATAAACTAGCCGGTAACTGTGATAAATACCCAGTAATTGTGACATTTGCCAAGCTTAGTTGGTGTTTATGAATTATCGCCGGGAATTATATGTATTCGCCTGATTTATCGGTTTTACCGTAATATGTAGAAGGTATTACTTTCCAGTTCATGATTTTGAGTGAGCGTTATTAATGAAATATGAGTCTTTAGTCTAGTTGTGCATTATTTAAACGCTCTCGCTTCATCCAAAGTTATTTTAGGTTTAACTCTAGCAAGAATTTATGTAAAACTGAGGTAAAAAGAGAGGATGCAAACAATTTTTTTTTGTAAACTTCTAAAAACTAGGAAAATAGGTTAAAAACTTCAAAAATAAACAAACAAAATTTAGGTCAATTTTAGAATACAGCGGTAAATTTTCGTGGTGGATCAAATAAAACTGCCAAGAGTTTGAGATCATCGTAAACCATGTTCATCAATCAACGTACTGGTCACACTACCATAAAAAGGATCGGTGAACGTCAGAAACATGAATAATTTTACTGATATTTTGAACATAAAAAATATGCCACAAAATGATCAAAAATCATACCTGGGAAAAGGAAATATGACTCACAAATGAAATTAATGAAACTCTGCAACCGGTTTCCGGTTTCCTTTCGTAAGCAATATGGAAATCGTATTTACCCGCTCTCTTGATCGGCTGTTGAGTAATGAAATTGACTTCCGTTTCCGTCGCATTTCGAAATCAGGTGCTCCCATTTGGTCTCATCTAATACATTCAAGTTGTCTTCAAAGAGTAATACCGTCGAGGACTCCGGTTCCATTGCATACACAGCTATTAAAGTCATCACACACAAAGCCAAGAGACCGGTTATTATGCTCAAATTAATCATGGACGTCCTTTTCATTTTGATCAAAAAGTTCTTTCCTTTTAATTTAAAATTATTTCACAAGCAACTTATCCCAGTATCGTAATATTCACGATTGCGTTATTAGATGTTCGTTGGCTTTTAGAATTCTCTGGTTCATTTTTTAAATTTGGTAAAAATCTGTTAAACAAATAATTTTTAAATTCGAGATTTATAATTTAACTTTTCGTGAAAGAGGAAGAGAAACGCTTTTTGAGTTTTAGAGAAAATAAAAAACTGCTGCTTAAATTCTTTTGATAAAATCTTAGTTTAACAGTAAAGTCACATAGCTACTGACAAGACTTACAATATATTGCTTCTTTCTTTTGGGGTTAGGCTCAATTTCCCTTGAACTTTTTCAAGCCTTGAAATTATAAAAATTTTATTTGGTTCCTAATGAGATTCCTCATTTTTATTTAGTTCATTAATGAGGTTATACTTCTGCTGCACTTTTATTGATTTGTAGTTAGTTTTGATCCGTCACTCTTTTTTGGGTATAACAAACGGAGAGGATTTGAACTCGCGACTATTACTTCTTAGCCGGGCATTTAAACCACTACACCACACACCTCCCCAAACTTATTGATTTCACCAGACAGCAAAATGTCAGTTGTAACAACAGAGGCATAACTATCGCAAGTGTAAGCTATGGAGGTCCCACGGGATGGAAGGCAGTCATAGAGTGCGTTAACATATACATAATATTGTGGCTAATTAGGTTATTAAATTAATTAATGGTGGTGGTTTTAATCCCGTTTTTCACCCTTAAGTTTTGGGTATAACAGGATGCGAGAGGAGGATTCGAACCCACGACCATTTGCGTCCAAGTCAGGAACTTAACCACTACACTACTCCTCCCACTATTAAATTAATCAATAATTAGTCTTAAGTCGAGTCATAAATAACGTCCGTTTTCATCAGAAATTTTTGATTAAGACACGAAAGAAGAACTCGTTTCGTAAATAATGCACATTTTTTTAATAAATCAAATATTTTGAATATCAATTATGTAAATCTAATAAAATTTAATTAATAAATCTCATAGCATAATTTATTAAAATTAAATCTAAAGACATTGTGAGTTTATTGCAATAAATTAAAAATGCATTTTAAAATTTTATAATAAATTCCTTCCTTGAAATGTGCATTAGTTATGAAGCCAATTCTACACAGGAGTTTGTATGCAAATTGACTGAATTTTAGTTTGTAGACCTGATATCCCCACACATAGTACAGGACCTCGGATATTTGGGCTAAAATTTTTAAAATCAATCAAACAACCATGACCTGAACTCGTTGAAAGGAAGTATTTTGCTTTGCTATTTTAGCAGTGTGAAATTGTATAGGGGAAAGAATTGGATTGAGATTTAAAGTAAAAAAATGTCTGAAAGGAGGAAAATCCTTTTGCTTGCTCGGAAAGAAAGAATTTAAATTGTAATCAAATTCGTGATTTCTTTTTTATCCATTCGAGAGATTTCTCGGGAGGGCGAAGGTGGGCTCCGTTTAGCGAAGAAAGCGAAGGAAAAATAGGCTTTTGGCCCGCATTATTTTTCCCTTTCTTTTCATCCGGGATTTTCAGATTTATTTTCGGATTTCGGAGAAATCACTGTTGTAATAGATTTATACTAGATAAAGCAAGGTTTTGGCAATCAGACCTCGACTTCTCTTTACTCTCAACACGGGTTTGGTGACCTGCCTTTCATTATTGGAGGATCAGAAATTCCCTGATGACTCTAACTTCCAACACGTGATAAGTCTTTTAAGGTGGTTGCTTTCCCTTCAGGCACGTCCTTTTTATTGTACAAGTCGATTAGGGTTCAAGTGTAGTTTTATTACGGCTGTTGGTACTTTGACAACATTAAAAACCTTTTCGTGCTGAGTTGGGTGAATAATTAAAAAGGTTTTAGTTTTCCGTAATTCATGACTTGCGACGTTTTCGTAATTTGAACTCGAGTGAAAAAAAAGTAAATAGCGCAACTCGAAATGAGTTAATAAAAAAGGCGCGTAAAGGAGACCTTGCAAAATTCATTCCTAGGAATGTAGTCATTTGTCGAGAAATTTAAAAAACTGTTTAACAAAAACAAGTTTTAATTTTGCCATGGATTTATTTTTTTAAAACTTTTTTTAATTGTCGTATGGAACTTAAAGAATTCTCATAACACTGTGGGAACTCTTATTACATTTAATTTCGGTCGAATTCCGCTTTCGTGATGAACAACAATTTTGTTTCGGATTCTCCTCCTATAATTTCATTGTTAAACTGAAAAACATTAAGACTGTAAAAGACACTGATGAAAATTCAGGCCGACTTGAAAAGCAAAAACAAAATTTGGGTCTGAAAAAGTGTTACAAAATTAAATAGAAAAATCGATTTTGTAGAAATACCTTTTCTATCATGCTCCACATAATTAATTAGGTAATTATTTAATTATTTTATAACAAAATGAACCAGGGCTAATGGCTTCCTGGAATTCCTTCTTCAGCTTCATCTCAAAAACATAAAATATTTATTTCGTTTTAAAAATACTTTTGTAAAAACTTTTTCAAAACTAGTTAGATGATTCTTGGTGAAAATTCTTTTTAAAAATTTGACGTCACAAAAATGAAAAATTGTTAAAAACTCATCTTGAAGTCAGTTCCAATCTCGTATTGTCTCATTTGTCGTGAAATATGTGTTAGGGTAAAGAATGAAGAATACACTGCAGGGAAGAAATGCGACAAGAAAATGTACAAATAGAAAGAAAAGATGTTGCGGTGGGTCTGTCAAGAACTGAATCTATGTCTCTCCTTTCGCAACAATTAATATTTGTTCATGATCATGCTTTTTTTGTTATCAAGAAAGTTCACCATCTGACTTAACCTTTTACCTTGAAATGAACATTCAAGTCCGATAAATTTTTTAACTTATACGGTGACAGTTTCTTTGTTAGAATTTTGGTGTCAACAGAGATTTTCCCTCACTTCAATTCTCATTACACAATGTTGCGTTCATATTCTTGACTTTTTTTCCTTGTTAACTACAGATTTCATTTTTTTTGTTCCTTTTTTATTATTTGCCAGTTAACCATTATCTTTAACTAATATGGAAGACAGATAGTTTTAAGGAAGTTTGCTTCTAAGAAAAAATTGACGTCTTGGTCGTGGGGAGAAATGGATACAAACCGTCTTATGTGGGTGTTAAACCTTTGGGTCGATAGCCAACTTTTCGACTACCAGTGACACCTAACAGCTCCTTTAATCATATTTTCTTAATTCATAATATATAATATTGGGAGGAGTGGTGTAGTGGTTAAGTTCCTGACTTGGACACAAATGGTCGAGTTCGAATCCTCCTCCCGCATCCTGTTATACCCAAAAATTAAGGGTGAAAAACGGGACTAAAACCACCACAAATAATATATAATATGGTTTGAGTGGAAAGGAACTTTCAAGAAGTTGACAACAGTTTTTTCCCTATGACCATCCTTCGAATTTCTTAAGAAGTAGTTTCCCCCCTTCTCCAACAGAAATGTGTTTTGTTCACATTCTTTTCCCAAAAGACTCCAAACTCTTAAACTAATTTCAACCAAATTTTTAACAAAATATTCATCACTACAAGCACGATTTAGGCGTAGTGTCTCTCCCATTAACACTTTTTTTGACTAACCCTTATTCATATCTATAGCTTTGTGACCTACTCATTTTTCTTTCTCTCATCTATAAAAAGTATTTTAACCAAATACTAACTTTGTCATTTTCAACCTGTTTCTGAAAATCAAATTAAACTCAGTATAACCATTTGCACGTTAATCAATCATAGTGACTTTGTTAAAACTTCACCAAATCAACTATTTTAGTTAATCCTAAATTAGTAATTGAAAAACACGTTCAACGTTCAAGTGGTTTAAGACACTTAAAACAAGCTCAGCTAATTAATATAATTCATAAGTGCAACATCCAAATCGATTCCTTTGAAAACGCCTTTACACATTTATCGTTAAATAAAAACTAATTTAACATGAAACAGTTATAAACATAAATATTATTGGTAATAATATGATAAAATTAATTTTGAAATATAAAATTTTTTGATTCAGACTCAAAGGATTCTCCCAAAAGTATAACTAAAACCTGTATAGAACAAAAGACAAATGGTTTAGTTGGGTCCTTTTTTGAATCTCTCAAATATTTATCAAACCAGAAGACTTTTTAAAAATTAATAACTAATCTCTATTGATCAATAACTATTTTCTATTGCCCAAAACAATAACTTGATCATAATTTGATTTTTATTGTCTAACGTGTTGAGTTAAACTAAATCAATTTTCCTCATTACCGAATCCTAGGTCGTTTGAGGTCTTGAAAACAAAAATTCAAAAAGTAAAAAGAAAAACGAACTCACTTGGCGTCACTAAATTATTTACTCATATCATTGTAAATTATTCGTCGAAACAATAGAAAATCACTGACTATTGAACGCCCTTCGAAAAATTTATTTTAAAATAAATTTGTGTTTAGCTTTAAACTCCACGAACTCACCGGTTTCATTGTGTTATTGTTATATAATGAAAATGTTGTAAAAGGAAAAAAAACTTGAAAACTTGACGCCGGTTGCAAATGCTAAGCGTGCACCTTGATTCCTTGGATGACTTTTTTTCCTAATTATATCACAATGCTCCCTTATTTGCTTTCCTAATTCTTATCAAACCCAGATAAGGAAAAAACAACGAAAATTCAAGTATAACTTTTAAGGTTTGTTCATAAAGTCCGAGAATGCTCATACTGATGTACTTTTAAGTGATTTTGCGCAGGCGCATGGCGTACCAGAAGAATGTTTGATGACTAACTTCCTTTAAGCTGGAAATCATTAATTTTCTTTAGTTGTTACTATTCTTGTAATAATCTTTGTCAAAATGGATCCTAACCTAATCTGGTTACTTTGTGAATGAACGGTTTTAATCCCGTTTGTCTCCCTTTTTGGGTATAACAGGATGCGGGAAGAGGATTCGAACTCATGTTCATTGCGTCCAGGAACTTTAATCACTACACTACTCTCGCTGTGAATGAAAATTTAAATTTCAACCTCTGGACGATTGATAAAAGAAAAAAAATTTGTAATAAATGAAGAGGCCCAGAAGTGCTTGTACGATACACTGATTTTGTGAGATTAAATGAAAAAATTTGAATAACAGTTACTCAACGTAGAGCTTGTTAACATCATATTGTCAAACACAAAAAAATATGTAAAACTAAGGTGGAAAATTACTGAATACAGTGTGTTTCATAAGAGAAAAGTATAAAGTAGTTGCCATGCCCAAAAATAAGAGCTCTACACTTTAACCAAAAATTTCATCGACTTCTGAAAAGTCAAACGATTGAACCTGAGTCAATTCCTTCTCTGTTCCCTAGTTGTTTTCTTAAACTCCTATTTTGTTTCAATTGCTGTTGACGAAGTTCAGGGCTAAGTTATTTGTCTTATTTCTGACGTATCGATGTTGCTGAATTTCCCCCCAAATTTTATGTCTTTTATTTCTGGCAAAAGCCACCCGACAGTATCTCAATTCACCGACAGATGCTAAAAGAAACAATAAAAAATACTTTCAGGAAAGGAAGAGAAAGAAATTTGCATCTTTTTGTGAAGATCCTCCCCCTAATCTACTAAAGTGATGGCACATAATTGAGAGAAGATCTTTGGGCAACTGCGGAGTGGTTTTCGCAATAAATTTCATCGGTCGAAGGTGCTAAGAAAGGGCGACATAACAATGTGGAAAAGCAACCTACCTTTCAGCCTCCTCTTTATTTTGTTCTTCATCTAATAAAAAGTTGAGTTTATTGCTTCAGCAAAATATCAGGGAAAAGAATTTATTCCTTAAAGTCCAAGACCGAAAGTTGTTTTAAAAAAAAGGAAAGAAAAATAAAAATCCCGGATTAAGCTACCCTTCACGCGACGAAAGCCTTTTTTTTGTGTTTACCAAACCAAATTATGAATTATAATCCGGTACTGAGACAGGAGCTTAAATTCAAAGGCGTTATTTTGTTAATAGCAATTAAGGTAAACATTTGCTTAAAAAATTTTCCAAGGCGAATGAATTTGATCCTTCCGACTTTAGTCGTTCTCGGCTCTACATTGTCGTTGTACGTCTTGATTTATTGCACTATTAGAAACAGTTATAGTTTACGGCAACATTTTTCATTAAAATTTTAAGGCCCCGCGGGGTGGAGAAAATTAATAAAAACAAAACAAAAAATCAAAACTAAGATGACGGAATCAACGACAAAAAAGTGGCCACAGTTTTTGATTTTATTTTTATGTAAGTTAGTTTTGACGTTTTAGTTTAGTCTATGGACTCACAACTAATTAAATTGATTATTTCAATTTTTTAGCAAATTTAATTAATCGTTAAAAGCCTCATTTCATATTGTTTGTGTCAGGAATTTCATCCAGATTCCTCTTTTCAGTTATTCTCTGTTAAAATGAAATTAAATTTGGATTTAGTCCAAGCGTAAATGACAAAGAGCAAAATAAAACTTTTAATTGGTCAAAAGAGAAGTGTCTTTTAAATTAATAGTCCTTTAATATATTTTTTTTTGACATGGGGAATAAATCAAAAAGGTGTAAAATTTATGGGGATTTTTTCCCCAGGATTTTATTTGTGCTTTTGTGAAATATAAAATAAAGATTTTAAAAATTTTATACAAACACACAAAAGTTTTTTAGAATTTTTAACCAATAACTTCCGTCGCATATTTGTGAGGTACTAATTTCATAAATTTTACACAATTTGAGGACGAATTCATTTCATTAATACTGCATTTGCCTGAAAATTTAATATGACTTCCCTTAGAGTTATTGCAAAGTCTTTTTTAGAGTTCATTTTAGGACCCAGTTAATAATTGAATTCAATATATAAGAGTGAACTAGCAAAACCCTGACATGATACAGTAAACTCTTCCCAATGTTCATTATTTATGAAATGAGTTATTTAATTGCTAATTTAAAAAAAATAAAAATAATATTTATGACTTGGACTCATATTCTCACAGAAACTTTTCAGAAGAACACAAATCTATTCTTTTTGATTACCCGTGGTTAGGCTTCGAAAAACTTCTTTGACGTTTTGTTTATGCGAACAAAAAATGTCAGAAATCACAAACAAAATGAACATCTTCTCTTTGTTTTACCTACATAGTACTGCAAACTCAAACTGAACTACATTTACTACACTTCTTTTTATTAAAAAGAGAGAAAGAAAAGATAGAAACATAGGAGTTCATTAATTTTTTTATTTGGCTTCCTCGCACTCAGTTTTTCTTTATATTTTCGCTTCAAATAACATCCGACTTGGAACAGATATCGATTAGTAATCGATTAATCTTGGATCTTACGACTTTATGAATTTTTGTTTTGTTTTTTAAGCCAACACCTGTTTTAATCTCAGACTTAATACTTTTTATCGATTTGCTAAATACCTCGACAATGAATTAACGGATTAAAATTCTACGATTAGATTAAACAATCATTCCAAGTGGCCAGGATTGTAGTAATCAGTCGAAATCTTGAAACAAAAATTGGTACAAAGCTACTACAAATTCGACATCACACACAGGGCTAATCCCGGTAATTCTCTTCGAAGCGAGAATTTTTTTTTTAAAGTTTCAAGTAGAGATAGTAACAATTTGTATAAGTATCTCGTGTAGGAGGCAAAGAAATTTTTCACTTCAAGTGAGATGAGAAAGAGAAATGCGTAAAATGTGGGAAACAATCCGAAATTTAGTAGAAAAGCTTGACTGGAATAAGAGTGTAGAAGCGCGAGGGATGGCAATGTTGAATCAAATTTCCACAAAAGCAAGTTAAGAGTATGTTAAGTCTTTTGTTAACGCCGTACAAAAAGAAAAAGATTTCGATGAACCAACAGATAGCAGTGATTCCATTAGTATTAATTAATTAATTCGATTAATTTCTTTTAAGTTCATCGAATTTCTTAATTACTTTTATCAAATGATAGAAAGACGGAATGGTGTGTTGTTTTCTATTTTGTACCCTGGAGTTTTTATCTATCTGTATATTTTTCTTCAATTCTGGTCAGTAAAGATCAATTTTTTCAATCACCCTTTTATTTTCTTCTGTCTTTATCGCTCTCTCTGTTCCTCTCTTTCATCCAACTCTCTTTCTTTTCTCGTTTCGGTCAATTAGAGACCACAATGCTTTCAACTCATTTTCACTCCTATTTGTTGGAGCAAGTTGAAAATATGCTTGATTGTGAGTCAGCTACCTTTCGTTGGAGGCTTTCTCGCTGACTGAACATTACTACCAAGGTTGTGAGCCTTGGAGGGAATTTTGAGGGAAAGGATAGTGGATAAATTCAATAAAAACATTTTTAGGTAAGGAAAAGCAGGAGAAAAACAGGCTGGGAATTTGGCACCCAGATGGGATTTGAACCACGGCCCTTGGAGTGATAGGCGAGTGCTCTAACTCTCTTCAGTTCATTCTTGACTTTCTCTACCATTGATATTATATTATAGTTTTATGCATAATTTTTCCGGCCTTTCTTACTTTTCATAGACCTCCTATCGCATTAGTTTCTGACTCAAGATCTGTTTCTTGCCTGAAGAACAGCCAAACCATAATGCTACATCTACCAGTCTTGTTGTTGGGAACATATGTTAGTTCATAAGAGGCTAAAATTTCTGATGTTTTTGCAAGAAAGTTAAGCTTAGATTTTTTGGGGTGCGATAGATGTTTTCAAAAAACCTAATCCAACATCCATGTAGATCAAGGGTCTTTAACCAGTGGCCCACCGATATGTTTTCTGCGGCCCGCCTACAGCACTCTCAACAACGCCTACAAAAAAATAGGCCATAGTGGGCAAACTTTAACATTTTTAAATAAATAAATTAATAATAACTCAAAAATCAAATAAAATTTACTAAAAGGTATAAAATATTAATAATTATCTTATTTAGTTACAACTAAACGACGAAATATTAACATGAAATTACTTTTTGAAGTTGGTGCCAAACAAACCATACCTATAAGCCAGCGTATAAAATTTTATTTATTCAAATTCCAATTTAGAAATTCATTGTATAATCATCCTGACCATTGTCAATAAAAAATTCTTATAAATATACCTATGGTCCGGCCCGCTATGCAGAAAAAATTTGATGAAGATCCCTGATGTAGATGATTAGCATGCTTGTAAACCGAAGCCGTGTTCTAAATGAAAAGCCGACTTCCCTTTTTTCAGCTCACATCTTCACCGCTTTTATCGTTTATCTTACTTTCTAAACCGCAAAAGAACGCTAATTTTAAATAATAAAAAAAATTAATGGTCAAATAAATTTACAATGAATAGTAAATCAGACAACAAGAGTCGCATTTATAGGTCATGAAAAAAAGGATTCAAGTAGCGAAATTAAAATATCGTCATATTCCTTTGATATTTCAGCCTTGAAATCCCCGTCCTTGAAACCTTTCCAATTCTTAAAGTTTTCAGACCTCAATTTTTTTTTTTTTCATTAACTTTTCTCTTTTGAAAGATAGGAAAGGAAAATTAGAAACGAATCGAAATGGGACAGGTTTTTAAATTCATTTTCCGTGCCATAAGCTGGTATCATGTCATTTACAATTATTCTTTATGGCTGTTTGAAAATATTTGTAAAATATACAGAGTAAATAAAAATTGAACCTGTTCTCTTGCCTTTCGGTACTTAGTAACTCAAAATACAAAGATTGAAGGACTTTTATGACGATAGGTATACACTATACCAGAATTGACAAACCTTTTTCACCCACCGAGTGACTGTTTAAAATTGTCTAATGGTAGTAACTATGATGAATAACTATGAATTGTCTTTATAGTCTACTACTTTTTTCTTTGTCTTTCATTCTCAAAAGAAAATTATTATAATTCAATAAACAAAGAAAAAGTTTATTGCTGATACCAAATTTCATAATGATCAATAAAAACTCATATTTTTTTGCGTGCCATGAAAATTCACTTTCGTGCAGTCTATAACACGCGTGCTATAAGTCTATCATCCCTTCACTAGGCCACTGTAGTGGTAGTAGGCGTAGTGTAGTGGTTAAAGATCCTGACTTGGACGTTGCGGTCGTGACTTTGAATCCTCCTCCCGCATCCTGTTATACCCTTACTTCTCAAACTGCGGCCCACCAAGCTCTACTGATTGGCCCAGTGGCCCATTGAGTGAAAATTTGTGAAAGGTCGATTACTCATTGTTAAGTCTGAAACCAGTAAGAAAATATTCGGACCTGTGCTTAGAAACTGATGACATTGTTTGCCTCAACTATCTTTATGAGGCAATATACAGAAAATACATACAGAAACAGATGTACATGACCGATGATGACGGTATACGTCGAAAGCCTGACTTGTAAAAGCTCATTTTTGGTAAGTCATGTTGTCCAGTCGCAATGGTCACAATTTAGCCTGGGAAGGAAATAGCTTGAGTACCAAGGTGTTATACCCAAAAAAGGGTAAAAAAACGGGATTAAAACCACCACTATAACTTTGAGATTTTGTTAAACATTCAAGATCACTGTACTTATTTATAAATTTCATTTCCCATCTTCTATTTCATAAATTTCGTATCTTATGCCCCGTAAATTGTTTCAACTTTCTCCTTCAAAAGTTTTTTTCTTATTTTCTCTTCCAGGATTCGTTTTCATTATTGTTTAAAACAGTGACAATCTCTACCTTTCCTTCTGTCTTATTTATTACATTTATTTATGTTTAGTCAAAATGAATTTGAACGCCATTGTTTCGAAAGGAAAGAAGGATGAAGATAACCGGAAGTAAAAATAAAAATTCATTACCGATTGAGATGGTAGCTTATTAAAAGATAATATATATTAAGAATGATCACGGTTTAATGGTTTTCTTTCATCTTGTAAAGTTCTGTCTTTTAACAAAGCGAAAGAGGGAAAAAGAGGGCCTTCATTCGGAAAGAAATTGGTTAAATCCAATTCATAACAACTTAATTTCTACTTTTCCTTTTATTTATTTATTGTTTTTCGACAAAAATCTTAATGAAGCTGAAAAAATCTCTTAACCAACCCTTTCCTTTGAGTTTTCAACGGGAATCTGTGAGCAATGAGATGAGAAAAACAAAAGAACTCGGAAAGAGTTCCACGTTTTGAAGAAAAATTAAATTAAGATTCGAAAACAAAGATGGCGAAAAATCTTTCAACAAAATCTAACTTTTTAATGAGAAACTCATTGTTTTGGTGGTCATTTATTGTTAGTTTCCATTTCAAGAAGTGAAAAAAAAATGATTTTCAATTCGGTCGGAGGGAATGTTTTCGAAAACTCCGATTCTTAGCAAAAACGATATTTTTTATATAAAAACAATTTTATTTGTTTTCTGGAGGTGCCCTGAGGGTATTATTGGCGTAAATATCAATAGCACCCAACAGCATTTAAACGGTTATTTTTTTATTAGCCGCCATTAAAAGGACTGAAGGGAGACTGGATGAAAAAGGAACGAAAGAACGGAACATTCCTCCTCCACCTTACTAAGTTTTTGTAAAGAGGACAAAAAAAGTTATGAAGAAAGAAATGAGGAGGAAGAAAGAAAAAAGAACCTTGAAAAATCTCCGATTTCAAAATTTATCGGTTTTGACGTAAGAAACAAAGATAAACGGTTCGTGGAGATGCGTGATTTTTCACTTTGGCTTCCGGTGTTGACAGGTTTCCAATATTGACCGCAGCACCGCAACTAGATTTCCATTAAAACTACAACCGTGATAATGATTTTTACTTCCGGCAATTTTTCCTCGAATTAAATAAAAAATACAAAGTGGCCCAATTGAAACCTGAATATTTTTTACCGATGTTTTTGCTGCTGTCAGCAGTTTATCTCAGAGTTGGAATTTTGGATGTTACAAGCAGTAATACAAGCTAATGTATTTATCACGAATTCTGGTCTTCGGAGAATAAATTTAGAGACTTACAAATTCATCCGAAGAATCCTTCCTAGAATTCTTATTTCATAAATAATGAACCCTTTAATGACAACTTAATTACATATCTCTTTAATTAGCTAGAGTCGTGCCTCCTTTTACAAATGAAAATCAGAGTTTATTTAACGTTATTGAATTCCAGTTCGGGCCATCTCTTGCTGACCTCTGGTTTGTCTGTTTGTTACATTTCAAACTCAACAGATGAACTTTGATAAAAATAATGATTAACATTATTAACTATAAGTTGGATTATAGTGGAGAAGTGTAAAATTGTAAAAATAATTAATTTTTTTGTTTTCAGGTAATATAAGCGTGTTGTCATTCGGGCTTCAAGCAGGATGGTTAAGCCCTCTTCAACCATCTTTACAATCAGAGAATTCGCCAATCGGGTTGCCACCCCTCACCGTGGAAGAAATTTCATGGATCGGATCCTTGCCCAGTCTCTCACTCATTCTAGCTTCTCCATTTTTTGGATACTGCCTCAACAGATATGGCAGGAAGGCGAGTTGCCTCATTGCGACTGCACCCAACGTGCTGCATTACATTATGCTTTTATTTCCAAATAACGTTTACATAATCTATGTGGCACGTTTGATAGGAGGATTCTGCTCTTGCGGCGGCTTTGTCGTGGCTCCAATCTATATCAACGAAACATCTGAAGCTCATTTGAGAGGATTGTTAGGTGGATTAACAGGGTTTATTATCAAAGTGGGCATTATTCTCTCGTTTGCTCTCGGAGGCTATGCATCTTATCTAACCCTCAATCTCGTGAGCATTTCTTTCACGATATTTTTCCTTTTGATGTACTTCTGGATGCCCGAATCCCCGGTTTATCTGGTGATACAGAATAGAATAGACGAAGCTAAAAAATCGTTAGAAAAACTAAGAGGTCCTGATTACAAGCTCATTGAGAAGGAAATCGCAACCATAGAACACATGATAAATGAAACGCAGAACGACAACAACGATTTCTCGCTGAAGAATTTCTTTACAACAAGGGCAACAGCTCGAGCACTGATAATCGTCTGTGGAGTTTACACTTTTCAAATGATGTGCGGGTATCCAGCAATTATGCGTTACGCGGTTGACATCTTCCAAAGTTCGACGAGCGTATTTTCTCCAAATTTGGCAGCAATAATGGTAGCTGTTACCCAACTTCTCTCTTCTCTAGTCGGAGCGACTTTGATCGATAAACTTGGAAGGAAAACGGTTCTCATGATTTCCACATTTTTCATGGGAGTGACACTCGTTATTTTTTCAAGCTACATGTTGGGAGAATCCTTATTAAAAGACAGTGAATTCATTTCCATTCTTAAATTTATTCCGACAGTCACCCTGCTGTTCTTCATTTGCGGTTACGCTTCCGGTTATGGCTCTGTGCCTTTCGTAATTTTACCTGAATTATTCGCTCCGGAAGCAAGAGCCAAAGCCGCCACAATCTCAAATATCTGGATCAGTTTTATAGAGTTCCTAGTCGTGAAAATGTTTCCAACCATCTCGAATCTGATTGGATTAGCTCCGACTTTATTAATTTTTGCGGGTCATTGTGCCGTCGGTTGCGTTTTCTACCATTTTGTAATGTTCGAAACGAAAGGACTAGAATTCGAAACGATATACAGAACACTGAGTAGCAAGGGAGGAAGGAGGAAGAAGAATATGGAAAACGAAATGCTGAAGCCTCTCAGTGCAGATAATGACTTAGAAAAACAAATATCGGAATACAAATCTGGTGTGATAGCTTAAAATTTGTTGCCTCTAGGAACAGAAATGCAATTTTACGCTTATTGAACAAACTTTGTGGAGATAATCCGAGAAGGATTCAACCCAGTGACCACCTAACCCCTAGATAATTAAAAATTTACGCAGTGAAGTAAACTCGGAGGAAAAAACAAAAAAAAATTTTTTTTCTTCTGTAGAAAGCAATCACTTAATACCAGAAATTAATTACAAAAATTTAAGATAATGGGAGGTATCACTTAATTAATTAACCATTTTTAAAACTCAGTCGCTAAGTATGATGTCACTTTGAGTAATCCACGTTCCAAAATTACTCAGAATTGTCTAAAGTGGCCATTGTTAGTACTCTTTGCTTGCTCCAGGGGTGTTACGTAACGTTAGGTTTTTGAAAAGACAGGAAAATTCGCTCTTACTTCGTCAAAGCTTTTCAAGTCGAAACTGATATGCACTCGAAGCTTTTGACAGATATAAGGGTTAATTCTGCTGTCGTTTCAAAGAACCTGGCTCAGGAAAAGATAACAATACATAGTAATAACAACGTACTTTGAAATGTAATCGTAGATCGTAACAAAACTACAAAAATTTTGTTTCCGTTTTATTACTAAACCCCTGAAACCTTTTTTTAAGGTTTTCCAACAAGAAAATTTTACAGGGAAGTATAACTCTCAGTTTAGGACAACAGAATTTCGGTCTTTTCTACAAAATTTATGGAGAAAAATGAACAACACTCCAACCAGTTGTGTATTTCATGGAATATTGTTTTGCAACGCCAACGACAATCCCTCATCAATAAATAAATAATAATTTCGAGTGGAAGGGAATCTTTTAAAAAACAAAATCAATAATCAAAATAATTTGTATAAATTATTTAAATAGATATGAGAGATTCGCCTCTGGTTTAACAACGACAGAGTCAATAATTCGGGCAACAAAACAAAACATTTGGATTATCGAAAACACATTGACAAGGACTCGAGGGCAGTATCCGACAAACCCTTAGGACAAATCGGTTATTATAATACACAAAGAGAATTACTTTTGTTAAAGTTTTAAAATCTGAATAATTAAAATTTGGGCCAAAACGCTCCCAAACACTAATCTGATTAATGTAAAAGAGCAACGATATACGAAAATGAAAACGTTTCAAAGTTTTTTTTTTTAATGACCTTTTAAAAAGCAAATTAATAAATGTCTTTTATTTATTGTAAATTTTACACAAAGTACCAATTATAATTATTGTTTTTTAAAAGTTGTTAGTTTTATGATTTTATAGCTCCTCAACAGAATCCTTTTTATACGGTTATAACAAATTTTTGCGTGGTGGCATTGTTATGTTATTCAAATTCATTACATAAAATTGTTCTAACTCTTCTCCCAGGTGTTAGTTTTTCAGATGTAAGCAGTGGGTGGTGTAATGGCCAATATAATAATCATGCTGACAGTAATAAGGACCCAGAACATTTTTATATAATCCATCTATTTGGTTAGTATTGTTAAGTACAGTGGAACCTCTCACAAAGAGTGCCTCTCAAAGCTAGAAATTCGCATAAATTGCCAAAAAAAGCCTCTCATAACGAGCAATGCTTCGTACAACAAGAAAATTTTGGATGTGTCGAGGATCCCCTGCAGGTAGAGGAAAAAACTCCAAACTCGGAATCAGGGCAGAGTCAAGGTTAAATCTTCTTCTACCTGTCTTACTTTCTGCACCACCACCCAAAATTCTTTCATTTTCACATTTATAAGCTTCTTAGCTGCTCTTCTTCTTTTGCTAAATACTAAAAATAACTTTTTTTAATGTTTTTTTTTCTGTTTTACATTGTTTTATATGGAAAAAATTGTTTCGCATTACGAGTAAAACTCCCGGAAAGAATTAAACTCGTTATGAGAGGTTCCAATGTATTTAGAGTTAACCTTTCGCTAAATAAACGAGTACAACCATCAAAGTAAGAGCTTACTTCAGTCACGAAAATCCTTATGAATACTTATTAGTCAATAAATGAAAGTCTTTCCGACGATTGACTTGAAGAATTGGTTGAACAACAAGTGCATGAAGATGAAGGAATTTGTGTTTTGCTAAAAGAAGACGAAAAGCAGTTTTATAAAAGCTTATTAATAAATTATGAAATAGTCACAACAAGATTATGTGATTATTAAAAGAAAAACGGAAGAAAAATTAGTTAGCAATAACAACTAACCAAAATGACGACTTCTAGCTAGAAAGACAAAAACCTTCACCGTCGCAAATATAACATCTCAATTCCAACTTATATGATTTTTATAAATGGTGGTGGTGGTGTTTCAATCCCGTTCTTCATTCTTAATTTTCGGGTATAACAGGATGCGGGAGGAGGATTTGAACTCACGACCATTCGCATCCAAGTCAGGAACTTAACCACTACACTACTCCTCCCAAATGAAAACCGATATTATCAATAAAAAGAGTTAGAAATTAATTTATAAATCAATAAATACAGCGTATAAAACGAAAAACTGATAAACTAATTAATGCTCCGTTATGTTACAGTTATTTCCTTACGTTTAAATGCGGTCTCCTTTAACGCTGTAAGAATTTTCCTGCAGGAGACGTAATTTAAAATAACGATTTCCTCGTTTCCAAAAGTTTCATCAAAAAAGTTTATTAGCCGGTATTTGAGCATGACGTGTTAATAAAACCCTTTGAAAAATTTCGTAAGATGTGAAGCGCTAAAGTGGATCATCCACTCACTGTATGGCAACTTGGATGAAGAAGGTAAAAATTAATTGGAGGAATATTTTTAAAAGCCATTAAAAGTATGACTGAGGGCTGAGACTTTGAAATTAATTTTTTTTCTTATCCCACATAATTCCCTCTTCTACGCCTTTCTCTTCTTCATTTTTGCTAAACCGACAAAATCAAATTACTATTGCACTAGTCTTTTCACATTTCTAACTCAGCTTCTTTTTATTTTTTCCTTCGGTCATCTACTTAACAAATTGTTTCAAAAACACTTTTTGAGTATATTGACTCTTCAGATTTTGAAAAATCTGTTTCCGTCGAGTTGACAATGACTTGTATAACTCCTGGGTTAGTCTTTCTGTCATTTTGTCGATTCCTGTTGAAGTGTTATGGGTTATCCAGCTGACTTATACTATTGACTAGCAATTCCACCAGGGTTGTCAGCCTTGGAACAAATTTTCGCTCATAGTATTGTATAAATTGAAGGAAACCGGAGACCGCATGAAAAGCGGTTACCACTCATCAACCAGACCCTTCTTCACATATTACATCTTCGCAAATTTCCTTCCAACAGTTATGAATTGAGGAAAGCTCAGTTATCAGTTAGGCTTAGGATTTCATAAGCATTATAACGAAAGGTGAACCTTATTACGACTGTTTTGTTAGTTTTAATGTGAGGTAACTTTTTATAACTGCTGAAAATTCGTAACTTGTTATCTTTGGCGCCAAGATTGAATGGAAATTTTCTAAAGACAATGAGAGAACAACAATATTAACTCAAAAAGCGGACAAGCAAACAGTGAAACAAAGAACTCGGGAACAAGTTAATGATATCTGATGATGATACTCCGCTTTACGATAATTTGCCTCCTTTTTACTGCATTCATAATTTTTCCTAGAATCTTGAAATTCTTCTCTGATAAAATCTTTATGAACTACTAGCTGAACACTTCCAAAAATTTAATTATAATTCTTTTTTTACAGAAGGGAGAAACCATAAATGAAGTTTAACAAACAATACAAAAAGAAAATGAACTTTTTATAATATTTATACAAAAATTGTTCAAAGTTGTTAAAAAGTTGAGGCGAAGAGTGAAGGCGTAATTAAAAATCGACCCCATTTTCTATTGTTTGTTGAACTGTGAAATAAATTCAAATAAATAAATTTAAAAAAGGAAATGTCTAAGGAAAGGTTTTTAATGAAGGAAAATGGAAACAGCTTGGCAGAGATGAACAAAAAAGATCAGCTTTTGAACAATTTGATTTATTTTCATATAAGTTGTTACAATATTAAAAAGTATAAAAGAATATTTGGAGTGTGTTTGATTTTAAACTAGAGTGGTTTAGCCAGCCTAAAAGATTAGACAAATTCTTAGATAATAGTCGGCTTTGGAACCGTGACATCTTCATATTGAAGTTTTCAAGTTGTGGCTTATCGATTTTTGTCCTTTTTTCTTGTCGGATTAATTTAAGATCCTCGAAATAAGGCTTTGACTCTTTTTATTCTTCAACAAATATTTTATAAGTAAAAATGTTGAAGTGTAAATCAGGGGTTAGAAACCCATAAGCAGCGGTCACCCATTTTAAGGTTTATATAGTATAACATGTGGGACCAGGTTGTGTCGTTGTAGATGAACGAATGATGGACAACACTAATTCCGAACGTATTTGTATATTGGTATATAAAATGTTATTATAACTATAATTTAGAATAAGAATGGAAAATGCAAGGATCCTGATTGTGCGGAGCTCCGGGACTGAATGAATTTAGCTTCGGTTTTCGTCTGCTTCATTTCACTGTACCCATTCCGGAATGCGGAATGTGGTGAACGCCACAAACATATACAAATGAATTGTTAATATAAAACACAAACATGAAACTAATGGCTGAGATCTTTTGACCAAAGCATAAACCTTTTTTGAGTATATATTGCGAATTGTTCTTGAAAATGAACGATTACAATTTACTGAACCTGAGTAATCAAATCATAAATAATATTGCTTGGCTTCTTCATGACTCCATCGACGACGTCGTTGGACTAACACACACTAACTCTTAGAATGCGTACCATTGTTAGAGACAAATTAGCGGGTGTTAGTGGGCGCAGGGAGCACACCAATCTATGTCGAGCGCTGTGGCGTTGAAGAACAGGACAGTACGGTTGTGATGATAATGGCGGGTAGTCGTGTGCATTATTTTTGAAGAAAATATCAAGTATTCTATGGGTAATCCGTTATTATTTATTTGGACCACCCCTAACACCATTAATAACATTTGACTCTGGTCACTAACTGACAAATTATAAAGAAAACTTACCTCAGTTGAAGTCTTGAGTTGAGTATAAAAGGTATGTGAGAACATTTAAGAGAATGGTTATAAATATTTGGACGGATTTATACTTATTTCACGCCCAATACGCACTATTGAAGAATTCAGCAACCTAATGCAAAATTTTGAAAAAGTTCTGTTGAGTTCTAATCCTATTTTTTTATACCCAGAGTATAACTAGATACAACGGGAGGTTCAAGCTTTCAACCGTTGAACAAAAACAAGGCCCCAAAGAAACCGGAAGTCAAGTATTTGTACAATAATTTGTTAGTTTCCCGCATATGAAATAAATAATTTTATACTTAACCGAAAAATCGTTTTTATTTATCCAATACCACTTATACAAATACCATCTGTTGTAACAACTACAAGAGAGGCGAAGATAAATTTTCTGGAACAGGAAGTTTCATTCACATGAAGTTCCTCCTCCTTTAAATATTTACAAAACAACGTAATGGCACGGTAATAAAGCAATGGAACTAAAAAACAAGAAAAATTATAATTTATGAAAACACTTTCCCTTAAAAATGAGAATTTTATGTCAACCCCTCACCTTCTTTTGCTCTTCTTTAGTACGGAACTTACACTTGTTCCATTTATTCAAATGCGAAAAAGATTTCTTTTCTCTCCGTCTTACGAAATAATTGAAAGGAATGAAAGAAACGAGAGTAAGCATTAGATAAATTTTGAATTATTGATGTCGATAAAATTTTTATTTATTTACTTATTTACCTTTTTTTTTGAGTTCTAACTTCGTGATTTGTAAAGCACGAACACAAAATACGATGGCGTCCGAGCCAGTGGGGGGACAGCCAAACTTTTTGGGAATGAAATTTTTCTTTATTTGAGACACTTATTGGTTGTTTATTTTACAGTTCGATCTTCATTTTAGAATGAGATAAAAGTTAAAAAGTTAAGTTTAACGTTTTCTTAAGTGCTCTAAATTTTATCTCCAATTTTTTATAAAGTTTCTCTAATGCGTCCAATCATTAAATCAAAGTTTATTGAAAGTTGTTCAGCTCAAGCTAAATATTCCTTGTATAAAAATATTATCTTAAACTCATATAAACATGTTGTAAAAATTCTCATAAACGAAAACCAAAATGAGAGAAAGGCTGGGAGGAAATTTGGGGGAAAGGCTGTACCTATAGAAGAAAAATTGGAGAAATGTGTTTAACTATACGCTAGTTCGATCATGACTGTGAATGTATTGTGCGGAGGGTATAAATTCAAATTCATCTACAACGAATCTGGGGAATATATACCAGACTTAATTGGAGGAACAGGATGAGAACTTTGATGAAATGGTGGAGGCGACGATCTTCTTTAGATATGGAACTTACCGCCGAAGAACGGAACCTTCTTTCAGTGACCTAAAAATATTATCGGAGCTCGGCGAACATCATGGCGGATAAGTTCAATTGAGCAGAAAGAAGAAAAACTTGAAATATATTAGACAATACAGGTCAGAAGTTTAGAACTCAGTTCTTAACGGATATATTGGATATTTTAGACAAGCATCTTCCTCTAATCAAAAATGTCTTCTACTATAAAATGAAAAGCAATCAACACCGATACCTTGCCGAATTTGATTCAGGAAATGACAACTCAGAGAAGACGGTCAACGCCCCTGTTAGACTTTTAAAAAGAAATTAGAAGAAGTGACTTTGATTTTCAAATAAATTTGAGTCGTTACAAAGGCCAAATTTCCCCGAGGGAATAAAAGCCACTTTTCCTCTGGTATGGGTGGTCTATTAAGAAAATCCCTGAAGGTCAGAAGTCAAAGATTTTTCTCTAAGAAAATTTATCTATGGGATGAGTAAAAAACTATCAAAACAAGCTGATGGTGAACAAACAATATTTTTACCCCGGATCAAAATCTGGTAAGAACTCAAAAGCTTTAAAGCAGGGATGGGCAACCCGTGGCCCTTTACAACTTTTTGTGCGGCCCACCAAAGAACCAATGTTTTCTTCCCTTTAAAAATTGCAAAACTGGAATTTTGGGGAAAAATATTTAGTATCACCTGGAGAAAGTAATAATTTTTCCATAAATATACTCTCCCACTTAAATGACCAAAATTAGAGGCAAGTTTCTCCCAATTTTCGGGAAAATTTCTCAAAAAACTGAAAAATAGGCTTTCAGAGGGTCACCTTTTCCTCCCCAATAATTAGGGAAGGTCATCCCTTTATTGTTATGATAGCATATCAATGAAAAATAAATTTTTTCTATATTAATATTCGTATATGACATAAAAGCACTATCTAAGTTACATTTGAATGTGCGGCCCGGATAGAGAATATTATTTTGAAAATGGCCCGCCGTCCGAAAAAGGTTGCCGACCCCTGCTTTAAAGTCCAAGAGGAATTTACCAACTTTGAAAATCATTCTTAGTAAACTGTTTTTGTCCCTACTGGAGGAGGAGGAGCGGGAGGAAGAGAAGTAGTGGGAAAGGAAACGTTTAACTTATTGTTTTCTGTTTCACGTAAAAAGGAATCTTTAAAATACAGAAAAGCATAAATTGGAGGAAATTTCTAAGCTACTTATACCCCAAAGAAAGGGTCTTACCATTAAAACTTTTAAACTGTCATTTATTTCTTTTCTTCTTTTTTTTTGTTTCTTTCTAACAGAACCACATTAGTCGACACTTGAATTCAGTTTGCGCCTGTCTGAATTGATAAAGCATAAAGGAGGAAAGCAGTGACAGGATTTGAGTACATCAAACACCTTCACTTTCAAAAATGAAATTATCTTAAGTGTGTGACGATCGTCAAGATTGGGAATGGTTCATACGGAATTTTATTATGTTATTCCGGTGACAAAACTCGGGCGAAAGGAAAAAAAGTGTTGCATAAGTATGAATCATTTTCATCCCTTCACCTGCGAAGCTTTTTTTTATTTTTTTCATTTCATTTTATTTATTCTTTGTGGTTTTTCCCCAGCCAGAAAGCTTCGGATTGAAATTTGAAAAACTAAGTTAAACCCGGGATTTAAAATTTATCGCAGGGAAGTTCAAACGTTTTTGCATTAATATTTAATTTTAAGTCAGTCACATTTTTAACTTGACACTCCTCGTTCTCATTTCGTATGAGTCAGACTTTCGAAATTTTTCTTTCTCCGAAAAATTTTTCCCTCAGAAGATAAAATGTGGTTGGGAAACCGCAAACCCTTAACGCGTGTATATAGTCAACAGTTCATTTTACGAAAGTCGACAAAAACAATGTTTATGAAGATTGGCTCACGCGTTTTGTGACCTTGTTAAAGTTATCAATACTAAAGAGAACTGAGAAATTATAAATAGAGCAGGGTAGGCTGCAGTCAACTATGAAAGAAAAAAGTTTTATTCAATTTGAAATTCAAATACTATATGCCCAAAATAATAATTTTTTTAGGGATGGGAGAGAAAACGGAGAGGAATATAAAAAATATTTTATTCAAGTTGACTTCTTCCCTTGAAATTTCAACAAACACAATCAAGTCTCATTTTACGCGTCTTGCTTTTATGCTTTATTGAAGTTGAGCATTTTGAAAATGAAGAATGTAAATTTTAAAAACTCTTATTTATTTTATAAGTAATGCACACTCTCTTGAAGTCATAAATGATGTGTATATCATTTAGTTATGTTAACTAGCTTGTTTCGTCCTGTTCCTAATTTCTTTAGTTTAATATAATATATTGTATAATAATTTATATTTAAAATAGGTTCACAATAGGACCACCATTCTCTTTCTAGCTGCAACCTTTTGATTTTCTCCTGGATGCTTCAGGAAGTCCAAACACTTTTTCGAGGTATTGGATTACTCCATCCTCCGGTACCGACTAGCCTTCTTCTCATCTTCTCTAAATTTCCTCGTGGTTTTTCAGCCTCTCTTCTCTCCTTCTGACGTACTCTACGCTGAGACCAATCTTCTGTAAGAAAGCTCTTTTTGGCTTATCTTCTTATCGCTCAGTCGTTGGCACTCTTTCAGCAGATCGTTATTTCCTGCCATTATTTTTGATTCGAAGTTTTCTACTCTTACAACACTCTTGGTTATTATTGGTGTTTTCTTCACTTCCTCCATGATCACATAGTTTGGAACATACCATGGGAGTTGTAAAGTCCATCTGAGGAACTTTCTCTCCAGCTGTTCGAATTGCGGGTGTTCCGTCCATCCCCAGACTTCTTTACTTAATGTTCGATCTTTTTTTACGCGTACCACTTAAACCTTTGTGTTTTTCTAAAACCTATTGCCTCTTTCCGATGTTTAGTAAACATTTTAAAAGCAATTCTCATTTATCGTGAAGAAAATAGTCATTTTATTGGGGATAGAAAAATAATTTGTGTGGATTTCGTATCTCTTCTCAGAGGGTTTATTCGAAATTTTGACAAATTTGCCCATAAAAATTCATTTTATGTGTGCCCATTTATTTTTATAGTGTAGAAATATCTCATAATAACTTTTAACAAAGATTAGCCATGAATGAAATTTTTATATATATTAAGTTTATATAATTTTATTCTTTATTCAGTTCCTGAAGTTAAGACTCTGGACTCTTTACTATATAAAAGGCCACTTTAAAGCTACACCAACCATTTACTGTCTCGTACTTAGAGACAAATAGCAGTTAACCGGAAGGGAAAAATATAATTTTATACCCCAAGGGAGTCACTTGAAACTAAGAAATGGGTCACTAAGTGTTCACGCCAGCTTCAATGCGACTTGGCCAACGATTGAATGCTGGCTAACAAAAATCTCAACAGGTATATGCCTGACTTTTTTTCCCGTAACATTTGGGATAAGTTTGACATATTTTCAGTGTTTGACCTACTTTCACTAATTACTATTAAGGTTCGGTCTTTGGTGAAGACGTCCTTGTTATTTTCTAAACTCGGCTGATCCTTTCCTTACCTTACCCTGACTGTCTCCTTGCTGAGACACTAAGTGGTTGGCAATTAATAGGAATCCCAGGCGCTCTTACCCAAAAACCTACACAAACCTAAAATGCTAAGTTTTCATAAGCAAAAAAGTTGTATACGATGACAATTGTGTTACATAAAATAAAAATAAACACAATTTCGGACATATTTTCACGTCCGGAAACGTGGAAAGCGCAAAAACAAAATTATTTACCTTTCCCTGAGGAATGTGTTTGGTTGAATGGTGACAAAATCACCTAAATAAATCTCAGCCTTAAAAAATTATTTTTTTTCCACAGTTCCAGGTTTTGCGTTAAGGGAGAATATATAATAAAAGGGGAAAATCTTTTTTCTTTTTAAATTTCCCGTTAAAAAAAAGTGTTTGCTTAAAAAGGAAAAAAAAATCAGACACAAACAAAATGCAGCGAACCGTGGTGGAAAACTTAAAAAGAAAGACTAACCCAAGTAAGAAACCATTTGGGGAATTGATGTTGCAACAAAAAGAAGAAGAAAAAGAAAAAAATTTTTCTTCTGGAAAAAGCAGCAAAAAGTTCATCAGAAAGCTCAGTCATTTAACCTAAGAAAACCTTCTTTTTTTTGTCAGAAAGTTTTTCTTTGATTGCAAAACTTACAAAAGGAGAGGGAACGAAAATAAAGAAAAGTTTTCTTTCTTTAATTCCAATATGATCTCCTTTGTTTAAAAGATTTGTTTGGGGGCTTCAAACTTAATTGTATTTGGATGAATCGACTTTTATTTTTAAATTTATTAATTTACTTCTTTTATATTTGGGTCAATAAATAAATAACAGTCCTTAGGTAATGTGTTAGTTTTTGTCAATACAAAGCCCAGCAGTAATGAATGGTTTTATGTGAACGTGAAGCTTGTTTACCCATAAATTTGAACGATTTTGTGATTCATTCAAACTTTGCACGATCGCTGATCATTGTAATGTAAATTTCATTCACCACTTTTTGGTTTTTAACAAACGCATCACAAATCCAAAACGGTGCACAATACCTACTACAACCAAACTACACTTTTCACCAATTTTAAAGCTTGTTGGTATGATGTTTCGTACAAGAGTCTTCACACTCATGATTTCGAAAGCTAATTTGAACGGCAGGAATATGAATTAAACAAGTGAACAGAGTTTTATAACGGAAAAGAGAGAGAAGTGAACAACTTGGATGAACATTTAAATTTTTTAACGTTTTTTGAGCTGGGACGGGGAGCAAAAATTTGTAACACTTGTTGGAAATTGGTTTTGAAAATTTGATACGAGTGGAACGTGCCACTTTACAGTTATTAACTTTTAAGAAACGTTGTATGAGAGGAACCAAAAAAACAATTTAATGTGAACTTAACTCCTCTTTAAATATGTTATTACCTCATTTCTTTCAAATATTACTTCCAGATTTATTTTTATATTTTCTTTTCTTTCATTTAAAAAATTATTAGCTGCAACATGGGTGGAAATGATTACGGTAGCTTATGAAAAAAGAAAATGGCAAAGTACAGTTTAAATAAAAAACTTCATAGACGGTTTTTACAGCCTAAGAAATAACAATTTTTAGAAAACAGTTGTGTATTTCATTCAATTGAAGTGCCTTCTGTGAGTTCACATATTTGGACTGAAATTGTATTTCGAAAAAAGAAGAACCAATGTAATTATATTTATACATATGTGATTGAAGTTGAATTTTGTTTTCTTCCTTTAAAGAATTGTAAAACTGGATTTTTGGAGTTTTTTGGGAAAAATATTCAGTATAACCTGGAAAAAGTGATAATTTTGCTATAAATATACTCTTACCACTTAAAAGACCAATATTAGGAGCGATTTTCCCTCAGTTTTTGGGAAAATTTCTCAAAAAACTGAAAAATAGGCTTTCAGAGGATCACCCTCTCCTCCCCAATAATTAGGGAAGGTCATGGTCATCCTCTGACTTTATTGTTATTGTCGCCACCTAAGCCGCTAAACGAAAATTTTCCGCATCAAATAAAATAAAATAAAAAGAAATGCGGCGTAAGCAGCGGCAGGACAAAAGGAAAAGCTTAGAATGGTTTCGAAGCACCCAGAAAACTGACCCAGAAAAACAACCCAGAAACTGCGATCTCTCTCCCATTTTAAGCTTATGAGAAGAGAAGCTTCTGTACAATTCAAGAGAGTTCGAGTACGTGTTTCTGAAAACTTCGAAACTGTTCTTAGATTGGATGAAGATATTGTCGGGACCATGTGTTTCTTATGATGAACGAATAAGGGACAACACTAATCCCGAACGTATTTGTATATTGGTATATAAAATGTTACAATAATTATAATTTATAATAAGAATGGAAAATGCCAGGATCCTGATTGTGCGGAGCTCCGGGACTGAATGAATTTAGCTTCGGTTGTCGGCTGCTTCATTTCACTGTACCCATTCCGGAATGAGGAATGTGACGAACGCCACAATATATACAAATGAATTGTTAATATAAAACACAAACATGAAACTAATGGCTGAGATCTTTTGACCAAAGCATAAACCTTTTTTGAGTATATATTGCAAATTGTTCTAGAAAATGAACGATTACACACATCGCCGGGTATTCAGTTATTCAGTTACTCGGTTTTTGAGTTAAACGCGTTCATGTAAGCAATAAGTATTTGTCAATAAACTTATTTCTAGTGAAGATAAGTGAATTTGTAATTCTCCCACAGTTATTATAGCATATCAATGAAAAATAAATTTTTTCTATATTAATATTCGTATATGATATAAACACTAAGTTATATTTGAATGTGCGGCCCGGATAAAGAATATTATTTTGAAAATGGCCGCCGGTTTCTTTCATTAAAAATTATGAGCTGCAACATGAGTGTGAATGATAACGATAACTTTTGAAAAAGGAAAATGGCAAACCACAGTTAAAAACTTTACAGCCAAAAAAATAACGATTTTTAGGAAACAGTTGTGTATTTCGTTAAATTGAAGTGCCTTCTGTGAATTCACATTGTTGGACTGAAATTGTGTTTCAAAAAATGCCAACAACCTCACAAAACAAAGAAAGAAAATTAAATAGTGATTTTTTGGAAAACTGAAGAAAGTAGTTCATAAACAAACAATATCCGACTGAGAGAACAAAAGGTTTTGAAAACAAAAACTCTCAGGGAACTGGAAACAAACCTCAAAAATATAAAATAACTCGTGAACCGATAGTTTTTGTGAAAACTCGAATCGAAATCCAAGTGATTTGAAAAACACCTTCCAACAAAAAATCGCCGATGTTATACAAAAATAGCAATGATGATGATGATGATGATAAAAATGGATGTGAGGCGCCATTTACGTAATACGGCCGACGGTTTTCAAGCCTGTAGCAAAATTATTCGTTCCGAAACACCGAAGACTTAATTTTTATAAATATACTGTATATTATATATATAAAAGTGAACATTACTTGCAAGGAAGAAGTCAGTCTTAATTAGAATTCCAGTCACGATTCAGACCCACGTAACGAACAAACAGAATCTTGTTTCTGCGATGTCTTATAAAAAAAAATAGAAGGCGAAAAAAAGAAAGAAGAAAAGAAAGGAAAAGTTGGTATTAGATAATATCAATTCGGTTTAACATGAAAATGATGTTAATATGTTCACGAATTGCAAAGTTGGCCTAAATGTGGCGCCTGATGCGTACGTATCCGAGCTTATTGATTTTATTTTTTGACTTTTTTCCCAAAATCATAAATTTTTCCCTTTTTTCCCGGAGAAGTTCGGCAAATTTCGATAAATATAATGGAGTAAATTGAAATAAAAATTATTTTATATTTATTTATTGTATTTCCATATGCATTATTTTCCGGGAGGTGGAGGGGGACGGACTACGTCACTACACAATTTTAAATATGGAAATTTTTTTCATTCTTTTCCTTCTGGGGCTTTATTTTAATGTTCGTTTGGCTTTGATCGAACGTTCCACTCCTGTTCTTATAATCCTCCTGCCTTGTATCTTTCCGTCTCTTTAACTGATTCTCTCAGCTATATTTGTCTTTCACTAATGAACAGCTACCTTTGTGTTTTTTTTTTCATTTGTGTGCTTCCAGTTTCTCCCAGAAGTTCTCCGAAGTTGAATACATTTTTGGTGGTGAGAAAGCATAGACAGTTATCGATGGGTATAGCAGGGCCATTCCTAGGCATAAGCAAACTAGACCGCCTAGGGCCCCGACTGCCAAGGGAGCCTTCGCCGAGTTTTTCTTTCCTAGGTAGCCGATAACTTATCATATGCTCCTATATTTGAGAAGTACAATTACAAATTCTCTGTGGTGGCAAAATTATCAATGCTAGGCGCGAGCAAAGATGAAACAGTGACGGCGACGCTAAATCTCTCGTCTGAGGTCCACTTTTGCTCTTCACTCCGGGGAGGCTCCCAGATCCCTCTCTCTGGGCCCCAAAAGCCTAGGAACGACTCTGGGTATAGGATCAATCAAATGAATATACAATTGTAACTGATGAGGGAGGGAGATGTAGTTTACATACAAAGCTATACACCCATACCTCGCTTTATGGCCTAGATACGTTCCACGAAACTTGGCCGTAAAGCGAAAAGCCGTATAACGAATCAATTCCATATAAGGAAAAAGCTTTCGGCAAATTTTTTGATGTTAGCTGTTTGGATACAAGAGGCTCTGTCTCTTCATCAAATACCAGTACCGCTCCTCATAAGAAAGAGGTACCCTATCACCTTTAAGTAGATCAAGTACATCACGTTCGTTCAAACCTTCAAAGCCGAGATCATATTCTAGATCCAAAATGTTTTGCCTAATTTCAGGAAGGAAATTAACTTCTGCACCCTTTTTACACATTCTGGCTGTTATGGAGAAACATTTTAGGCCGTAAATCGAAAACGTACCATAATTGAAGAAGGCCGTTATAGCGAAATGCCTTATAAAGAGCGGCCGTATAGCGAGGTATGAGTGTACTGAAAATTGCAATTAAGATAAATTTCAAAGAAACTTTCAAATATTATACATTCTTAAAAATATTCCAAAAAAATAATCACCGTATAAATATTATAACAGATTTAAATTGTAGTGAGAGGCTTGTGGTTACGTAGTCAGCATGACCTGATTAACAAAGTTTGAGAGTATGGATCCCCCGCCACACCCTGTTGTACCTCAGAGTGAAAAACGGGATTAAAACTCAACTATAACCGCTACAACTTTACCTATCATATAATCAAAAACGCACTGTGGTTAACAATTGTAAAATATTGAAAATTTTCATAAAGTCAAAAACTGAAATAAAATTGTGGCCAAATTCCTTTTTTTCTTATTGAATTTTCCGACTGAACCTATTTTTAGAAAATTCTTAAAAACGAAAGTACAATAGCGTCCGTGAGTCCAGACTTCCTTTTTCCTTCATCTCTCTTTTACTTCCTTTTTGTAAATCCTACAATCATATTTTTTATTGTAATTTTATAACTTTGATAATCATATCAATAGCCTTCAAAGCTTTCAAACTTTTATTCTATCGTTGGAGTTTTATCTAAAACGAAAAGTCGAATCTTCCTTAAAAGATAATCGCGAAACATTTTATCAAAGAAAAGTCAACCTGAGGATTGAAATTTTTCTTTTAAAGGAATTCTTTAGCATTGCCACATTCCGAGGCTAAACCACTGGTCTGCTTTATAAATTAGTTCTGTTATCTGTTATTTGTCTTTTTCAAAGAGACAAAGAGATATTTGCCAGCTGGCTGGTTGAAAAGGGAAAAATTGGAAGGGATTGGAAAAGGAAAAAGGAAAAATTATTTGTAACAGTTTAAATATGACTTATGGGTTGCTGACTATTAATTTAGTTAATAACACTTAATGATGATACGTTAATAAGGGACTTTGAGTATGAAAATGTTTACCTTCAAGTTCTAAATCTGTTAATGTAAACATTATGTGGCTACTCTGTGGAGTAACTGATTTGATTAACCCATTAACGCCCAGGTATAGAAATCGCGGAAATTTTTTGAAACCCTTTTGAAGTCTGGCGTAAAAAGAAAAAGACATTTTGTATTTTTCCAAAATTTTACTGCATTTTCCGAGAAACTGCTGTCCTAATTTGAAAACATTGGAATCTAATGAGGACACCAAAATTTGACTGTGGTTCATTTTGTTTTGGTTGAAATTTCAATGATTATGACTTTGTTCTACAACATCTTGAGTGTCTGCTGATTTTTTTTCTGCAGCGATACCTCCAACAGGATGTGAGAAAATAATATTTTATGGACGGATGCATTTTAGTGAAAATCATTCTGCTCTATCAAGAGCTATTCTACATCTTCTGATTGTGAAAAATGAAAGAATTGCACCTACTTGTAAAGAAAAGATGGCTCCTGATGTTTAAAAAATAAGAACCAAAAAGAACCTGAGGAGCTTAAGAAAAATCCAAAAGTTAGTGTCCTCATTTGAGGACGCAGGGCGTTAATGGGTTAAAGTGAGAAATTAAGAGTTTTCCAAGTTTTATCTATGTAATAAACATATTATGGACCCTGTATCATTATGGTTTGGAAGTTTTACTTTCATTGGATTGATTAGATCAGTGGTGTGCAAACTTTTCCGACTGCTACCCCTCCAGTAGAGAGAAAAATTTTGGCGACCCCTTGAGGTAGATGTTCACAAATACGATCGCGCATCATCAATCTGACACATATTAATTTTATTTATGAGTTTAAGAATATACTTTTTATACAACATAAAAATCAGTCGAAATTCCCTTTAATGAGATATATAAGGCTGCAAGTTTCTATTTACCTCATCCATGTTCGGTGATAAATTCGAAATTTATAAAAATTTGGCGGGGATCGCAACCTCTAGTTTGCGCACCTCTGTATTAGATCATATTGATTATTTAGATATTCAAAAATAAATACTGTAAATAATATTATGTAAAAACTTTGCTCTTGTTCCAGAAATTTTTTAAACAAATTCTTGGCAGATGATGTGCTGATTGTATAAATGATTCTATTACTACAACTTTCACCTCAGTTAATCTTAATATCACACAGTTTAGTGGTAACAAAACATTCAGTAGTCCTTCCAAATCCTTCGAAGATGGACGAAAATAAAAAGAGAGAAGAAATATCATGCAGCTGATACATCCCTGGAACTTGAACTAATTTCTAATTTTCAATTTTCTCAATTATTCTATAAAAAAAAGACGTCATGCAACTTCCAAGTTCTTTAAGTATCTTAAAAGCATTACTGAAAACATTTATCTAATGACAAGCAAAAAAATTTTTTTGTAGAAGGATCATTTCATAAAAAAATATTAATAAAACTAAAAGAAAAATCCATATCGAGTAAGATTGTTAGGAAAACTTGGAAAAAGAGCAGTTAATTCGAAATCTTTTCACTTAAAAATACACAAAAAGAAAATTCGCGTATTAAATATTTAAAAAGATGTTTTGCTAAGACAGCAAATTTACCTCTCCTGAGAAAAAATGGTGATAGGTATTCATAAATTTCTTTTTTTTTCTGTGGCATCCAGCCAATCTTGGCATGACATCATATCTTAAAATTAAAAAAGGTTTTTTTTTTGTCATAAGAATGAAAGAGGATAATTAACCAAAGAGTAACTGTCTTGGTTCACGGTTATTGTTGGTTAATATGTCACCACTAGTGCAGAAATCTGTAAATTTGGAGATTAACTAGGGCGATACGTAAAGCTGGGGAAAAACTGAGGAGTTTCTCGGTAAGGTTTCAACACTACCATAACATTATTTTGAAATATCTAAAAATTTAAGTTGATATGAGAAATGTAAAAAACGAACTTTTGAACTGTAACGATACGTAAAATACGAATGTGCGCATTGCCTAGGCAAGATTCAGAAATTTTTTTGATTGATTAGGAAAGGAAATCAGTTAATCTGGTAATTACAAAGCGCCGCCATTTGTATTTTATTGTGGTAACAAAATATGAACAGAAACTTATTTTATAATTAACCTTTTAGTGCCGGGCGAAACAGTGGTGCCTATACGAGAAAAACCGGCCGAATTTCACAGTTTTACAAGGGTTCAGAAAAATGGTTGTAAAAACCAAACCAGAAATAATATTTACATGATTCAAAAAGCTGTGTATTGTGGGTGAAATACAGAACTAAAGAATGACACTAGTTTTTTCGAACTCCTTTGAAAATTATACAAAAAACAAAGGTACAAACGTTTGTATATGAAATGAGTTTGAGATCTCTTATAGAAAACATATTTGCACATACAAACAGTTATCTTTTCATCATAATTTTATACGGGTCAGTTATTATAAAGTATATACTTTGTATTTCCAATATATATTTCGTAACAAGATAAACAATATTACATAAGAAAAACAAATATAACTTGAAGGTACACGGTAGGCGCCGGACGGATTTTCTCTTTCGAACTGTATAATTGTTGTCGGTAATATAACATTGCTGAAACAAAATTATGTTGTCATATATATATTTATATATTGTAAATGTGTAAAATTTTGTTATTGGAAAACAACGGCAGTAACAAAATTGACACTTTGAGCTGCTGCTAGAAACGATCGAGGAGGAACTAACTGACCCTACGTCTTGCTGCGGCATCGGGCCGTTATTTCGTGAGAGTCTCCAAACAGTTTTATATAAAACGCCTTCGACAAGTTCCGATAAGGGCCCAACGCTACAGCCACTTAGGCCGCAGGTAGGATGTCGCTTGAGCGGTAACCGGCGGTGTTTATCTCCAAGCGATAGGAAAAAGGTCGTCCACAAAGAGTTCAAACAAAAAAATTTATTTTTAATTATCTTGTAATGAAATTAGATCATTTATAACACATTACAAATTTATTTTGAGATAGAGTTCTCCCGCAATTCGAGTAGTAAACCCCTACAGCCGATATATCGGCTACCGGCACTAAAAGGGTTAATTATAGTTTTTATCAAAATTTCTAACACAACTTTACTTCCTTAGTATTGATTGTATTAAAACAGAAACTCTCTAAGTTCAAATCACAAATTAATATCAATAACTCTAACACAAAAAGAATATCAAATTAATCGTTCTGAAGTGGGATGCTGGGTAAGCATGGAAGTAAGCTTCATCAGAGAAATAGATATGAAACCGGTGTGCAAGTTTCATTCCGAAGCCTCGAGCGTTCTTAAATCACATAAAAATCGTTCGAATGAAGTTTAAAAGCCTCATAACCCATAAAACTGTGAGTCCATTCAATTTTTATCAACTTTTTCTATACCTCCACTGAACAATTTTTTTTCAAAACGTTATTTTTATCACCTTTGTTTAAACTTTTAATGGAAATCGAAGAGTAGCAATTCAAGTTGAAACAGATAGGTCACTACTGAGAGGAAATCTTGGCCAGGTTTTGTTGATTGCCAAGTTTTTTTTCTCTCACACGAAAGTTTATTTTGAATCAGTTTCAACATGGTGTTGATAAAATAATGATAAGACTCATGGCAGATTTATGATCGGGTAGTATAAGTATTTTCAGGGACTTAAACGAATAAGTATTGTAGTGTAGTGAACCTGATAGCCATAAAAGTCTGATAGATCTAAATTAATGTGCGTTTATATACTTATAGTTTATATCTTTGAACTACAATATGACAATTTAATTTAATTAAAAAAAAGAATCCTTGGCCTAATTAGAGGTAAAGAATGAGTGGGACATCATATTTGCTTTTCTGCTTTAATATAAAAAATCATTTCACTGGTCAGTCATCCAGAAAGCTTTTGTGGTAGAAAATGAAGAACTCACAGCCAAATTGTTCTAGATTACAAAACCAGGAAATTAAAATGTGCAAAAGACCGTTGGAAATGTTTTATAGACCTTTTTTTAGCTCGTTAAAAAAAGAAAAATTTTAACATGTTCCTTTACTCTTTTAAAATTTGGCTTTTTATACTTTCCTTGTTACCTTATAATCGTAGAATGGTCCACAACACTTTTTTTAATCCTGCTTCTAACAAATTAAAGGTAATTGGACCATATTTAAGTTTAAATAATTTTTTTTCTAAGAGTTTTGAGCTAGTTCTTTCTTATACCTGAAGTGTTTACATTGATTAATAGGCCTATATACATTGCCTAACCCATCTGCATATTAACTGGTGACTGCCAAAAATTGCTTCACATCCTAAATCGCTTAGGTAATTTTGCGAATCGCTTAAATAATTCGCATTTTACTATCTAGAAGCCAGTTAAAGTGAAGATAGTTGAGTTTTGATCCCGTTTTTCATGCTTCCTGGGTATAACAGGACACGGGAGGAGGAGTTAAATCGCGATTATAACTTCTTTCAAGTACGACCACTACACCACAGATCTCCTGCGTTAAAGTGAAAATAAGATTTCGGATAAAACAACAACGTTGAATTAACATCGTGGGTTATGTATTTATTGTTCGATACATGTTTGACTAGAAAATCTAAATAAACACAATCAAACAATAAAGGCAAGACACAACTGTCAACATCAACGAAGCGAAGCCGTTAATGTGCAAATTGCTACCGTAAAGTGCAGAATGTAGTACTCACATCCACACAACATATAGTACTCTCAAGGAAAAATAAAGAAAAAAACTTTTTATTTGGCTAAAATAATTATAATTATAAATAACGTTTCAAAAATAAAAATTAAGCGTTTGAAAGGATATTATTGAATTGCATATCAAAATTAAAAAAATTTTTATTAAACGTGATTTGTCGTTAATATTGAGCGAAATGCATTTCCTAATGAATTTGATTCGATTGATTAGCACCCTGGAAAATTCAAAAATATTTATATTAGATACATTCCCCTTATTATGTTAATGAAACCGAAATCATAAGAAAAACAATTTACTTTGAGGTCATCCTGAAATAAATTCTTCATGTGCTCGACGAACGATTGACATAAAGCAGAATCACTAAAATTGCAAGTGCCTCTCAGTCTTTGGTTTCTTTGTTCAAAAAATTTATATACGGAATAGAATAATGTTGGATTGTTGGTTGCTTGCGCAGCTTCAAGGAATTTTCTAGCTGAGATCTGATCCACTAAACCGGCAGACCTGGCGAACCTGAAATGGAATAAATAAATAGAAAAAGTCCAATAAAAAAAATTTTAGTTTTTATTATTTCACACCTACCTAATTGTTGGTACAATTAATTGTTTGTGTAATAAAATTTCCATTATTTCGTCATCAGCATTTCCCAATCTTTTAAGCATATCTAATGAAAGTTGTAAAGCTGGAGGATAAACATTTTCCAAGGACAATAAGGTACAAGCCTAAAACAAAAATTAAGAGAGAGCCATAAAATAATGAACGAGCCAAGATTAATTTAATTAATTACACCCTTAACCAATTTATTATCATATATTATTAATTACAATATTAACCAACCAATGGTTTTGAATCTGCTAAAACCCTGTATTGAAGTAAATAGTGAAGCCTCGAAAGCCCATTTTTTTCCTGTAGAAGGCATGTAATTAATAAGTCATTCAATTCTACAACTGGGATTTGAAAGTCATTTAATGATCTGATATACTCGAGTATCACTTTTACTCCAAATTCACCTAAAAAATAACAGAGATAAATAGGTTAAACTAATTGTAAAGTTACTCAAATACTAATATAATCTAAAAAACATATATCATTTAAACTTTACCATCATACGAAGGAAAACTTTTCTTCTCAGGGAATTTTGAAAATATATGTGAGTACATTAGACCCTGATCGATAACAATTTTTTCAGGTCCCAAGTCTTTGACTTGAGTTTGTTGACTAGATAACTGACCAGCAGGAGTTGCGATGTGTGGTTGAGCCAAAACATTTAACTGCTTTCGATAAGGCGCATTTATCATGTCAAACACTTGAGCAATCACCTTTAAATCATGTTTATTCGCACAGCAGGGATCAGTAAGGTTTTCTATCACCTATACAGTAAAAACCAAAATTATATTTACAATTTCAAATAACTCATTTCAAAACCATACTTATCTCTACTAATAAACTAAATTACCTTAAGCAATAAAGGTAGAGCATTTTCTGAGCTTCGCCTTAGAAGGAAATCAACTAGTTTTTCAGAAGGCATTCCGATTTCAATCAAAGTAGGTAAATCTATCTCAACGTACCTTAAAAATGTCCAATAAAAATTTTTAGACAAAGTCCAGAGTCAAACACAAAAATTTGTTAATTTAAAAATTACCACAAAAATCCTAAAACAGCATCGATTACTATGTTTGGTTGAAAAACAACCCAATTTGCAGAATATAACTGACATTGAAAAGGCTCCTGTCCAGGTAAAGTAATTGTATATGGTTGAATAGAAGTTGGTTTAACCAGAGGTCTGAGATTGACTAATTCAGAACCTTCCCCTTCTCCTCCAATATCAAACAACAATGTGCTACTTGATCCCTGATGATGAACAAGTATTAAATTGTCTACTAAACTTACAGCAAAAAACCCTGCACACTGTAAATGTAGTATGTGGGTCTTTCTGGTGGTTTGAAGAGTTCTGAAAATAGTTTTTAAAAAATAATAATGACAACATATTTATGCTTGCAAATGAAGAAATATGAAATAACTGCAAATTTAGCCAATTTAAATTACCAACATACCTATGTACTGTATAAACTAATATTTGAGAACCTGTGCTAAACTGACTGGAACTATGAGTAGGATGATGTAAGACTAAAACACAAATATTGCCATATAGCTTGGCAACTGTAACATATTTTTCTAGTAATATTCCTTTTGTTGGTGTTCCTGGAGTATCAACTAAAATAAAAATGAGAAATTATAGAAAATTAGTAAAGAAAAAAACTAAAATTTACATTTAAAAGTACTGTGTCTGGTTTTGACCCATTTTCAGCTATGTTATTTAATTCCATTTTAAAATCTTGACATAAACTAATAAAAAATAATTTATGAATTGAGAATTTAATGATTCTAACCTTGAAATTTAGGTAACTTATTTAAAACTCCTGGCTGTACATATGAAATGGGCTGCAATGTTGTATTTGTAGGACCAATGGCAAATATTATGTTTGACACTGGACTTGATACAAACCAATTAACATTAAAATTGAAGTTCTTTAAATTTTTAAAACTTCTTTTCTCAGGGATAACCTGGAAGAAAATTTTAAAACTGTATTAACAAAAATTTATAATATCATTTGTAAATTGTTTAAAACTTTTAATAGACCTTATCTACTTAAAAGGTAAACAGTAAAATAATTTGTTTCAAATAGTGGGAGTAGTGTAGTGGTTAAAGTTCCTGACTTGGACACAATGATCATGGGTTCGAATCTTCCTCAGCATCCTGTTATACCTCAAAAATAAGAGTGAAAGACAGGATTAAAACCACTAACCAATTTGAATCAAATAATTGTACCTGAAGTAATTCAACTCCTTGATCTGTTACAATTATAATTTCTTCAGACTGAGTCCATATAAATCCATGAATAACTGCATTTGTATTTTTACTACCAAAAGTATATTCTACTTCCTCAAGTTCTTTTCCCTTTAAATTTATAAATTCCTGTAATAAAGTAAAATTTATTATTTTTTCGTAAAGAGATTCCATGTCATTGTCAAATGCATGATCAACAATAGCACATCATATTAACTTACCAGCTGATAATTACTTCTTTGAAGTGCTAAGACAGTCTGTGATGGAGACAATTTTATACAAACTACAGGCCCTTTATCTGGCATTCGAAAACTCTGACATAATTCTTCCTTTGGGCCTTGGACTTGAACACCTGTTACCCCACCAGATCTGACAGTGAATACCTCAAATAAAAAACAAAGTCACAAAATCAAAACTCACTAAACATTAAGTTATATACTGAAACTATATTACTTGAGTTCTATTACAAATTTTAAAATAATATCAATGAATTTCTTCAAAAAACAATTAAAGTTGACAACCTGGTTACTTACTTGCCTGTTAGATTCGTCAAAAAATGCATTATTTACTTTACTGACAGGATCGAATTTAACAGGATTCTTGCACAAATATACAAAACAATGGTTTTTCTTTTCCTTGTCCATTGTCAAACGCTAATATTGTATAAACAAAATATCTAGAGGAAATATTATAACATGAAAGGCTTAACGGCAACAAGTCGATCCTCCATCTTTCCCTAATCTGTCTTCTGGTACTGCTTTCACACAGAAGTAATGTCTTATGAATATGAGTATTTATGATTATCTAGATGTTCCTTCATTTTATTTATTTATTAGTAATCAAGTTGCGCAGTGCTCTGTTTTATTTATATTAATTTTGAGCTTCTCTTTGTCTTATTTCATTAGGTAATTTCATTACTTGTCATTTTTGATTTTCACTTGTAAACATATTTCATTCTTGGTAGTGTTTACTACTTGTTTGATTCAATTTAATTTAGCTTTAGTTTTTTTGTAAGTAATCTATAATTTTGTTTTGTTTTTTTCTTTTAGTATTATTTCAGGGATAACCTTAGCTTTAACGTTTTTCCTTGGGGTTATCACATTCAATGTCATATGGACCAACACCTCAATTGATCCCATATCAATTTTGGGACTTTCAAATCATTCGACAACCTGTTTTGTACAAACCAATAATGAGTGCACTGTTTGTGGTGACAATTTTTGCAAAAGACAGAAAGCTCCCAAAGATAACCAGCCATGGTTGGGGTTGAACATTTCAAGAGATGTAGACCAAGCAATTCAAGATGTAAGTAGATGAAACAGAACTCAATCAATTATAACATATACAATATAACTTTTAGTTTATTAAATATTTCAATGTTACTTTTCTGCTTTTGCAAAGTGAAATGTTGACACATTTTATAAAAAGTAGAGAAGCAATTTTTTTATACTTTATGCTTTTATCTAATGTATGCTTTTAAAATCGTACACAAATCCCCATTATCATATATTTTATATTTTCATATTTGATTATAATTAAGTTGTTGTCTTCTGAAGAATAAATTTTTCTTTTAGCTATTCAATAAAATTTTGAATGAATTCATCACCTCATGGCACAGTTTGTTTACCAAAGATGAATCCTTTGTGTTAGAATTACGCATAGATGTTTGAGGTATTCAGCAAGCATTTTATTAAGAAGGATTTTACAAGTGAGTGTCATTATTTAAACTTTGATTAGAACATAAGATAACAGTTTTGAAAGTAATTAGTTGATAACTAAACAATTAAAGTAAATTTCTTTCATCAGGTAGATATAGGTGAAGTTATTACTGATCAATTGGTAACTACAGGTCTAAGACATGTGAATGACTACATAAATATATCAGATGTATCCACAAGAGAAAAAATTACAATTGAAGAAGCAGCCACAAAATATTTGGGCAAACGACTCCATCCTGCTGTGCATACTAGAAAATCGGAACTTCAGTATTTAAGATCTCTTTCAGATTTGTTGCTAAATCATCTTGTACAATCACCTCAATTAAAATGTTTGTAGGTATTTGACAGTATTATTATGTTTCATTTAATTTTTTTTTTCATTAAAAATTTTTCTTCTGTTTTTCAGAAGCTTCAGAGTGCTTATCAGAGAACTACTGGCAGGTTGGGTTTTTCTCCCATTAACAGATATTCTCTGTGATCCATATTGCATAAATTCATTACTTTTATTAGCATTAAGCCATGAACCATTCACTCAGTATCCAGATCACTCGGGAATTCCCTGTTCAGTTTTTGCACCGATTTGTCATTCCAAATAAAGATTTTGTGAACAAAAAGTCTGTAAGTAAGATAGCCCTATCCAGATAACAGTTATAACAGTTACTGAGATTTAGTAAAAGTTAATTATTTTTAGATATATATTTTAAGCAGAAAAGTAGTTTTATGTATAATTCCATTAATATTTTTAGGTTTTTACATTCAAGTTTGTCAACGATCCTGAAAGATCAAAAATTGCTTTACACTTTTATGCAATTCTTAAAAAGGAAGGGTGTAGTTCATATTTTACAATTTTGTCTTGATGTGGAAGAATTTAGTAAAAAAATTCTTAATCCAGAATTAAGTCAGAGAGAAATGGAAAATTTACACAAAGAAGCTTGGGATTTATTTTCAGTTTATTTTAAGACTGCTTCTCCTGACAGTATTCACTTTCCAAAGCATATAGTACAACAAATGGAGCAAGGTATGGATATTAATTTGTAGAAACTTCTGAATTAAATATAAAAATAATAATAATAATTATAAATTTTTAAAAATTAGTTGTAGAAAGTGGACCAACCAACATTGGTAGACTTAGAACTAATCCAACATTATTCAAAGCTTATGAGATAGCATATGCACTTCTCGAAGAAACTTATTGTCCATTGTTTTATCTCAGTGATTACTTTTTCCCGTTGCTCTGTGGTGAACGCCAAAGGGCCGCATTTGCCAAAAGTGGTTTTAGGTAATTATTCAACGTTTATTTATTGATTTTATAAATCATGTTTCTTTAATTATTATTTCTTTTTATATGTTAGTCCTTCTTTGCAACCTGGATCACCAATCAAAGGAAGGTAAGGGATTTTAGAGTTGTTTTGGGGTGCTTGGCGGTGAAATTTATTTGTGAAATATTCATTTTTGATTCCTTTTCTCTTTCAGGATTGCTAAAAAATCCTCTGACGCGAGTGCAGTGGGGAAACTCAGTAGTAAATTTCATAAACTTCTTCAGTTTCAAGCTGTTGAAGGGAAAGCTTACCTCGAAGACACTCCTCTTGATTTGGCTGAGACTGAATGTGTAAGTTACCTTAATCTCATTTGAGTCAATAATGTGTTTACCTTAGTCACCATTTTCCAGTTATTGTTACTTTTAATATTTCTTATCCTTTCCTTTGTATTTTTGATTTTATTATTCTGTCACTATAATCAATATTATGCCCTCTGGTCGATAAGTTTTCTGAAAGTTAGCCCTGTTTGGAAACAGGAGGCTGTTGAGTGTAGGACAATGAAAATTAGAACTAAAAAATTGTTTTTGCTTTGCACAAAACTTGTGGTGTGAAGAAACATAATATTCGGTTGAGAATTCTTCAACAAGCTTTGAAGTAGGTGTTCGTTTAAAAAATATGTTCCCCATACACTCTGAACAAGTATCTTCACATTTTGTATTTGTTTAGTGTATTTCTCAACGCGACTATATTAATATTGTTATATATTAAGTATTATTTAAGGTTAAACATCTGTGAGTAGTATGACTTAGTCAGACTTATAGAAATAGTTGTCTCTAGCATTCTGTGAAGTACTGGTTCACTAATTACCACTGAAATCGATGCGCACAGCGATCACAAAATAGGCGCAGTCAAAGGGTTAAAGGAGTGACGTAAACTTCTAACTGCTATTAATATTATTATTGACAGACGGAGGATTTGCAAATAGAAACACACCAAGAGACTACATATAGGGACATGAGCTCCTGGCGTGTTACTATACCATCGGTGACTACAAAGCAGGATTCAAATTCCAAGCCTTATCCAGTTTTTAATGTCGGTGTCGTCGATGTCGGAGCCAAAGGTTTGTAATCATTATGTGGATAAATTAAAGAACTTATTCCCCTTTTCTCTCTCGAGAGAACAAACTTTTATTTTTATGTTTTCAGTGTTTATTATTGTTATTATTTTTTTTTAAAGAAAATTCTGGTCGAAACTCGAATTCAAAGTGGAATGTTGAACGTAGGTACAACGACTTTTACCTTCTACAAGCGAAATTAGCGGAGTTTCACGGGGGAATTCGAAGCTGGAACACAACTGCCTCCCAAAACGGGAATATTTTCACCTCGTGGTAGTGAATTCCTTGAGAACCGACGTCAGGTAGCATGTCGAATTTCTCATTAAATGATTTATTTATTGGAAATTGAGGATATTTATAATTTTTAATTTATTTGTAGTTGTTCGAGGAATACATTCAAAAATTATTACAAAAGCCGACTCTGAGAGGAAGCGATTTGCTGTATTTTTTTCTACACAGTCCGTCTGAGTTTTCTAGCTGTTTGTCAGTCCAAGATGGAATTGGAAAAATGATTCGTAAATCTGTTGAACCAATTAAATTACGAAAGGAAAGAGGACAGCATTTAGAAAATTTTTTAAATGTTCTTCTGGCATCAACAGAAGGTTCTAAAAACGGGGTGCGTTAAACATTTCAGAAAAATTGTTACATTCAAACAAAATTTTAAATTTGAGCATCATCCAATGAAAACATATCTTCTAGGAAGTATGAATGGCAGGACGTAAGCGTCGAACCTCAGCGTCGGAAACGTAACATAAGTCAATATTTAACGATAATTTTCACGATTTCATTAATAAATCCGAAAGTCTGAACGATGTTCCAAAAGAAACGTTGGTTTTACTAGGACCTTGGGAATGTATACTTTACGTCAGTAAGTCCTATTAGTTGTTACTGTAAATCGCGAATCCATTTCCACATCTTTCTCAGATATACTTTTACTCGGTAGAATTTGTTTTATTTATGTTACTGATTTCTGTTACAGTGTCAAGATTGTTAGGAGCGTCTAGTCGTGTCATGCAAGCCACTATGACATTAAAAAATATTTTAAATCAGGCATCTGACTTAGTAATCAAAAGATTTATTACGAAAAAACTTGAATCTTTTCTAGTTTCCGGCAGAATATCTCATCTTGTTCGTTTATTACAAGGTGAGTGTATGTTTGATTGTCTTGAAATTTAACCTGAGAACAGTGATTTGTAGTCTGACTGCAGAGACCTATACTGTTGGTATCGAATGCGTTGTAATTTTGTAAAACAGTCAGGCAGTTGAGGGTAGGCTTCTCAAAGAGTTAAGATAGGTAGAAGTGGTCGAATACATAACCGATATGAGTGTATTAAATTTTTTTGTGTTGGTTTGGATGAATCCCAGACAGATACCTTCCCTATAGTCCTATCACAATTGTAACCATTTTGATTTGCCTTTTGTTGCAGACGCTTTATTTAACTCAAATTATAAGCCGGGGAAGCAGGGTCATAAACTACTAAAAGACAAATTAATGTCGGAAGTAAACAAAATGAGCGAAAGCGTTTTGATTCGATGGCTTTTGCCGGATTTCAGTCAGGGAATCGAAAAAATCATCGACACTTTACAACATCCCATTCTTAATAAGCATCTCTGCTACTGTTTACTCGATGAAGTTGTTTTGGTTTTGTTTCCAGAACTGGCAACATCTAGCTAAAAAAAATTTTTCTTCTTTTTAAATAAATTAAGCGTTTACAAAGAATCAACAAACTTTTTTTTTCTTCAGATACAAACTGTGGGAAAGACAACAACAAAAGTTTAATGTATCATTTAATGGTTTTAATCTGAACTTGAGAAATAAAACATCAACATTTCAATAAAATTTAATAAAAACAATAACGGTACATTTATAAAAGGGCATCCCAACTTTTTTTTTTCTTTTTGTAAATAATATTCAACCAATCCTAACACTTTCCATCGTCTCACAATAAAAAGACCGTAGCCTCATCTCATAAATATTTTCTCTCGTTTTTTCCTCTAATGTATTAACAATTTTCCATTCAAATGGGAAATGAATTTCATCGGTTTTTATCTTATTTGGTTCATTCGAAACCCCAGCCAAAATAAAAACTTTTTATTCAAGTAATAAATAAAACAAATAATTAATATTTCTCCTTTTAAAGGTTCCCCATGATCTTTTTAACGGTCCCTCCCTTATTACAAAAAAAAATTTTTTCTCGCATCGGCAAGTTTTAGCTAGTAACAGAGAAACTGATTTGAATGAAAAATAGATTTGTGTTCAAAATGGGAAGGGGGGTAAGAAACAAATCCACAGTTTATGTTCTAGTCAATAGAAATTCTTGTGTGGTTGATTCCAGTATCCAATTTTTTAGGATTTTGTTATACTTTAAAGCTTTCAAGAAATTTTTCATTCAATCAGTCGTGTTTCTGTTTCTTTTTGCCCTAAGTCATAACAACCTAAAAAACGATTTATTATCATGAGGATTAAAGACCTTGGCACGAGTCTCGACATGGTACAAAAAATTTAATGAACTTTTCGTAAGTGATTACATCTCCGAGGCCAGATAAGACACCCCAATATCATTCAAAAGAATAAATCAAAATGTAATTTAATATTTTTCCGCAACCCGATTTTCCTATAATCGAATCTTAAAATTTTTAAATCGGGTGACATTTCAAAAAATACCGCCTCACGATTTGTGATCCATGTTCACCACTCATAAATTCCATTAAGATACCATATACTATCACATTATCTCGGGTTTAGATTCCGATTGAGAATTCAGTTTCCCTATGATTCATACATAACATCGTTTCATTCAATAGGTTTCGCTTCAAAGCTGGAAAAGGCAAACAATATCTTGGCAACTGTTTTATTTTCCTTTATACAAACGTATCCAATATATTACATAACGCCAGTTTTCTTCCTCAGCAGATTAAAAGAGATCCTAACGGCTACGTCAATTCGGTGGCAGGTTTTCTTTCTAAATTTTCCTGGTAAGGTGAATTGTTATTAGATTCTACGTTTTCTACATTATGTTCACTGCTACCGCTCTCGTTACTCGAACATTCAACGTCTAGAAACCTGAAATTATAAAAATGAAATAAATACTCCACCACTCCTCTCGCAACAGTTTATGGATTGGATGTGAAGAAGATGGATGGAAATGATAAATTTATTTTTTTTAAGGTTAATGAATAATAAAATTCAATTTTTATTATGTTGACTGACATCATTTGTGTTTTAAAAACCCATCGAGGTGAAGGAAGTTTGGGAAAAATATTTAAAATGTGTTAGAGGCTGTGAAGGATGTGAGAGAGGAACTTTCCACAAGTAGTTTGAACTTTCTACAGGAGAGCTGAATTATTTCTTTGATAGACTTTCGATGAAAAGCCTCGGGAATTGTCAAATCAGAACGGGAATCACCGGAAGAGGCTTTAAACAGCTTACATAGATTTAGGATTATGTTTTTAGTTATAACTGTCAGGTGAACAGAAAGCTGAGGCCAAAACATAATTGTTTTCCTGTACAATTGAACAATTTCCTAAACAAATAGCGATAATTCAACCGTATTGAAACGTCGTTCCTGTTGCACATTAACTGATTTCTGTACTTTAGGGCTTACAAAGAACAAAAGTCATATTCTAAAATGGTTCCAGCCTGATAACAACTTGTTTTTGTCTTTACCATGAGCTTTCCTAAAAAGTAACCAAGTAGCTGATTCAGTAAACGTTATGATGGTATTGTAATGAAAAGGAAAGTGGGATCACTATATCTCAGTGGTAAATAGATGGAAAAGACTTACGTGTATGGTTTTTCTTCGCCCCTCATCTCACATATAACATTGGTCAGAGCCATGATGTAATTTTTAGCAAGCGTTAAAGTTTCTATTTTTGAAAGTTTTCTCTCCATCTTAACGTGCGGTATGACCTCACGTAGTTGCTAAAATAAAGGTCCGAAACTATTTATTAATAAGAAAGCGGAATAAAAACTCCAAGTTATTTTTACCTCCATTCAAAACTTTAATTATTAAAAATACTAGACGGAAAAATTTTTTTTCCTCTTTAAATTGCATACCTCGAAAGCATCATTAAGGCTGTGCATTCTCATTCTTTCTCTCTCATTACTTTCCAATCTTCGTAAATTTCTTTCTCTAGCAGATAATCCGGTTTTTCTTCTCCGTCCGATTCCATTACTGTGATTGTGTGATATCAGCGAGGTTCGTTTTCTTTGTTTGGTTTGCTTCACCGTTGACAGATCGCTTCCTGAGCTGTCGTAACAGTCTTTGGAACAGAATAATTAATTACTATCTTTTAATAAAATTAATTCTAAATAGTCTAACCAATAACGGGAGGTATACGGTTTTAAATCTCAACAAACTGAGAATCTGTTATTTTGGCAAATTGATAACAATACAAAACAATTTCGGTATCCTTGCCAAATGTTTTCAAATTTTTTTTATTTAAAACTTCGGATTAATAACATCGAATGGAAATGTGTTGACCTTTCCTTCATTATTTTTATTTGTAATTATGAATTTTTCGTAAGTTATCGCTTTAAACTCGCTAATTTAAAAGTGTGTGGATAAATCAGTCATTCATCGGTAATAGCGAATATATAATTTGAAATTAATTGATCTTATTAAGCAGTACAAATTTCAAATTTAATTATATGAATCTCGAAGCAAAAATAAAATCTTGAACAATCTAACCCATAGCCTTCTAACACCAGGCCGAACCGTAAAAGAAACGTTAGAACTTAGAAATCATTCTCAAACGTTGGCAAACCTGTCTGAATTATTTAAATTTATTATTTTGCCAAAAAATTCATAAATATACGCAGTATATCATTTACAGTAATTTAAGTTATTTTTGTAACATATCCAAACCCTAAAATTATTTTAAAAATTAAAAAACGCAGTGTATCATTTAAATAATTTTAATTATTTTTACAACACATTCGACCCCTGAAATTATTTGTTGAAAAATTTCTTTTCAAAAGTTGGTCACTTGTTTTTGCATCCCGTCTAACCTGTCATAATTCGTATCATAATAGCAAAATAAATCGTTTCTTAATAATTAACACTGAACCAAATTTATTTCATCAGATCTTGGGTGTGGATTTATTTTCGTAATCAGGCCACTAAATTTAAGGGCAATAACAAGAAGTCGAGGCCTTTCCAATGATAAAATTAACTTCAGGTTTAGGTCGAAATGGTAAGGTTATGTTCTTTACTCGTTACTCATATCCGTCTGCGAAATTTTTTTTTCTTTTCATAGGCCGTTACCAATATCTTTTTGTTTTCCTCGGTGAGCCACCATCACCTCAATTTGTGGGTAATTTCTCACCTAACAATTAAAGGCTACGGTTCAAAATTAACGTTAGATTTAACAAATTAATTTCCTGAATATTTAAACGTAGCTTTATGGGAAAGCAAAAAGAATAAATAAGATTCTTCCTCTTGTTTGGGACCATTGTTCTCTTAAAGAACTCCGCTGCGTTTTAAGGAAAACGTTGTCATTATTCAGAATCAGGAAACTATAAAACTATAATAAAGTTTATCGATACTAATAAAAACGTGGAAGTAATTAGGTGGATTCATCAAAGTTAAGCGAGGAAGAGAATCGGAAATTGGGAATTTGTGCTTCGTTTGCTTTTCATTTACACGTAACGAAAAAAAAAGATGGAGGTTCCCAAGAATGAAAAAAAAAGGCAACAGTTGTGGTGTTTTTAACCTAAAATAAACAAGTAGTGAAGCGAGCAGAAAGTGTCTATCATTTCCGGTATGCTGTTCACTTAACTGAAAACTAACCTTGTGTCTCTTGGCCACCGAGTACTCTTTTATCACTTGAGTCGTCTAAAGACATATGCATGTCGTCTACTTCTATTTCTTCATCTTCTTCTCCCCAAAAATCGTTTTGATCCTCTTGCTCTTCCGACAAGGTACTAGAAGTGCCGGATATGACACTGCATGTGGAGGACTTCATTTTTCTGTAAAAAAATGAAAACCAAACTTCTGTGCAAATTTCTTTAAGATGGGCTTTCTGACTTTTTAGCTTGAATTAAAATTAAATAAGGCAATCTATGGGAGACAAGAATAGACTAAGCAAAATGGCGGTTTCTATCCCAAATTTACAAAATTTCTCTCTTATTAGGGGTTAAGAGCCAAGGAGAAATTGGGCCAGAAAACCCTGAAAAGCACTCAAATAGTGTGAGATTTAAAATAAATTTTGGTAAAGTCAATGTGACACAAGCACAACGTCAAGTTTTGAGCTTTCAATATAACTTTAGATGTGCAACAATAGTTCAATAGAACGCTTGAGGCTGTCATCGGTACTATTTTATACTATAAGTTGGTTCAACTTTACAAATTCTTAGTCCGAAAGCAAACGCGAAATGAAACCGGTTGAAAAATAAAAAGTAAATTAAATCTCTTAACTAATGGAAATGTCGAGTTATGTCGGTCGTGTCCGGCTTGCTTCGACATTTCCTCCTGATTCAGGTATTTCTTCTAAACTGCTGGCTCTCTTACGTTTTTTTATTGATATCAATCGGGGCGTGCACATTTTTTGATTTAATTTGAACCACACGAACTTTTTCCCTCTTTTAGTTCCTCGACTTTCTAACAAATTCCATCTGAATTGCTTGCATCGTTTGCGGATAAAATTAATTCGTTTGAAAGACTTTGCGTTCCATTTATGTTCGGCAATTCAAATTATAATTTTTCTTTTTTGATCGTTACATAAATGGAAAGATTAGCAGTATTCTGTGTACGTGTACTCAAATATTCATTTCACCTTTCATTAAGTCACCAAATTAAGAACCGATGAACCTAATTAAAATCTAAATATTTGTACTCCTACAAATTTAAGACGAGAGCAAATATTTTTCATTTTCTAGCTAAAAATCCAAACACACCTAAAAAGGTTCACAAAAATGTGGCTTACCTTATGCTAAGGCATCAGAAAACCATTTTGCTGCGTTTCTTTTCTTCTTTTTTATCTAGAACAATAAATAAATGACTATTAGTGAAGTTATATTATATTTGACCCCCCATAATTTTTCTCTATTTATTAACAGGTTAATTTTCTACTGTTCTAAGTCAAGATGAAAGTTATGTGTCATACTATAGGCTATAATATATGACAAAGAGTATTCAATTTAACTTAAAAGGAACTTCTATTAATTAAAAAAGTTGTAACTTCAATTTAGTAGAACTCTTATAAGGAGTTCATGTAATCCTGCTTCTTTAGATAAAACTCCCTTAATGCTATCTATTGTCTTTGATTTTGAGACAGGTGAATATCTACAAAGGTATGCTCAATGTCTTCTGTGAATATTTCATAATGAAAGAGAAGCAAAAAGAAAACTGACAATATATATTGGAAATTTACTATTTAAAGTTACTATTTAGTATAAAGTAGTTACTAGTTACTATTAACTCTCTATTTAAGGTTAATTAGGGTTTGTTAGACATCTTTTTTCTTTCTTTTCCCCATGTCAACTGCCATCTGTCTCTAAGCGAGACATTTTGTAGTTGGTCTGGCTTAAGGGGCTTTATATTCAGGGAGCACACCAGTGTCTCAACCCCAGGAGTAGGATAAAAGGATGCGACTGGAAGGGCAGTCTAAGGTTGGGATAAGACTAGGGATGAAAGATAGTGTGGTAGTAGGAAGAGGAAGAAGAAAAGGAAGAATAGGTTGAGAGGGGATCAGTGAAAGGAGATAGAGAGGAAGGAAAGAAGAACAATATGAAGATGAAGGTGGGATAGTGGAAGGAAAAGGAGTTAAAGTAAAGATACATCACGAAAGGCATAAGGTAGGAAGATAGGTAGGGGGAGGGAGTAAAGAAGAAGGGTGGAAGGGGTAGAGGGGTGACGCTAAGGGAAGCGTGTTGTAGAGTCTAGGGGTTTGTGCCTCTTGAGGCGTCGAGTTAGACATCTTAAGTTAAAATTTTAACTTTCTTATCAACTGACTAGATAATCAGCTTTGAACATTACAATCATGTCTATACTGAGGGTTTATAATTTATATACAAGTCATGAAATTATATTATTAAATATTTTGTAAATAATTATTTATAACAAACACATTGACATGATTTCAGTTTTAACAATCTTTCATATACTAGTATAAGTCAGTATAGAACTCTACAAAAAATGAGTGAGGAAAAACCTGTAAAAAGGTAAATAAACCAAAAAGTCGTGTTAAATAACTAAAAAACGTTAAACTATTCGTTAAAATGCTCACGGCAATAAATTATTAATAATTTAATATACAAACTTCATTCATTAATTATTAGTCAAGATTGGATCTTAGAGTTCAGAGTTCACCTCCGTTTTCCATTACAAAAATCTCCGGCAAATCGTTTAAGAGAATAAATTGACGATAATAAATTAAATACGAATTATTATAATGATTTCGCCGATATTATCCACGATATTTACTCAAACCAATATTATATTATTACGATACTATTCGTAAATTCATTGTAAATTAATTTAACTTATGTCATCGCATCGTCATAATCATAATTAATACTATGGTTGAGGGAATTAAGTAGATAATAACAAAACAATAGAAAAGAGTCTTACCGAAATGAGTGAGTCAAAGAATTGTCCACGCTTTCGATTGGTTAAAGTCATGGGATGACCAAATAAGTGTCTCTTAGAGGCGATAACAAAAATAAAAGAGAAAGAAGAGAACGAAAATTATAATTAAAAATCAACAATCACAACGTCTCAACTTGCTCCGAATGACGGTTAAATTGAATCACTGATTAATCAATAATTGCCAACATTGGAGAAAGTGTAACAAATCATTATAATACAAGGAGATTGTGGAGTAAGCAAGAAACGAATACCAGAAATCCGTCTTTTTAAAATAATAACAAGCAAATTCATAATAGTGGGTGGGTATTTTTGTATGCTGTTACATTAATATCGATCAGTTAGGTATGTCGAAATGATCAGGTTTTTTCTTTATTGCATACTCATTTCAGGATATATACACTGCCGTGAGAAAGGCCGAATTGTTAAAATAATAACAAGTAAAGAAAAAATTAAAACGCCCTCTGGAAGAAATTCGGTAATTAATTTTTATAAAATATATACTCCACACAGTTCCAAAAAAATATAAAATATTGTCTTCGTGATCGGATTCGGAATCAAACGCCTGAAATTCGTTCAAAACGGCCATGTCTTTGACTGAGAGTAGATATTTGTTTTGTTGGTATGATTATTAGACCAGGTATTACGGAAATTCGAAATTAATAGTTTGAGGGACAAATTTTTTAGGTTAGGTGTCAGGTTTCGACTCAGGGTCAATTAGCTTGTTTAATAATCACACTAACATCACTAAAGATGGCGAAAATTTGAATACTCAGAGAAATTTTTTTTTCTCTACACCAGGGGTTCCCAAATTTTTTTGTGTCATAAACCCCCTGCCATGTTTTTCGGTTTTGGGTGGACCATCTATTTGCCTGATTTTTGTGAATTTCTCACTGTAGTGATGTGAATTTTTTGACTTCATAGCTACTTTTATAAATAATGTATATGTCTTTATATTATAAGATAGTATAATGTAAGTAAATAGGTACTATTTGTTGAGATCCACATTCGTGGACCCCTAAATTTTTTTTTGGCTGATGTAGACTCCTTACAGGTCGTCACAGACCCCCGGGGGTGTATATAGACCACTTTGGGAATCACTGAACATAATTGTTTGACTAAAATTAAGTTAGAAAGTATTAATAGAAAGATTTACAGTATTATCTGCTACGACAGGAAGAAGTAATCACGAGAGCTGCTCATACATAAAATTATCAAAAACAATAACTTAAAAATGAGCTGACTTGTTATTGAGAACTCTCCCTTTTTAAATTCATAAATTTCTACATTATATCTAATCTAAATAGGGGTTCTGTTATAAAAATGATTCCAAAAACTATTAGCGAAGTATTTATTGACGTTTTAAAAAATTCCAAATCACTTTACATGAAAGAAATTAATAATTAAATCTAATTAAAAGTAATTTTTCAAGCTATAGTACAACATTTATTGTAATAAAAATTATTATCATTATTATTCAAATTTTAACTTTGTTTTAATGGATTTTAGTGCATATAGTCTTCCTTATCTGTGGGTAAGCAGACTTGTATAACTTCTCAACGAGGATCTTAAATGAAAGTACAAATCGACTGAGGGCTAATGGGGAAGAGAAGTTAAGTAAAAAACATTTTATTTATAAAAAAATGGTAGCTTTTTATCTGTTAATCCGGATTTATATTTTTTATACATATAACAACTTAGATTAGTGATTTAAGTCACCAGAGGTATGTTTAGTTGTTAATCGTAATTTTTCATTTTTATTCTGTGATAAGTGTTTGTTAAACAAAATGAATCTTATAGATAAATAAATGTTATACAAAACGAGTCGCCATAGTGATGTTTTAATTTCATTCTTATCTATTAATATCTATAAAGTGTTGTTAAGGTTCTTAAAGGATTGGTGTTTGGGAGTAAGATTTCAAGCAAGTTCTAATTAAAGTGTTTTTCGTATTGTTATACAGTTTAACTAAACAGCCAACCAATTTTCTGTTTCATTTTCTTTCTACTAATAGTATATATAATATATCTCTGAGAATCGGGTTCGTCGATCTCAACAATTAAAACTTGGGTTCAGTGAAGACTATCAAATGTGGAAAATTTATTGTAGTCTTTCTCAATAGTACATTGCAGTAGTGCAATAGTCCCTCCCTCAAACACAATTACTTTTCAGTACACTGGAACCTCTCATAACTAGTGCCTCTCATAGCGAGTAACATAAATTGCAAAAAAAAGTCTCACACAACGAGCAATTTTGGGATCGATATATAAACGGGGAATCCCCGGACAGTTTTGTTCGGTCTGGAACGCATTATCCTATTTTTGCATTATGGAAAAAATTGTTTCGCACGACGAGTAAAACTCCGGAACGGATTAAACTCGTTATGAGAGGTTCCATTGCACTTAAATCAAGATCACGTAAATAAAAGTTCTGGACAAAAATACCAAACTCATACTTTCTAAGTCATTCCTGTTCCTTCTTTCAACTAAATTGAAGTAAATACTTTTAATTGTATGAATGATTAGTATCTATATAGAATAAATAAGTACCATAAACTATATTTTAATATTATTAAAGTATTCGGTCAACTCTTAGTGTTAGCCTTCATTAGTATAGACTTTAAAAGGGGTTTTGATTGTTGTGATCACTCACCGGAAATGGTTTTGCCCATTTTTATAAGGCCCAATTTCGTTTCAGATTTATAGCCAGCTTACTTTAGCTAAAGCATAATTACACGGTATTTGCCACCAAACCCTCTTCTCGCCTATGTAACTCATATTTATTTAAATTAAAACCTAAATATTAAATTTAATAAAAATTCATTTTACGACTTTTTAAATATAAATTTCTAAATTTAACATGAGTTTGATATCGCTTATACGTACCGACTCAATTACGTTATGCATTATACATAATAATGGCAGAAAATTTATTTAGAAATTTTAGTAGGTGGGTCTTTTTGGTGAAACAAAAATTGTTCTTTGCAATAAATTTAAATATGCAATTAATTCTACAGCTGCTCATTTGTAACTAAGAATCATTGAAACGTAATTTCCTTAAAAATTAAATGTCGTAAAGAATTGCAATTTTTTTTTTATAAAGGAAATCTTAAAAACCTTTTTTTCTTTTCTTGTTTGAAATAGCTTACATAGTTTGGTGTGTGCGACCGATTTTTGCCAAAAACAGAGATCACTTAACAACATATAACGCTCAACTGGTTATTTGCAAAAGCGGAGATTTCTAAACGTGCGATCTATCTTTGGTTCAAACTTGAGGTAAGCTTAATAAAAAAAAATTTCCTTTCAACTGAATTGGTGTTGAGAAATTATTTAATTACTTCTAAAAAGGAGACTAGCTAGAAAACTTTACAGTGTTCCGAATTTTTTGTTGTACATTTCAAATCGATAACTTTTTGTTCTAGGTTCTTGTACTGTATATGCTTTTCTAGAACATAATTATTCTTTACATCCCTTATTTTAAGTTACAGTGGAGCCTCTCATGGGTTTAATTCCATCCGGAGTTTTACTCGTTATGCGAAACAATTTTTCCCATATAAAACAATGTAAAATGGAATAATGCGTTCCAGGCCGACAAAAGCACTAAAAAAAGTTATTTTTAGTATTTAGCAGAAGAGAAGGAGTAGCTAAGAAGCTTAAGAATGTGAAAATGAAAGAATTTTGGGTGGTAGTGAAGAAATTAAGACAGATACAGAAAGATTTAACTGTGAATCTACCCCGATTCGAGTTTTCTATCCAGCTGTCGGGGGATTCGTCATGTACATGCCTCAAAAATTCCTCGTTATGCGAAGCAGGCAATGGGAGACATTTTTTTGGGCAATTTATGCTTCTCGTTATGCGAATTTCCCGCTATGAGAGGCACTCGTTATGAGAGGTTCCACTGTATTTGGTTTTTCTCATAGTATCTCACTATGTTCTGTTTTTTTTGTAGTAAAAGTTGTGTCTGAGAAAATTATTTACATTTATACAAAAATTATATTATTTTAATTAATTATACTATTTTTGTTGATCAGACTACTTGTTTATGTGTTAATATGTTTGGCTTTTAAGAGGGTGTTAAGTATTAAAGCAATTTGTTTTTAATTTTAGTTAACTGTCATCTGACTACAAACAGAATTTGGTTGGCCAATCACGTCAGATCCGGTTAACTTGACGTCAGTCCCTATCATCCTGCTACGTAAAAGCGCGAACCCCATTTTATGGAGTTTGCTAGCTTGAAGTTAATTAGACTTTTTATGGTAGAGCGCCCAAAAAACCTAGAATCGGTAACAAAACAATTCAAGAAAGAACATCTTTAATTGCATCTCAAGAACCTTGACCAAGGTAAACTTGCACAGATTTCAAGATTTGACTTTTCCTTTGAGACAAATGAACTTAATCACTTTTATAAATTTTGATAGCCCGGTCAAACTTTATCTATCCATACCTATGGTTCTTCAAAGCCAACCTTTGTAAATTCTCAAACACTTTAAACTGAATTTTGTTCTGCTCTAGAATTTCTTTTCTTTTGCGGCTAAGTTTTTTTCTTCTTTCTTGTAACACGCAGTACGAGGAATGACGAAGTGAAATAGTTAAAAGTAAAATTGAAGCAGACACTGCAAAATTTCACTCGTCTATGACGTAGAAATCCGTTAATTTTCAAGGTCACGTTTGCCTATTTCTCTTGTCTGGACCGACTCATCATCATCCACATTCTGTCTGAAAACTATTCTGCTGAGTAAGGGAAGTTGTTTATAAAAATTCATAGCGGGATAAAATAATTTCTGCTAGAAAAAAAAATTCTCACCAGTTTTAACTATTGAGTAGATGACTTAATTTAAATTGTAAATAAGTCATCTCGGAATTACTGAAAACATCTAATTGTTATTAATTTTCGTTTGTTATTATTATCATTAACTCCAGTTTATTACACTGTAAATTGTGCTTCCTTTTGTTCTCTTCTATTCTAAAATACATTTTAAGCATCCACAGGAGGGATATTAGAAATTTCTACTAACACAACAATTCCCTTCTCATCGGAACCTCCTCCGACCCTTCTATGTTCTATTATGGATGAGCAGTAGAGTGGTCAGATATTCTCCAAGCCATCTATTTCAAAATGACTATAAAGTTATCTAAGAATCTATACCGCACTTGTTATGACATTTCTTCCGTGTTAAAGTTCGGACAGGGAAGTTTATTAAGAGGTTCAATTCCTGGAGTTAGCGCGACAGGATCTGTTGGATCAGAACTGAGTATATATAAAGAGGCGTCTATTTGAAACTCCTCCTAAAATATATATAACTCCATTCAGTTTTCCAAATAAAAAGTTCTAAAAACTTTTTTATCTTCCTCTCTACCTTTTCTTAGCAGGGGATCATTCTAAGACCTGTTGCTTAGGGAAACAAAGATCAACTTAAACAAATATTGAATGACTTCTGATAAAGGAGACGAAAGTCAAATGAAAACTGCAGCAGTTCTATAGTTTCTTTAGTTGTCATAATACTTTTGGCAAAAATTTAAATTTCGAACTTCTAAACCGATTCAAATGTTCAATAGTTTAGTTTCAGACAGACCCCAAACTTCTGAAAGAAGGATTTACTTAAATACAAAACGACTGAATTTAAATAAGCAAATTTTTGAAACCTTCCCTCATGTCAAAATTAATAGTTTCTCCCAAAAATGCATGTGTATAAATCTTAGGCGAAGGTTTTATAATTTTCCAAAAAAATTTCACTAGAAAGTAGACTTACCAGATGTTCAGGGACTTTGTTGAAACATGCCCTCCAAAAATGATAAAGTAAAACTTAAATTTTGGGTATTGATCACAAGGAAGTTCAAACTGTGAGGAGAATGAGGAAAAATTTCAACTAACCCTGACTCAGTAGAGCTTGAATAACCTTGAGGTGTGCACCGAAAAAGTCAAAAAACACTTTTTGAGGAAGGAAGGAAGTGTAAATTACAATTTTATAGCTCCTGCTACCAATCACTTTATAGAAGATCAGGTGTTTTTTTTTTCTAAAATTTCTACTTGACTTATTTTGTTCTTCTCAAGACCACAAACTGTGACGAAAGGTATCTATCGTTTCGAGAAATACACTTAATATGGTTTCCGTTCAAACTTGTGATCTCGATCAATGCCAGAAGACATGTCAATCCAATTTCACTTAATTGACTTATTATTATATACAATTAGACATTCAAAACAAGTTCACTTGAAATAATATTGCACCCACGTTCTACAAATCAGTGAGGTCATGTTCTCAACGGAAAAATCAAACTGCATTAATTCGAATTAACAGATGAGTTTGATGTCTAAATCGATACGATCGAATCAGCTTTTAAATTTTATTTAGCGATGCAAAAATAAGTATTCATGTGTCAGCAATAGAAACTCACCCGCATATCACCCGGACGATCGAGCCGCTGCCCGCTCCAATTACTTTTAACCCAAAGCGGGCACCCAATGAAGATTTTAATTTATGAACTTATTATCTGACAACGAAACTTGAATTTGCTAATTGGCGGAAACAGATAAAAAAACTTGTTTATTCAGTCAAATAATTAAATCACCATTTTTTTGTGTAATTTTCATTTTGACCTTAAATGCACATAGTAGCATTTTCATAGGTTTCATATATTTCCCATATCTTACTGTAAAAGCGGTTAAACCATTTCTATCTCCTTATGGAAGGTAATTTTTAACGAAATTTCTGGAGCTCCTGTTTGACTTAAAAATTTTCGGTTTCTTCTAAGTTCTAAGCAGACGACAGAAATTTCTGATTTTTCCTTTGAGGCGTTTTTGTATGCAATTAATGTTACTTTTAACTGTCTAAGCTGATCACTTTTAAACTGTCGTTTCCCCAACGAACAGATAACTTAGTTACCTGTAAACATTTACTGTTGAAAATTTTGAACTTCGAGTCCAACTTAAAAGAAAATCTACAGGAAGTGAGGGAAGCTGAGGCATTTTTAACATTAACATTAACCGTGGGAGGAGTAGTGTAGTGGTTAAGTTCCTGACTTGGACGCAAATGGTCGTGAGTTCGAATCCTCCTCCCGCATCCTGTTATACCCAAAAATTAAGGGTGAGAAACGGGATTAAAACCACCACCACCAACATTAACATTAACCGTTTACAGTTAACATCATAAACTGTGAATGCTTTCAATGAATAACTTTTGGTTGTCTTATAAATAGAAATCAAAAAGGGAAAAAAACAATTCAGGAAGTTTATCAAGCTTGTTATATTATCGATCCACTTGTGTAACACTTAAAACACTACCAAAAATTTAAGTCTAACCATTGGCTTGACTTTACTTGATAATTTATTGAAAATTTAAAACTTGAATTCCCGCGCAATAAACATTACAGGAGTCAATGACTCTTTCGTATCAAAGCTTCTTTAATCAACACAAAATACGAAACGTCTATCCAACCTGTTTCTTTTTACCATCAATTCTATTAATAAGTCCAAATGGTACTAAAAATATGCTTACGTAAAGTTCATTGAAATCATTTTTCGGTTCGAACAGCTCAAAGTTTTCAAGCCCTAAGAGAAAAATACTCGCTGGTCTCTAAAGAAGTGATGTAATGGACCGAAAAAATTGGAGCATAAAAATGCCAGCTCAAATAATGATTTGTCAATTTAAGAGCAAAGGAAAAACCTGATTTTGTCCCAAAAACCCGAAGCAAAAAACTGAAAAGGGACGAGGTAACATTTTGGGCGTGCCTGAAATTTAAAAACATTCAAGTACAGTTATGACTCGATTAAGGCGCAACACGTGAAGGACGTCCAATAACCAGCCAGTTGGTGAAGGTCGATTGGGAGACATTCGACGAGACATACAATCGGTAGTTCGTAATTTTCTCTTTTCTTTTCGATTGTTCCGCTATCTTTTCCCTTCCACTTGATTATCTGGATACAATTTATCTGGACAAAGCAATAAAAATGAAAAGGCCGTTGCTCTATCTCGAGATTTCTCCACCAATAACAATAATAGCTGGTTCACCAAAGATTTATTGTTTCTTTCCTTGTCATTTATTGACAATCGAAAACCTCTACGTAACTTAGTTGTACCTCAGTCAAAGAAACGAATAACCCAAGAGGACCACAAGGGTGACCTAAACAGATTAAAAGTATGGACACCAGTGTCAAGCTTTCTTATAGGTTAGGCAACGAGCAACCGGTTATTAAAAACTTTAATTTCTCAAGTCTTTGACACATCATTTAAAAAATGTAGTGTTGTACAATTAATTATTCTCAAACGCAAATATTTTAAGAAAACTATAATTCACTGCAAATAGACGTTGTATAATCCAGTTTTCTTTAAAAATTAAAAACACTGTTCGCCTTAACATTTACATAACATAAATTTTCAAGTATTTGCACAACAATTGTCATCAAACTAATTTCATTAATATGTGATTTAGATATTTCCTTCATGCATTACTAATTCTCGTTAAAACCTTTAAGCTTTAAACAATAATAAATTATAAAATTTAAACTTTCAGTTAGCTGACGCGTCAAACGTTAAACTGTTTGACACCTCACACTTTCTTCAAAATTCCAATTCTTCAAAGAGGCGTTCAAATCAAATCATCCCTTAACTTAATGTTGATTAAGGGTTGGTTTACCCCTAAAAATTGATTTCGAAACCTGTTTTAATAATATCAATAAATAGAACTGGGTACCTTACTTTCATTAGGTAGCTTATTATTGTAATTGCTAAATTTAACATCTTAATTATTTATTAATGTTGGTATCCAATTTCTAAATTTTACTAAAACCGTGAGTATCAAAACACTTTACAGTAGAAGACCCCTAACAGCAAATATCATTATTTTGATGAATCCACTTTCTGTATATTCATTCATTTAAGACCAATAATAAGTGGCGGCCTTGTATAGTAACAATTTTGACGTTGGCGACTTTGCTTTTTAAATAACATTGATGGTTTTGTGTTTGTCTTTTAAATTAGATCACAACAAAACCTAAAATAATAAACAATCCTATTCTTATTTAGATTATAGACAGCCAGTGTGATTTTCATCAACCAAAGACTCACACTTCTCACTCTTTTTTACTCAACTTGGTATCTATTGAAATCAAAATGTCTCCACTATTTACATTTCTTAACCGGATTGATTCGGAACCTTAAATAATGGATTATAAAAAGCCATTGCATAAAGAAAATTAAGCGGTGGTAAGCAACGACCGAAATTGCAAAACTTAAAATGTAAAAAAAGAAATTTAAAGTTCAAACGTCAAAACTAATGAGAAAAGGAGCCATTAACGAATTTAAGGCGAAATTTTTGGAAATGTAATTTGTTCGTTTGAAAGGTTGAAAAGAAATTCACGCATCATTTCGGCAAAGAGAAAAGAAGATTTTCACGGTTTGTCCTTCAAGAATGAAGTCAAAGGAATACAAATTTTTAAAGGTTCTCAAAGAACCGGACCTTAATGAAATCCCGTCTCAGGTACAACAATTTTTATGCTGCGAAAAGGAGACTAATTTGTAGGTCACTATTTTATTCTTTTATTTTATTTAAATAAATGACGTGTTTATCTTATGAAAGTCAGGTTGGACTATCAACGGTTAAGAATCTGACTTCGGTTTCATTTTCTTTTTGAAAAGGAAAGAAAGTTTCCGTCCAAAAGGTTTGAATCTGGGAAAGAATCGAGTCTGAGACATTTTTTCACGTGGCGAGCTGAATTTCTTTCGGCTTCGATTAAAAACGCGAGGATGCATAAAATTGGTCTAAAACTGCCAAAAAACTGGTTTCTTCTCTCTCTCGTAACATTTAAAAATGAAAATAAGGAAAAAAAATTGAATGCAAGCAACAAAATCGTCAAACATGGCACAATTGAGATGTGATTGGTAAGAATAAAAACAAAAACTATGTTCTTCATAAGTCAATGTCTACAATATCGATAAATGCAAGTCAAACAATTTATAATTGAACTTCAATTCAACAAAGTTCTCGTTAAAGTTTATCGATTCTTTCGATCGTTCTAGCAAAACTTAAATTTATAAGGAAAGAAAAACTTTAATAACAAAACCTTACCTCGATAAAAATATTTGAAATCGTAATAATATCCTCAAAACAAAACTATATCTACGCGACAACGTGGTACACCTAAGAAAAACACAAAAAAAGGAGACAGAAAGAGAGAGAGAGAAAGATAGACAAGATGAAAAACAGCGAAAGTTTAAAAAAATACGTATACGAGAGCGGGTTTATGCCAAAACTAACTGTATAGGTATAGGTACGCGAGAATACCTTTCTAAACGGCCGAGGTTGTTCCTCCGGAATTTCTCGAATATTTGACGTTCAATTGAAATTAAACGGCGGGACATCTTTTCTTAAAATGCGGCGGAGAAAAACGCGGGAACCGTAAGAACATCGGTGGAAACACAACTTCAAATATTTTTTAAAATATCGCACTTAAGATTAACATTGCATACCTGATATTGAAATTTTTGATATAATTTCTCGTAGTCATTCTACGATGTGAACTATAATAAAATAATTTTTAGGAAATTGATTTTTAATTATTTTATCGAGTCCTCACGTTTAGCTTATGTGTGTTGGGATTTTTTTAAATGACTAGGTTATAAGTACGTTCAATTTTTAAATCCGTACTCTTATTTTTTTTTTCTTTTCAAGTTAACAGCTTTTATTGAAAACTGATACATTTTTTTAAATAAAGGTCGGAATTATTACTTTTGAAAATATGAAAACAATTCCCTGATAAATCAAAATCTATTTAGAATAGTTAAATGTGAGTAATTAAATTTCCGTTATTTTTTTTTCGAATATAAATCACTGGAATCTTCGAATTGGTTAACTGTATCGAAAACATAAAATCACTTAAGTTCCCACTTTATCTTAATTTGTTGTTTTAGAAGCTTTCCCTTTACGGCTAGTGTTATCACTGATTGATATTTCAGTTTCTATCTGTAAAATTAGAAAATATAGACCAGCAGAAGTAGAAACTGGGGTCGTTAATGGTCACATTAAAAACATTTTCAAATTCTACATCATTTAAACAAGTTTATATCTTGATTCGAATATTTTGCAATGAATGCGGTGTTAGTTAAAAGATACTATAAAACAGATAACAATTTTTTATGCGAATTTATTTTTAGAGCCTTTACTAATTTAAGTAATTGCTTACGAGATGGTTTATGTGACATGTTGCTAAGGCAACGACATTTTGAGATTCCTTATACCTTTTGATACTGAGTGTATATGATCTTATAGCGACTGCCAAGTGGCCCGCAGCATTTTTGATTTCTCTTAGTGAAAGGGTTTAGGTGCTAACAGCTACCGATAGTATGGATCATACCTTCTCTTTTTAAAAATTAAAAAATTTTCTATTAAAACTTTGTGTTGATTTATAATTTTAGACTTTTATTGGTTTCTATTTATTATTTCTTCCAAATGAAGGTTTGTGGGTGTATTTGCTCTAGTAATTACATCAGAGAAGGAAGAGAAAACTAAGTGGCCTTAACAAATTTCAAATTCCATTCTTGCCACGTTATCCTCTCACTAACACACCGCCCCACCTCTTTCTCTCTTATCTTCTGCTTTCTCTATCATCAGCAGACAACCAGTCCTGTTTCATCCTGCCCACTTATTCACATCCCATCAATAAGTCTAGCTGATGTCATTTTTCAGTCTTCGGTCTTGGCTAGTCATTACTTTATACATTCGCCAATTAACTTATGGAAAACCCCTCACTTAATACACAAATTTAATTAAATGAATTTTATTTAAAAGTGAAATTAAATTTCAGACTGCATATATAAATTATTCAAGGAGCTTTTTACTCTTTCGGTAGATTATAATTCAAAAATGATAATAATTTCAAAAGCCGGTCAATTATTCCTAAAGCTTGCAGTTTTATGGCTGTTTTGTAAAGTTCACTCGTACTTTCAGTGTAATCATCAAACAATTTTAAGAAATTGCTGTGGTTAAGAGCAAAAAAAAGAAATTTCAAATGAGTAATATGTGCTTGCTTTCGACCCAAATATAATGCAATGACCTAAAAACCTGTAGACAATTAGATCGTTGCGCTTGAATCCCTTCCAATTAAATATTGCAAAAAGAGCGATCATCGAACTTCATGTAGGCTTAATTATTAGGCAGACATGTCTGCTTGAAAATTTTTTATTGAAGAAACAATCTAATTCAGTGGTTTATAATTCTCTGACCTTGAAAACACTAAGATACTTTTCCTTCAAACTCTACTTTGGTGAGTGATTTCTCGTACCTTTCTTGGGAGATCTACGACTAATTTTGATCACTAAGGATGAAAAATACATTTAGTATAAATTGTAAGAGTATAAATGGGTGTGAATAATTGAGTATAACGACTAGTCCGGGCCATAGTCAACAGAATAATTCTTTAACATAAAATTTTTAATACAATATATATTATGATATACATTCTACATACTGGCTAGTGATGGAAACATTATTAGAATCAAACACCAGACGGATATTTTATTTAAGGGATAGACTCTAAACAACTGGAATAATTTTGTACCTGAATTGTACCTACTCTACTTGTGATAAATTTTGTAAATTATGAATCGGAATTAATTATTATCTGATTACAGAGTTTTATAATTCCTTTGTCAGATTGCTGTTTTATGAAAATCTAAGTCTGTCACCGCACATAAGGACCTATTACAATAAATCTCTGTTATCATAACCCTCAGCTGCATATAATCCAATTTGTCTGTATTAGAATAATTTGATAAATAGATGACGGTTCGAGGGTAATAAATATTCTTATAGTGTAGCGAATGTATTGCATAAAAAGTAAGGTGGTAGGTGGCGATTTTCTTTTATACCAAATACAATTCTACCGGTCATCCTAGGGGGAATCTTATTGTATTGTAAATCATCAAAATTTTTCATGTGAGTCTTCCTATTCTGGCACCCGCGCCAGATGTTTCTTATGGTAAGGCGTTCATGCAAATTTTCCCCCATCTCACCAACTGGATTAACATGTTCAGCAGAATAAATTTCTTCGGGTATCATTTAAAATTTTCCACCTTTTACGCTTTTCTCTTCATTTAAAATGATTTTCGAAATTGATTTTATACATTTTTGACTTTATTAGAGGTAGTAATCCATAGATATCAGTTTTCTTTTCTACAAACGAACTCATAAAACTAGTTTTCATTCTAGATATACTTCCCAACAAATTAATATTTAAAAAATAGGTCAAAATTAAAAACCTGCAAGTGACATTACAAGTAACCTACATTTTTTTGTTCAATTCCATCTCAGAAATTTGTTTATTCAGCTAGTCTGTTAAAATCAGGTCATCAAATACTTTTATAAAAATTCAAGGTTAGGCCTACGGCAGGCCCTGCGACTGCAAAAAGAACAATAAATTGTTTTGATGCACCAAGTATCGTGCTAGGGTAAACACAAAATAGGACCTTTTCAGTTACCAATACGTGATATTTTGAAACTCCGCAAGGACATTGTTTAAAAAGCCCAAAGGCTAATAATGCTTTCCTTCGAAATTGATTTTCTTAGCCTGTTGCTTGAGAGGAAATTTGTTCAGGAAAACTTTTGACATGAAGATTATCTCTTGAGTGAACGTATTAGAACTGTTTAAGGTTAATTTTTAAATCCATAAAAAATATTTTTGTTTATTTTATTTAATTGTTAAAAAATCTTTGAAGCTTGATAGCGCACACTCATGGTTTGTTTTGCTTTTTAATAAATTAAAATTTAAGTGATACGGTCACAAGAATATTTCATTATGCTGGATGCTGTAGACATAAAAATAATAGGAATAGAACAGTTTTGAGACTTGTGCTGTAGTTTATTGAAATTTGCTGTAACTTTGGTTCCTGCATTTTATATTCGTAACAAAGTATAAAATCATTTATTTGTTCATAATTAATACGCCAGGAGGAGGAGTTAGACCTAACTTACTAAAAAAATTTAAATTACCAAAAATATTATCTTACAAATGCGGATAATGGAAATAAATAATATTATAAATTTTTAGTCTTCTCGATTCAATACAAACTATACACTAACATCATTAATATCTTCTAAGCCCACTGATGGCTATTTTCACTCTTCCTTAATAGAAGATTCATCTTTTGCGACCATTTCTTTTAATTTTCTTGGAAATCAAATAAGTTGTATTGTATAAATCAGATAAGCACCACTGGTGAGAGGCTAAAATTGTGACCTATGCATTAAGAAATGGGGCAACCTCGACGGTCAGATTAAATCGAGATTGAAAAAAATTTAATGGAAAGAAAAAGTTGAAGTGGTAACAATAAAAGACATCTGGTAAAATGCAAAAAGAAATGAGCAACTGCAAAGATGCCGCCCTTAACCACCGTCTTGTTTAAATTTCTGAGGTGAGATTTGGTTTCACTGCTAGGGTTGGAGGTGTCGATGGAAACCTTAAACCATGGGGCTCGTCCCTTTGAAAAACCGTAAGCGAGGGAGCTCTTTTTGTGGCCTGATGAATTATTCAACAGTGGTTGGTCTATTAAAAAACATAGTAACATCACATGATCTCGTTGGCATTAACATCTCATCCTTTGGAACGTTATTTCTTTTCTTAAAATGAACATAAAAGCTATTTTTCCAGGAAGTGTCACAGCCCCTCCAGCCGATCAAAATGGTAGTATTGAGCGCAATTGTGTGCTCGTTGGGTGTGGCTCGTCACACCAGCAGAGTTGATAAGACTCAGGTCAAGAAATGAAGTGGAAATCATTATAATGAAACTTACTTCTTTCTTTACTCCCTCCCATTTCGCTGGACAATTACTTTTTAGATAGCCCTAGGAGAAATGAGTTGCAAACTATGATAGTTCCAATTTTGCATTGATTAATCATAACTTCAATGATCACAATTTCATTGTCTTTATTATTGTTTGAAGTTTAACTTAAATCTTTTCAGAATGACCTAATTGTACACCTAGAGTTTTTGTTCTTGATGACTTTGTCAAACAGGCCGAGTCTATTAACAGTTAATAACCAAAAGAAGTCTATAAAAAGATTCCTTTATATAGAATATTTAAAAGCTGATATTAATTTAATGCCTGACTTTAAGCTATTTTTATAAGATCTCAAAACTTATTTCTGTTATTCTGTTCAAACCAAAATAATGGATTTTGGAATCGTTTGTTAATTTATACAATTAGTTAGTTCCTGTAGGTTATATACTTGATATCTACTTATCATATGTTAGTTTTTTATTATCTTCAACTAAACCTTAAAGATAATAAGTACTAGCGATTCAAGGCATCAAAGCACTGATCCTTATAACATAGATTTTACCCTAAACACAATAAAAGACCACATAAAATTATAAGTATAAGATTAAAATTGTGTTTAGTATTGTTTTGAAGGACCGCTGAAGATATTTTAAAAACAAAACTTTACCAAGACCTCTTAAACTTAAAAACAAAAATTTAAATGTAGTTCCTGCAATAACACAAATTTTTTATACTAACCACAGGATGACCTGAACAAAGGAAAACATTGAAGGTATCGATTTCATGATTTTCAGTTATACTTCTTCGTGTTACCTTATTATTCAAACGGAAAGGATTTCCATTTGTGTAATACGTCTTTTATAAATTATAATTGAGGGAGAGATACAAGTAGAAGAACGGCAGGAAATGTGGGATGGTCAAGAGAAAAAAGGAGGTGTTGAGAAAAAGGTCAGGATGTAGCCCCTCTAGGACAAGTTTGTTTATATTAAATGTAAAATAAGAATTTATTTGAACTATGTACAAAGACATAAAGAGGGTGGCATTACTCTGACCTTCTCTCCTGCATCCAATTCATGTCATGCAATAATGATTGATGTCTTGTTCTTTCAAACTCCTTTCAGAAGCAAATCATCATTAGGTTTAAAATTTAAATGAAAGATTGAAATGTAGTTCCTGCCGGTGATTTTATAATATCAGTTAGGAAATCTCTTTTATAGCATGACCTTTTGATAAATTGGATGGGAGGGGGCATTTGGATGCCTCACACAAGTTTTTAGGAAGGAATTGTCAGCTTGAGGATATGGATGAAGACACCTTTAAACTAATAATCGTGAACAACATAAACCATACTGTACTATCTCAAATACAGCCTCGGCTAAGTCTGCATCCTGCTGTTTTGTCAGAGGAAAGGACACCCTTTCTTGAATCTTTTGAAATTGTAAAAGTAATTTAAAATTCTCACACTCCCACATCGATTGTGACCACTTCCGTCTACCCCTTTGCTTTTCTTAGCCTGTTGACCACCCCTTGAGAGAAGATGTAGGTAATAATGAAGGTAAACTGGATTAACCACTTTTTTTATATGCAAACTGCGGGAAAAAGTGCTTATTGAATTTATCAAAATAAAAATAAAAAGTTAGCACTCTGAGCATTGCAATGTTGAGCCTTTTTTCCCAAAAATTATAGCCCTCTAAACCTGTAATAGCAATCATTCAAATTATAAACCAATTTTATAATTTAATTCATGAATCCATGTTGGTAATTAAAAGAAGAGGCAAATTTTCATTCAAATTTTTTTTTGTTTCGCGCATTTTTTTAAGACAAAATTGTTATACTGTAAAGATTAATATAATACCCGAAAATTATGAGTTCAAAACGCATAACAAGATAATAAAAGACCGTTTGAACGGGTTTAAAAAGGCGGTAGTGACCTTTATAGCATTTTCATCGTCTCACTTATCTTAATTAATTACATTAAATTTCATATAATATTTTTAACATTTAAATTTACCCCAGGCACATAATAGTTTAGTACAGTAGCAATATATTAATAAAAATTAAACTCTAGCCAGTACACATGTATAAAGATAAAACAAAAACTTTTGAAAATTTATTGAATTATCTAAGTTTTTCAGGTACATTGTCAGATTTTTAATAAAATCTTCGGAACCATACAGAGCAAAACAAAGAATAAGCAAAAAACTAAAGTAAGTACTTAACTAGTTATTAGTTTAACACTAAGCCCCAATACTAATTTCAAAAGATCTTTTTGTATTCTAAGGTTTTCTCGAATCAATAGCAGCCTATCAATCTTATTAAGTGATTTAGAATTTCAGTAAACGTGTTTGAATTCTACTCAGGACATTTTATTTTAGTATTGTACTTTGAGCAAATTAAATTTTTCTTCCCTGGGAACTGTTGAAGGAAAGCTAAAAAGAAATAATACAAAGAAAACCAAATTTCTTCAAAATTCCATTAATGACATCCTCTTGGGTACTCATCAGCAATACTTGAAGGGTAATAACTTCCTGGCTTGAGATAATAATATCAGTAGCATAAGGTAATCATACGTTTCACCGTGCCATAGCTGCTGGGTGTAGGACTTCATCAATTAACTACAACATACCATATTTACCTTACCACTAGACATCATCTTTAGTATTAATTCATGTTTAGTTTTTGAGTTTATTATCTACTAGGATTAAAATAGTACATAAATATAAATACAAACAATAACATTTTAATGACATGGAGTCAATAATATTAAAATGAGATAAAAAATTTTTTGCTATAAATTTTATTAAGAAGATGCTTTGAGCATCTTTTATTTAAAAATGTCGGAATTATTATATAAACATTTTATGCTGATATAAGTCAAATAACTTTAAATATCATATTGATATAAATTTGTTAATAAGTCCTCTTCCCACCTTTTAAAGATTACTTAAACTGGTATTCTCAATACTGAGAAAAGCGATGGCTTGAAACTGAAAAACAGCAATATTTAAATTTCAAATTTGGCTTTGAGGTTTAATTTTAATAATAAAAAAATCAATAAATAAATTAAGCAAACTTCTCAATAAAAAAATTATATGATACAAATTAATTTTTAGCTACCTTTTCATTTGTTCAAATCTCAACACCAAATTATCCTGTGCTTAGACTGAACAAAAATACTAAAACAATTTTTAACTATTTGAAGATTCTCAGATGTCATTGACTGCGTTATTTCATAAGACTTATTGTACTTAGTAAGCAATATTTTTGAGGTTGTTCTACTCCATCCCAGGTAAGCAATAACTTATTAACTTATTTGTCCTTTCATACACTAGCTAAATAGAAAAAAGTTTAATTTTTGGCAGCTGTCAAATACTTCCTTTCTAATATGTCAGAGAAGGTGAGCAGGTAATTTCACTTAGTTTTAGATAATTTAAAAAATTATTGACTCATGTCTGTCTAAATTTGAGATAGTAATTAACCAAAATAAAAAGGAAACAAGAGTTTTCTACTAAATAATTTAAATTTTTCTAGTTTCATGACAAGGCTCTACAAGTGTTAGTGGAAAGGGAACAATTTAATTAGTACTAATGAATACCAGAGGTTGACTGTACCTTGATTTAAAATAAATATTAATATTAAGATCAATAAATAATTTTTTATGTCTCATTATTTTGTTGTTTTACACCATGTAAGTCCTTTTCTTCCTGGAGAACAAAAATTTTTCTTAATTTGCTTTGCCATTGTAACTTTTTTTTCAGTATCTAGTCTGCTGTCACTCTTATCACTTTTACTGGTGTCATTGTCACTTTTCTATCTCACAGATAGGTTCTTTAGTGTACTTAATAGAAATGTTTTGCTTAAATCATCAAGCCACTCCTAACTAAAGTTCACCTTTTTAAGGCTGGCTTGAAAACAACTCAGACTTGTTGATGGCAGAATTTTACCCACAGTTTCAAAGTACACAATTTTAGCTTAATTGATTTATACATTCTCAAAAAGTAGCATTTTCATATACTTCTTCTATATGTTCCATTCCAAAATAGTCTAAAAATTTGGGAAAGAAAATTTTAATTTCTGACATTGTATTTGAAATATTTAAAAATTATTTCTGTTTTTATTGATGTTTATTATGAGACATATTTAGTATGTTCATCTAGAAGTAAATAGATAAATATATCGCACAAAATTTATTTGAAACCATGATTCCCATACCGGAAAACCTTACTCTAACTTTACCATCACCAGGAACAGGATCATCAGGAAGGAACAGCAAGAATTGTCTTCATCTTTGATTTTACCTTTTTTCCTTGCTGTAGCTCTTAATATTGCAGGTTGATCCAATTATGGAATTCTAGGATTAACTCTTTGGAAGAAAGGCAAACACGGGCGTAAATTCAAAAAAAAAGAGGAAAAAAAACGTCATTCCAGTTATGTTCACGAAGTATATTTTTTGCCACGACTCCTTTAAGTTGAACTTATGTTAAACTTGTGGGTTGGCTTGTACGATTCTACTATAACGTGGCGACAATAATATTAACCTTATGGAAGCTTGTTTTAAGTTTAAATACCGTCAAGACTTTCGTGTGCGAAGGAATGAACTACATAAGCTAATTGTAAATCCGCAATTAATGAGAGTACTGCACTTGGATGGTTCAACTGCAACTTTTTCTGATGATTTTTTCTCTCCAGTGCTAAAATACTTTTCACATCAGTTTTCCAGGAGATTTTAAAAGAAACAGTAGTCTCGGAATTTTTATTTATTTTAAATTTTTGTGCGTCAAATCAAACTTCTCAGATTTTTATCATAAAAGAAAGTTGAGAGACAAATTTGCAAAAAAAGCGGTAGACACGATTTTTTCGGTTTGAAATTACGACAATTTACGAAAAATTTTAGCTTCAAGTTTGTCGATCACTAAAATTCGTGAAGTTTGAAAAATGTATTTAGAAAAAGTGTCAAAATATTAGTGTTAAAACAGTTAGGGACTTACCAAAATCTTTTGCGAATTCGACCGGTTGCAAGAGAGAGAATACTTGACCTTCACTGATAAGATGGTCGATCACCTAACTACACATTCTCTTACGACTCCTGGAGTCAATGGCTGCCACTTGGAATTTGGGAATCACATCGAGTTTATAAAACAATCAGTGAAGTGGACGGCTGAAATGGTTTTATTTAAGAAGCTTAATCTTACCAGCAACATCTTAAATTAAGGTAAATTAGAAAAGTTAGATTTAGGGCTGCTCATACTCTGGCGTAACAATTTATTATTAAAGAAATATTAGTATAGTAATCTTTTTTTTAAATCAAAACCTTTCTGCTAATTTGACCTAGGACTAATGTGTTATGTTAAAATAGTATCTGTAGAATTATTCTTTATATGAAATGGTGTCATTTTTTAATATTATCAATCATTAACAGACATTATAGCAAAGCAAGGGGAGGAGCAAAAAGAGGTTTTGATTTTGTAACCGATTTTTAAAATTAATTAAAAAATTATTTCACATATTTTTACTTATTTTACATTTTAATTTAGTATTTTGATAATTTATGTTTACCTAAACTTAAAAAGAAAATCTGGAAACAAGACTTAGCTAAACAGCTGACCATTTTTATCAAAATATTGAAATTAGAAAATGGTTTTATGAAACCCATTCGTTAACGGTTAGGATGACAATGGAGATCATTAACCACAGCCTTCTCGAAATTTATTCTATTTTGCCGTAAAGTGGAAAAGGATTTTAGTTTATTTCCTTCAATCATTTTTTTTTCTGTACAAACAAAATTGATTTAAATAAGTGATTAGTATAATTTATAGTTAAATAATAGAGTGATTACTTAGATAAAATTGTTTTTAATATCTACAGTGAGTAACAAATGGGTTTCGTCTGGGCTGTAAAAAAAGACCTCGGAGATTTGTGCCGGTTTTTAAAGTCGGACATTGTTTGAAAATTAAATGGAAAACCGAACATAAATTGTATCTACATCCGCCTACTCAATGTCACTTGATACATTCCGCCAGAATAAACAGTACCTCCCCTGGGCAAAATACCTGAAATATAGCCAGCTGGATAGCACAGAGAACGTGGCATGCCGAGAGCTGGATTTATAGGGTCGCCGTTTGACAGTTCCGTTTTTATATTTTTTAGGCGCGTTTTCTTTCAGTTCCTTTCTTCTTTTCCCTGCTTCTAAGATATTATTTAAAATATTAAAAAAAGAAAACATTGATTGAAAGTTCGAAAAAATTACTTACTTCAAATGACCACCCAACACCTAAAAGAAGTTTATAGTCAATCAACCATATCATTACTTGCATAAAATATTCATATTTTATAAGACTTGGACGTTCGAGCATTTTTCATTAAGTGCAAAGCCATCATAGAAACTCTTTAAAAAATAATGAACAGTTGACATTTTCAATAGATTTATACAAAATTACAAGAAACCTGAAAAAAGTTTTAACAGTTTTTACGATCGCGTCTTCTCTCATGTTTTTCAGGTCCCATTCCAATGAAGCCTTTTTATTTCAAATTCAAAACCGAAAGTAATTAATCTTTGTAAGTGGTGACATCAACTTCAAGCTTTATCTTAAGCCCCAGACATTAAAACTTTGTTTCACAAACGATTTTTGCAAATTAACCAGCTCAGTTACTTTGTTAATCTGAGAGCCCATAACCGCAACAATTTGTCGCCACCTTATTCCGTTTGATCCATCCACTCGTCTTATCAATCCTGGTTTCAAAATGTCAGTCTTCATTTTCATGTCAAGCCACCAGTCAGAAGTCAACCCACTGACGTGAGCCACATGCGACCCGTTCTGAAATGCTTGCGGCTTACAACACCTTGCTACCAAAGCCTCAACTTGTCACTACAAAGGCTGTGATACGTAAAACAGGATGCGTACGCCAGTCACACTTACTTTTCTCTGCAATTTTATTTATTCTTAGATTGGAATAACAAAATAATATTTTTATTGTGGATCAGGTTATGATTTACTAATCCACCACTTCAAATGTCAAAGAGAATTTATCAAAAAGTTCTCCAAGTTTTCTTTTTCTAAGGTTGCACAAACTGTATTCGTCTTGAAAAAATGTTTATATTAAGGCCGCAGTAGATTGTTTGTTTTCCCCATTTTCAGATATTATTTTGTACAATAAATGTATATTCAAGACTGAAACGTTCTCTTTTGATTAATCAAAATATCATTAAAAATGCCACACCCAGGAAACGCTATATTCCTGCCCTAGAAAGAAAATAACGCGACCAGTCAGGATTTCTCAAAACTTGCCACTGGCCCCCTTTTTGCTTAAAAGGTTGAATGAAACTGTCCCATACTAAAGAGTGGTCCGCTTCTTGATTTTTATTTTTTCCAAACCGCTACCGACATAAAAAAAAGACATAACAGTTAAAACTTTTTTTCTTTCCGTTAATTTAAAATCGGTTGAATCCCCTCCCATCATTTAAGGTAGAATACTATTCAAAACTACTTTTTGGAGTACGTTCAACTGTCAAAATCCTTCGGCTTTTTCCTTTTTATAATTAGCAAAATGAAACCCGATTGATAGGTTAATGGATGGCAACTCTTCGTATTGATGAAGGCGGCGTTTGTGACTTTTCTCTCTTGATCTTGTCAGTTTAATTTATATCTCCCAGTTCACTTTGAGATTTCACCCTCAAGCACAACATTTGAATTTAAATATTTTTTATTTATTTTTGTTTTCTGCAGTCATTAACTTCATACTCAGTTATGCAACAGTGCTGGGGAAGGAATTTAACTATGTGCAGGGGTACTGTTACCTTCATCATTACTAATTGCTTAAATTTTTGGCTAGCAAAAACAGGCAAAAAAAGAGCTGAAGAAATATTGAAATGAGAGAGAGAGAGAAACTCCTTTCTCTTTTCTGATAGGAAAGAGGATGTAAGAATGTAAATAATTTGACAAGAAAATAATTTTTATCTAAAATGGAAAGAAACTAAATTAATTAATTATAAAAAGTTTAAGACTTTTCAGGGATTTTCAAAGAAAAATATTGCAGGACAAATTGTTAAAGAAGGTTGCAAACGAAACCGGCTGCACAAAGAACAACAACCAATCTACTCAACACAGGTCAGTTTTATTAACTTACTTCTAGATGGATAGCATGGGTAACAAAAGCTCCAGAAGTAGGCGAAGGAGGTACAGAAGAAAATAGCAGGGAGGAGGAAGTAAGAGAGAGAGAAATATGAACTGGCAGACAGAAGAAAGAGAAAAAGACTTCAAAATCAATTCCCAAAATCCCTAATCCCCCCTTTCCTTCACTGACTTTATTTACTTCTAGGCTGCAACATGTACCACTTCTGAAAATAAACTCGGGGCTTAGAGGACCAGTGGTGTTTTTGTTATATTATCTACTGGCCTGTTTAAGTCCCAAGCCATTTTCAGACAAACTCACCAAATAAGAACACAGATTGGGAATCACCATCTTGAGTCATGGGACATTACCATCCAGTTGTATGGGGTTTCCAGGTGGCATTTAGCATTTTTTTATCTAGTGCAATGCCCTTGGAAATCCCAAATGTACTGGATGCACGTGCACTAAAAAGCAATAATGGAGAGTTTCAAAATGAAGATTGAAGAGAAGCAAGGAGAATAAGAAACCATTTGTCTTTCTATTAATTATCCTGTTTTTATCTATTGATTTAAATTAATTCATTTCCATCAAATTTTAAGTAAGGAAAATGTTAATAGTATGTAGTAGCAAGACAAACGATTCTCTCCAATACTGTTATTATAGAAAATCATTCACAGAAGAACTGTAAATGTGTAACTTTCTGTGCAAAGTGCAAATTAATTCACTCATTATCCTTTTTAGTACTTAATTAAATGAAAAAGGTGATGATAGGATTAGAAAAATAAATAAATAACGTACACAATTTTTGCTTAAACTAAAATGTAATCATTTTAAAAAATTAAATATTTATAATAATAATTTTCACTCAACTAACTCAATTTTTGTTTAAAAGAAAAATTTCCTATAAAACCTTCTCCATGAATTTACCTTTCACAAATAAATCCACTTTTCCCCATTTCACTTTTAGTAAAATGATGGATTTTACCAAGACCCTACAGGCCAAACGGGTCAGATGTTGCTTACACTTCATGCCAGTGAAATGAATCTTAAACTTATCCAAATTTCACAAACAAATAATTGTAACCTATAGAATTTATCAACTTGAAAAAACATTCAAATGTTAATTCAATAAATTCTTCCTTCTATTCAACCTTTTCACTAATTTTAGCAAATTTAAAAAAAACTGTGCTGAAAAATTTTAAATATTGAAACAACAACCAAGGTAAAGTGCTATGAAAACAAATTTTAGAGTAATAGCAGCTTGATGGTTAAATCCAAATTGTTGAGAGGAGTCCTGGTGTAAGGGCCAGGACAAAAAGAAAATTTGTAATATGTTTCCCAGTTTTATAACGATGTCAGATTTTGTTAAATTATCAAATTTATTTATTATGGCTTTTGATAAAAGCAAAAATTATTTATTTTATCTCGATCAGTAATGACAAACCTATGACACAAATAAGTTAAGACTAATTATAAAAGTACTGGGAACTTCAAACTTATGTCTTTGCTGATGAAATGGTGAAGAAACACATTGTAAGGAAAAATATGAAAAAGACAATTTATCTTGTTTAGAGAATTTCAAAAGTAAGAACAGAAAATATGATCTTTCAAATTTTCCTGTTAATACATTTTGTTTCAAAATTACTGGTGAGGCCAAATGCAAAATTAAAATTTCTCTAAAAGGCTCATTTTAAAGTTGAAAGGTTCATCACTACTGATTTACATTTTTCAGTTTGAATAATCAATCGCCATCTTGGAAAAAAAGCAAAAAAATCATATTTCACCTCTCTACAATAAACATCATCCTCAAATCAGAAATTCTCACTTTCATCTACATAATTAATGTGGCATATAAACTGCTACAAAATTCCTCGAATTGTGTATGAATTGATTACTATCTTTTTAACTCTTAAATATAAAACATACTCCCTTCATTTTAAATAAGGAAAACATGATTAATACATCAAAAACTTTATTCGCTAAATAATTTAAAAGCTGCATAAAAAGACAGAAATTCCTAATTCGAAAACTCACCACCGACCAAAACACTAGTGCAATTTTCAGAGTTAGTTTACAAGAATTTTAAAACCACAAATTGGTGATTTGTTTTACACAAAAATGCACAATTGATGACACAAGTAGAATTTGAAACCAAAATGTTAAAAGTGAATTCGAAAGTGATAGAAAACTTACATCAATATATCTAACTTTAAAACCTCATTACAATACGTCTATTATTTATAGGAATTACTTCAATCCTTGTACTATCACCTTATTTCATTACAATAATTAATGCAATAGTGAAAATAAGCAAAACGCTAATAAGTATAGACATAGTAAAGTAGCACCACAAAAATCTAAAATTCTAGTCAGTGAATTTAGTTACTCGCATTGTAGCTCTAAATATGAAACTTGAATATAATTCAAGTTTCAACTTTTCAAAAATATATAGCTTGTGAGGTGATAAGTAAACTTATAAATGTATTATATTTGACTAGTAATAAGTATGAATCATTTTGATTAATTTAAAAGTTGACATTTTTATTTATATTAAACTTCGATTTTAAGTAATAACTGAGAACTACATAATGTAATATTGCAGATGGAAGTTTTGCTTTTAAAAAAGGTTGCAAGTTACTAGGAAGAATTGTACTTAATGAAAATTCTATGTTTAAAAAGTTGACCATATGCAATATTTCAATGAGTACGTATAATAATAAATACAACTGAAAATGGGTAAGCAGATTCAGTTATAATCCACGAGCATGTTTAGTGATTAAATTTACTCCTTTTAGGATATACTGATGTTTTTTTTACAGTAACAAGTATTCAACTACATAAAAACCATGATTTAAAACAAACGATTGAAAAACAATAACAGAAAATCAAAGTTAAAGTGAATTTACTTCATATTTCAATACACTTTAATTAATTATCTTAAGATGTCAATTTATTTATTATTTTAGATGGTCAGATATTATCTACTTCATTGTCTTCACCTTCATCACTCACTTCATCACCAAATTCAATATCTTCATCGAAACCTTCTTCAACAAATGTGACTGTATCATTAATACGAACAGTTTCTGGAAATTCTCCATATGTTTTTAGATTCCTTGCTTCATCTGGTGTATACTTTAATATAACGTCGGCTTTTGCGTCTTGATAATCTCGTAGCCCTATTAATATTATATCTCCTTGGTTGATCCAAACTTTCTTCCTCAGTTTACCTCTTATGTGGCAAAGACGTTTGGTTCCATCAAAACACATGGCCTCCCAATCGTCCGTTACCCAGCATTTTCGTGACTTGGGCGTATTCCTGACCATCTTCTTTGAAAACCAATTCTCTCTTCTCCGTTTCATTTTCATTCTTTCCTCTACGCCTGTTTTTACCTCCCTTTCCTTTATTTTTTTGGCATGACTTATGCTCTTTGAAATTTCACTGAGTGATTTCAAAATAACAATGAATAATTAACACACGTAAAATTGTATTTACTGAACTCAATATTTATTTTGCAAATGCGTTTAATTTAAATATAGGAAAAATGAGAAAAATGCTTACACTCGAATTTATGGCGGAATTCCAAAGAAAGTTGAAAGTGATTAAAAACTTCACGCCATTAAAAGTCGTAAAGATTTTCTCAAGATTTACGAGATCAATACTTCAGTGGTTTTGGTTTTTGGGTTGGCAAAACTGATTACACTGAAAAATTAGCGGGAAGTCTTGCACAATACGTCGTAATGGCGCTTCCCCTACGTGTATCTGTCCAAAACTGTTTAAACCGGCTTCTGGTTCATTCTATTAACAATATTTAATAAATAGTCAGCCAAAAAGGGTTCAACTTAATGAAATTTAATTAAAACAGCTTAATTTTTAATGAATAAGCCCCAAACCGTTAGTATTTATTCATTCACCAATTATTGGGTAACGCTTACCGAACGTCAAGATACCATTAACCACTTGACAGTAGATTTTTGAGGAGTAAAAAAATTGTCATTTTTTTAAAAAGCCTCCTCAAACAAGACTTGGGATCGCCAGTGTAGGGAAAATATCACGCCCAATTGCAGTTCGGGCAAACCTGTTATGTGATTTATAGAGTGGATATACATCAATGGCTAACATACTTTTCTTACCTTCATACTATAACATATTACAAATACAAATCATCAACTTCTGGAACGATATACTGGATATAGCAGATGCAATCATTAATTAGTTTCTAGTAATTATACTAATCATCAAATAATTAGGGTGTAAATTACTTTATTTAAAGTATTTCACAAACCAATTCAAAACACTTAACAAAATTCAAGATATCAGTCAACCATTTTCTTATTCCACCAAAAAAAGTTCTATCTTCAACAATAACCTTGGATCAACATGCTTTTAATAATAATTTGTTTTTGACACAGAAAAAAGTTTTGTTAATAAAAAGTGAAACAATAAATCACTGAAAATCAAAGAAAAATTAGCCAAAAATTTCACATTTATAATAAAAATAATGATTTGAGTTAACAAAATGAATTAATTAGAAATTAAGATGGGAAATTCGGCTAAATTATGTCAAAAATTCGGTCTTCCTCCGGTTTTTTGTTACTTTGAAAAAGTTAAAAAGAGATACTTTTAATATTTGTAACATTTGATTTTAAGTGTCAAAAATTAAATTAGATAACATGCATGAATTATGAAAATGGTTCTTTTAAATAAAATTAATATTTTATTTTTTAGATTTTATAGTAAGCATATTATTCTTCTGAAATAGCAATCACACTTTGAAAACTTATTCAAGACTTTTTTTCACACCAATGTTTAGTCTTTGTAAGAGTGCTATAACATTTAAAAACAGTTTATTCTTGACAGGTTTCTGACCAAAATAATAAAATTCATGTGAGAATGTCGGCTTTTGTTTTATTTTATTATAATATTTTTTTTTACACAATATGCATCTCATTACCTAGGCAAATTACACATCTCACACATATAAGCATTACTTGGATTCATAAAAGTACAGTGTGCACATGTCCAAGACATTACATGTGTCGATGCGCGTGGAACATCCAAGAATGAAGACGTCAAACCACCTAAAGAGGGGGGGCACTGATCTTGAACTAGATGCACCTGAACTAGCAGCAATTACTTGTTCAACAGTTGCCCATTGATCTGACTGAGACCACTCAATAGCCTTTTGAGAGTCCTGCTCCCGTACAGCTTGCAACAAAGGAACCATAAACTCCTAGGATAAAAAAAATTAATTAACACCAATCTTAAACTTACATACACCAGTTTTTGTGAAAAGTTGATTTTAAAAAACCCACCCTCATCGGAAGAAAATCCATAGTTGCAATATAAAGAAGTAAGTGAAAGTCAGAAACTGCTTTCAAAAACTGATCAGGAGGAAATTGAGACATGTAACTACTGAGTGCTGCAAAGTCTTGAGTATGTCCATAAATAAGGCGATTTTCCACAGGAAAAGATCTAATTAATGGATCAGCTGTAAAAGTAAACTGTGGAGTAAGAGGAGTAGATGCAGGCACATCAACAAGAAGATATTCAACTGGTAGTGGTCTAGCAAGACGTGAAACTTCATTTCCATATCCATCTTTAACCTGTAATCAAATTTTAAACATACACTCATTACTTATTAAAATCTATAACCAAATTTTACTCATTTTTGGACATACCAATTAAAAAAGGGCAAAAATTTTACATCACATTTAATGTTAACAAAATGGTACAAGTTTGATTTCTTCTTTGCACAAAAAAAAGCAGTGGCAGTTAAAAAATTTCAAAATGGATTATAGTAAAAATAAAAAAATAAAATATATACCTCATATATCAGTATCTCAAAAGCATTGGTTACAATTTATTATAACATTTTATAAAAATTAACATTAAATAGTCAAAACACTATATTATATATTGTCCACTTCATTATCATCACCCTCATCACTCACTTCATCACCAAATTCAATATCTTCATCGAAACCTTCTTCAACAAATGTGACTGTATCATTAATACGAACAGTTTCTGGAAATTCTCCATATGTTTTTAGATTCCTTGCTTCATCTGGAGTATACTTTAATATAACGTCGGCTTTTGCATCTTGATAATCTCGTAGCCCTATTAATATTATATCTCCTTGGTTGATCCAAACTTTCTTCCTCAGTTTACCTCTTATGTGGCAAAGACGTTTGGTTCCATCAAAACACATGGCCTCCAATCGTCCGTTACCCAGCATTTTCGTGACTTGGGCGTATTCCTGACCATCTTCTTTGAAAACCAATTCTCTCTTCTCCGTTTCGTTTTCATTCTTTCCTCTACGCCTGTTTTTACCTCCCTTTCCTTTATTTTTTGGCATGACGTATGCTCTTTGTGTTGGCTAGCCACAAAATATTTAGTTCAAAAAGCAGACTTTTCTTTATAAAAATAAAACCTTTTCAGGTTTGTTACGTCAACCAAGTACTGCACGAGGTTTCAAGAGAATCCAAACAAACAGACTTATTTAAATGTGTAATTTTAAAGAGCACAAACTCTCTGAAAACATGTACCTAATTCACGCAATTAATTTGTTAAAATCCACTAAATCGATAATTTAGGGAATTTTTTTCCCCCCGCTTGGCTAGCCTTTGGTGTTCCACAACATCGCGTACGTGAGGCAATTGGAAAATACTCTTTAATTACGTTAAAATACGTGAAATAAATGTATATTCCAATGTTTATAACTCGTTCGCGTATTTTCATATGGTATTCCTCTACAGTTAACGCGTTTTTATTAGCTGTTATATCAATAGCAAGTGGATAAAAACAGAAACACGCGGTGTGTGTGGTTCGCTAAGTATTGCCGTATGACATTTGTTTTTCGTAACATTACATGACGATTACATCAGTTAAGAACAGTAAGTTGATGGAATAGTGCCGAGCTAGTGCAAATGCACTAAAGGGATAAATAAATATCATGAGATATTTCAGTTTTTGAAAACTACGCATTTTGTCTCAGCACAGCTACTTGGGATTCAATGGATTGGCGCGTTCAGGGACGGACTGTCCGTTTATCCCATTCAATGTTGTAGAGTCGAGACGAATGAGGGAATTTGTTGATTTCAAATAAAATTTTCCTTACTTTTTCGTTTTTTTTGTTGGTTTTAATTTGGGCGGTGGTCGATTATTAAAAATTTTAACCTTTTTCTTATTCTAAAAAAACAATTTACCCCCTAAAATTCCATTTAAGAGGAAGTCCTCGCGTTATAAATTTCTCCCGTGGTGAGGTTAAAAATCATACACAGTTCACATGTATATCAAACCTCATTACAACGGTTACTACAAAGTTTTAAAAATTATATTAACATCCTTTAAAATTTGTATTTGGATGTAGTTTTTCCTTCACTTTGTAGTAAAATAACTACTTGAGTGTAACTAATAAACTTTTTATTTCAATTAGATGGATACTGAATTGTCAGATGTGGAAGAATTAACATTATGCAACTTTTGCAAGCAAAAATTCAATAGCACTGATCTATGTCCTAAGATTCTACAGTGTAAGCACTACTTTTGTTTAAAATGTATCGAGACTACAATGATAAAGGGAAGAGATTTATTTTGTGTTAATTGTTGGAAACGTACTGAAGTTAGTGAAGCTGGAGCTGCAGATCTTCAAACACATAACCCAATTCTTTCTTTAACAAGTCGCTTGTCGTTATTAAATTGTGAAAAAAATTTTGACAATAAGGAAGTAAGGGTAAGTTCCTCTCATATACAAAATTGTCTTTCATCATGCTTGCAAAACAGGAAAATGGATTAATTTTTTTATTAATTTTTTAGCATGTCACTGAAATGTGCCATGCACATGTTATGCCATACAATATGTGGTGCCACACTTGTCATAAACCACTCTGCAGAATGTGCGTAATGAGAGCTGAACACCCTGGCCATCAGTTAAAAACTGAAAGTGAAGCCAAAGATCTTTTGGTTAATGAAGTGAGTTGGTTTAGTTTACTCTTTTGTTATATTAATGAAAAAATGGTTACTGTTAATTTATAGTCTTGACAATTATAATCAAGAAATTAAAAATATTGATTCAAGTATCTAAATCGAATTAATTTTTTGTAGGTACAAACTGAATTATCATCGATGAATAAAATACTGATGGACATTCAACGACTAGCCATCTACCAAAGGGAATTCCTTCTTAAAGTTCTTGAAGCCTGTATAACTTTGAAAACATGTTTGGAATCAGACCTTCAAATGAACGTGACACCAGAACTGAATGAAGGAAAAGAAATTCTAATAAGAGCAAAGGCAGGGCTATTGCACTTCAACACCCCTATGGATGCACAAAATATATTCACGAATCTCGTTGCAGAAAAACAACGTCTCGAGGCGAAATATCACGAAATGTTGCTCCAGTGTAAATTAGACGATCTTATAGGAAGTTCTGGAGTTGTTTTTGACTTTCAGCTCTTGACACAAGCTCTTGGTAGCCTACAAAACAGCGATTTTATGTTTCCCCGACCCAATTCAGGCACCCAAAACCCGATTCTCTTTCTTACTAACTATTGTATGTCTCAGTTATATTCGCGCCACGTTATATCTAAAAGTCAAAATCAACTCGATTTACTTCAGTCAAAAATTAATCAAAATAACGAATACATACTTAATAAATTCGATTTTTTGAACGACAATATCAAGTCAGATATTGTCGTGCAAAACGGTTGCTACCTCGGTAAAGCAAACGATTATATTACTACGAAAATCAGTGTACCCGACTCGAATATATTAAAATCGAAATTCGAACTGTCTCCGCCGATCTCCCTCATACGAAACCCGAATAACTCGTACCCGCTATATTATTTTAACATCGATTTGAATTCTAATTATTTCGGCCGAATCGTTATCGAAACGCGACCGGACGTCGCACCGAAAATGTCCAAAAATTTCGCGGCTTTATGCACGGGGGAAACCGGAGTCTCATACAAAAACTGTACCATATTCCAATGCTGGGACGGAGAGTCGATAATAACAGGCGACTACGAGACGAACAACGGACGGGGGGGTCGATCCATTTACGAGGAGGGTTTTTTCATGCCGGACGAGACGAAAATACCCTCCGTGAGGGGTGCTGTGGGTATGCGAAGAACTCAGAAACGACACGACAATCTCGGAATGGTCGGATCTCAGTTTCGGGTCATCCTCCAAGAAATGCCTGGTTTCACCGCGATTTTCGGTCACGTCGTCGAAGGGATTGACGTGATCGAAAAAATTGCAAGTTACGGAGACCAAACAGGAAAACCCCCCAAAACGATAACAATAACAAGTTGCGGAAAATTATAATTTTTTTTTTCTCTCTAAATGTTTGCAAAAGCCACTTTGAAAACAGACTCCCGTAAGTAATAGTCCTTATAATACCAGTATAATAATTACTAGTTCCTATTTTTTTTACACTTACGAGTAGAAAAGAGAAACCGACAAAAAAAAACAATACCATTCCTTTTTCTAAAAAGAAAAAACCTTACAAAATTGATTCAGAAGCAATTAATTAGAGATAAAAATTTTTGAAAGTCCGTTTTGTTGGCAATCAAAAGCTTTATTAACAAGAAAAGCTTTAAAAACAAAAAACTTTTTTTGAAATAAGTCTGAAAAACTAGGTTAGAATGGTAATCTTCCGCTCACGAAGGTGCTTAAATAAAAGGGTTTCGATAAATGGTATCGAAGTTTCACGATCAAATTCAGCAGGATCTACTACAAATCCAAAGAAAAAAAACAATGAAGTCAGCATTTGTTGCTGAGCCTCATTACTATTTAGATAACTCAATAGATATCTACTAAATCGTTTCCCATAGAAGTTGTATTAGATTCCAGGGAAATTTTGTGTTCGAAACGAATTATTTCACGGAATAACTGGTTCACCAAATTTTTTTAACCCCTTTGGGAGAAAGTCTAGGAACAAAACGACTTTCTTAGATTGACTACCAAACGATTAGAACGAATGTTGGAACTGATTTCTTACTTTTTCTGTTTTGTTTTTAATGATTGTAATTATCATTCTGTTGATCCATCTGTGATGTTACGTTTCGTTTAAAAATTAACGTCGAATAATGAATTCGAAAAAGTTTTGAATGTTTCAAAGTCTATTAAAGCGGCTTGTGAAAACATTGTTTTATTCTAATTACTATTTTTTTCGAGTAGAGCATTTAGGACTCTCGAACGACTTATGCGATTATTTGTCAAATAAAAAAAGTCGTAAAAAAATTTTTTAGTTTTACTTAGGAAACATTGTTACTTCAAAAAAAAATTTTTTTTTTTTTAATTGTTCGAAAGATGTGGGTTGCTGACAATGTTGTTTGATAATCGGTTAACCTCGAGTTTTATTCGTACTATTCAGTAATAAGTTGTTTTGTAATCATTCGTTTGATTATTTTATTTTTATTTGGTTTTGTTTCGAAACTTTCGAACCTATACCGGTGAAATTATGGCAAAACGTTCAGTAAGTCACTTAGGTTTTACCGACCCCGAAGTGAAAAGTCGACCAAATGAATTTAAAATAACGTTTGATATCAAACTAGTGTTAGAAATCTTTTGAATGAGAAAAAATAATGGAAAAATAAAACTGCGCCGTGAGTGTTAAATCTCAAACGAATTTTTAATTTCTTATTTTTAATTCGACGAGAAAATGTAGAATTAGTTTTAGATTCATTTGTGTTAAAACTTAATATAAAGAAACGCTTTTACTTTCGTTGATTTTCCGTTTTTGTTTTTATTTTGTTCAACTGTATTCCAGTAAATATTTCCTATTTGTTCTCGCCTAGACTTGCTCAGAGATTAAGACCAGGTACAATCAGAAGTTTGTAAGGAAATTAATTTTTAGCCCCTGATATCGATGATACTACTTCTACTTACTACTGAAACAAACAAAATGTACTTACCTTGTAAAAAACATCTGGAACAAATTTCTTATCAGTGGACTCGGCAATATATCCCAGTTCGGGGGCGTCTTTGGTGGGTACTAAGCAACCATCTCTAACCAAAGCCATGCACTGTCCAGAAACCTGATAACCTTCCATGTGAACTTGTTTGCTTGCATCTCCTAAAAGAGATAATTCAAATTTTGCACAAAAACTGAATCATAATTTCCATTGTATGAGGGTCCCCTGTCATTTTCATAATTTCAATATTACTTTTACCCACCTGTAACACACACTGTGACAAATTTTGATCCGAAATAACCCGTTGAAGAAAATCTGCAAGGATTTGGTTGTTGATTTTGTAGGTAACCAGCAGTAATGCACTCCTGTGCTGATAGGAAATGACTTTCAATGTTCCTAACATGTTTAACTGTTCCTTTTTGAACATCATCTGCTACTAAATCAGTAAAAATCCAACCAACTCTGACTAGTCCCAAATGTCGTGCTAATTCTTCAACTATTTGTTCCCTTTCATCAGGAAGCATTGTAATTGAATCTTTTGAGCTTTCCTACAGAAATTTATTAAATTAGGTAGTGACATTACCTTTAACAAATACAGCTAAACAATTTAAAAGTAAACGAATTTGGCTACCTGTGGTGGTTCATATATAGCGGCAACGGTTGCACGAATGCCAAGAGGCACATCTGTATGAACTTCATATCTCCCATAAAGAAAACCAACTCTTTGAAGTCCGGAAGAACGCCAATAATTCAAAAATCTTTCAACCAAATGAGCATTTTCAAACATAACATTGTCAGTGTGTCTGTATATTTGTCGATTAAGGGTGATAGCATTTGGTTGACACTTGGAACATATTCCTTTTGGCCAAGGTGGATGATCTTTACAACCTGTCTTTATGCTACAAGAAATATTTTCAAGGGCTAGAAATTTTCCCCTGAAACAATAATGAAACAAAACATTTTGATTAATAAAAAGAAATCAAGTTTAAGATTTTATTATAATGAATTCTGATAGCAAATTTTTTCACACCAAACTGAAATTTCTATTGAAATTGACTAAAACAAAAGAAAATGAACTACAAAGGTACCTATCAACACCAGCAGTCAACTTCCTGAGATAGGCATGAAAGGACAAATGTTTAATATTTTGCTCTTTCAGGTAATTCTCATCAAAAGGTTCCAATGGTGAACAATGAACACAGCATGCATTTGCTCCATGTCTGCATAACTTTTCATCTTTTTTTCTCTGTATCTTTCCATCTTGACTCCACAAGAATAAATCTACTTCATCTTCTTCAATGTGCATTGATCCTACCCGAATTTTGGAAGAATTTCCTACAATTCATTATAAAAATTTTTTTAATTTTACATTTTTGAGGACTTAAAGTTGCTGACACTCATTTCTCATTAATCAATCATAAAAATTGATAAGATCCCAGTAATTAAAACTAAAGTTGGGCCAATGGACAAAAATTAATGAAACAACTTTTAAGAATTAGTCATCCATATTTCAGCTTCATTAACCCACACATTATACATTAAATTGTATGATAAATCAAACACTACATACAAGTTCAGTGAGTTTATCAAACTTAATTGTGACTTGCAAATTTATGAATAGTTTTCCTATTGACATGTAAATCACAATACATTTTTTAAAACTTCAAAAACAGTTCCAATCAATAAAAACAGATGAGTAAGAAAACTGACACTATGTTACAACTGTTTTATAAATTTATTTTTAACATCATTTTGACTTGTCATGGCTTCTAGCAAAGTCATTTACAAGATATCAAAGCAACAAAGGTTGTTAGAATCAAATAGCTAAATTACCAGAGGGTCCTGCTTGCTGAGGTTCCCCTGAAGTGAGAGTGCTTGTAGATTCAGGTTCTGACCACAATACAGCTCCATTTACTGGACTCATATAAATCATATCTCCATGCTTTAATCCATAGGACAAAAGGGTTTTACTTTTTGAAGATGTTACTTCTCCCTTCTGTCCTCTTTCTCTAAATAAAGCAAATCCATACCCTGTCAGGTTGAAAACATCATGTACTTTGTTATAAAGACTTAATGTTGAATCTCCTTGCTCAATTTCAATTCTTTTAGTCCCTTCTGGTGACTGAATTCGTAAAACCTTGAAAGAAAACCAAATTATCCATGAATCAACTTATTTCTTTGAAAATATTTTATACATTTAAGAAAAATTCAAAACTGTAAAAGTTTACTAGCCTTGGAGTCATTACTTTTTAACTCCAAAAAAAAAATATGTCAAACTTGAAAGTTTTATAGAATACTGATTTTAGTTAAAATTAAATACTGAAACGCATAAAGACAAATTTATACAAGTATTTATACATATACTCTTTGGGTACCTCCATGACGAAGCAATAATATTTTATAGGACACTGATTTTTAAGTAGTAGTTTATTCTCGTGGGTCTGATTCGACCTACAATTGTATCGATTTCAAAATGGAAACGAAATTAAAAGTAGAGAAGTAATACACTTACAAGGTTCTTAGATTTTGACATTTCATGAAGTATGAAAATTTATTCTCACTCCAATCCGATTTTATTGTACACTGCTACCATAATAAAAAAAAGTTTTAAATAAAAGCATAAATTAAATAACTTTTTCACAGAGTAAATAACACTCTAGAAAATTGTCGCGACTTTACAACATACCATGAAACAACCGTCCTATAATCTCCTTCAAAATAATTTATTACGCATTTTTCAAATTAATAATTGGTTTAGAGATTTAATAAAAATTTTTAACTTGAGCTATTGACAGTCAATTATTTGATTCGAAAAACTTTAAATTCCCTTTGCCTTTTTGTGTTTTAATTAAAACCTGTTTTTTAAAAGTGGCGCCAGGCCTACTGACCATAGCAACGATCGCACCAACAAATCCATGACTCATTTTAGTTCGACTAATCGAGTAAAATTTATTATGCCTTAATTTTTTTCTACACATTTTGAATTTGTTAAAAAAAAACAAAAACAAAATAATGGTAATTGTATTTCAATAATAATACTCCAGGATTCGTGTAATATGATTAATTATAATTATTATTAAATTTTAAATTTTACATTAAAACTTTCAAATCTTACAGAAGAGAATAGCGCCAAATTTTTAATGATTTTCTTGACTTTTTAGCATGATTCTTTTTACATCAATTTTAATTCTGTTTCTAAAATTAGTTAATTTATCTAATAGGCCGAGTTGGGATTAAACCAGCATCATCAGTCCGTACTTCTGTCTTACATAAAATTTGCCAAATATATGCGTTCACAGAATCTGAAGCAAATTGAACAATATTTTCAAGACATCGATACGAGACTATTTGATGACACCTACACTAAAGATGAAGTTAGAAAAATAATAGCAGACCTTGAAAAAATGGTCATGTGTGATGTCGAATCCGAATTGATCAATTTTGCCCATAATAACGTATTAATGCTGAAGCAATTATTCCTCCAGGCGGAGAAATGGTTTTTAAGGTAAAGACTTGGAACTTAAGTAAACTAGATACTTCATAATCAATTTCTAATAAATTTATATATATTTATAGGCTACAAATTAACATATCAGAATTGCAAAATCAAGAAGAACTTGAGATGATCAAACTTCTGGAATCTGACGAGGCTCAATTTGAGATAAAGTCAGAGCCAAAAAGTGAAGAAATGATTCAAGAGGGATCAATCGCTCTTTTAAAGATGGAGATAGAGCGTTTGAAAGAAGAAAACTTAAGATTATCTAACGTTGTTCAAGATGCTGAGGACATGACTGATTTATACAAAGAAGAAAAAAATAAACTTGGAGAAAAATTATTAAACGCACAGAAAAAAATTGTTAATTATAAATCGTTACTTGAAACTTCTATGAACTCAGATGCTAATAAGAAGACGACCGAGGAGATGGAAGAGAAATTAAATGAAGTAGAAAAATTACTGAGCGTGAACATGGAAAGCTTGGAGGAGAATAAAATCATGAAGGAAAATTTAAAGGTGGAATTGATGAGTACAAAGGAAAAAGTTAAACAAGTTGAAGCACAACTGCAACTAGCAGAAGCGGTATGTAACCGCAATGAAGTGAAAGTTTCTTAGAAATTTTACGAAAAGGAGTAACTAATAAGACAGTTGTATATAAAACGAAAAATTTTTTTTTCTCCTGCTAACTACCACCTGTCTCTAATTTGAGACACCAAGTAGTTGTTAGGTCGATATAGGGGTTTGAAATGAGGTACAAACCATTGTCGTAACTCCAGGGGCGGATTAAAAAAATTACGAAAACTAAACATGAAAAAACTTGTATTCTTGTCAAACAGATTTTTTTTGCCTTAACATCAAAATTGTTTCCTGTGACTATACTCTTTCTTATCATTGTGATTAATATTTTTTCTGCTTTATTTGCTACTAAAGCTCAGACGCTGCCCTAACTTCAGGTCACAATTTTTGAGATCAAGTCAGAAAGTAACTTTCATCAGGAATTTGTTTCATAGACACACATCTACATGAAGAAGTCATGAAATGACAGACTAATGAAGATTCTACTTCATAAACAAGCACATTTTATGATGAATTTATCAACTGAATTTTGCCCTTTTGATTTGGTTCCAAAACGAACGAAGATTTACAAAAACCATTCCTTTCGTTTCTTATTATTTATGCTCCACTTATTTACTGTGCATTATTTATGAAATGAGTTCTTGAAATTGTGTATCATTACTGAAGAATCATCGAATACTATTTCTGACTCGGCTTCATACTTAATATCACACATTATGAACAGGTTATATGAGGAACAAAAAAACCTCCAAAGTTATACTAAACATTATAAGACAATTTATTTCAGCCATTATTATTTTCAGGAACTGGAGAAGAAGTTTAGTGAAACAAAGGCTTACAGTAACATGAAGCAAATCCTGCAGAAAAAGAACGAAAAAATCAAAACGCTCCGAGAAATAATTGCTAAATATGAACCAGAAAAAGAAGGAAACAGTGACTTGGAGGATTGACTTTGGTAATAATTTTCCATCATAGAAAATGAGGGAAGAGGGTTAGGAGGAAAGAATAAAAAGAATAAAAGTTGAATTAGAGTCACTTTTAATTCAATCAGAGAATCTTTAGTGGGCAATTCGCATCGTTAAAAATCCTGTGAATGTGATCATCAGTCATATTACATAGCTGGTACTGTAAAGGAAGAGGAGAGCTCCAAGCGGGAAAATGGGAAACTAAAGAGAAAATGAATTCGCAGAGACAAAACGACGCCGACGCCGAACAAATGAAAGCACCTGTAGATGGGGGAAGACCAGTTAGGACGTTGTGCGTGGAGAGCTTTTCATCTGTTATTTTATTTTTATTTGTTTAGTTAGCTCGCTTTGTTTTCTCACCGCGGCAATGCTTTCTCTTTTCTAATATAATATATATATTAAGTATATAAAAATTACGAAAATGTCGCTTTCTTTTTCTTTTGTCGTGATTTTGATGGTGCACTTTTCTCTGCTAGCGGTTGTTGCTCCTTTCCCTGGTGAGTTTTCTTTTTAATTTTTATTGTATTTAATGTATATAAATTATAACTTATAGAATATCTAGCGCAGTTTTAATTTAATCTTTATAAATTACATAGTCTGTATTTTTTTAAAGAACTGCCATGTGTGTAAAAATGTGATGAATCACAAACGCCTTTACTTAGAATTTTTATTCTTTTGATATACAATATATATCATTTCATGAGATTCTAAATCTTGGTAATTAAATTAATTTGATAACACAATTTTTATTTTCTCTCAACCTTTTTTTGTTTTATTTTATACTTTCACTTTGTTCCTTGAATGTACTTATTCTGGAATAAAGAAAGACCATCAGATAATTCTTTGTATTTCTCTTTAATTAAGAAGGTAGAAAGACTTCCAAGAGATTAAAATAGATGGGAAGAACAATATTTCAATCAATCATAAATTCTTTCCTTTACGTTCAGCTCACTTGTAAGCTTATCAAAGTGTTCTGGGTTAGAAATTCATAGCAATTAATATTCTGAAATTTGTTTTTCAACATTGAAACCATCGCGAGTTTAATTTCAAATTAATCTTGTTTTGGAACTTAGAATTTTCAATATAAAGCCTTGTCTTTGCCTTTTCATATTAAAGCCTTCGACATTTTATGCAAAACGACTTTAGCCCCTCAAGTCATTTTAGTATCTTACCGCTAAAGTGGGAAACCTGGGTGTATTACCTATCAGATCAGCAGATTTACTAAGGTGGTCTGTAAAAATTGCTAAAAAAATGTTTCATGTCTCAAAATATTTATATAATCTGTATATCACCTCAATAGGAGCTCGTTAAAGTGAGAAAACATAAAGAAGCCCCGCAAATAAAGACACAATGAACTAAGTTTTAGCTTAGGAAAAGTTTTACACTGGAAGGACAGGAATGCTTTTCAAATAGTGTTTACCTGATGCGAAAACTTAAAAGTCACAAAACGAAACCTGATTTTAATAAGAGCATACAACCATAATTTTTGCATTATAAATATTTTTTAGATATGAGTAAAAAGCCACAAAGAAGACTAAATGAAATATCCATTTTAAAAAATGAAACAAGAGCTTTGCTTTGTATGTCTTGTGAAAACCAAAAGTTGTAGTCAAAGTTTTATAATTAAAAGCGAAAACTTTAAAAATTATCATTTTTAAAAAGTTTTTAAATTCTACGTCACCGAACAAGGGAAGGAAAAGAAAAAAAATAAATCACTAAAACTTTACTGAAAGTTTAAAAATTTAGGAAAACAGGAGTTTTTAAAAATTCACTTGACCACAACCAGAATCAAAGATTATAAATGAACATTAAAAAAAAAGGAGATGAGGGTAGGAAATTAGGTAGGAAACCCCAAAACCCGAAAAACACAATCCTACACGCAACCTTTCCAATGTTACTCCCATTACACAGGGATGAATATTTTAGGAAGGGAAAAGCTTGGAAATTCGAAACCAGGATCAAGAGGGATTAAAAGAACGACTTGACTGTTGGGACATCTTTATAGGACAGGGGAATCTCTTTTAAATTTACACTTATTCAATGTCAAACTCATTTCCGAGGAATTTTCATTTTTCTTGTAATAAACTTGAATTTTTTGAACATTTTTTAAAAAGCGTTATCTTGTTAAATTTGACAGATTTAAAAGCAGTTTCTTATTAATTTCCTGAACTTTTTTTACGAATATATTTCTGCCATCTTTTTGTTCTCGTTAAAAGAGAAATTAAAAGTCATCATAAATTTTGAAAATTGTCATTTTAGAAGAATTAGCGAAGAAAGGATGATTGAAATTAAAGGGAGCACGTAATACTGAAGGCCGTCAAGTGATAAAATCACTTTAAATTTCTAAAATTTGAGAATAATTGTGTGATCATATAACAGTAGACAACAGCAGGCGATATCGTGCATAAAATGTGTTAAACGAAAACCCGTGTGAATTTTATAATTAGACGAATTAAAAGATTGTAATTATAACCTGCTAGGACTATAAGATCAGTTAATAGGCCTAACGATTGAAAGTTTTTGATACGAACTAGCAAACTCTAATTTGGTGTTTATTTTATTTGTTTTTTACAACCAATTAATTTGTTTATCTACGTTATCTACGACATAAAAGAGTTGTATCTTTAATAACCTTGTTTTTGCAATGGAAAGAAGCCTTCTGTATGCTAGCAGATCTAGTGGTAGTGTCCACCCAAGTGGAAGCTTCCTTTGGACTTAGTCACCATGACTATTAGCCATGGGGTAACTAACTGGCCCGGTGTGTCTGGGATAGTAAACAGATGGAAATGTTAGCAGATCCGACAAAATTAGAAATTCCGATTTAAGAAATTCAAAGGATGCAGGAATGAACTTAAAGAGTTAAAATGGAAATTGGTCATACATATTGTTACGAAATTAGTTAAAAGATCGATCAAGATACTAACATACTAGACTCCCAACTTAGAACTTCAATAAAGGGACCGCCAGAAGGGAAGACGATCCAAAAAATTTCGCTGGACCTAAATGGTATACCCTAGCATGCAACACAACTTTATGGAAAGGCTTTTGCTCCAACTATTGGGCCTGGTTGGGTGTTTCTTTTAACAGTTAATTTTTTATTATTAATTTTAGTGTTATTTATTGTACATATATATCCTAATCAATACAGCTTTATAATTAATCTTATGACCAAAAGCTGAGCTTCTTGAAAGGTTATAGTCTGATTCATTGGTTTCTTAAGTAAAAACTTAACAGACAAGGAAATTGAATAAGTACAAATTTAAAGATTTTCAGTCTCACTATATACTTCCATGGAACCATACCAGAAAAGGTTTTGGTGAAATGTAAAAGTTCAAATTTTCAATTTGGTCTCAGGTGCATCTTCTTTTTCATTAGCCCTACTCCAAAACCCATTATCAAATTGGTTTCCTTTAAAAACTGAACTTTGTGAGAATTCGTTGGTTTGTAAGTGATGGCCATGCCAAGTATTTGACGGAGAGAAAGAGAGAAAATTGAAATCTACTTTAAACTAATTAGGGGAAACTTCATTGGTTTTACCATAACTGTTTCGCCAGCCAATTTGAAGTAGAAACCCTGGTGAGAAAGAAGGTGAGACTCAGGAGAATATTTTACCTTCCGCAACGATCTTTTCTACCTTAAAAAATTTTTGAGTTTTGGGAAAACTTTAAAACTAACTTCATTCATTCATCAGCTAAATGTTTACTCCTTGTAAACCAGTTGTCAAGGAAGTTAATAAGCCTGGTAACAAATTTTGTAAAGTTCAGATGACGAATACAAAAGAAAAACTAAAATTAATGACGAAAGCTTACTTTTACTTAACTTTCATGAATTGAATTCACAAAAAGTTACAAATTTTGATTCAAAAACCCTTTGTTCAACTTCAAAAATATGAAAATACGTCTTTATGAATGGAACAAAGTTCAGTCAAGTTAAATTATGGAACCAAAAAAAAAAAGAGTTTTCTCTAAAACGAACTGTTCCCTGTCTTGTAGACATCTTTTTAATTATATGTAAAAAGGAGTGAAAATAAACGGATTTTGTTTTTCTGACAGGAATTGACTTTTCCAAAAGTAACTTAAATTGTTCGATAGTTGAAGAGCTTGTCAGTTTCAGTTGCTCAATAGTTTCAGCTGACAATATTGTCTTTCACATAGACTAAGCCCTTTTTTGCAAATTGTTACTCTTGAGGTTTAGCTTTATAATAAAAATTTTTACTTTGCTGGAAACTTCTCTCTACTCCCTTGTAGTTGACCTAATTTCTGGGTCATTATGCTCCGTCAGAGGCTTGCCTGCCACTATAAAAATTACTCTTCATGTTGTCAAGAAATTAAAAACATGTAAGTAAGCAATAGTTGCAAAAAATTTAATGAGGCTGACCTGCTAAGCACTTTAATATTAATAAGTTTGAATTGGTTACTGATCCTAATTACTAACGTCCTTTTCTGCGGTGAAATTTTTCACGTTTTATAATGAGCATCGTGATTTTGCTGTTTCCCTCCCTTCCTACAGTTTTGTCCTAATGACGAAGAAGGGAAACTAAAATTTTTATCGACTGTAGGCTAAGTTTTTTATTTAGTTTTTGGAAGAAGAAGAATCGGATTTACATTTGGACTGGGAAACTTTTTTGCCATTTTTTTTTATTAACTGTTATGTGACGGTATAGAAGTTTTAGAACTGCAGTTGTCATAAAGAGTTTTCCCATTGTACTTTTTGAATATGATTTTGAAACCAACAGGATTTGTTTTCTGAACTGAATCGAATTTATGAAAGACCTACTCTCTTCTCCTCCTTCCTCTCCACGCGTCCACTTCCTCTCTCCTTTTCTCCGCCCTTTTCCATTCTTCCGCAACTCTAGATTTTAATTTCAAACGTGATTTGGAGTGATTTTATAGAAAATTTCGAGATTAACATTATTTACAGTGAACGGTTTGTGTTGAATGTGTTCAAGCACGTGTGAGTTTTCTGAAAATTTTGTTTCATTTAATCTTGTTATGTTAATATTCATTCGAGAAGGGTTATTTACTGAGTCCACTTCAATTGCTTCATTTTTCATTTTACAGAACGAAGTAGGTCGAAACAGTAACATAAGAAGCCTATTGAACGTATTAGGTCTCCTCAAAAAATTAAAGACTAAATGAGCGAAATTCTGTCTTAATTGTTCTGATTGTTTTAACTAAACACCATCATTGAAGAGTTAAAATAAAAGTCATAGCACTGATATTATGTGAGAGACAAGTGATAGAAAGATATTCGTTCCGTAGCCTGAAAAATCTGTCGCCATTCTTGGCGATTCTTAAAAATCCAGTGTTCATAGAACAAAATATCGTCAAGTTCTTATGGCATGACTTTTCGAGAATTGCCCAGAACTATATTTGGGATGCCTACGAGTTTGAAACTAAAGTGAGATGAAGTAATAAATTACAGCATTTTGGGATTTTCTTAAAAGGTTTTCGAAGTCACGTTTTAAAGTTGTGAAATAGAAAGCCCCTTCAGTATTAACAATGCCGAAGGGGTTTTTGCTGTTTTGGAATTCAGTTCTTCTGGGATTAAAAAGCCTCTTGAATGAAAAAAAAAGTTCCCTTTAAAAACTGCTATTTAGAGAGCCCCTGCGTATTTGTATATTAACAAAAAAAGAAAAAAAAATAGCCACCAGGCCATTTTGTGCTAACATTACTCCCTTTTATCTTGTCCTCCATGCGTATAAAAAAGGATTTTTGTGCGTTCCAGAAAAGTTGAAAACTGCAGAAACCGATTCAAATCAAATTTTGACCACGTAATAACCATCAACCGGAAATGAACACTGTCTGAGTCTGGAGCTTTCCCCATGAATATTTATGCTTTACAAAATTCAAGCCTGGCCCATTTCCCGGTCTTTCCTCTCTAGTTTTTGATTAACTCGCGAACTAACAAAACAAACTTGCTTGAGTTCACTATGAAAAACTATCATACATGTTCTAGTGGTTTCTAAAAATGAAAATATACCTGATCAAAAATTATTTAGATGATACTAACTACATTAACCGAGTTGTAGGGGATCAGTGACAATATAGTATATAATTTAGATGGTATAAATATAACACCAACGCTTGGAATTACTTTCAGTGGCTTCATAAATAAACTAAAATGAAAATGCATAAAACGGTAGGAAGAGAAGAAAAAAGTTTGATTGAAATTAACTAGTTTCTGTTGTTATAATTTCCTCGGTTTTTATATTAAAACAAAGTTTTCGTTTCAAAGCTCATTTCCCAAATATAATTTATGAATTTTTGAGAAAATAAAATTATAAAACCTGATCGTGAAGTTAAATAATTACTAAATGAAAAACTAAAAATTATCATTATTAGGTTAAAAGTTTGAAGGAGATTGAAAAAAGGAAAGATGGCGGGGGTTTCCGAAAGGAGAAACAGTGAAACATTTCCATTGGTTTCTACCTCTTTTAACTGCTATATCTGAAATGAAGTTTTTGTTTATTTTTAACAATACATTTAAGAGTCTAACTGAAATTTATTTTCCTTCTTTTTTCCTCATTCTTTTCCTCTTTTTTCTTTTATTCTTTCCTTTTTGTTTTGTTCCTTTTAATTCTTTTTTTGCAAAAGCAAAATCAATACCTTGTGAATGAAAGTTAATACACGTTGAAAGAGGAAGGGAGAAAGAGAAGCGGGGAAAGGGAAAAGGTAATTTGAGAAAAAATTACTCTTTTTCTCTACTTTCTATGGTTTAACACCTTGGCTGTACGTCAATTTAATTTATCAAAGGTTTTTACGGAAGTTATCAAGGAAAACATAAAAACCATTCATTTCTGTCTCACAACCGTAGTTAGTTACTTATAAAAATGAAAAGCTCCGGGTTGGATTTTCTCTAGATTTAAGAGATCGAATTAGAAAAGCAAGAATAAAATCGTGACTTTCCACGGCGGGAATGTTGAATAATTGAAAGAATATAAAGAAAAATGAAATGCCTTGAGGATACTTATAGACCTTTGGGAAAAAAATGAAGTGAGGCCTCCCTCGATTCTTTTTGCACTCCACGTCAAACTTTTAACTTCGATAACCATTGTGCGAAGAAAATCTCCTCGCTTTTGAAGCCATAAAACCTAATTTGGTGAAATCCTAGCAGCGAAGTTTGTTTTAAATTGTAGTTCTGCAAATGTTATTCCGGGCCTTGGGAGTAAAAGTTATTGGAATCCGATACTAAATTAAAACTTTAACTTTTCCACCTTAAGCTTCTCCAAGTTCAAATTTATCAATAACTGATTTTTTTTTTCCTTCTCATTCTCTTTATGATTACATCTCGAAGTTATCTCCCACAAATAAAGAATATCTGTTATTGTTACTTTTTTTTTGTTCTTCCATAATTACCTTTTCCGCTTTTTCTACCCGCTTTCATAAGCCCTTACTTTATACCGAATGGGAACGAAAAAATCCGTTACGTAATGTATGTCTGTGGTTTCAATAGTTAGGTTGGCACCACTGAAAAAAAACACGGTTGATGTTTACAGGATATGACAGGATCCGAGGTAAAAAATTTCACGTAAAATTAATAAAGACGCAAAACGTAACGTATACTGTATGTTAATAAAGTTAAGCTTGAAAAACGGGAGGAGGCCATTACGTTGCTTATTTTTTTTCAGCTTGAAAATCAAGCTTAATGAATACTCTTATGACTTCCTCATTTGAGATTTTAAATAGGAAACAATGTGCGCCCTGTTTCTCTTTTCTCTCCGGGGTTCTCATTAATTGATTCTCGTGTACTGGGATGACTAAATCTTCTTACGTCAATTTTGTACAAGCTTAAGGATGACTGTGGTCAAACCGTAAAAAGGCTTTTTCCTCTTAGCGTTTTCACATTTTTTGTTTATTTCTGGTAACATTTCACAAGAGAAGGCAGTCAAATCCATAGAATCTTTTATCTATAGGGAATGGCAGTTGCAGTGGAATTCTTCCAAAAAAGGCCGAACGACTTTTAGGTTTTTCCCAATATCGAAGATAGAATGAGAAATAAAAAGGTAAACATTAATTACCACACTTGCCAAGTCTTGACGGGGCATGGAAATTTCTCGAGCTATCTGCATAGATTTCAGCTAACGGACACAGACAGATGCCTTGATTGCATCTTTAACTGTAGAGACGATCCCTGTCACATGTTGTTCGAATGTGTGGCATGGCAGGACCTTAGAAACCAGTATAGAATTGATGAAACCTTTTTAAATATGTGCCAGAAGGATCACCAAGCCTTAAGCAGATTCTCAGCTTTTGTCTCAAGAGTCTTAGCTCTTAAACACAGACACTAGACTGGGTCGACTCAGCTTGGGGTGTGCCTGTTGTATCCGTTGTTTTAAGTGGCTTGTATGCTTTTCCTTTTAGTAAGAAAAATTTTTTAAAAATTATTTTTAAGTAATAAAAGTTAAAATTGTCGACTAACGAATTATGCTTTCGGTTAAAGTGCAAACCATATATAGTAGTATAATGCATGTTATTATTCTTATCCTAAACGTGTTGTAATATGCTTATTGACAATGCCACAAAATAAGCATTTCCATTATTGTGTAAATGTATATATGATATTTGATCAATATAATGTTATTATTTCAAAAACATTTCACAAGACCCAATTATGATGATGCTGAACGCCTTAAACTACATCTTTAAAACATTTTATTTTATTTTTAAAGTACCATTTGAAAATTGTAGTTGAAATGGTTGGCATACCTGCTTTTTTTTGTTTGTTTTTGTAAGTGAGCAGAAACTGATGCAAATTTTAATAGAATAATATATAAAGTCAAGAATTTCATTAAAATATGTAAAAGTGTACGGCCGTTGACTTAGTAATTTTGCTACTTTAATAAACCAAGAGAAAATAGGTAAGAATTTCGATTTCTTTTTTTATAAACGACAAAATTCCTTTTTATATAAACGACCACAAAGGTTACTTATTAAATTGCTTCAAGCTATTTCCTTTTATTTTATAAAATGAAACGTGAAGAAAGGGGAATGAGATGAAATAGAAGAACAAATTTTTCACCGGCTTCCTTCCACTGAAAGTTCTCTCACGAGGAAATTGTCTAAATAGAAAATATCAAGAACTCCAACGAAGGGTTTTGTAGTTCCGTTCCATCTAAATCTTTCGATGAAACGATTTAGATGAACTGAGACAACAAAACCTTTCTTTGTTACCTCATTGAAAATTCAAAAAGAGGAGAAAAATAATGGCGGATTGTGTTTTGAAGTCATCAACGACATTAACAGAGAACTCTGATCTTCGAGAATCTTTTCCATTCAACACAGACTAAATTGTGTGGTAGAGAATGCTCTAAACAGTTTTCAAAAGATGGGGTTTTTCTTGTCTATTCTTCTTTTTTTCTCTCTTAAGTTGCTGCTAGCCATAAAAAGAACATATTTAAGTTGAAAGCGATAGTAAAATCGACTCTTAAAGGCTGTGAAAAGTGTCTGAGTGGGAACATTTCCTTTGCTTGCAGCGGCAATAAACTAACAAGCTCAGTAAGAGGAGAAAGGAATTTTTGAGATGGATATTTAGTTAAAAATTGTTACCTATGGGTTTTTGGAGGAAGGAGGAGAGGGGGTGCGATTGATTTGGACTGTTTGTTTTGGATTTCTTTGAAAAAATCGTTAGTTGACCATTTGTTATGTGGAACTAAACCACAACTAGATAAATCACCAGATGGTGTCATTGCCAGAACAAGATTAGTACATGGGAAAGCTAAAGTGGGTGGGAGGTGGAGAAAATCGGTCGTGTACACTGGGCGTGAATTTCGATTTCAAGTGTAGCAGAATTTTTTTTTCCTCTCCTGTTTTCGGCTCACTAACCAGGTTAATTGTGTGCTCGACCAATTCCAGTTTTCTCGGGGACTAAATTTTAATTACATCGGAAAGTAGAGTTTGATACCAAAAAAATCGATAGCTAACTTTTTTTTATAGTATAAATTATATTTTTTATATAAACATGACTTTAAGAGATTAATTGTTGTTAACTTTTTCAAACAAAACCCGAGACAAAAAAAGTTGAACTTATTTTAAAAACTTCTCAGCTTTTACCTGTTGTACATTTTTTATGATCTTTACTTTTGAGTATTTCTGCTCCTCGGTGCCCTCAAAACTTTTTTTTCAACTGTAATATATCAGTATGGCATTTTAATCAAACTAATGGCGTTCATTGGCTTCTAGACAGGTTTCTATTTTCCTTTCTTATTTTTTCTATTATAAATTAATTTCACTTTATTTTAAATTTGAGAATTCAAAGGAATGTGCTTGTTCCTGCTTGTGTCAAATCACACAAGCTCTTTCTTATTTAAACTAAAACCACTGACAAGTTTCCAACTGCAAAGCCGGTCAAAATGTCTAATGTGCAATGAATAACAGACTTTTACAACATCCTGAAGGCTTACATATCCAAGCTAGAAAGTGCGTTTCAGAAAAGTAGGCTGATAAAAACTGAGTGAATAGTTGTTTGTGTAGTGATCAGTAATCCCATTAATCAATACCGTTTAAAACACAACAATCGCAATTTCTTCTGAGAATTATTTTTACTCACTAAACTCGGTGATGTACGAAATGTGATGGTATTAGAGCCTTGGTACTCGAACTGCGGTCCACCAACCTCTACTGAGTGGCACATTGGCCCAGTAGAAATAGGTTGAGTGAAAAGGTCAATTGCTCAAATCTGAACTGTAGTGCATCACCAATACGAAAATGTTCGGGCCTGTGCTCAGAGACTGCTGACATTGTTTGCCTCAACATATCTTTGAGAGACAATCTATAGAAACAGACTGATAGATTTACATACAGATGGTGCCTGAAGGTGGCCTGTACGCGGATTTGTAAAAGTTTTTGTAAGTCGTTCCAGTCGCAATGGTCACAATAGAAATTTGGTCCGGGAAGGAAAAAGCTTGAGTACCAAGGTATTAGAGAGTGAAGCTCCAATGTCTTTCTACCAAAAATAAAATAAAATAAATGTAGAGCAACCGCCGAGGGTTCGAGGGTTTACTCAGGTACAGAATTTATGACAATAAGGATAGTAGTGGGAAGGACTCCAAATTGAACAGAATTTACGTTTTGATTTTAGTTACCTTTTGGTTTCCTGAAATCGACATTTGGTTATTGGTTTGAAAGTCAGGGGTCAAAGAGCAGCGGTTTACTGATCATTGGTTTTGGTTAAACGTGATTTCGAAAGCACACATCCAATAAAACCGAAAAATTATCAAAAAATCAGTGAATAAAGAACCATTGTGAGAGACCAAGAGATAATGAAAGGTACAATTGAAATAAGAGACAAAAAATTACCGATTTATTGACGAGATGTGCATATTAAAACAAACCACATTGCTTCACTTTTATGAATCCGAATCGAAGCCACGAAATGATTCTAATGATAAATCATCAAAATTTAATAACAACAAAATTTATATTAATTATAAAATTTAAAAATGTCAACTTTTATACATTTAAAAATTAGAATTTCAAATTTTATGACGACTCTAATAAACATTAAAATCCGTAACCTCCAGCAGAATAATAATATATTTACGGTATTTTCTTCCGAAATAAAATCAGCGGAGGTAAAAAAAAGGGCAAAAAAAGCTATTTTAATCATTTGAAAAATTCTCAAACCCATAAAAGTGAAAATCCCAACGAATTTCAGAGAAAATGAGAAAATCTAATATTTTTTTTGTTCTGCTTCAGTTTTATTTTTCACTTTCAGCGCTGGGATTAAAAATCAAAAAGAAGTGAATGGGAAAAAGAATGATTTGTGCTTAACGTGTTGGGCGTCGACTTTTTCCTTTTTTTTCCAGTTGGTATATTTCAGAAAAAAAAATGCTGCGAGAATATTGTTCGGTTTCAGATTGTCGAACCAAATCATTTGAACGCCAGCAAAAAAGAAAATCAATCTTTTTTTTGTTGTTTACAGCGGTATAAAAAAAAAATTTGGTACGTTAAAAATGCAAATGTACGCAGGACATATTGCGGGTCCTGGAGTTGAGGGTACATTCTAGTCAATAAATACTTAAGTCGGTGTTTTTTTTGCTTTACGGTATCTCAATTTTGATTTGTTTTTTTTGCCAGCTGAATCCTATTCCAATTTTAAAAGGTCTGCAATTTTCAGAACCATCTGGAAAATTTTCGAATGCTGACACTAAGTACTAAATTTTGTCCATTTTTTAAATCCCTACTGTCGAGTACCGCGGTCCAGGGAGGAATACAACCGAATATTTTAAATCTAACCAAAATTATATCAAAATCTAAGTTATGGGGAATACATTTTGAGGAAGAGCGCAATTTGCTGATCTCTGACCTATGTCATTTGAGAAATAGTACCTAACTACAATACCTAGGCACATTAGCTGACTTCCAGTAACAGCCATATAAAACAAAATTCAATTTTTGGCTGTAAGACTAAACATTAAACAATACTCTCTTCTCGAACAAGAAAGTTTCTTACAGTTTTTTGTTAAGGAAAGTGGAAAATCGTTTGAAGTACTTTGCTTCAAAGATTTATTTTTTTAATCCTAAACATACTTATAACATCTAGGAGCTAAAAGTAATTTTACTGTTCTTTCTATCAAGATATGAAATTATTTAAATTTCAGAAATTTTTGTACGTCACACACCCTTTGTACTCAAACTTCGACCCATTGAGCTCTACTGAGTGACCCAGTGGCCCAGTGGAGAGCGATTGAGTGAAAATTTGTGAAAGGTCGATTGCTCATTGTTAAGTCTGTCGGCATTTATCTCATCTGTTTCAGACTTCCCTTTATCAAAACTCCCAACCAAACGTCTAATTAAAACGTAAGTAAATTTTGGTAAGTCGTGTGGCCCAGGCGCAATGGTAACAACGGAAACTTGGCATTGAATACCAAGGTCTCACACGACATTGTATTTCTCGTTCCTTTAAGTACTACGCTTAGCTTCTTTCGAAAGCTAAATGTATATTACGGCCCTTTTTTCCAATTAAATTTTGCGTTTATTCTGTTTTCCTTTTGCTTTCTTTGCCTTTATTTATGTTCACTGAACTAGTTATTAAGTGACCTTGGAAACCCAAAATGAGAGATGTTTTTGATTTGTAGCTTCGCATTTCGAATTTTTTTTTTTCATTTCGCTTGACATTACGTTTTGTGAGTCTCTCTTTGTTTCATTTTGTATAGAGAGCTCTTCCCATCTTTAACATGTTTTTTCTGAGTCTATATCACATATTTTATCACAGTGACGCCTCCGGCATTTTACTTTTTATATTTCTGTTTTTGTTTTGCCATGGGTTGTATAATTCATCGGATTTTAGCCCCTCTTTTGTCTATAAATCCTACACTGTCTATACCTCTAATTAAGTTTTTGAACTTGTTTCATTGTTTCATTCATAATTTCTAGATTCTAAATTAAGTTCTTTAAAGATTTTATATGTAGACTAAAATTCTAAGAACATGTACCATAATTTATCTTATTCGTCTTTGTTGAATTAATTTCGTTGTAACAATACTGTATGTTAAGTATATGACAATTGTGGGAACATGGAATTGTGGGATTCTGGAAAAAGTTGTTCAAACAGCAGTATAGCCTAAAGCAGATAGCATGATTCTGATTAATGGGAGTGGGAGTCAGAGCGAGAAGACGTATGACAACTTTTTAGACAATTTACAGTACAAAATTAGAAGAATATATAACACCGAGAGTATAATTATTAGTATGCTTCTGCTCGATTTTTAATATGATCTCCTGGTGGGAAAGACAGGCAATCGTATTGGTAAATGTAAAACGTTTCAGTAAAAATGTTCGTTCACTTTGCTCTTATATTGCTATAAAATATTATATTTGAGTCAGCAACATATTGCGAGACGAAAGTTATTGACTCACGTGCTCCTCAATATTTAAATTCAGTTGTTCTGACAAACTACAGAATTTGGGTCCACTCTTATAAAATGCCGCATTCAATTTCTGATATTATACAGGGTACAAAGTTCGTCGAGATTCACTTTTGAATAAATTGGATGAAGATCAGGGGAAAAAATTTCCACAGAAAATGTTTCAGATCCCGTGTCTGCTGTCGTCTTTTTTCCTTTCAGTAAAAAAAAATTAAGTTTGATCTTAATCAAAGTCGAAATTTTGAAAACTTGTGGCAACAGAATTTTTTCCCCTTTTTTTTTTTACGAAGTAAAAAGACAAATCGTTTTCCCAAAAGTTCAAAATTTTAGGAGATGTCAAGTTCATGAATCAACCGCCTCAGGAATTTCTTTCAGTTGTATTAAATCAAACTGAAAAACAAAAATTCTCTCAAATAAAATTTTACCTTTGAATTTGAGTTCAGGATTTCTGATATCTTTATATAAAGCATCCTTTCGCGATGAACTAAGGCTGGAAATGCTTTTGGATTTTAGTTTGATTGAACCTTTTTCGATTTTCGAGTGCCTTGCGGCAAGATAAGAAATTTCATTATCATGACTGCCAATTGCCAATCACATTTGATGCCAATTTAAATTGAATTCAAATTCTAATTTATCAGTTTTAAGACTTTATAGACTTTTTTTTTACTCTTTTAAAATAAAATCATATTTACCATGTTCGTTCCAGTTATTAAGAAATTTGTGAGGCCCCAGGAAAGTTTTAAAAAGTAAGAAGTAAAATGACCTAAAGGGAAACAAGCATCGTATTGTAAAGAATTTGTGATACAAACTTTCTCAAATCTAGGAAAAGGAAAAATTATTGGGCGGAACATTTAAGAAGTGAAATTGACTTCGGTCAAAAACAATTTTTATTTCTCCTCACAGGAGAGACCGGAAAAGTATAGTCGCCAGGAAAATGTTGAACACTTTTGCCGGAACACTGTGACGAACCTTTCGTTGCGTCATCGCTTTACCTTTATTCCACTTTCAAAACACCGTCTTATTGATTGGTTGATGTATTCAAATGCTCAATCGGACAGAACTCCACACGGCTTTTTCACTTGAAATATTTCTCAAGCTCAAGCTCCAACAATTTCTTGAAAATGCTTGTTTGGGTGTAAAATCCTTGTTTGCGGGAAACAAAACACAGGCGGAAAGCTTTTAATACGAGAAACTACACAATGGGCGAAAGTACGGTGAAAGAGGTATAATTGAAGCCATTTATAGTGTTTTTCCATTTAACAACACCTAAAGAAACTACCATGTTCAGTTTAAATGTAGAAATACGCTGTAGGAAGAAATGAAATTTTTTTGAAGAAGAAGAGGAGTTGGGGGAGATTCTGCAAAGATTTTACTCAGAAAAGTTGAATACTTACTGTTCCCGCCTTAAAATATATTTTTCATTATTATTTATTTATTTTTTGGAGAAAATGAAGAAGGTGAACGCACCAGAGGTAATATGAGCCAACCTGTAAAATTCTTTTAATTCTGGCGGTATGTTGATCTGCCTCCGCCTATTTAAATAAATCACAGCTTTCTATTACAGGATTTTTTGAACCGAGGTTGGTCCTCGTTTTCCCACAATTGAGCAGTTTCGCCCCTTTTTGTATTTTATCCCATAATAAGTAATTTATATTTATGTCACCTTTTTTTTTCTCCTCGTTTCCTAATTGTTGGCACTCATCGAGGGTCACTGATATGACAGAAAATGGAAAGGAGTGACACCCCACTACCTTTTGTTAAAAGAGTCAAATAGGTTTAGCGTGCAACTGTTCTTCCTACTACCATCTTCCTACACTCACGTCCGGGGTTAATATAATGACTGACCTAGTACTTCTCAGTTTTCTTGATCTCTAGATACAAACCTCTCAATGTTAGAACGTCTTTGTGACTAATGGCAGTTAAGTTGGGTGTAAAAAATGTATAAAATAAATAAATAATTAAACTCAAGAGGTCACAATACGTAGTAGAGTGTGGTGAGGTCACGTACATGACAGTAAAACATGACATGGTGCATTGCGTTCGGTTGATTTACTGACATTGCTCCGACGACTCTCTAACCATCTCAAAATTGAAAAATTTAACAAATACCCGGCCACCGCCCAGTAAATCCTCTGGTTGTAAAATAATAAAAAAAAAGGACCGCCTATTTTTCCAAAAAGTAAATTCTTTGCTTGAACCTTTTGCTTTTTGACTTAATAATTCACGGACGTGCTCTCAAAATTAACTAAGCATTTTAATTAAGTGTAATTTTTTTTTATACACTAGCTTTGGATAACGAAAGTGATTCACGGCAGTAATTTAGTCAACAGACATAAAAATTAAAATAAATAAGCACTATAAATAAAGCTCGAGCTTTTATTAAATAATAAAAATTTTTTAAGTCATATTTTGACGGCAGGAATTTATTTAATGTTTTAAATCTGCACAATATTATTTACGCACAATGATCAAAACGAAATATTCACTTTTGGGTGGTCTAACGTTTTATGTGTGATCCTTTTAAATTTTTCATTTCCGGGATAAGCTACCTCCTATAGCTAACGAAGCTTTAGGTGAGGATAATCTTGTTCAAAATTCTTTTTTTATTTCCTTTTTTTGAGGCAGCGTAAATCACCCAGAAAACACATTACTGACAATGCCTCTCTAAAATTTATTATTTGCTACCACCTAACGGTTTTTTAACGGAAAAGAAAGGGATGAGGGATTCAAAGCGGTAAATACTCTAAAATGAAAAATAAAAGTCGAATTGGGGATGAGGGAAAGCGGAAACGAAATTTGTGGGGAAAATTTCAAAAAAATTTGTAATTAAATAAAAAGCTTTGCGTAACGACTTTCGGTAAAGCGGACCACTCAATGATTGCGAATCCGTTTTACTGATGAATGAACACCAGGACATTTGAACTTTTTTATCGAGCGTTAATTGTAACAGATACTAAAACCTCCATACAAAAGGATTGTTTGGCTTCATCTTGGGTGTCAACTGATAATCGAGAAATTGAGCGATTAGCTATTGATTCAGTGGTTCGACACCCACATGAAGCGATCCGGTTTTTTTTCAGCGTCCAAACTTTCAGCTTTCTGATAAAAGCCTCCTCTAAGCTCATTCAAAATATGTTAAATTATAAAAGGAATTGCTTATTTTTATTAAGACGCTACCTAAAATTATTTATTTCATAAATATTGCACGTTTTTATATTCGTTTCGTCTGTTTTGTGTTAAATTTGAGTTTCAATTCCGGTTTTCATCCTGGGGCATACAACTCATTCACAATGTGGGGCATACAACCTTCTCTAATCAGGCGTGTTGACCACTACACCACAGACTTATTCAGTGTTAATTTAAATTTAATAATAAATAAGTGTATGTTACCTATGAAATGAATTCCTCAGTGTGCGCTTTTCTTAAGTGTCCTCCTAATAGAGTATACTTTGTGAAACTACATCTGAAGTTATTCATGACTTGATTTAATATAGAGTTATAGTTATAGTTATAATCCTGTTTTTAGCCTTTTTTGGGTGTGACAGAGTAAGGGAGGTGGATTTGAACTCTTAAATATAACTTCTCGGCCTGGCACTTAACCACTACACCACTGACCTCCCGCGACTTGGTCTAATTCCATCTATTTTAGGGATAATTTGTATTTGAATCTAAGGCACACAAAAAAGATTTGAATGATCTAATAAATATTTTTCTTTCTACCACAGTTACGCAATCGGCAGAGGTCATTTCACAGAAGTATGAGACTGACACGAAACAAACGAAAACACCCGTGGAAGTGAACACCTTAGGACAAAGAAACGTGGATCCTCAAATTTCGGCCGTTACGATTAAAGGTCCTCCATCAACTTCTTCAGAAAGTGATGAAAAGGACGATGATAATGGTGGGAAGGAGGAAGAACTGCGACCCTGCACAATCGCCAACGTGACGTATCAGCACAGAGAACAGGTAACCCATTTAGACTAAACCATGAAGAAGCAAAATATTTAGATGAAAACTGTGGCGTTTCATTATTCCAATTATTCTTTGGATTTTTTTTCCTCCGAGAAGGTTTCGTTTTGTTAAGTAAAAAAATTATTCGGAATGTGGTTGACAGTACCGAAACCGGATCATGATGTCGTATTCCTGCGGGCTATAAAGCCCAAACCGGATCAGCAAAATAATACGGTTTCCATGGTTCCCAAAGAAAATCCTTACCGTAAGACCTCTGAACTTTTTATTCCGGATTATTATTTTTATTTCATTCACATTTTCCCCTTTGTCCCTGGAAAAAGAAAGTTTTTTTTAAATTTTGAATTAGGAGAAATCCGAAAGGAGCGTCAGTGCTTTTCTTCCTTTTGTGCTGAAAGAAAAAAAAATTATTGCCATCTGTATTTTAGAATTTATTTATTTATTTATTTACTTTTAAGATAAGAGGTAGATTGATTTTGAAATGTGAGAAATAACTGCTTTGACTTTCTGGTTTGAGATTTAAAACCATTTATTCTGCCTTTTCTAGAATAAAAATAAAATAAATTTCAAATGCGACTAAGGAAATGACATTTTCAGAGCTTTTTCGGTATTGTACTTTTTCCCTTGTATTTTGGAGTGTGAAGAAAATTATTTCAGATACATTTATTTTATTTTTTTACGATACTTCTTTTAGGTTCAATTCTTTTTAACCCCCTAATTCTCGGTCATTTCTTGATAATTGCTATCATGTTACTTTATAAAAGTTGAAGTTAAAGCGGTGCGTACAATTTATATCCAAATTAAATATCAAATCTGCAGATTACCCAGGGTGTTGCCATTATTCCAATAATGTGAGCATTACCTATTGGAAGTTCGTTAAACTGAAAACAAGATCACTACGGCAACTACAACGATTCTGTACGCTTACACTACCTCAAACGTTATTCATTTGTTTTCTGGAATTGAACTAATCCACTCAAAGACTCAATTAATGGGTTAATCATCAATGACTTACTTATGACAACTACAGTACAAAGAACCAAAAGTTTTGAAAAGTCATTAAGATGATTAACATATCTGTTGTTAATAATTAATATTATATTGCTGGAATAAAATTTTGAACTTTTTATCACACTGGAGCCTTGGTTAAGGGCGGAACACTTTTGATTTCACACATCAACGAAGCAAAACAATTAAAATTTTAGCGAATTAGAGGTAACATTTGTATTTTGAAGCCTAGTTTCTTTTCTAGCAAAGTTTTTTTGTACCTAGGAAAAGTTGTCTCGTTCTGATTCAAACTTTTGTAAATATTATAAATATAAATACTTGATAGATGCTTTCTTTAAGAACTAGATTTAAGGAGTTTGTTCATATTGTTAGGGGTGGTCCAAACAAACAGCACTCTGATGAACCACAATATACTACCCAAATAATCATCAGTCATAACCGTAACAAGCACACACGAGACTACACCCATACCTCGATTTACGGCCTAGATACGTTCCACGAAACTTGGTAAAGCTATGAATCAAGTATACTAATACAAATTCAGTGGACTGGTTCCAAATTTAAAATGTAACATGGCTTGTCATTCAAAATGCGTTTATCTGAAATCATAAATACATACGGCAAGTACATAGATTTGTACATAAAATAATAACAGGCTCCTAAAACCAATCCACAAACCAAAATGAAACAACTTTATGTGAAAAACTATGTATATGTATACATACATAATTTTTAAAAATGGCTTTGATCAGAGACGATGAAGATATAAACCTGCTTCATCATTTTTGCTGGTAAGGATGGGCCTGGTTTGAAAAATTGTCCAACATTGCTAGTCATTACGTTCGAAATCAGGATGAGGATTTTTGATAAATTTTAAGCCGAGATTAGGTTCTGATCAAAATTTTGCCTAATTTCAGTTGTAACTTCTGTACCAGTAACATTTTCGTTATATCGAAACATTTTAGGCTGTATATCGAGTGAAGAAGCCTATAGGAAATGCAAATAGCACCGTAAAGCAGGTATGAGTGTATTGTCCTATGACGTCACCACAGTACTCACAGTAATAAGTTGGTGCGCCAACATGTACCCGTTTGTACTAATTTTGTTGCCTACTACTGTACATGATTCTACTGAAAAATTTTGACGGGCAAACAAAGTTTATGTGAATTATGCATTTTGTTTACCATAAAATGAGACAAAAATTACAAAATGCATACTTCAAAAGTCAGGTGACTCAAAAAACAGAAAATATATACGAGTGCTTGGGAAATAGCACCCAAAGTATATAGATTTAGACAACAATAAAGTATTTAATGTGCTATTTAGGCTGAGTTCGTCGATGTAGTGTTGCATCAAAATGTTATCGATGTTAGCACAGCTTGCTAATAGAAATTAAAGAAACCTAAATTAGCCCAACATTTAGGGAACTTAGATGGAGGTTTAGATTGGAAACTGTAAGGTTTACAAAGGCCACAAAACTTTTTACTGATAAGTTTTCAATAAAAACGAAGAAAGTGGATAATTTCAGTTTTCAATCAGTTTTAAAAGCCAGCAATTTTGGCTGGTCTCCAAGTCAGTTTAGATTTTCTTTAAACTGAAAAGCACAAACTCAACTTAAAATTAACCTTCTAAAGTTACTTCGGAGCTCTTGAAAGCATACACACGCTCTCTCTGTATCTCGAAAAATTCTTAAAATGTTTGACATTCTTAAAAATATTTCAAACATCACTTTTTAGAAAAGGCTCATCGATTGATGAAAATTTTTATTATTTTTTGTTGTTCATGGAAAAATAATAAAAATAAATAAGAAGGAAAGAGGTAGAGAGTTTTTCCCCAAGGGAAAAATGCAAAGTAATAAATACTCAGGGAGAAAAACGTGCTGAAGTCCCATTTTTCTCACTAAAATATTTAAAATATAAACTACATTAATCAGAGAATATTTATGCAGATATGAGATTCCATCGAGGAAAAACTTTTAAGAATATTGTAGTGAGTTGGGTTGTCTTCAACTTGGCTTATTCATTATGGAGAATCTTTGATTTAGAATTTCCTTAGTGAGTTTCCTGTCAGTTAAACTTTCTCTCGTATCTGTCAGGAAGAGAATTGTAATTTTCTCCTTTATTTCGTGGAAAAGTCGTAATAGTCACTTTTTATCGTTTTTATAATTTCCTCCCCTTTTTTTCCTTATATGCACTAGGTTTTGGTGATTTATATCTTTCTAACTGTCAGCATTTCTACACCTTTTTCAAAGTGAAGAAGTTCACAAGTTTATTTCTTTCATAGCATTATTATTCTACAGTTTTGAGAGAGATTCGTGTCAGAATATGGGAAATTAAGGAAAAGCGGATTTTGCAAAATTCAATAAAATATTGCTTCGTGAGGCGTTATAAGGAGAACTGTAAAGGTTGAGAGTTAACATATGAAATTCATTTCTTTCCAGCTCTTTTTCTTATTTCATCACAGCTTCTTCCTCTTTCTTCATCTTCGGATGTGATTCGTCTTGACAAAACACTGTTATTAATGTAAGATAGATGATATTTGAACGAAAGTAATTAAGTTTCCCGATTTGTCTCTCATCCTAAATCAATTGAAACGTTTCGCCTAGCGAGAAAGTTGCAGGCGTACTCAATTCTCTAGTGTTTTTGTATGGTTTCGTCAGAACCAGAAGTAAGAGAGTATTCTGTCATCTCCCAAAAAGTTTGACACAGCGTAATGGCAAACAAAATAACTCGAAAGTTATCTATGTACCTATTTATACAGTTTAGGATTTTTTTTTGAAATAATAACATTATATTGATCAAATATCATATATACATTATACACAATAATGGAAATGCTTATTTTGTGGCATTGTCAATAAGCATATTACAATACGTTTAAGATAATAATACTAACATGCATTATATTACAATATATAGTTTGTACTCTAACAGAAAGCATAATTCGTTAGTCGACAATTTTTCCTTTTATTACTTTACAAAAAAAGGAAAAGCATACATGACACTTAAACGAACGGATACAACAGGCACACCCCAAGCTGAGTCGACCCAGTCTAGTGTCTGTGCTTAAGAGCTAAGACTCTTGAGACAAAAGCTGAGAATCTGCTTAAGGCTTGGTGATCCTTCTGGCACATATTTAAAAAGGTTTCATCAATTCTATACTGGTTTCTAAGGTCCTGCCATGCCACACATTCGAACAACATGTGACAGGGATCGTCTCTACAGTTAAAGATGCAATCGAGGCATCTGTCTGTGTCCGTTAGCTGAAACCTATACAGATAGCACAGTTTAGGATTAGGAAATTTGGTTTTTAGGGAGAATGCCAGTTAGTGTTTTGACTTGAAGTGTTTTTGAGTTCTTAAAAACTGGAGAAAGATTAAAATTTCTAGGAAATCTAATTTTAATTTTGCTTATTATATTTTGATAAAAACTCCTTGGCAAGAGAAAAAGGTAAAATAATCTCTCTAATTATAGTCCTGTTAAATGAGATCAATTGAGACCACCGTATCTCATTCTTGTGCTCTGATTTTCGAGGTCTTATTTTTTTATTATACCAAATCATATTATACCTAATTAAAAAATTGAATTGGGTTGAAGAGTTGATTGAAAATTAAACTACCAATAGAATACTGTAAAATCTGGTTTGACGTTACATAAATGGCTTTCTCATCATTCACTAATAAAACGTTTTGGAATCACAGTCAACTTCAGCTTGCTGTATATACTATACAGTCTTTGTAATTTCTTCTATTTGTTTATTTTTCAGATACCACGCAGCGATCCATGTGAAATGTGCGTTTGTGTAGATTCTGAAATGTACTGCCTGTGGAAGTTGTGTGATATTTTCAACTCAACCACTCCCGCGTCAGTTCCTTCTGTTACCCCGACAAAGTCTCAATCCACCACACAATCGGTCAACGGCAATAAAATAATGTCAACAGAACATAATGAAACGGATGTAAAGATAAATGAAATAGAGGATACAAATGAGAAATTTTCTAAAATGCTTACGGATCAAAGGAAGTATAACGCTCTGAAAAAGCTGGAAGTGACGTCTCCTAAGAACACAATAACGCCTGAAAAACCGAGTACAGAGAAGGCGGTGACCCCAACTGCACAACCAACCGTCTGCTACGTCATGGGTTAGTAAACTTATCAAATTTAAAAAGATAAATAACTCTGTCGATTTAAACAATGTCTTGAGACTCGCTTGGAAGGATTTTCGTGAGGTTCTACCTTCTAGAATTTGATATTTGTTTTCGTTCTAAAGAAATAAAAAGATTGCATCTCTTCAAATATTCAACATCTCTTGTTTTCTGGATAGGAAGAAACAAAGATGTAAAATTTGATGTCAGGCAATATTTCCATAAAATAAGACAGATTCAGCTTTTGAATTCAGAGCGAGAATCAGAATAAGATGATCCCCTTTCGTGACACTGAATAATCACAAACAGAAAAACCCAAAATTTAATTATTAAAGTTTTCACTGTTGGAGATAAGGGGGTGATTCGTACAACTTTATCAGTCTTTTCATCTGCAGTGTCTGAAACCATACAAAATTATTTAATAAAACCCGGAATATGGCTTTTAGCTTCAGTCTCTTTCTTTCTCTTCCCACCATCTCCATCTCTCTTCTTCTTCTTACCAAAATTCTGGTAATCAGAATATTCATTTCACTGATTTTGATTTTTATCATTAAGCAATTAATCGCCGACAAAAAAGCCATAATATATTGCTTTCCGTTAATGTATGTTAGCGGTTTTACTCTGAATGCAAATATTGGCTTTGGATTTAATCTTTAAAAGCACTATTAATCTTCTCCATCGCCCTCACTCCCTCCTGGCTCTCTTAATTTAGTTCTTATTGCATCTGACAAAAAGCTATTTTCATTTCTTCTAGCCCACCGCCTTCGCCTAATTTTCCTAAGAGAGGTGAAGAACACAGCAAAAGCAGCTTAACCCATTTTGTTAAACTAAAAGGGAAACATTTTACGCTTATTGGAGTTTCCTTTTGGTGCAAAATATTTTTGAACGAGCTACATCACTTAAAAGTAGGCTTGTTGTTGAAGATAAAAATAGACGTAATTCAGTTAGAAATAAAACCGCAGGTTGCGAAACGATAGCACTTGTAAATGAGAATAGATTTTGTTTGCGGTTTTGTTTTTTTTTTAGGTGAACCATTTTTTATTTTTAGCAGAGAAGTTTATTTGCATTAATGTCAATTAGAACTTAATGAACTTTAATTTGATTAAGTGCACAGACGATATTTCTTTTCTTTCTTTCTACCAATAAATTTGAATTTAATCTCTTTCTCTCATCACTCCCTTCCTTTCTACCTCCTCAGTCTCCCTTCCAAGGCATTAAGAACTAAATGTTTAATATGATTACATTCAGTCTCGAAAATAAAAACGGATTCATGATTCCTCAGTTCCCACAGAAATGAAAATCCCAAATTCAAAAGATTTAATTTCATTTGTTTTGGGGTTTTAATATTAGAAGGCTTTATTAAAAATTTCCAGCTATTAATTATTGAAATTATATTAAATAATAAGAGGAAAACTGAATGACAGGTATTAATTTGTATTTGATTCAAAATGTGATGAGTCGGTTTTGAATTTCCTTTTCAGGTGTTACGTACAAACTTGGTGAAGTTTTACCCAGAGACACAGGCACATGCCTCGAATGTGCTTGTTCGGAAGGGGGCCGAGTAACTTGTAGCCCCAAAGACTGTGTAAGTCAACCCGATTTAGATTATTTGAGTCACAATAACAATTTGGACATGTTTGAGCTGGATACGTTTTAAGAAACTGCTACAAATTTTTCTCTAATTGATGTATTTATGTAAAGGACTTTGTGGAAGTTACAGTATTATCGCAACAGGTTTTTGATTTTCATTTAGGTAAGAATTTTTGTTTATTTGTTTTATTTTTGATGGGTGTTTGAAAATGGTTGTTTTTCCGTGGCACAAGAGCAGAGGAATGTTATCGTAAGCCTCTTAACCACTTTGCTCCATAACTCCTCTCTACTCCCTTCTCTCTTTCTACTTCATTCCATTCCTTGTTACTACTATCGTTACTACTCTTTTACTACACCTTATCCTATACTTTAAACTGTACTTCCAGTCACTTCCGTTTACCCAGTTTCTAGGACTAAGACAGTGGTCTATTCTCCAGATATGAAGCCTCTTTAACTTAGAAGCCAGGCCAACTGCTTAATGTCTCTCTTGGAGACAGATGACAAATTTAAATAAAATCATAAGTCTCTTATATTATATTTTCTGAAAATTGTAAAAGGTTAGCACAGAGATTCCCAAACTTTTTTGTGTCGTAGACCCGTTGCCATGTTTTCCGGTTCTGGGTAGACCCCCTACTGATATTGATTTTTGTAAATTTCTCACTGTAGTGAAGTCATTTTTTTACTTCATAGGTACTTTTATAAGTAATGTATCTGTCTTTATATTATAAGATACTATAAAGTAAGTAAATATGTACTATAGGCCACTATCGTGGACCCCCATTTCCATTTTATAGACTCCTAAATTTTTTTCGCTGACATAGACCCCTTGCAGGTTGTTATATACCCCTGGGGGTCGATATAGACCATTTGGGAATCACTGGGTTAGTAGGATAACATCTACAAACTGTGAGACTAAAAAGTATAAACTGTTAGAGTACTACGCTTGAAAAACCTGAATCAGGGTACCTAAAAACTACAAACGAACTAAAGGGCTGAGAAGATGCTGTACTTTGTGGGAAAAACGCTTCCTAATAATTTTAATTCAAATTCTAGTCATTCTTAAAAGAGCCTTAAATAAAAATAAACAAATAAAATTTATTATAATTCTAAAGTATTCGGAGGTAATAATTCCAAGGCGATTGAGGATCGATAATCATTTAAGAATGTAACTGATTTTTTTGGAAAAAGGAGGAATTGGGGGAAGGGGGCGAGAACCAAAACAAAAAAAAGGCGATTTGGGTTCGCTTCGGTTCGGCTAAAAACAATAAATTAAAAGATTAAAACGTAAATGAGTTCTCACTTTTGAAAGAACAATGGTATCGGCTTTTTCATTTTCGAAAATAGTTTCGAAAAAGAGATTACGAAGCCCGTGAATGTGACTGGCGTATTAATCGCCCTCGTTTTCACCGAAAATGTTCGCACATACCAAGACCTTCTGATAAAAGATGTATTTCTATCGTCTATTCAGAATCCTTCGTTAGGAATTTTCATTACATTTTCACTTTTCCCTTTCTCATAATCGTTTTCTAATTTATTTTTTCGGTCCGACCGAAATTTTCTCAATGAAATTTCGAGTCGAATTCAAAATATGATTCTTAGTGGAAAGAGTTCTTTGATAACTTAAGTTTCATTTTACGCAATAGTGTCTAAAACTAACTTTCCACAGTCATAACTTTAACCCAACCGTTCGGAAGGTTTACAAGTTTGTTTCCTACCAGATTCAAACAATTTTTTGTACTATACTGAACATTTTTTAATATATGTTTTGATAATCACACCACGATTATGTAATATGGTACTATTCAAAACACTGTCCGATATGGCTGCCACCACACCTACTCCATTAGACCTTGTAAAGAAAGCTACAATGCCACTTGTAGGGTGGTGTCGGACTACTTTTAAAGGGTGAAACTAAAACAATACGCATAAAACGAGACCTGGTTGTATAAACCATAAACAGTGAGAATTTGGGAATCAGATAGATTTTGCTGAGGAAGCGGAACATGACACGAAGGTAAAATCATTTTTTATTCAGAATGACAGCTCTTCAGACGCTTTTGCTATAAACCCACAATCAATGTTCGCGGTTACTTGGCCGTGTTATTTGCCTCACTTGCTTAATATCACAAAACATTTATTTCATTTGCAACAAAAAAAATTCGTCCGTCCCCTGAGCTCTATATGTTGAGTTTATTGGTAGAATTATGACTTTCGCCACTAAAAAAAATTAAACGGAATAAAGTGCCGCCATTTGTAATTTTTATTTCCAAAAATATTTTATAGTACATTATACAAATTGATAATGATAATACTTATCCTCATGGACAACAAAGTAAATGATGATAATAAGGTGCTAACCAGATATTATTCAGTAAGGGGGAAATGACCTGAAATATCCCAAGAGCATACAATCCTTTGAGATCTAAGAGTATGTAAAGAGAGGATTGTTATTTCAAAACAGCCTGAAACCCTGTTTTAAGCACTGACCTGACTTTATGAAACTTGCCTTTTGTTTTCTTCAGCTATCCGGATCAGTTTTTGCCGCCAATCAATCATAATTTAGAAGAATAATTGATTGCTATAGAATGAGATGACTAAATTAATGATCATTTTATGTTCTTCTTTAATCCCCGGTTAATTGAATTTTTCTCTCTTTAACTTTATTCCGGGTCAAAAGACGTTGATTTTGTTTATACCTAGATGCAGAGGATTTTGCTAATCTCAAAGAAAATTCATTTAGAAGGGCGTGGCGTACCTAGAACTTTTGCCGCCCGGGGCGATCTCCAGTTTGCCGCCCTTTCTATTATAAATCAATCAAATAGTGGTTTTTATAAATTAATACACATAAATAAATTATTAAGTTATTTAATCATTTGCCGAACAAAATCGTAAAGATCCTTTTACGAATTCAACGAATTTTAATAAATACAATAAAATAAAATTATTATCCTGTTCTTGAATTAGGATTCAAAATTTACACTAAAATGCATTTATATACACCGAGGAATAATATTCGAAATCATATAGTTAATCATAATTTATATAAATCAAATATTAAACTTATAATAATCATTTATTATTCAAGAAAGAAAATAAATATGAAATTAATAAGTTGCTTTTTACAATTATAAGTAAATATAAAAAATGCCGCCCCAAGGTAAGTGCCCCGGTGCGGACCGCACCACCCCCAGGTACGCCACTGAGGATATTACATACATCAGGGATGGCGAACCTTTTTTGATGTCCGTGCTATAAATTCATAAAAATTCTTTTTAAATAGCGATGTGCCACAATAAAATTTCATTTCAAATGTTAGTGTGGTAAAAACTATACGCAAGTATAATTAAATAAACAAATACAGTATAAGTATTTCTTCTTAAAACAATTTTATCTAATTCGTATCTTTATCTACTTCGAGAGAATCCATGCAATATTTTAACACTAAAATATATAATTTGACGGTTGTAGTTATCGTACTAAGATAGGTACTCAGTACTAGAAATTCATATCATAAATTATAAATTAAGTATAGATTAATAATTTTTAATAAATATCTATTAAAAAAGATAGCTTTCTAAAAAAAAATTTTGTGCCATCAAAATTTTCAAAAGTGCCACTTCTGGCACGCGTGCCATAGGTTCGCCATCCCTGGCATACATAATTCCATTATTTGTTTTACTTATTTCGTATATTTTCTAGAATTTTTACTCGAAAATTTTACTGGAGGAAATTTTTGCTTCGCGTGATCTCACCCACTGCATCGAATGCCCGTGTTTGACACCCCTGTAACGACATCATCCCTCTGACTGGAAAGTAAAATTTTTGTTGTAAAAGCAAAAGTTTTAAACATTATTGACGAATTTTGTTCGCCTAAATTAAGTCCCCGATTATTTATGCATGTACCAGCCAATTTCCATAATTTTATTTCTCCATTGAAATGGCGGTGGTTGTCGGAGGCGAAAACATTTAACTGTATGAAACTCATTTTCCTCCTTCCATGTAAACACGACTGGTTTCCACCGTTCATTTGTCCAAAGTTTTGCGTTGATTGATTTTACACAAAACTCCCTTTTCAGTTTCTCTCTTTTGTTCCTCTGTAGAGAAACAAATAGTTATTACTTGAATTTATCGAGCTATAAAATTCGTAATTGTTCTTGAAGGCGATTCCTTTCTCCTTTTTTCCTTCTTTCTTTGTTTTAACCTTTTTTGTTCTAACCTTTACGTTTATTATAAAAAGATGAGACGTTCGGGCATAAAATTCCAAATCCTCGTGAGACCTGTTAGTAAAAAATCAATAACATAAACATCAATAAATGTTTATTCAACGATTCCCTTGAAACTGGGAAGAGGTAAAAGTTGAAAAATTTCAAGTGTAAGGAAAATGTTTTTCTCTTTCTTTTACGCCTTTTTTTCGTAGAAGCTTGTTGAAGTAAGCTGACGATTATAATGAGCGAATAAAATGCAAAATTAAAAAAAAAATTAAATATTTATTCAACGTAATCTGTAAGCAAAAACGTTAATTAATTTTTAAATTTTTTTATGATTTTACATTTTAAATTCGGAGGAACAAAACTCTCTGTTTAAATATTCAGAGCCAGTAAAGGAACGATTTTGATTATATTAAAAGAGAAGTATAAGATTGAAAATATAAATATGAGGACTAGTTTCGTAGTAACAAGAAGGATAAGATTACTTGTCATGGCCTATTAAATATTTTGTCCCATAAATTTTGAATTAGATCGGGTCAGCTTTTTGCTTTAAAAGTCTTCTCACCTTTCTACAAAACGAAATGTGTTACTATTAAGTGGGCTGTGAGAATTGTTAGAATTATAATTTAGTTTCAGTTTTAATTGTTTATATTTCTTTTATTTTTCAGATTTAAGATTTATTAGTTCATTCATCTAGCTAAGGACAGTTTTTTCTCCCCGACTTCGAATTAGAGCTCTGTAAACCTAATTTCGACATTTTTATTTAACAAACAACCTCAAATTTGCAATTTTGTCTTCAGAAACCATACCACAAAATTTTTACAATTTTTTTTGTCTTTATACTAAACACTTAATTACTCAAAACCAACAAATCCTTAAAATCTTAAAGCAAAATCCAGACTCATCAAAAAATATTCATGAAAGCATGAAACTATTTAGTTTCTTAAAAACTTATGTATTAATATATACAAACAGTAAAAATATAATAATATTAATAATAAACAAGAAAATTTTGTGAATAACTCTGACGTAATTAATGGGAAATTCGTATTGTGAGATTTAATTAATGTTAGTAGTATGTGTAGGTACTTTGTTTCAATATTAAATTTTATAAATAGTTCGTTGTAAATTATTGACATTTATGAAATGTAACCTTTTTGGACCAACGGTAAATTATACATATATATATTAATATATAATTATTATTACCATTGCTATTAGTTAATAAACCATAATCTCAGTTATAATGATAGAATTTGTAACTACCCCTAATTTACAATATATGTTCATAACTTGTATTTTTTTTGGAATTAAAAATTGATTTTATGTCTTCCAATAATAAATATGTTTATTGATAGCCTAATTGATTTGTTAACTATTTTATTTGTTTACTTTATAACCCACATTTTTGCCTCTTTTGTAGTGAAACTTGTGGTTGGAGAAAGGGGTATTGAAGAATTGGAAGGATTTGTTTTTTTTTAATTACTTTAAAACTTTAATGTAGTATTTAATTATTTTGAGTTAGAATTTAATTAGAATTGATTGAGTTAGAACTGATAGAAATAAAAACAATTAATCAATAGGGTATGGGAGTAAATAGAAAATGATATTTGAATATTTCTGCCATTTTTATTTCGACAAACCTTCCCTGCTCTCCAACTTGATAATTTTGTGTTGGCAACACTGAAAACGTTTTGCAACAAATCGAGATAACGATATCTGGGAATGCAATTTTTTTCTTTTTACATCGGTTACAAAAGCTGGCATCCGGAGACGATTAACACACTTTCTCAGTTATTTTCCGGCTGCTGTCTGAGCGTGATTGATTTTTGCAGAGATGTCCAATTCGTTAAAAAATTGTCCATTTGATTTAGACCTAACCCCACTTGGTTTGAATCCGGATTGTTTACAAGAAATCGCTCCGCTCAAAAATTTGTCGGAAGTCATCAGTTTTTACAATATTATTTCTTATGGTAAAAACTACCCATGGCTTGAGGAAGTCAAAGAGATACAGCCCGGTACGGAGTTTTGTTATTATGGTTCTAAGGAGGAATCAAGTGAAGACGGATGGTTTCCTAGACCCAGAATTGATAGGAACAGTGTTCCTAAAAATTTGTTTTGTCATGACTATAAGGGCGGTTATTTAGAAGACAGGTAATTTGATATCAGTACTTTACAATCATATTTTTATATTGTAGTTTATTGTTAAGTTTGAATGTAACTTCTTCACACCTTTTATTATACTGCAAGGTTCACAATTTTAATATTTTAATAGGCTTCAGGCTTGTTCTCTCAAACTTTTATATTAAATTCAAATAATGATTTATTAATGACAAAATAAATGTATAAGCTTTTATTTTTAGACCTAAAAAGTAACAGTTACTTTTTCATTTTCTAGCTTAATTAAAAAAAATTCAGTAAACTCAAGTTAAAATTTTTTTTATTATGTTTTAAGGTTTGTTAATGGAAGCTCTGATAAAGATTCATACAACTTTTTCAACTGGACTTGTGTTGACATATTTGTGTACTTCAGTCACCATTTTGTCACAGTCCCACCACCTGTATGGATAAATGCAGCCCACATACATGGAGTTCCTATTTTAGGTAAGTGTTTATCTGTTTATATTTATTTTTATTAAAAGATTACTTTGAAGTATTGCCAGTTTTTTATTTATTATCACCCAGTTTGCTGACTTAAAATATGATACAATGGCTAGCTCTGTAGGGTAGTATGCTGTATTATTGTGTTTAGTTAGTGTTAGGAGTAGACATTGATTGCTTTTCTAAAAAAACCTTAAGGAGCAAAAATTTTGAATTTCAGGAACACTTATAACTGAAGGGAAAGATGGACACCAGAAATGGGAACAAATTTTGGAATCAGAAGAGAAGGCACAATGGTTTGCTGAAGCTCTAGCGCTGATTGCCCAGATACACAAATTTGATGGATATCTTCTAAATATCGAGAATGTTCTTGCTGTAAATTTAATGCCAAGATTAATGATATTTATAAAGTCGTTAAAGCAAAAGCTCCTCAAGTACAAGAAATTCAAAACTTATGTCATTTGGTATGACAGCCTAACAGTTTATGGTGAACTAAAATGGCAAAACGAATTAAATTACAATAATAAACCCTTTTTTGACATAACAGATGGAATATTTTTAAATTATTCATGGAAGGAATATAATTTAAACAATTCTAGAAAAATGGCTGGAGAAAGAATACATGATGTTTATGTTGGGATTGATGTGTTTGGTCGTAACATGTTTGGAGGAGGTGGCTTTAATACTAAAGAGGCGTTGCAGTTGGTTAGAGAAAAAAATCTTTCATCCGCCTTATTTGCATTTGGCTGGACAAAAGAAAAAATTCCTGGAGATTTTCACATAAATGATCAGATATTCTGGATGAGTATCTTTCCTTACTTTTACAGCCATGGAACTAAACAGTTCCCCTTTAAATCAGATTTCAATCGAGGATGTGGATTTAAATATTACGAATATGGAGTTGTTGTTAATGATAAGCCTTGGTTTAATTTATCAAAGCAAAGTTACCAATACTCTTATCTCAAATGTAAAACTCAAGGAAATGCAGAAATTATTAATGAAATCATTTCAACCATTAATATGTATAATACAGTACTAAATGACAAAAAGAATCCAGAAGCTGAATTAGCAAAAGCTCAAAGATTAGTTGAGTTGACTTCAATACTAAATAACTTGTATGGGAAAATGAAGAATTCTGTGGTCGAGTACACATTCAGTGACGCATTTAATGGTGGAGGCTGTATTAGAATCATCCCATCATTTGAGGTAGTGTTCTTATTTGATCATTTAATATCATTATTTTCTTGTTTATTGTATTTTCAGTAGTGTATTTTGATAATTCAAATTCGAAATTTTTAAATTTCTCTTTGTTATCATCTTTAGGAGGGCATGAAACATGTATCATTATTCGATTGTGACATAAATATCAGCAACGACTGGTTCGTGAAAACCGTAATGAAATCAGAAAATGAAAAGCATCAATCGGACGTCGAAATTTATCCCATCATTTATTTGGTTGTTCAGACCAAGAGGGAAGCCTCAATAAAATCGAATTGAGACATGGGGAAATAGAATCATTCCAAGCCGGATGGGCGATTCGGTGAGTTAAATATAAAATGTAGGAATTGATCTCTGGAATAAGTACAGTGGAACCTCTCATAACGAGTTTAATTCGTTCCGGAGTTTTACTCGTAATGCGAAACAATTTTTCCCATATAGAACAATGTAAAATAGAATAATGCGTTCCAGGCCGACAGTAGTACTAAAAAAAGTTATTTTTAGTATTTAGCAGAAGAAAAGGAGCAGCTAAGAAGCTTAAGAATGTGAAAATGAAAGAATTTTGGGTGGTAGTGAAGAAAATAAGACAGGTACCGAAAGGTTTAACTTTGAATCTGCCCCGATTCGGAGTTGTTTCTCTAGCTGTCGGGGATCCTCATGTACATGCCGCCAAAAATTGCTCGTTATGCGAAGCATTGCTTGTTATGAGAGGAATTTGTTTGGCATGTGCATTTCTCACCATGAGAGGCACTCGTTATGAGGTTCCACTATTAGACTATAGTTTGAAATTGGTCTGACATAATTTTGTTTGGTTTCAGGAAGTTTAAGTTGACTCAAAAAGGTCGAATTATCGATATCGGATTGCTTGTTAATCCTACTCACCGACCAGTTTTATTGGGAGAAATCGTAATCAGCGATCGGTAAAGAATAAATTTTAAATTTTTCGCTGATTTTATTTAAGGACAACATTATAAGCTTTTGTTTTTTGCTAATGACTTTGGTATAGCAGTCATAATTTTTTATTAATTCACTTTTTTATTGGCACAATCTTAATATGAATATATATTTATAAATAAAGTATATGAAAAAGTAAACATTAGGTAAACATTTGACTATTATCTTTTTGATCTAAAGTCTAATAAAAAAATAATTTTGACTCATTTGCTCGTTATTTAATCGAATTATCTATTTTTCACTTTCAAATTTGCTTCAAAATGAAAGGTAATCTCCGACTGCGAATTTTTGAAACTAAAATACACAAATCTCAGTTTGTTAACATAAAATCTTATCTACTAATAGATGGATAGTTTGAAACCAGTACAACACTGGTGCTTCTTCCTGAGAAAATGGATGGAATGACTGTGAATAAGAAGAGATTTGGAAACCTGATCCTTCATTGTTGAGAGTCACATTGACAAATAAGAGAGACAAATTCACATTGCTCTAAAAATTCCTAGCTGAGGTGGGATTTTAATTATTTTCCTTAATCAGTGCAGTAAGAAGCACATGAGAACGATTTATAAAAATAATTACCGTGAAATTGTGACCGTTTTAGAACGGTTTCAGTGTTAAGGACAGAAATATATTTTTATATGAAGGGAAAAGTTATTGTTGTTGGTAATCGCGAGAGAATGGAGAGAAATGTTCTCATGTGTTTACTGTTAATCTTAGATTTTATTCATTTATTTATTTGCAGAAGGAGTTTTATTAGTTTTTAATGATCTCCATCCTCGTAAAATCTTAAATTTGTAGTATATAAAATTAGAGGTTGACTAAACTATCAATCAAGTTCGTCTCAAATTTCGGTTATAAGTTCTTCGTCTCAGATGGGGGAAAGGTGGGATAGTTGATCCCTGTTTTGGTTTTCTTTTAATAATTCGAACAATAATGAAATTGAATTTTTTTTCAACGAGGCATGTATCTATGTTTCAGACCATTAATTATGCACCTTTGAAGACCTTCTAATTTGTCGAACAAAGCGGCAAATCAGTTTCTTTTCAAACTGCTGCGCAAGGATCAACTATCCCACACAAGGGGTATACTTGATCCCGGCGAATGGGTTATTTGATCCCGAAGGATCTATCATCCCATCCGCCAAAGTTTCGACTAAAAATGTTTGAACTAAATTTGAAAACATAAATAAACTAAATAAACTGACTTTTAATGGGGTGTAATTGGCAATTACAGAAGTACTTAGATAAAAAGTTTTGTCTTGAAAAGTTCTTTTATTTTCTTTTCTTTCCTTAGTTGTATACTTCCATGACATTTGAAGGCTATTAAACCTAATTCTTAAACATGAGACACAAATAAAGGAATCATAAGAATAAGAGAATATTTGATTCTGGGATCAAGTTCTCAATCAAGATCAGGATTCCCTATATGAAGGGATCAACTATCCCGATGCGACCATTTTGTCGAAAATTGAAAAAACCAGCAAGTAGTCAAGCAAATTTGTTGTGGAAACAATCGCCTTTAAATAGCTAAATAAACACAATATTTCAGGAAAATAAGCAATAAATCGTAAAGCACAAAGAGAAAAATCAAATTTTCAAATTTAAAAGCAATAAGTCATTTTTCACAAATGAGATAAACAAGATTTAGTACTCATCATGGCTGCTACCTGATGTCGCCTAAAAATTCCCCCCAAGCGCCAATTTTGAAGGGGGATCATGTATACCACAGGATCAACCATCCCACCTTTCCCCTAATTTTATAATTTGATTATTATAAATTCTATTTGGTCTTATAATTATGTTTGAGAACATTAGGTTCACTAATGCAAGTACAGTCAGAAATAATTCGACTATGAAAAATGTTATTGGGGTTATTAGAGTTGTAAATTTTTGTAGTTGACAAATTTAATAGAAATGGGAACATTTTAAAAATGTTCGCCGACCACGACAAAAATTAAAATCACTAATAATCTATAAAATGATAGAAAATGAAAAAAGGAACCAAAGGCAAATCGTAGTGGTCGTGATTAATCTTAGTAAACTGATTTCATCAAATCTGGCATTCACTTTCTTTATTGAGTTCGCTTTTAAAGATGTGAAACGTATTCTTGATGGATGATAAATTGCGAGGTAATTTAACATGTTGATTTCTTTTTTTCCGACAAATAATTCCATTGAACCCAGCATATTTTAAGCCGAATGAATGGATCTTAAAATTTTTCAGGATTGGGTGACAATTGGGTGTTTAAATTATGATAAATTTTCTCTTCAACTTTAGCAACGCATCGAACCACGAGAATTCAATTTTAAAAATGCACTTTCTCACGTACTCATCTACCTTGACTTAACCGCTGTTTTTTCCTCTTTCAATTTTCCTCTTGGAGCAGTACTTTGTCATTTGCATTAGACCTAGACGATTAGTACAAGTCATGACATCGTAATTTAGTTATGAAATTTAAAGTCTTTTGAAGATGTTATGTTACGTAAGACTTTTTCTTTTAAAAACATTACTTCCACCTAATCATCTTCGATACAAGACTTGAATTCTGTTCACTCTGTGAGCATGCATGTTCTTTTCACCAAAATACTTCTGAATGGGATTCCAAACATTAGGCTCATGAAAGTATAAAAACCGTTGAGGAATTTTTCATGTCAAATTCTTTCACAGCCTTCGTGGGTTTTCCTTAACCCGCTCCACACAAAATAGAGGAGGAGATTTTGGATGGTTTTCGAAGGCATAAATTTCTAATTTATTTTAGTTACCTACAAAGAAAGGTGTTTAACATTGGTTCGTATGGTAATTAGTGTCAAAGACCAACGTTTCGTTTCGATTGCGCCATAATCCAAACACACTTCACTAACGTATAGAGCACTACCAACAATGTAGGACTCTTTATAATGATTGTCCTTTCCACTTTCTAATATTTTTGTGCGATTAACTCCTAAATTATTATTTCTCTTAATAAATCTACTTTCAGATATACTAAATATTCTTGTTCTGACAATTTATTTTTAGAATTCAATATGTGTTTGCCGTAGCTTAAATCTAACGTTTAAACCATGTTCGCCATTATTTTCAGGCCGATTCAAGCAAATTTTATTTAGAGATGGGATTGGTGACACCATCTTTTAAAGATTTTGAGTATCTATTGATAATTAATTATTAATTAATCACTTACGTGTTAGAAAACAATGAAAATAAGAATATCTAAATATAAGGGGAGATTTATTGGTTTCTGAATTTTGACAGTAAAAGCTCAGGGTTGGGTAATAGTTGAGAGTGAATTTTGAAGGATATTGTACTCTGAAAATCTCAGTTTGGAGGCTGCAGGTCACGTGATCTGCAGGTTTATGTGACCCCAAAGATAATTTTTTTGGACTACCACGTTCTGGATTAGAATAAAAATAGTCGAATGCGTTGTAGGAAAATTGTACTCACTGGAGATCCAGGCAATACTATGAAAGAGCTTTGAGAGCGGGAGGAGGTTCTTGGCTCTTAGTTATTGAAAATACTTATAAAACTGGAACTTTATAAAGAAAAACTGGAAAAAAGTTTTTAAAAAAAATTCAAAGAAAATAAAAGGAAGCTCGGGGCAACGTTATGAGTAAAACAATGGACGCAGATGGGTGTCTATTAAGTGGGTTAGTATGCCGTTAAAAACTTTCAAATGTTATGTTCATATATTAGGATTCACCGAGTTCTTGCGTAAAGGTCTTTTGTTCGAATGCCAACTGCAGGAAACCAAATAGAAAGAAAAACTAGTTGTAAATTTAATCACGCAAAAGTCTATCGAATCCGCCAAAGTTGGTTTTAATTACATCCGCATTTTATTTCGTCTCTTTGCAAAATGTGCAATTAAATGCCTTCCCTTGTCTCATTTGAGTGCAAATGAAAGAAAAATGTTGCGATTGTTTTGTCAAAAGGGCCGCTAATTCGCACAATGAAACGGGTCTTTTAATTTTTAAAGAATGGCTTTCTTCTTTCACATTTGCTTCCGAAGGTCACATTTTAAATTTTAAGTACAGGTGAACCTCTTAAGTGAGTACTTATAAACACGGTGTGATATAGGGGTCTTGTTAAATGAATCAAACGTATTTTTGGTGTTAGGAATATGATATCATTCATATAAAGGGTGTTCTTAACTATGTTGTTAATTTTTCCGGAAGATGTTAAAGCCATTTTTTGGTTATTGCTTTCGAATTATAAATAAATTTTCCCGATTTTGTCCGAAATTCAAGTCAGATCTCATTAAACTGTCATAAAATGGATTTTAGCCGTTCTCTTGGGTGTTGGTTTTTGCCTTTAACTCTTAGGAAGTGTTAATAGTCAAATAAATGCGGTGCTATACTGTCGCAGAATTTAGATCCATGATTTTATCATTTTTTTGTTGCCCCACGTGGTTCGTTTTGTTCCGAAACTTTTATATCCAAAACTCTGACTCCTCTCTTTTCGAATGGAACATACCGTTGATAAGGTTTAAAACATAAAGGAAGCTGGTGTAACTTTCTTGTTCAAACTTCAGAAAATTTCAAATCACTTCAGAACAAATCCTTGTTGGGTACAGTATTGTAGAAGGGATACTGTCGGATGTCGTTATAGATGAACGAATGATGGACAACACTAGTCCCGAACGTATTTGTATATTGATATATAAAATGTTATTATAACTATAATTTAGAATCAAAATGGAAAATGCAAGGATCCTGATGGGACTGAATGAATTTGGCTTCGGTTGTCGGCTGCTTCATTTCACTGTACCCATTCCGGAATTAGGAGAACGCCACAGATACCTTTACTTTATTTTTAACAATATTTGAACAACTAAAGCCTTTAGTCATATTTATTGACAAATGAGAGTTTTAGCTTTCAATTATCTAAGATTAGCTGTGATGTGATTTTTATTTGTTATCTGTTAATAAAGAGATCGTGTTCAATCACTCCAATTCTCACTTGAAGAGGAGGTGATTGAGAAACATCACCAAATAGTCATATTTGAAAGACTTGATAAGTATAAAAAAGAAAGATTTGAAGGTTGAACATTTAGGTTTTCGCCGTCTTTAGTAATCTTAGTGTGATCATTATATTGACTGTTTCGACGCGTCAAATTATTGGTTTGGGGGGTATTTCTTTTATTTTCATTCACTCTTTGCCTTTTAAACTCTCATTTTTTTGTTTGCTCATTGAATTTTATTTTTCATACCTAAAAGAGTTCTTTTACAGCTCAGTGGAAGTCTAACACCCGCTGAGTATGTGTACTGTAAAATGTTAGCGACACATTTGGGAGAAGTTGGAAGAATTTTTTCTCTCAAGCCAACAATTCGAACATATATCCTATATAACAGGGATGGCGAACCTTTTTTGATGTCCGTGTCACAAAGTCATAAACATTCTTTTTCAAATAGGTGACGTGCCACAAATAAATTTCATTTGAAATATTAGCGTGGAGAAAACTATACATAAGTATAAATAAATAAACAAATAAAAGCAATTCTTCTTTAAACAATTTTATATAATGCGCATCTTTATATAATTCGAGAGAATCTATGCAATATTTTAATACTAAAATGTATAATTTGACGGTTGTAGTTATCGTACTAAGATAGGTATCCAGTACTACAAATTTATATAATAAATTATAAAAAGTGCAGATTAAAAATTTTTAATTAATTTATATCAAAAAGGTTAGCTTTCTAAGAAAAATAATTTTGTTTCTGTGCGTGCCATCAAAATTTTCAAACGTGCCATAGGTTCGCCATCCCTGCTATATAATAATCACCCAAATTTCCTTATATAAGGTCAAAGACTTTAATAAGTGGAACTATATAAGTCACAACTCTAGGTTTAAAAGAGTAAAGTTACATAGAAGCAGGAAGTTAAATAAGAATCATAAAAGAAGAGAAAGATGAGAGTCATTTTGTCGGGACAAGAAAACTTTAAAAGAGACCTAAAATCACTGTTTTGATGAGGTTTTTGCTCTACAAATTTGAAAAATAAAAAATTTTATTTGCTTAAAATCGCAGTTACCACAATCAAGTCTTCCACTTTTCTAGTGTGGGTATATTAATAAAATTTATCGCAAATAATAATGTGCGTGAGGTTAAAGGTAGGATCCTACAAGGGACAATCGTGTGTTACGCAAGAGAAACTTTTACTTGATTTTCAACTCGAATTTTGTTTTGATACTTTTTCTAGTAAAAGTGAACTTTATTCGATGCAATCCGTACTGGTTTTTAAAAGACTGCCAATGAAGGAATTTAAATTTCTTCACCGGTTAATAAAAAAATTAAAACCATGTCGTTCAAGGCCTTCCATGGCCGAAGGGAATCGAGAAAATTATTCGTTTCGATCTCGCTATTCGTATATCAAATTTCTTTCATTTTCCTTTCTTCTTTCTTTTGGTCAGTGATACGTCTGTTAGCTAAACCCATACTTAACCTGTTCGCTAATCTGTTAAGTTTTTTTTTTTTTTTAATTACAGCGACGGGATGTTTCGAAACTATTATTATTTGGGAACTCGTTCAGGTTGTTATCACTTTTAAAGCGACGAACTTGGTCGCCGACCCAATTTTCAAACTTAAAAGTTCTTTCGTTGGACACTAATCCTTGAGAGTGATCCACGTAGGTACTCGAAAGGACATTCAGCGCTGAATATTTTAATTAGAGTTGGAGAAGCTTTCGTTGACCTTAAAATCCTTTTCTTATCAAGGTTGATTGGGTTAGGATTCTGACCCGCACAACGGTCGACAATATTTTTAGGTATTTCGAATCACTAAATTTGCAATTTAAGATTTCATGGACCAATAACGTAAAGATGCGGATTAATAATAACATTGATTGTGGCATACTATACGCAGGTCTTGTTTTACACGTGTAGAAAATTAGAAACGTATATCAACGAACTTGTATTTAATTCATTATTAATGCGCACTTTCGTGAGAGAATTCATTTTATTAAACATCCACATTATTACAAAGAGTTCATTTCATAAATTACGCACACTAATTTACAACAGGTTTCCTTCTTATTTAATTACAATCAGGCCTCCTTTTACCTACTTTATGTTTTGATAAGAACAGGAATGGATACGTCCACTTTTCCGCGTAAAAGGAGACCTTACCGTGTATATCATTAATAGCACAGCGAGTTTAAACAAAAACCGAAATTCTTTTAGGACTAGTAAAATGATGTCACGGACTACCTTTTACCGACTCCTGCTTTATACGGACAAAGTCGAAGACTTTGGATTGAATGAATTCTGGCCGTTTGTGAAAGTTTGTTCTCTGGAGGAGTTTTCAGGAAAACGAGTCGTCGTTCTTCTGGATAAGTCGTTTCTCTCTTTAGAAGCATTTCCTTGGGAATTCAAGGCGCTTTGCTTTGACCCCATTCTGCTTTCTTCATTATTGTTGGATGTTGGAGACAAAGAAGGTCTCCGACTAGGTCTTGAATTATTTTCGTATTCAGAAGGCTTTTCGTGAAGGTGGGGAGGTCGTTCTCGAGATCCTAATGATCCCATTGTTGTGTCGTCTTGTCGTAAGCGTTGATTACCGTTCGACTGTAAATGATTGTAATTGTGAATTTGCTTTCCTTCCAATTCTGATAATTTATTATTCCCTGAGAATTCTCTTTGTGAATTATGTTCCCGTGAGTTATTGTTCACGTTGGTATTTTTCTTGTTATGCGAAGAAGAATTGTTTTGTGTGCTAGTTTGCGTATCGTTTTGAAAATTTCGCTCGGATTTGGTCGACTTGTGCGGTTGCTCATTTTTAAGACGTTCTCTTGAATTATGGTCTTCTCTAATATTAGAAAGATGATTGTTGTTGTTGTTGGGACTTGTTCGATTACCCGGTTTGTTATCATGGTCACTTTCGTTTTTTCTATACTGCGAAGACTGGCCCTTTGACGGTGTGTCGGGTAAAGGGCGTGTATTAGTAGTTTCTCTTTGTTTTGATGACTGTCCGTTTTCACGTGAGTTTTGACTGTTTGAAAAGCCATTGGCATTTTGATTGGAGGCGGGTGAACCTGACTTTTTGATTTGTTGCTGAATCCAGTCGGCATAACTGGAAACTCGGGCATATACTCCAGGATACATTTTAAATCCGCATCCAGCCCCCGTCGAAACAACGCCTATTTGTCTTACGATGCCACTTTCATCTGTCAAAACAAGTGGGCCTCCTGAATCTCCCTAAAATAATTTTCAAATTTTCAAACATCAGCTTTCTAAATATTATAACTTCACAAATTTAATTTTACAAACCTGGCAAGCATCCTTCCCACCTCTCGGACTTCCGGCACAAAGTTGTTCTCTCTTGATGCCTTTGGGAAAAGTCTTTGGTGCGATTGTACTGTTGCTGTAAGCTTTTTCACACTCGGCATTCGTGAAAACTTGAACTTCTACTTGCTGGAGCTTTTGAGTTCCTTCTCCTCCTAAATTAATTGGGTTCTTTTACAATACTGATGCACACTTCATTTCCTTCAGATAATAAACTTTAATGGTTCGTTAATGATCCGTCAAGTGTTGAAAATGTTTTTAATTCTTACCGAATTCCTCCGCTCCCCAGCCAATCACCTTTGCACGTTCCTTGTCGTATTTATCATTGTCGTTTTGCGGTAGACACACAGGTTTTATATTTTGACTGAAGCTAATTTTATCTTTGACTTTTATTATAGCAATATCATCATAAGATACAGTGATTTTATAACCAGGATGAATTATGGTCTCCGATATTTCGTAATCATTTTCAGTGGATCTTTTCTTCGTCGAAAATGAACCCAGTCTCACAGTGGTCACATTTCTGAAAAGCATAAACTTATATAAATTTCTATTTATATCACATTGAAGCGTTAAACTTTTAAACAAACCTGCTGACTAGACAGTGAGCTGCTGTTAGTATATCATTTTGTGATAATAATGAACCTCCGCAAAACCAAGCCACAGACCCGTTGGATAGTCTTTCACCGATCGCAGCAATGTAAGGAGCTGAATTTTCTTTTCTAAGAGGAGATCCTCCGACTACGGCGAAAGCTATTCTGGGCATAACTTTGACTGTTTCGCACACATTTACTAAAAAGGAAAGTTCTTCAACTTAAAGGCAATGAAAATGGAAAATCCCGTAAAGTGATACAGCAAAATATTTTTTTTATTTTCTGTGGACGCTTTTTCTTGGGTTCAAATATCCTCTGCCCTACTTTTAGGTGTAAAGACCAAATGCCCTTTACACAGCCGACTAAAATGTGTTTCTTTAATAGCTGTGATTCTCTGAATAGCTAGAGCCAAAAAAAATTTTTTTTTCTTACCGCTTTCATCATTTACATAACCACTTTCACTCTTTTTTCGGTTTGAAAATTTTGAAAAAAATGCTTCCCCTGTCCCACATGATAAACAAACCAAAAGAAGACAAAACAAACAAAAATCCATTTTACTACAAAAGGTAATAGATGTCTACAACAACGATCGGCCGTCCTTTCAATCTAACTGAATGTTAAATCCGTTGACCTGTTGAAGGTAATAACTGTTCGCTCATAAATTTTCATAATTAATTTTGAGGAAATGGAACGAACGTCGATCTCGAGAGATTTCCTTTTTCCTACTTTTCCCTCGTTAAGTTTAACACTAAGAATCTCCAATTCTAAACAGAAATTCCTTTGACGTATCACTTGGTCAAATCAATTACATTCGGCGACATTTTACGCTATTTCACGACATTTCTGTAAATTTTTAATAATTCCATAAGTGACATTTTTTAAAAATAGATTTAGATTCAGATTAAGATTGTGTATCTGTGGATCTTGAATATATAATTCCATATATATTGATTTTTAATAGGTCTTCAAATGGTTTCATAAGTTTTAATAAAATTGACATTTCTTAAGTTTGTCCTTGAGTGGTTTGGATTCTAACTTCTTAATTTTTAGGTCTCAGGCGAATTACTGTATGTGAATGTCTTTAAGTGACTGCAGTAAACGATTTGCATCTTTATCAAAATCTGATTTAGGGGTGGTGTCATATTAAATGAAACCTGTAATATCCACCTATACAGTAGTTCAAAATGGAACTTGTAATATCCAAATAGGCCACGTTACGTTTAAAATTATATTCTCAAGTGAATATTTATACAGAAATTTGTACAGAATGAGAAAACACTAAATTCTTATGCCTGCTACCGCTTTGGTCCTGTCTAAGTCCAATTCCTTCCTCGGTATCGTCCTAAGTTAACATTTAACTTTGCAGCATCGCGGATCAAATGAATAAAAATAGCTTGCGGGCCGTTATTTTGGCAGCCCTGAATATGGCATGTATCACATGTATGTAATCTAACGAAACGGAATTGAAAGAGCCAGGAAATTAGTTTTTTGCGGTTGAGGAAATAAATGAATCTGTGCAACCATTTTCTTTCAAAATTTGAGAGGAGCATTGGTTTTTCAATAAGACATTTTAAATCAATTTTACGTATTACACACACACTGTTTATGCATTTGCTTTTTATTTACACAAACTTTCTGCTACATGTCTCGTACATAAAAGCAACCATTTACACTTTTACTTTCGAAACCAATAACTGAAATATTGCTTTCGGAATGTTTAAGTCAATATTTATTTATTTTTGGTTACCCTACTACTTCCGTAAATTCCTCAACCCACACACACAAAAATGAAGGAAATTAAAGTTTTGAGCTTCAAGTTGGTTAAGTTTTAAGTTTTATTTTCGCGGCTGTTATAATTAAAGTTAGTGTATAACTTCAAATCAAACTTTTCTTAAAATCTGTTATTAGGACCAATTCGAATTGGCTATTCCTGAACCCTTGGTAAGGTTCAAGGCATTCATTTCAAGTTTAAAGCCTCACCTTAAAGATTGGCGGTAAAATAAAGGCTCCGATCAATTTGAGAGATAAATTCTTATAATATTCAGAGATCGTGTTAACAGTTTTCCGATTTTATCGGTGGAGGTAACCTAGGGTAACCTGTTAAAAGTGCCTAAAACATCTAATCTGCACAGTAAGAACTGGTTGTATTGAAATTAGGAACTTCACTGAAACAACAGCAGCGTTACGGATAAATTAACATAATGTTATTTATGTATTTATTTTTTGATATCGAAGTAATTGACTGTTTACAATCAAATACAGTGGAACCTCTCATAACGAGAAATTCGCATAATGGGCAACATGAATTGCATTAAAAATGTCTCTCACAACGAGCAATTTTTGGGGAACACGTACATGGGAATCCCCCAACAGTTTTTGTTCGGCCTGGAACGCATTATTTATATGGAAAAAATTGTTTCGCATAACGAGTAAAATTCCAGAACGAATTAAACTTATGCGAGGTTCCACTGTAAACATCAAATTGTTGTGCGGCAAATTCTCAATTCCGTATATCGTCGGTACAAATAATTTAATTCGCAGATTATCTAGAGCAGGGATGGACGCGTGCCACAAATGGCACGTTTGAAAATTTTCATGGCACGCACAAAATTATTATTTTTTTAATATGTTCTTTTTTAATAGAAATTAATTAAAAATTATTTGTGGCACGTCAGCTATTTAAAAACAGAATTTTTATGACTTTGTGGCACGGGCATCAAAAAAGGTTCGCCATCCCTGTTCTAGAGAATGTCAACGGCTTTTGGAGCTTTAGCGGCACATAAACACTGTCTAGGCTTGAATGCCATCGTCTAAAACGGTAGAATTACATAAATTTATCCAACTGCGGATTCATACTTGAAAGTGGTTCTTGCTCCAAGTGTTATTCCGTCTTGTGACAGAAATCCGATTGTAAATTAACTGATAACAATTAACGAAAAATTATCTACATCAAACACCCATTTTGTTCGTTCTGATTCGTTAATTTTATTATACAAAAAGGGCAGTTCTTTACGAAATGGAAGCAAATCTGCGCAATAGGCGTGCTAGTTATTACAAAACCTTTTGAAATCAATATAAAGTTAACTTTTTAAGCAAAAAGAAAAAGTTTTTACGAATTTGATTAACTTCAAACTTTTTTGGTTTTAACATGATAATTACAAAGTTAAAAATTATTTTGTAACGAAAAGTGGGAGGAAAAGAAAGTGGCTACAATCAAGTGACTGCAATCTCTGGGGAGACACTTTATTAAATGAACATACTGCCGGGGAGAAAGGGGAAGCAATAAAAATTAAGGTCGCTCAATTATAATTGTACAGCCATGGTTTCTGTTTTTATTTTAAAAACGACAATTCTAATTACGGTTTTACTCTCAAAAATTGCTTTCTTTAACCTTCACTAAAAATTTTTTTTGTTGATAATATTACCAACATTCTGCCCTCTTAAAATATCTCCTTCTTTGATTAACAAGGGCATTCCTTTCAATTGTTTCTTTTTTAATTTACCACTATTCCCTTATTTTTCAGCCAGGGATCTCTTACTTTTGATTAGTGTACGAATCAGAAATTCGAAACAGATAAGGATAAAATTTGACTCATTTATTTATTATGGGGGTTAATTTTAAATTATAGGCCTCGTAATAAATTGTAGCTTCTAATATTATTATTAAAATGATTTTATGTAACGAAATGAGAAATTAATTTAACCGTGGTCTACTTTTTATCTTTCACTAGACAAATTTTACTTAACTTCACCTTATGTATCTCATACAATGTTTATTGAAAGAAAATGGTGAGGAGAAGACTTTTTTGATGATGGTTTGAGTTGTCTGAAACGAATTTCTGAACTGATAATTTATTGGTTTGTCGGAATTAGGTGACAAAGAATTCGGAACAAACGACAACAATAGCCGTTCGAGTATTTTGCCGATTGGTGGTACTGCACTCACTGACCTCTGTTGGCCGTGTGCTTTATTTATATGATTCCTGCAGACTTCTTTTCTAAAAGTTTTATACCACCCTCTGCATGACCTACGATCTGTATATTACAATTCGAGGCATGTTTCATCCTCCTCATTTCTGTATTTCGTTGTGACTTGTTTGTTTCAAGTCTGTCTAGACGTGTTGCTTGGTCGCCACGGAATTAATTAATATTTTTACTCAATAGATGAACCAATTGGAAAAGAGAAGTAGTACTGAATATGGCACAAAGAACTGTATAAAACTGTCTGCAATCACGTTGCCAAAATAGCAGAGTAACGAAATGTCTTTGCCAAATATTCGGGTCTAACAAACACAGGCAGAGTATCGAAAGTATTCAATGAGTGCACAAAGGAGTCAGAAAGTAAGGAGACTGGTTCATAAAGGTCATGAAATACGTGAAATAAGTGGGAATCACGCACAAAGATCAACAAAAGCGTGATAATCTATGAAGGACAATAAAAAACTGGAAAAATTTAAACTGAAAATGGGTAGAAGGTAGGCGGGAGGGGGCGAAGAAACGAAACGACCAAATGAAGAGACACCAACTCAGAAAAGTAAGAAAAAACAGGAAATCCAAAACTAGTTGAAACAATTTGGTCCTAGATGACCAGAACAATAAAAATTAATTACATTCTTGTTATTTTAACTAAGCCCCTGTTGAACCAAATACCAAACTAGAATTTAGTCAGACAGATAACAATAAAATTAAATCTTTTGTATCGAACCGCTTCAAGCTATAACTTTCAGTTACTACCATCACACCTAATCGATAAACTAAATCTTAATCGAATATTGAATCTCTTAGTTACAATGAAAACTTTCTTCTTCCACTTGTAACTTTCGAGAAAAATGGCGGCTACTCATAAGGTCAAGACCTTATTGAAAAGAAATAATCTCATGGGCACCTGGATACGACGACTTAAGAAGTATCGGGACCCTGAGCGTTTTGAATTCAAATTTGAATGCCAGGCAAATAATTAATTTTAAAGTGAAATCACAACTTTCATTATGCAAGTTCTAGAAGTAAATACGAACCCAAACATGGCCTGCAACGAAACTTCCAATTGGAATTGGAATGTTTCCTTTTTTGCGGTTTTATTTAATGGTTTTGAGAGAAAAAATTTCTTTTGAGGTTTCATTATACGAACCAAATCATAAAACACTTTTTTGTATTTAATCCAAATCCAGCAAGACCAGGAAAAGTTTTCTAAAAATGGATGCAGTCTGACTATTTATCTCTCACTGAAAGCTAAACGAAGAATTTTGATATTTTTAATTAGGGAGAGATGGAATAGCATGTACAAAAAATTTGAACTAATTAGTATTTTCGAAAATCGACCCAATTAATTCGGTAAATATTTAATTCATAAATAACTAAGAGAACAGTCCCATAATTAACTTTAATTTATTGTTTTGATTTAGATTTAGATTTATAATTAACATTTATGGTAAACAAACCATTAGCCTCAGTCTTTATGTTAAAAGACTCAAGTTCAAGTGCAGTGTTTGTTTCATTCTTAAATTTTCTCACATTTTTACCTTTTTTAAATTTACTGGATTGTTGTGGGTAGTTTCCATTTCTGGGTCACTGTGCCGATTTATACGATTAGAACTTATCTCTAAGCATTTATCTACGCAGTTGCTTCATTAAGCTCGGTGGAGATAAGTTAATAGAGGTTGAAATTTGGCCCTTCAAAAGTTTAATTTTTAGTTAATTTAGAACAGGGGTTTCAAACATTTTTGAAATCATTTTCTTGTGAGTGAGATTTAAAAAGTGAGGATTTCGAATTAGGGATGGAACAATTAACATAAATTATGCGTGGTTTTGTGTCTGCCTCCTCAAAGGGCGCTTTTATTGACTTCAAAATTTTTTATGTCCTCTTTTTTTGATCGGGCCACTTTTTGGATGACGTTTGTTTCAATCTCTTCTCCTTTTTCTGGTATTTTCTTTTCTGATTATGTTCTGTCTTTCTCTTCCGTCTATTTCGTTTCTATTTTCAGCTTTGGTTTGTTCTGAAAGTTATTGTTTTTTACTTTCTTCTTTAGAGTGTCTAGTACATAGGTGGAAAACCTGCGGCCTCCTCGAGGTTCTTATGCGGCCTTTGCCATCTAGTACAAAATGGTGCAGTTCGTTTCAAACAACTATTGTACATCAACGCCATGACAGTTGCGCAAAAAATCCCGCCAAAGACAGTCATATTGTAGTATTATATTTATTTTTTCTATATAATGCAATAAATTGTTAAATCTATAGAAAAACTAAAATAATTTCACCAAAGTCACTTTCTTAGGTCAATCAGCTTATGCGGCCTCTCTTATTGCTGCCTAATTTAAATGTGGTGTCTAATGGTAAAAAGGTTCCCCACCTCTGGTCTAGTATGTATGCCCTCTGTTGTGACACCTGCTTCTCTCAAGTTTTTCTCAGTATACCGGCATTGTTTTTCTGTTGGGGTAGTGTTTGAACACCCGGTAGGTCAGTCTTCGTGTGTCCATTCTGGCCAGGTGTCCGATTCTTCTCTTTCGAAGCACGAGCATTAGTTTGTGATTGTGAGGACTTTTCTTTGACATGACTCAGATTTCTAATTTACCCACGAGACCTTTCTTAGTCAGTGACAGGCATTCTGGGACCGCAGAGCTTACTATAGTGCTGTATTTTGGCGTTTTTTTATTCTTATTGTCTTTATTTCATTTCAGAACAAAATGAAAAGACCTCTGGGCTATCATTTCAACACCCCAACTTTAAAATAACGATAATTTTCATTCTATGACTTCATGACTCGTTAATACCAATATTTGCTAATTTTTATAAACAATTGTTTGCATACAATTAAATTATAAGATGAAATCTTTGGAATTCCGACCAGTGATCATGGTGAAGAAGATTGCTTGAAAGTTGTTGAAATTTTTCAACTATAAATGTATATTCATTCTTTTGCAACAGACCATCTTTCCATCAATCAAAAAAAAGAAAAAGAAAAATCTTGTAACCCGAATTTGAATTTTGAATGAGGGGATAATTTTCTTATTAGAATTTCTATAAAATAATTTTTATTTTTACAAACAACTTTCACTCTATCAATTTTATTTGTATAGTAACATCCACGAAACGAAGTCAAATAAACTGATTGTTAGTGGATCTAATATGGAAACAATATGAGAACAATTTTAAATAATTGAATTCTTAATCGGGGATTTTAAGGTTTTTTACCCAGTCACGAAGGAAGTTAAATATATATTGAATGGAACGTCGGTTTCTTTCTTTTTTTTAATATCGTTAACAAGTTTAAGAGAGTCGGGAATGGAGCCAAGGCGCTAAACTAAACTATTTTTTAATTAAGACTTTCAAGTAACTTAATTCAACAAAATTAGATTTCAACTACTTTTGCTTGTCCGTTATTGAGTTCCTTAAGGTGTAGAATTTTTTTTTCTTGTAATTTGATCAGAGACGACCAGTTAGCGAGAACTTTCAGTGTCTGAGAAACTTGCCGCCAATCTGGTGTATATTGTTGGTGTACTATTGGAAAAGCTTGAGCGGTTGAGAATTTTTTTCATTCCTCCACTAAACTAAGAGAAGATACGGATCAGCATCTTAGGTCCAGGAGATAACTAAGGTATGAGAATAAATAGTTGATAGAAGAAAATAAAATAATATATGGGTCATTCCACGTCAAACGGACCAGGGGTCCCAGGTCGACCATCTCCGATTTTGTTTAAATTTTACAGGAATGTTACCTCAGGTCTTGGATGAAAATCCCAAAATTTTAATCGAAATCTTTTCAGGTTCGTCTCTATCATAAAGACAATGGGGCAGCTCCGATTTTGCAAGCTGCAAAAATCGCCAACTTCGCTCTGATCTAACTGACAACTTTAGCGGATCGAAGTTGGCGATTTAATCAAAATCGCTATTTGATGAACAATAAATTTCATTGATAGTAAAATTTAAACAAAATCGGAGATGGTCGACCTGGAACTTTTTCAAAATCTGGTCCGTTTGATATGGAATGACCCATATAATAAATAACTATAATAATAAAATGACAATGGAAGATGAGGGATTCAGTTATGGAATCGATAGATTTGTATTTTTAAAGGTCGTCGGTTTTGTTATTTGTGTAGGAGAGACATAGCCTGAGGTCCGGTAGTCTGGAATAATTTTTAAGGAAAAATCTGGCAAACCTCTTTATTCTCAAAGAAACACACTAAGAACAAATAGGCACTGTGGATGAGTTAAAGATTTTAAAACTAGAATCGTTCCAGAAAGAAGTCTTAGGTTGGAGGGAAAAAAAAGAAAATCACTTCAAGTCCATCAGGATGGTGTCTGAAGAACAAGGTGTTTTGGATAAACAATAATTTATTTAAATTTAAGGTGAGCTTCATTATTCTTTGACGATGAGCTGAAAAGTCAGACAAAAAAAAGCAATTTTAAATTTCGAGGTTTTCAACTTTTAAAACACTTCCCGTTTCTCCCGCCCATGTAGTCACACTCCGAATGGCTGCGACATCTTCTCTAACGATGAATGAAAACGATTTTTGTTAGCTTTCTCACGGAGACAAAGAGCAAAAGGTGGTTAAACGGCGTTACTGGCAATGCATTTGTGATGTGATCTTAAACGCAGCATTAAAGACAATAATTGCGCAGAGGAATATCTTTTTCAACAGACCTTTCACCTCCACTGAAATATGTGAAGGACCCCACTCCACTCCGGTTGAAATCAGTTCTAGAGTAGATTTCTCTTTAATCAAGTTTTCAGTACCTCGCAAGACTTCACCTCGTGTACCTGTCAGTTGTGTGCAAGTCTCCGTCGAAAATATTTTGCGCATGGTTCGTGATTTCGATTTGCAATGACTGCCGCGGAAAAGTCTTGAGACCAGAAAAATAATCGGTCACGTTTTGTGATTCGATGGGGTCCCCATTTTATGTCGGGTTTTGTCGGGAGTGTTACGTCAATAAGGTAATTTCAGTTTGTTTTTGAGTGTTTTTGAATTATTATAGTTCGTCTGTATAGTTTGATAAGTGAAATTACTCCTCTCTATCGGATAAATATATTGTTGTTTATAATTTATGTGAGTATAAAACTCATTTGATATGAACTAGATTTTTTAAAAATTTAATTTGACTCAAAAAGGAGTGAAAGGCTTTACGACTATAGAACATTGTTTTCCTCAAAGATTCTTAAAATCTTACAGCAACATTATTTTAATTTTTTTTAAATCCCTAAATTTAAATTTAAATAACAAATTTAAGACCTAAACATTGATATTAGACTTCAAATTCGAACACGATAGATGCTGTGGTTAAATCCAAATTTCCAAACACATATTTTATACCTAAAGTTATTATCTTAAAACTAACCACACACTGAGCCAGTTTGACTCATTTAATTTTATGATAATATAAATATTTTATATACGTTGGTTTCAATCATGTCAAACTATCATACTTTATTACTATCAATTATGTCAAAAAAACGATTTGTTATATGAGTCAAACTGACTCTCATTATTGAGGAGGATGGATTAGTAATTTATAATCAATAAGCAGTACATAATTTAATGAAGAGTTTATTTGTTTACTTCATAAATATTACACACTTTCGCGAATATCTTGTTTCGTGAGTTATACTAATACGAACAGAAATCGATCTAACCAGTACCTATATAATCATCATCCATAAATGTAGCGTTAACGATTTATTGTCTGTTGTGTTGGTGTTATTCTGGTTACAAAGTTCCTAATTTTAACGAATTTGGCAAAATAGTCTTTAGGAAATCCCTGAACCATCGTATAAAAAGTGAAAATATAATCTGGGCTTTATCAAAACCTTGCTAACATATCGCGAACTTTTCAAAAAGTTTTGACTGACAAGATGAGATTGTCATCATGAGTTTCGAGCTGCGGACGTTCATTAATTTAAATACATAATTTCACACAGCCTTACCAAATAAAGTCAAGAACCCAAATCGGAACGAGATTTCGCCAACGAGATTCAGTAGAGATTTCTATCCGTTAGAGATCTACCCAAAAGAACCTCCTGAAGACCTTGGCCGAAATAATTAATTATAAAATGGTGGTTTATTGAACTTTTGGGTGGAACTTGAAGCAATTAATCAAACTTAATCCTTTAAATGTTGTTTTTATTATTTAATTATTTTCATTCTTGTCTTTTATTTTCGGCTATATAAGAGCACAGAGCATAACGAGTTAGAAGCAGTGAGAAAATTCTTAAATCGATTGTAAGTCAGTTTTTGGTTTTTTAAATTTTATTTTATATAAAGTTGAATAAAAAGGAAAAGTGTTGTACAATTATTTATTTTCTAGAAAGTCGGTTACAAACTTGTTTCGGATAAAACAAAACAAAAATCATCAGAAAGTAAGACGTGGTGTCTTGTTTTGAAGGATGAGTTTCTCTTCCATGGAAAAATGCCAAAAATATTTAAAATACTCCAAGACGTCTACATTGTCCTATCCAATATTTCTTTCATTCATAACTTGTTAGTTTATTTATTTAGAGTGACTTTACCTGAGTTATAACGATCTAAGGAGCAGAAGACACAAAGAAAGACTCACCCTTGCTCTTCCCTAACGTCTTCCAAGGTCGTTGTGTTCATTCCTTCATATTTTTAACAATAAAATTGGCATCATACCTTGCTTCTTAACGGTTCTCTTTCAAGGCTTTAGATTCGCCTTTTTTTATTATATAATATTTAACACAGATAATGTTCTTCGTCGAAAAGCAGGTCTGAGGACATGGTTCTGATCACCTGGAACGCAAAACGGGAAATAAGTAATTCTGTTATGCTTATTTGCACAGTAATCACCTTAGATGTATCGGCTTTTAATCCAAGTTTACTCTAGTGAGACTGTTCGGTAGTTGAAAGTGATCGTTGTAGTGGATTCTCGCTCTGTCATGTGATGGTCACAATTGATGACTTTTTTGTATCGTCACGGGTATCATTGTTTCCTATGTTATGCAACCTTGATCCATCTCTTTATAGTAATCATTAATATTTAATTAGGGATTTCACAACGCTCATAGACAGGTATTTGTTCTAATTCAAATTTACTTGCTAATATGAATGAAGAGGAGTTTAGAAATGTTGGTGACTTTGGAGAACTAACTGTACTATTTTACTAACTGTACTCAAGTCGATATCTTTGGGAGGGAATTGGTTGTCAGCAAAAATATTGCGCGGTTGTGTAGTTTTTATTTCTAATTTCTCAGAACCAGTGCCAATGACGCAAGGAAATATATATTTCAGTATAAATATGGTGGTGGTGGTTTTAATCCCGTTTTTTGTGGGTATAACAGGATGCGGGAGGAGGATTCGAACTCACGACCATAACGTCCAAGTCAGAAACTTTAACAACTAGGCGTCCCGCATTTCAGTATAAAAATATACAGACCCTTGTGATTTAATTGTTTATTGGAACTTATAAGAAGACCTTTAATTATCTTTCCTCAAACAGGAGGATTACCAACCAAACCCATAATTGGCTAGCACTTAAGGATCGACTAACCCAAAACGCATATTTAATATAACATAAAATTTAGGTCTAACACTTAAAGTAAGATATATATCAACAATAGTATATAAAAAATATAAATAACCTTCTTACAGAGCTGGATGAGAAATTAGGAGTAAAATTTGTAAATTTTTGAGATATGACAGGTGATATGAAGTGAAGAAGGTCAGCTTTGCCTTCACATAGCTTAGTGCTTACTGGAAGTCATTTTCCAAGAGAGCTACGATAGTGTAGTGCATGTAGATAATTTTTTGATCTGACCCTACAAGAATCAGAACTATAAATCATTTTGTTTGTAAGAATTTGTCTGTCATACACTTAACCCTACACCCTTGTCTTACATTTTGCTAATTCCTTTAACTTATCTAAAAGTTGTTCTTTGATCAGAGAGACAAATCTAAAGATGACAAGGTTGGAGATAAACATTTGAAATGAAATATGTTGAACTATCGGAATCTATAAGTATAAAAAAATTCTTGGACTAATATGTCTATGACCTTCGTAAGTGGTCAGTAACTTATTATTGATAAGTCGTTTTTTGTCTTAACAGGACTACAGACAACTTTTCCTTTCAAATACCTCCACGGATGTTCGCTTTGCTTTATTTAGTTATGAGGTGTGAAGTATAGAGGTCCATGATGTCATCCTTTTTTTTCCTTGAGAACAAGTTTAAAGACAATCCTTCCGCATTCGGTAGTTAAAAATATAAAAAGGCATCACCAAGTGAATAGTAACACCATTTTCGTTGAAAATTCGAAAGTAGTTAAGAGAAATATAGAAAACGAAAGTAACGGCCTCCATATTTATACTTTTTCGACGGTACTGTATTTAGCGAATGAATTTGTTTTTTACAAATGGATGCAAATTAGTAATGTATTCGATAAACTATTTATTAGGTTTAAAGAAGAGAGGTTTTGAAAATTTAAGGGTTGTAACAGTTTTATTGCTGCATGTTTATGACTCAGTCATTACACCCTGAGGATAAAGAGAAACCAATTCGTTCTACATTCACTTGCCTTGCGTTCTTTTAAACACTTGTTAAAGAACTTCTTTAGTTTTTTCAAGGCTAATTATATTACACGTCTCTCTTGAGGCTGTTTACTGTCAATAAAGAACTTTAAAATTTTGGTGCTGTTGTTAGTCGTTTTGGTGCTTTGGTTTCTTCGTTTTAACATCAGCCCTTTCGGTGTCTTTCTTTCTTTTGAATCCTCCACCTCTTCGTACGCTTCTACTGTTTTTTTTCTTACCTTTCACTCGTTTTCAGTTTTAGTTTTTTTGGAAGGTCAAGTTTGTTATCATTTTTGGATTATCGTGCTTTATAGATCTTAATGGGTTGGGTTGGGCCCCTTTTCGACTTCCAGTTTCGTGTTTTATAAATATTTCGCCATCCAATTTGTTGATTTGAGGTCTATGAACGAATCCCGAATTATCATTTTACCCTTCAAGTTGTTAAAATGTGCATTATTTATGAAATGAGATATTGATACGTCTTTCCTGGTTTAAATAAAAATTATTTGGCACCTGCCAACCAGTATATTTCAGTTTTCTTGTTAAGAGAATTCTCGGACATCCGACACAACAATTTATTTGGGTTTCCTCAAACCTTCTTTGAGGGACTTGGGTTTCGTCATGTCATTCGAGTATTGGCACGTACAGTCTTTGTTGTGTATCATTCTGCGTTATTCGTTTCGCTGTTGTTAGTATTAAAAGCAAATTTTGTCTCCCTCTTCCCCAACCCGACTTTATTAATTGGCAAACAATCACCGAAACTGCAAACGATTCAGTTAAAATCTTTGGGCAAGACCTTATTAGTATAATCTCTTATTTTTTAAGCTCTTTATTCGGTTCAATAACCCATACATAAAGAAACTACTGTATAACAATATTTGTCTTTTTGAAATTTTCGAGAAAGCAGTTGGAACAGAGCAGTAGTGTCTGTAAATAAATTTCACAAGAAAATGTTTTGTTTCTGAAATCAAAAAGTTCTTAGAGTTGGCGAATATTTGTTCATATTATACTGTATATTTATAAGGATTTGTTAAATTCGGTTCTGTTAAATGGCAGCTTACTTAATAATTTTATTTCAATAATGTAATGAAATTGGGGTTTTTGAAAATGTTTTCGAACCTCACTTTTTCCCTCCAATTCGAAAGGAGGCTGATATTATTATTATTATAATAATATATAGTGATTTTTAAGCAACTTTAACGCAAACCCACCTTTATTGTAATAACATTGTGTGTAAGTGAATGTTTTTAAATCACCCAAGGAGAACTAATTCATATCATTCATCCCTTTTTACTTAGTGGAAGAAATTTTGCGAAACAGTTTCATATGAAACCTTTCAAGGTCGTTTAATTCCAGAACTGAACCAAATTTATTTATGACTGCTTATGTGTTAACAACAAAACCATAACCATTTTTGTTCTTTTTCCTTCACTAACTACAGAGGTTAATTGTTTCGCAGAAAATTCATTTAGTTTTATTATTTTGAAATCCCTTTATATGGGGTGTGTAGCAAGTTAATAATTAATTTTAATAATCTGTGTTTTGACACAACTCTAACCCATTTTAACCCATAAGTTGGTGTTACTTGTTTTAATGAAATCCCGGTTCGGTTTTTTCCTCTAATTTCTAAAATTTTTATTTATTTATTTATTAAAATAGTAAACAGCACCTCTTATCACCTTGGTACTCAAGCTTTTTCCTTCCCGGGCCAAATTTCCATTGTGACTGGGCCACAGGACTTATCAAAAAGTCCGGCTTTCGACGCATACAGTCCACCCTCAGGGCATCATCTGTATGTAAATTTGACAGTCTGTTTCTGTATATTGCCTCATAAAGATATGTTGAGGTAAACAATTTTAGCAGTTTCTGAGGAGAAGAACATTTTAGTACTGGTCAGCCACAGTGTCCCAGAGTTAACAATGAGCAATTGACGTTTCACAAATTTTCACTCGATTTCCACTGAGACACTCAGCAGGGCTTGGTGGACCGCAGTTTAAGTATTATGAGTATTTAAATTTTCGTGGCAATTATTTAAATTTTTTGTAAATAAGAGATTTCTCCCATTTTTCTAAAATATCGACGCGGCGTAAAAGCCAAAAATTATTTATAAAAAAGCATCCCTATTGCTTGGTGTTTGTTTTGTTAATAAGTATAATTAATTTAACTTTAAATTTTTACCTAAAGCATATAGGTTGTTGGTATGTAGAGAAAATTCTCACACTCGAATCGATTTTCAGACGTAGTATATTAATATACAACACTTTACAAACCTATAAACTATTTTGGACTAAAAGTTAATGTTAAGTCTAATTAATTTTACCCACGTAGTGATTGAGATTAGGTTATAAGCTCTGTCTGAGTTTGAAGCATTTCTTATAATTATTTATTTCTTTATGTAACCACTACAACTAGTTTTTCTAACCACTAAAAAATTAAAGAAAACTTCATGTTGGAGTATATTCTAATACAATTTATAGTAGAAGTGATTTTCAAGATTATGGACTGGGAATTTATACTGAAGACAACTACTATACTAGTAGGTACTACCAGATAAACGGTTAATAGAGAGTATGGTAAAATTTCCCAGGAGCAATTTATTTCATAATTAATGCACACTATCATATAGGTTTCATTTCATAAATTTGTCAGACTGTTATGAGTAACCTATTTCTTTAGCTATTTATTTATTTATTTATTTTTCCAGCCAATTTCTTGACGTTACTCTCGTTTTTATATAATCACAACCGGGTCTCTGTGTTTTATGGGGTTTTCGAGTAATTTTGATTGTGGAAAGTTTATTCGAAATCGGTTCATACGTTTTTGAGTTATGTTAGCACACTCATAACAAACACACGTTCTTTTGTCTTCTTACGTGCGTACACTCTGAGGTACGAAATATAAAAGAAAAAAAAATTGTTTTCTTGTACGTGATTTAGTTTAGAGAATGAAATAAAAAGTTTAGACAGAATGACCCACATTTTATTTTAAAAATCATCTTCGTAGAATTTCCCTTTTCATTTTTGGTAAATCATGCCCCGCAAGTTACATAATGATAACCCCGACTCTTTTGTAAAAATTCTGGTTGTTTAAAAATCTTACAAAATTAGTCCTCAAAACATAATCAAAGCAACCGCCGGCAGAATTTAATAAAATCTCCAGACTCTTGCCCTTCCGTAGGGTCGTTAAGAAAAAACGACGAAATTTTATGTCTTAAAAAGCCATTTGCCGGTCGCGACTTGCCAGGAGATAAACTATCTTACGATTACGAGTAAACGGTCTTTGAAATATCACAAGGTGGCCATGAATCGTTTTACGATTTTATTTAAATGATTTCAGTTTTGAAGAAATAAAGTAATCCTGCCTATGAAAATAGGGGGCCTTAGGTTATGAACAAGTCATGAAAATTTCAACATTAAAACCATTTTCTCGTTTTGATTTATGCAATAATACCATCCGACACAGCCATTGTGACTATCAACAAATCCCTTTTTTGTCCATCGGCTGAACTTTCTAAAAGATTTTCATTTTTCATTGAAACTCATATTCGTTTCTCTTATAAACTATCGAGCCCATGTCATGTTTAATTAAATCGAATTTGTGTGTTGTGTTTGTAGTACATACAACTGACTAATATTCTGAGTTTTGAGAGTTTTGCGGGTGTCACGTTAGTTTTGCTATTAATATTTTATTTGATAATATAATATAATAGTTGTCCTCTATTTCGCCCGTAGGCATTCGAGGGTGTATAACACAATACAGTTCGGTATATTATGGTACAGAATATGAACAATACACTAAACTAGTCATTGGATTAATGTTTCGGCTTTAGCCTTCAGACAGCCTCGAGAATCTTTATGCCTGTGTTAGAGGAAAAAAAAAAGTTAGTAGCTGGGATGAAGGATAAGTGGATGACAAGTAGATTAATTAAATAAGGAGTAAATATAAATGGTATGAGTGCATAAGAAATAAATAACAGTTGTATGAATGGATAGATAATGGGTAGATGTGTATAATTAATTGGATAACAAATAAATGTATAATTAAAGGACAGTGTAAATAAATAATAACGAATAAGTATGAATTTTATTTGATATTACTCCGCTCGAATAAAATTTTGCTCTTTAGACTTTTCGCTGTAAGAAACATAAAAAAATTTTTTTATTCTCAATTTTCAATACAATGAACATGATTTTGACAATGACGTGTAGATTATCAAAGCAGTGTAAGCGTCGTTTATCTCAAATTCTCTAAATCGGATTTAATACATAAATAACCTACGATTACTTTTATTGAAACACTTTATAAGATGTATGGGTATTTACTAAATCATATCAAAAGACAGATTGTCACTGCAGTTTGCATCTGATTCATGCATATTACGAATGGAAGCGCTGAACTGCTTTATACATTACAGCTTCCATCTGTTGTACAAGGTAGCCAGATTATACGCTCTAATGCATGAGCTTTAGGTTATCAATCTCCCCGTAATTGATACGCAAAACGCTTTTATAGACTTTATTCACCGATTATAGTCAAGTTGAGTACAGTGGTACCTTGATATACGAATTTAATTCGTTCTGTGATTATCATCGTATGTCAAAAAAATTGTGGGAGGAAAGCTGAGCGAACGTTTTGCCATTTAGGGATCACCTATGCAATTATCGCACATCCCAAATTTGTATCTCAAATTTGTCGTCGTATGTCGAGGTGTAAATTTTCGAATATTTCATGTCGTATCTCAAAAAATTCGTATGTTAGGACATTCATACCTCAAGGTACCACTGTACTCGCATTGCTTTAATATAAAAGTAAATAGTATTTTATATTATTTTTATGTACTTCATATTTATTAATTTTCGTTCGATATGGTCAAACAACTTTCCTATCAGCAAATATCACAGCACGCCACTGGTAAATAATGTTGTATTCATTCAAAATCACCTCAAAACTACGGAAAATGGCGTTACTACTTCCTGAATAGTTCTCTGAACTTTTAACTAAAACTGTACATCAGGCTATCATTATTGAAGTTAAACCTCTCTTTACATTAATAAGTGTGATTAAAAAATTAATAAGCGAACTACCGGCAATACTGATAATTTAATTTTGTAAAAGTCAAAATTTTACATTTTCATCTTTCCTTAAAACAGCAAAATATTATTTCCATTAAACATATGTCAGAAACTTTTTATTAAAAAGTTATGTAACAAAAAAATAAACACAACTTCCTTGGTTCTGTTAGCTAATTAATCGATTTTTCTTTTCTCAGAGATCCAGTAAAGGAATAAACATGTGCAAGACTACACGATAAATTATAAAAATGGCAGAAGACATAACGCCTCAGAATTCCGTTATCGAATCCGATCATTCTCGATCATCTGAAGTCGCTCTCATAGAGAAATATTTTCCGGAAGTCAGGAATTTTTGTGCGAGCGATCGAGACAGAAAATATTCAAGAAAGTATAATGTGACGGAGGATCAAATAATAGAGGAGAGAAACTCTTTCAACTGGATATCTGATCAAGATCACGGTGATTTAAAAAAGAGCAAAGTCAAAAAAAATTCTCACATACACACGGATCCCACAATGTCGACGTTAGAGAGCGATAAAACTTCTTCCAGCTGCACAGCAAGCGATTTCACAAACAATATTTACACCAAAAATGGTTACATACGTGGCACTAATGACAAAAAGTGCGGTCACGGTTTAAGTCCAAATCCGTTGAAATACAACGAGTTCAGCAGTTTGATGTCGTCTCTCGGAACAGGGACCAGCTTTCCCGTTGAAGTCAAACTAGATAACAAAGATTCGAGGAAGGAAAATGAGAGGAGACACTGGCTAGATGAGGAGAACAGCATTTTCATTATTTTGGGCGGAATCCAAATGATGCTGGGTATTCTGATGGCCGTGTTTGGAGTTTTGGTCATTGCTCACGACTCGAGTCTATCAGAAGCGGGAAGTGGGCTCTGGGGTGGAGCTGTCGCCATGTTTTCTGGTGAGTTTCTCAATTTTCGAGTAGTTTTTTGTCAAAATCCCTTTTTAAATTATCAGATAAGTTAAATTTTTATAAGTTGTAGTCAAATAACCTATTACAAAATACCTGGTTTATCCTTAATTGCGGTCTTCGTTAAGCTAATTCCGAAGATGTTAATTTGATAGTCTTAAAAGTTCACTTTCAAAGCTTACAACAAAGCTATGAACAAATTACGAAATGGCGAGCATTATTACTATCTTATGGGTGGTGAGTAACCCGAGGCGTAAATGAAAAGTGTGAAACACTGACTGTTTATTCACAAGATTAAGATTCACCGCTGTTCGTTATTCATAAAGTGCTCGCCGAGAACTTTCTAGCGATTCTCTAATTTGTTCTCGCTCGCTTATATACCGTTAATTAGTTGTCAAGGCTTGTTTTAAACTTTAATAGAGTATTACAAAACATTACTTACGAAACCTATTTATAAAATATGACCTTTTTAATAAATTTTTTTTTGAAAACAGTAACCAAGCTAATAACCCAATCCCATGGTGGAAACACAAATAGAAACCTTTTAGAAAAGGTCATTGAAGGTACTTAGCGCGGGTAGTATCGATTTTTATCACTTGATCTGTTTCGTTTTGTTCTAAATAAAACTACAACAATGGTGCACAGTCATTGAATGATTCATAAATCCATTTTGCTTTGTTAATGCCATTTATTGGTAATGTAATCAGGTCTGATGGGCATATTGGCCGGTTTCAAAGGATGTTATTCCAGTGAGAAACACTTAGCCAAAGCCTCGCGCACGCTTCTAACTATATTCCTAGCTCTCTGTCTGGTTTCTTTTGCCTTGAGCAACCTCGTCGTCGTTTTAACTTCTACTGGACTTATTCGAGACGTACAAAGATCGAAGGTCAGTAATCATTTATCACTTTCTTTCATTCTCTCCATCGTTTTCATGCGATTTTCGAAAGTGTTTCTCTTCTAATCCGTTTGAATTTTTTTTCCCTCCATTTTTAGAACGCTAATGAAGCGAATGCAGAAGAAAGCTTTATGAACTGGCCACCTGTACTTGCCGACGTGGGACTTATTCTAGCTTCAGCTTTACAGTGCATCGCAGCCGTGTGCTCGGGCTATAAATGCTACAAAAAAGTGTGCCCTTGTTTAAAGAATGACTATCACAGCAGGTTGTCTGAAGCAGATTCTCACAACGAAAAGTAATTATAAGATTTCTACTTCCATTTAGATTTTAAGCAAATTTTAAATATCTATTTACGGTCAAGTTATGCAAGCAAATCTTTTCACGCATTTCTGAAACCGAAACGAAAATGCTTGCTTACGCTCACGAGTTTTTTGTTTTAAATTGTTCAGCCATAGTACTAATATCACTTTTCAGGTATACAATAGAAAACAAAGAGCGATTGGTAAATCACTGGCTGGGACAGCAGCTTTGCATACCCACCAAGAAGGGTAAATGTGAGAGACAAGACAATTTAATGCCTTGGGGAACTCCGAACATTGTCCTGTTGCCACCACCACCTCCGGTAAGTTTAAAGAAAAGTTATAGTTAAGGCTCATTTTTATAGTCGGTAGTAATACAGATCTGTAGACACTGATGTGGTAATTAAAAACTATTAACTTCAGCATAAATAAGTTAGGTCTTGCCGGTACAAGTGATATAGAGAGCTTAAAATGATGTTTTAGAGTAGCATTTCTAAACAAAAGCAAATCTCAAAATAAACTTTTATTTCACAAGTTTGAACCTCCCACCGTGAGGAAGAAAGGGAAGTAGACGCCCGCGAAAATGTCGATGACCACTTTTACTTTCAATCTCGTTTCTTTCAGTCTCCTACCGGAACAGAGTGTTTAAGAAACGAGTTTTCTACGACATGGAATCACCTTGAAATGAACACATAATAAGCCACATTTGCTGGCCTCCTCTAGAAAGTGGTCGCTTTATGGCGATAAATTTCACTTTCGTTTTCTCGTTTAAATATAGCAAACACTTTTTTTGAAGATTTCACGTAATTATACGAATTGATTTGTTGGGATTTCTTCTCAGTCGGTTACGTAACGAGGAAAGTAAATAAAAAAACTCAGTCAGGTTGAAAGAAAAATAATTGCTAAGAAAACTCTCGGACTGTCCTGGCCAATTAGAAGATTACTAATTCAATTTCCGTTATTCGATTGAGTTATTTGGCAACGACATGAGGCATCCATCCGATTCCGGAAATACATATTGCATGTGTTATCGATAATAAAAGTTTTGATAGAATTAAATAAATGATGATGGCGGGATATCTGCCTGTAAATTAAATAAATAGTCAAATCAATTAATTTTTGTTTTCAGATGATAACAAACGGACAAATCCCCATTTTGACTTTCCTTCAATCTCCTTCATCGGTTTTTGGCTCTTCCGTTTGTGGACACATGTACTCAGGATCGACTACCTGCTGTTGTCGCCATGATAACAGGTACATTCCCAATGCTCATCCAATGGTTCACGAAAGAAGAGTTTCTCGAAGGATTAATTACATTCAACCCGATACCAAGGTAATTATTTGTTCTTCCATCAAAATTCAAATTCTCTTATCTTCCTAAAAAAGTCTAATTTGGAATAATAACGAACATGACTTCTCTTTTTTAGGAACCCAGCAGAAGAAGTAGAAGTAAGTCAAAGAAAGAACGACGAGCTTCTCTTCCTACAGCTGAGGAAGTGGCTAGAACATATACGGGTCTAGACAGAGAAATTGCCGAAGAATTTATAGCGATTGCTATGGATAAGGGGACAAGAAGATCGAGGAATAACAGTTTTGCTGAATATTCGGCTGAGCCATCGCGGAACGGTTTTTAAATTTTCGTTTGTTTTTTGCTCAAGCTTTATGTACCATATAATATAACGTAAAATTATAAATATAATATGTCGATTTAACGTTACCAATATTGAGGCAAGTTTATTACAACATAATTGGACTGTTAAACAATATAAACTAAAAAATGTAACACCAGAAACAATTTGAAGACTGGAACATTTGAATGGTCTTTTCACTTGCCTTTTATTAAAATATTTTTTTTATTGTTTTGTTATATAAATTTGTGTATGTTCACTGAAAACCGTTACTCGTTCGAGAATGACTAATGAAACATTATGGTGTATCATACAGAATCAAATTTCAAATAAACTTTTGTAACTTTTAGAAAAGAGAATAATAAAAAAAATATTTTGCCATATCGAATCACAAATTGTATTTCCTCCTTTTTTATCCGGGAATGATACAAAAAGCCTTTTTATTCCTCAGCACTAAGATCTAATCGTCAGCCATAACAAAGACAAAATCGTATCTGTTTGCTGACAGTTTTCTTTAGTTTTTATAATTTTTCCACCCCCAAATTTATCCGACGTTTGAGAAACATTCCATACACTACAAACTTTTCTTTGGGAAGGATAGAAAGAAGAAACGAAGAGCTTAGTGACTTGCCTTGATGTCTTTCAAAACATACCATTTTACCAAATAATTACTAATTTCAGACAAAATTAGGGTGGCATTTAGTTGACATTGACTTCCATTTATAGTAAAATGACCGTTTCATGAATAATTTATCTGACATTCATTTCGATTAATAGGCCTATCCTCAAGCTCAAAGGTCATTTCATAAATAATGCACACTACTGTGAATAAATCATTTCACAAGTATTGCACAAATATCAGTCATTTAATGAGAAATTACCGATTTTTTGAAACGAAGTCTTCCTGACAGTGTCCATTAGGTTTTATCGTAAGCTACAACTCGACTGTATTAATTAGTCCCAAATAAAAGTTTTACCATTGCCATTCAAATATTGAGGTAATATTTATAGTAAATTACAGCAGATTTTCAATTAATCAATTTTCCAACACTATAGTTATCTGCCCGAAATCACGTAAAATCAAATGAACTTTCAGCCTTGTGCAATATGATTTAATTTAGCTCCCTTTCAACAAGAAATAATAGTCTTTCTCTTGGATTTAATTATAAAGCTACCATTTGCTATAGGATTGAATAAGTCATCGCATACCATCACGAAAAAAAAATTTGGAAATGAGTGGAGAGATCTGAAATTTTCAATCAAGGGAACCTAAAATTTGGTTAAATTAGTTTTTAATTGGGAAGTGGACAGTGGCGCCATCTTCATGTTGGATTAGTTTTTAATTCTGCGCAACATCATGCGCTGAACGTCGATTTGAAGGATAGTTTCAAAATGGTGTCCGTCGCTAGTATGTGTTGTAAGTGTACATCTTAACATTTTCGGATTGTTTTTATTTAATGGTAGGTTGGTTTACTTAAGAGTGAAGAAATTCCATTTTTTATTGCCAAATAATCAAATTGACAGAAAGGCGAATAGTCTTTCTCTCTACTTTTCTCTATTATTTTCTTAACGTCAAAGTACGTCTGATCTTTTCCGTTTATTGACGACTTATTGTTTACTGTGTACGAAACAAAAAGACGACCTTTAGCGCATATTAATCTTTTCCTTATCTTTTCCGTTAAATTTAAGCTTTAACCCCGTGATTCATTTTGAGAAAAAAACAGCCCAACACTAATAGTTTACAATCGTAAATGGGTTTTTTAGTGACACGTTAATATGCTCTAATATCACGTCTTAGTTTTTTTTCATCTGGCTAAGTTTTTTTGGTAATCGAACCTTTTTCCTCCTTATTTTTGAGAGAAATCGGTTTTGTTGAGGGCATTTCAAGTCAGCGGTATTCTGGCAGAAAGAAGGATGACTTAAAGCAAACGCCAGAGAAGTAAAAGAAAGGGCGGTGTCGCGCGTACTACATGAGTACAGAAATCAATGGGCTACGCTTTGACACTTTGAGTTTGGATATGGCGGGATGTATTCCCGGTAATATCGCGTCCCAACTTGAAAATATTAATTTTTCCTTAATGCAGGGTTGCAATTAAGGGTATGATTCAGGCTTGATAAAGAAAGTGATTGGATGTCAAACATTTTTATTTATTTATGTTTAGGGGATGTTTTTCCGTGGATTTTTAAAAGCTAGTAGCAAAAGTTTGGGGTGAAAATAATTCTTTTCTGTATATTTGATACTTTTGACATTTGGATTTTCTTCCCGGTTAGCTTAAATCAGGGGTTGGTAACTTTCTGTCGTTTTCTAAAGAAAAATTTTTTTTAAGCGGGTCACAAATCGTATATACCTTATGTGGTATGTAGGTTAAAGAGGCTGTTTCTTAATCAAATATAAATATTATTAAAAATCAATTAAAGAAAAATAGATTTAAGTTTTAATTTTATTTACTTGCTTAGTTATACATAAACAGAATTATTTGTTTGAAAACTTATATAGCTTAGTGGGCCGTAGAAGAAACATTTAACGGACCATCAGAACTTAATAAACCTTAAGTAGCGGTAGTAATAATACATTTTATGCCTCAACTTGATAACCTTTAGTAGGATTTAAGCCAACGGTTTTTCTCATTACCTCAAGTCTATTCGATTTCAAATTCTTCGAGATTTTAATTCTTACCTTAAGGGAAACAAACTTGTCGCCAAATTAAATAGCCAGGTTTTGCAAGAATGAAAAAAAATTCGAATGTCAGACTTCGGTTTTTAAGAAAGTAAAATGTAAGACCATATATAGTAAACGTTGTTAACATATTCTAAATATTATTATCTCTCTCTCTCTCTCTGTGATTAAATAAATTGTGTTGCATTAGTTTGTTAAACCCACGAATCCGTTGGAGAATCTGATTCCATGGAATAGTGACTGTTAGGCTATGAAGACGCGTTTAATGTCAATTGAAGAGCATGAGTCGGAAATAAGGAATTAACTCCTCATTTCAGCCTTTAAACAAAATCAAGAGCAACTAGTTTAGTATTTGGGTCATTACACTTAGTTAAATTCGGCTGGGGGAAAGGTGTAACCGATTTTTTTCCTTTTAACTTTCCATGCACTTTAAATGTTACTCAAATGTCCGACACAAGCAAGTTTTGAAATGTTCGCAGATATCACTACCAATGTTGGCTATCATGCCGCTGCGTGACACATTTTTTTAGAAGATAAGAGGAGTTGTTCTTAATTTTTCCCTGACGTTTCGCATACTGTGAGATGTTGTAGGCATCCTCTCACTAGAAAACCGATGTGTAGGTAGCAGCTAACATCCAGATTCCACCTGGATTCAAATAAGAATAAAAAATTTTAATTACAAGGGTCCTTTGAAAAAGAAAAAAATTTGCGGGTAATTTAATCAGTTCTGGAATAATCCAAAAATAAAACAAAATCGACTGGCAAAGGGCAAAACAGGCGTGGGATCACTGACCTTTTTAAAAAAAAATCAGGGACACGGAGAGGTTAAAAACGAGTGCAATTATTCTTAATTAATAGAACGCGAAGAAATTTAACTTTTAATTTATTGAACCGTCAAAACACTTTATTTTGAGTGAGAACACTGCCAGACGAAACAGATGAATGATATGAAGGAAGAAAAAATTAATATTATTCCCTCGGTTTAAGGTGAGATTTTCAAAGGATGGAATATCTGAGATTGGGAACCGTTGCTAAGGCAACCCTCGGCGTCCCCGTTCGATATTTTCTGCTAGAGAAGGGATACAGCGACCTTATCCATTGTCGAAATCCATCATTTTTGATCCTTTTTATACAAAATAGAGAAGCGTAAAGTCATACCTAGACTTGGGGTAGCTAGCCGGCCTGCAGCTGGGTTACAAATGTGCAGGGTAGATGAAAAATATGACAATAAAGATTTCAGTTAAACAACAAATAATACTTCTATTTTTATTGCAATTGCCGCTTTGTCAGATTTTCTTTTGTGTGAAATGTACAAATTCTCAACGGTTTCTTTTATTACGGTTTGGGTTTTCATTCAGATATGTTTGTCTGTTTTGAACGTACTGCAGGCCAATAATTTTTTACTCTGTTAACTCAAACTTAGACAAAATCTAGGTATACTGTCATCACGAATTTATTTGTGTTTTTTTGAAAACTGATTTTATATGAGAATAATGGTCATAACTCATTATTGGATGTACTAACTTCTGTACCAACAATTTCTTAGGTACAGAGGTCACGCTTAGGTGTGAAGTGCTCTTGAACTATAAATTAATGATTTTACTCCGTAAGCAACTTGTTGCTTCATTCACACGTTATTTTTCTTTGCTCCTGAGACGTTTGTCTTTAAATTCTACGATCAGAATTAAAATTTTAAACACAAATTTATAAACAACAGAAACACATGCTGTCTGCCGAGCCTATACTAAAGGGATCTGGTAATAGATAACCTATCTCGTGCTTTATACACACACACACGCTTTGGATACTTTCATAACTTTTTCTTAATGTTTCTCTCTTCGTTAGTAAAAGGTTAATTAAATCGACATCCATAATCAGTGACGTTATCAGTTTCGTAAAGTGGTGTTGTGTTCGATTTAAAAGAGTTATAAAAGTCTTGTGCATCAGGGCCAGCAAATGAAGTCTTTCTCACCCCAAGCTGTCCCCTTAGGTCTCAGTTCGACATTCTCGGCATTCAAGGATAGGCCTCGTTTAACTTTTAATTTTTTCTTTGTGTTCTAAAATTAAAACTTTGAATTAGGGGTGATGAAAAAGAAAGAGAAGTATAAAGAAACTCCGGTCGGGCATGACTTGTACGTTTTAAGCGGATACAAATATAGGGAGAATAATTTATTGGTGGATTTAAATTAAGTCGGGTCGTTTTGCTCGAACAGTCGTAAATTCATTTGTTTGTCTGCATTAAAAGTGACGTTTTTGGCGAAGTATACTCATTCTAAATCCAACACATAAACGTATCGTATCGACTGAGGGGAAATCGAAAGTATAAACATGATTTGAATGTGAATATGGGGAATGAAATCATTCGAGTTAAAAATCCCGGTCCGATCGTCGAGGCTATCCCTTTTTTAGTCTTAAAAATCCCAAATTGGAAAACGTTGTTTGTTTCGCCGATTGGCATCAATCCAGGATATTGCTCGGGAAATGTTCTTTTCCTTCCAAGATTTTCCAGAATTCCTAATTTTCAGTCTCCAAAGAGAGGAAAAGGCAAAATCAATAAAATTTATTTAAATCCAAACTTAAGAACTGATATCGTATCAGAGGATTTACAATTTTTATTTATTGTTACATCAATTCATTTGTATGGGTTGTTAGTAATTGGCTGAGGAAGTGACTTGAAGAATGAACAAAACTCAAATCTGATATTCGTAGTTTTGGCTTTATTCAATCATTTCGATAATTTGTTTGCAGGGTGTGTTAAAAGGGGCGCTATGGATTGTAACATTTAGTAGTTAAAGAAAAATGGAGCCTGATCAGTACAAACCCCCCGTTTTGGCCAAACTTTTCCATAGGTTACCACATTTCAATGTAACACTACATTTTGTCAATGCGACATTTGCGCCTGAGAGCGAAATCTATCTCGAGGTAAGTCACAATAAATTAATTTGACGGAAAATTTTGAGTTTCTGGTAATTTCAAGAAGACTATTGTCAGAACGATTGATGGTCAAGTTTTTAGTGTTGAAAAATAAATGAAAAGCGAGTGCTGACATTGTAGAGAAGACACAAAGTTGATTCAGAAGCCATAGACTTTTTAAAATCATTTTTTGAAAATTGTTGACTTAAAATGAAAGCCAAGGGGAGATGATTGTTATGAACTTCATTGATTAATTCCTTTAGAAATCATTGATTGAACAATTGATTTGATTTATATGCATATTTGAAATTAAGAAAAAATTATTTGAATTAAAGGGCATCCGTATTAAGATTAATGAACGTGTCAAGTATGGGGTTGGTGGAAAGAAAAAGGAAGGACTTGTGGTCTTTTGCTAAATTTTGCTCGCTTGTAATAAATTATTAAGCATTAGTATGATTTTTAATTGTTGTATGTTTTTTATTACTTTTGCTTTCAGTCTATAGGTATTTTAGCATCTATTCCAGCAGCATGGTTAATATTGACTTTCTTCGTGCTCTTTATATATCTTCTAACAAGATGCTGTGATAGAAAGCCTAGGCCAAAACACAGTATTAGTTTACTCAAATGGACTTTGAGTATTTTTGCACTTTTGTGCTGGTAAGTTATAAAATTATGAGATTCGTTTTATTATAAATATTTTCAGTGTTTCCGGTTTTATTAATAGTTATTTTTTATTTTAGCGGTTCTATAGGCGTTGGGCTGTATGGTAACGATGATGTTCACAACGCCGCCGTACACTTTTTGACAGCCATCAAAGCAGTAAATGAGAAAATTTTAGCTGTCAAAAATCAGGTAATAAATAATTTTTTTAATTAATTTTCTAACGCATTTCACAGAATGAAAGCGTATCAATAAGCTCATGTGGTTTGGAAAACTGACAGCTTATTGAATTAGTGACTTGAATTATTGCTTTCGTTGAGTATATTCAACCGTAGTTGGTGTTACTTCTTCTCACTAACTGCTAATTGAGTTTTTGAAATTCATTTGCAGACGGGTACCATAGAGTCTACTCTTCAGCTAAAAGTAAAACCTCTGTTAACCGAACTCAGCGATATTTTCGATGATCCCGTGTCCAATCAAACCGCACGAGCCATGTTGCTCGTGGGACTTAATGCTGTTGTAGGTAACACATCATCAGCGTTGACCAGTTCGCAAGAAATAAGCCGACCTCTTCAGGGAATCAAATTGGACACCATCATTAAATATGTTCAATTGGGAGAAACGATAAGGTGAGTGAAAAGTTTCTACTAAAAAGGGAATTCACTTTGTAGGATGGTAATACTAAGACTGATTATTATCTTTTTGCAGATGGCCGGCCACAATGGGTGTACTGAGTTTGTTGCTAGTGTTTTGCGTGGTATTATTGTTCGGAGTTGCACGACACTCTAGATGTTGTTTAATTACGTAAGTTTGAGAAGTCTTCGCTAAAACCTAATTTATAATCGTCTATGTGGCGTGCAATCGCAATCCTTCAAACCATTTTGTGATTAGATACCTGGTAATTAAAAAAATAAATATTTAATTTTTCAGGTTTTCGGTTTTTGGTCTGTTTGCCATCATTATTAATTGGACATTTGCCTCGGTTTACCTTGCCATTTCCGTCTCACTTGGAGATTTGTGCGTCGCACCTGAAGATTTTCTTCGTCATGTGTCTCCAAGCACTTTACAGGTAATTATTATTATTTGAGATTGAAGAGACAAAAAAGAAATGTTAACTATAAATTGTTTTTTGTATTTAATTACAGGTAGAAGTATTGAAGTATTACATGCGTTGCGAGCCATCCCATATGAATCCTTTTACTCAAAGACTTCGTGAAGCTCAACGTGGAGTTGACGCCATGACTGCAAACCTTGGCGTCGTTGCCAAATTAGCAGAACAATTGTATCATAAGAGTGACCTGCATCCTAGGCTGGATATCCTTACCAAAGATATAAACTTGGCAGATAAGTAAGTGTTCTCATATGTGAAATTAATTTTCATTAATTATTGACCAAGTCACAAATTATTAAATGTTATGGTGTACACTTCTTTTAGGCTTGTGTCTAGTCTGGCTGCTTTATTGGACTGCAGGCCGCTACACAAACAATATCTTGAAGCGGTTCGAAGTGTCTGTGATCTCGGTTTGTATGGCTTGGCTTTTATGTTGTTAGCTAGTGTTACTGCCGGTTTTCTCTTTACGATCCTCGTCTGGGTGGACTCTCACACATGGATATATATTCGAAAAAGGTTTGCTAGTCTTTCTTAGTTCTCCATTTTCATTTGACTTACTTTTTCGAATGATTTTCACGGTAAATGTTTAATTGCGCTTTTTCTTCCTTCAGGAGAGATTATTTGCAAGTGGATGAACAAGATCCGTTCCTACCTCCAAGTGCTGCATCGCAGGCTATAGCAGCTCGGACACTTCGCAACCAAGGGTCGTACAACGCACCTACACATTCTGCATCATCCCTTAAACGTCTCCATCCTACCCGGAATGTAGTAGAACCGTCTCCCAGCATGTCTCATCGTTACACTCCTCTAAACCCTAATCCTTTCGCTTTGAATTTATCAAATGAAGCCAAAGACTTTCAAAAATATCTAAAAAGCACATCAAACGTCTATTACGATCCAACTATTCCCGAGACGAGAAGTAAGAGTAAAGAGGAAGATTTGGATTTTGGAAATAAGGAAGTGAATCCAGATCTTTCACCGGGTTACGATTATTACAGTTCGATTCCGGTCAATAGTAACCTTACTTCTCGACTCAGGGGCTACAATTACGGTGACAGAGAGAACGAATTTATAAATCCGGACACATCTCAATGGGTTAAGTCTCAACAGGAACAGTTATCCCAAAATTCCACATTGGAATCCACTTGGTCTCCAAAAAATTGATGGAAATTGCTCTTTTTGGTGGTTGATGAGTGAAATTTTTGAAAGGTGACCGAATTATTGTTGTAGATTCTTTCGCATAGAATCTATTTGTATAAATTCATACAGTATTGCGACTAATTGTCATTTAGGACTGTTGAACCAGTATTTTCATAATAAGTACCGGTGGTTTTTTGGTTTTGCTTTCTCTTTCTGCTAACAAGTGCCATGGAGTTTCAATAAATCGAAAAATTTGTTTCTTGAATCTCTGCTGAGTTATTGAAGGAAGAGGCTTTTGTAAATAAAATTGGATAAAGAGTGAATTTAGGTTTAATGTTCTTTGAGTTGGGTTAAGTCTTTCTCTCAGGATGCAGAATTGTATTTTTGTATTGCTGTCTCTATGTCTGAGGATTTTAATTTTTTATTATAAAATTTTTCCTTCCGTTGAAACAGTTTTAAATTTAACACTACAGAACTGTTTCTCTTTCAACAAAATTAAAATAGCTTGGGGCTCTTCATTCAGCATTTAATTAATGCCTCAATAATTATAAACAGATATAGTGGAATCGAAACCACTTATAAAATTTTCTAAAGCAAAATAGACTTTCCTGCTTTGCTAGTCGTTAGTATCCATATTAATTATTTGGATACCACCAAATACTTTGTCAGTAGTGATGGAAAAGTGCCTCTGTTGATAAATCGATTAATTGGGTTTATCAGAATAATATTATTATTATTTCTTATTAGCAATTTCAAACTTAAAATATTTTTGTAAGGAGAGCAATGAGAGGAATGACCTCTGTGGATGCCAAGGGGTTCCATGATATAGACTTCAATTTTTCATTTTTAAAGTATCTTCTTAATCGTTATGCCTATAAAGTTAAGGATTTTTGTCTCTTTTTGCCATTTTGGTTATTTTTAAGTTAGTGAGAATTAGTTTATTCGTTTTCATGCCAAATATTTTCTTGTAAAATGAGCTTTATTTTTTTAAGTTTTCTTTAATTAGTAAACAAGATGTGTGTACTTTATATGTTTTATGTGGTAATTTTAAGAGCGTGTAATTTTTTTTCTTTTTTTGTCCTTATACATACGTGCCTTTATTGGGAAATTTGATCATAACCATTCGTGAACTGTGTAACCTTGGGGATTTATTAATTTACAAATTTGGGGGCGAAATCGAGAAAGAAATTTAATGCCAACGAGTCATATTTGCGTAATCGATCGAAAGAATAGGAAACTGTTGTGCGTTTTGCGTTTATACAGATAAATTCAAAGATAAATTCCTGACTGTGTTATCACCTTTTTTTTCGCTACCGTTTCCTGCAGGCATGATTCGACGCATGCGTTTTAGTTTTGCATGAAGTGTTGCTTAACGTTATTTCAACACTAGATGAAAGGCATGGTTAAGTTTTACGTTTTTCATTAATGAGTTTAAAAAAATAAATTTGATTATTTTCAATAGTTTTTAATTTTTTGTTTTATTCCTTTTTTTGCATTTTTAAATTTCTGTTGAGTCAAGTTTGATTTTTTAACACACCGAATTCTTGCTTTTTTTTAATCTGCCAGTTTACACCAAAGGAGACGCGAACTAAAGTAGAAATTGCATGAATGATAAATTTTTGATAATGAAAATCAATTTTAGACATTTTTGGTTTGAATAATTATGTTAGAATGATTTTACTGTTTTTTAACGTGTTTTCGGAAACTCGAATCTAACTGAAACAAGCATTCAAAAAAAGAAATTTGAAATTTTGTAGAAAATTAAAAATATGAATGATTATAAATAAGTAATAAATGTTTGGTTGGTACAGAAATGGCGAGGAGAAGTCCAAGTACGGTCCCTATCGTGAGAGCAACCTCGGAGGAGGGATGCGGGGGGGGCACATCCACTCTCACCCGCACACACATTCAACACTGCCCAGAGCTCATTTGTCAGGACCCAATCATGGCCAGTACGCGACTTTAAGCAAGCAGTGCAAGACATTAGAGTCTTCAGATTTTTACTGAGAAAACGCCCCAACCCCCCAGGTAAGGAAACTGCTATATCGACTGTTGAGTGATTAAAGTTTTTAAGAAGGAACCTGAATCATACGCTTTTGTTCTTTCTAGGTATCACATATAGACGGGTCTTTTGATACCGAAATGGATTCCTACAATATATTTTCAACAAGAACAACAATGGAATCCATAGCTCCGATTACGTCCCAGGATTCATTCACTCAGGCTGTCAAGACTCCGGATAATTATCAGTCAACGATGCCCCGGAAGCGAGACAAGTCCCAAGAGTCTTTCTATTCGTTAGGTGGTAATAAATACATGGAATCTTTCCAGCAGGCCGCCCCGAAGGCGAGCACATTGAGTCGTCATCACGTGAAAACGATTGAAGTACCTCGCGTGCCTGACACATATTCGAAAACGTTGAACAGAAGCAAATCAAAAGATGGTCATTATGAACCGTTCATGTTTCGAAATCAGCAATCGCCTAGCGAACCTAAAACTCCTGGAAGTGAGGGACAGAACCTCATCTCTGACCTAAGTGAAGCGGGTTATATGATAACGGAGCTATAAATGGGGGGAAGGGGCCTTTATATACACAAAAACAACTTTTTAGATTTCCAATGAGCAAGATGAACAAGTATTAATTATTGCGTTTTAAAGAAGAGTAGATTATTTTTCTTGAGGCTCACGTACCAGCCTTCAAGATTTAAAATTAAATTTCAAATTGTTCTTAATATTCAAATAATACCACAGTATAAAACTGAAAACTTTTTGATACACCAAAGAAGTAAAAATTATTTATTAAATTTTCTTCTTAGAGATATAAGCTAATGAAAGACAATTAATTAATTAATTTTGAAGTCAAAATATTAGACCAGACTAGTTTTTTGAAGTAGTTATCATTTTTTTGTCAAAATATCCTAGTTTTAAACAAGGCTAATAATGATACTAAAGTTTCACACACCGAGAAATTATTGTATATGTACATTGATCTAAAAGACATAATGAGGTTGGATTTCCATGATGTGTTTTTCCCTTTATCTGTGTGACCACAATTCTGGATTATCTGGGAAAGATGGGTTCAGTTACAACAAAATCTCTAGTCAATAAATAACCTTGCTTGTTGGAAAAACTGTAAATTTGTTAGATGCGATAAAAAATTGAAAATTGTTTAATGCTCATTTTATAAATGTAAGATGCGAAAGAGCAAATGCCAAATTCTGTAAATATTGCAAAACAAAAAGAGTTCATCGTCCGAAATTTGAAATTCTGATAAATTACAAACCACGAATTAATATCTAAATTCTCGAACTTTCTGAATTTTCTTATTTCAGGTGATTTATATACTGTAGTAAGTTTTCATCAGATTCTTTTGAAAAACGCGTACAACTTTATTCTGGTGTTTCTTAAAATTTTTAAATGCGGTTCACTTTTTATTTAAATCGTCTCAATAAGAAAGGAACCAAATTTTTGTAAATATTTTCTTAAATTTTGTAATAAATTAGATGATTGTTTCAAGTCCTAACAGTATATTGAAGGGAAAGTAATGATGTAATAATGCTCAAATACATATGGTTCCTGGGCAAGTTCAGCCTGTCCCAACCGGCCGCTGGACGGATGACGGTCCAATGGGAAGGCGATATTTCTTTGGTGTTATTTTAACACTGGATATTACACCTTGAAAATATTTTTACACAACGGTTTTGGTTTTTTTAACACCAATGTATATCAAACAAACACGTTGAATGACCGCTGTTTTAGATATATAAGTTCTTTTTTTTATAATAATTTCTTTTCTGCACGTATTGGGAGGAACAGAAGTAATGGAACTTTATCTTGAGGTTCATTATACTGCAAGATAACTGAGCTATAAGTAATTAAACACTAGGGGTCCAAACTGATTGTGAGAAATAAATTTTATCACTCATAATAGATTTTGGCTTATAGCTTGTGATTCGCAATATGTCAGCGAAAATCTAAACAAATTACCGAATTTTGTTGAGTTTTAATTCAAATTTTTTTTAATTAGGAATTAGATGTGTGGCACCATTAGAGGTGTGTGAGGTGTTAAATGTTTGAATTGAACGTTAAATTGTAGACCAATTATTTGAGACTAATAATGCATAAATCAGCCAGAATATTCAAGGATGACATGATAAGTAGACATAACGAGAAGACTTCTGTAGCTTGCATTGAACTATATTATTGATACATATACAACCTAAGTGTCACCATAAACTTTTTTAAGTTAAACTTAGCAATAGTTCATTTTCAAAAGTATAAGTAGAAGCGAAAATGAGCTGCTACACGACAACTTCACCCATGAAAACAAAACTCAAACTCTGCAATATCTGCATATATCTGTCTTGCAGATTTTTGGCAATTATGAATGAGAAAATCCATTTACATTGAAAATGAGTCTTGTTAGTTCATAACAAAGGCTTTCCAAACTATGACTCAAAACACCACCAATCTGGCCTTACAATAAATTTAATCAAATGGTTTTTAATTAATGATCATTTATAATGTACCACAATCGACCCAATATAATTAACTATTTTAACTGTAACTAATAAATTTAAATTTATATTTATTCCAATTGTTAATGTAAATTTTTAGCAATTACTTCAAATCATTGGCTACTTAGTTCTATAAAAATTTGGCCTTTCACTCTAAGATCTTATCATTTGGAACTTAGTGGAGAAGTTAGTGTGGTACTTTAGCCCAATAATTTTGGAAAGTCGTGTTCTGAATCATCTCAATAATTTTTAGACATATTATTGATCAGTTTTTGTTCTTTTTTATCCAGTTTTTTGGTCACGTCCTCAAATACTTGGAGCTTTCTTTATCCAGGTCAACTTTATCTGGGTGTTTGGACTTAATTTCATTCAAAACTGCCGGCCAAGGTCTCATTATATCTACAGAATCTAAAAAAAAATATTTGTGGCTTGATTATATAAGTTTTAGTTTCTCTGAGTGCCAAATTTTACAAAAACTGAATGATAAACTCGACAAAATACGGTATTTTAAATAGATAACGTGAATTAAACAATTTTTATCTGCCTTCATGAAACCCTCTCTATGGGGTGTGTGTTTAAAAATTTTTTTTCAAATATTCAGTTTCTTTACCGAACTTCTGCTTTAGTAGATATTTGTTCTAATGACTTAAAACTGCTATAAATATAGTGTCAATTCATTCTAAAACGAAGTTGAATGCTTGAGACATAGGAGAATGATTTTTCTCATTGATGAAGATCTTAATTTAGTAATCAATTGATGACTGTATACTCAAGTTGTTATGTAATCACACAAGTCGATGGAAAATTTTTTTTCTCCCTTAAAATCAGTTCTATAAGGTACTTCTTTCAAAAAATTATCTTGTTCTTGAGTAAATGAATGCTCACATTACTTTTTCTGCCTGATATTTGCTTCAAAACAAAAGATAATTTAGATGAAAACAAATTAATTTTAGTTAAATTTATTTAGACATTCCTTATACACTCATAACAAGACGGAAATTGTATTTTCGGTCAAGGAATCAGTATTATTGGTTTATTTATTTACTGAAAATTTTTTTTCTTCAAACAACCTCAAATGAATATTAGTGACTGACTCTTAAAGAAGTGTAAAGGTATCAAGTGAAAATATATTTAAATCACTTTCTGGTGGTGAGAGTAGTACAAAAGCCACTGTTGGCTTCTATAAATCGGCCTATATTGTAAAACTTCGGACTTAAATAAAAAAATGTCAGTTTTATAGTTATTAATATGTAAAAAAAGAAAACTTTTGTACATGTTATTTAGGCGGTGGATTCAACTCCGGTTAGGGAAATTTGAAACAACGCCCCCGAATTATAGTTAGGAGTTTAGATGAACAGCCGAAATTATTTATAGAAAGTCAATTTTCCTTTAGATTTTCAATTAAATTGTTGGATACTGTATTTACGTTGATAGTGTGGTTCTTTCATTCTCTTTAATGACAAACAATAAACTGCTATTTGAATGAATTCGATAAAAATTTTTACATTAGTGATTATTAAGCACCAAATTTATTTGTCAGAGCTTTTGTCGAAGCCATATTATAGGGGATTTATGGTCTTAGGCTCTATTGTATCGGCCTAGGAGTTTTGTGCACGTATTTATTCTGATTTTCTAAAATCTAGCAACTGAATTTGGGAAATTATATTTTATATTGTGGTTGAGTAGCTCAATTGTAATTCTTTTTTACTGAATATAAAAAAATTTTTATTTGGTACTAAAGATTCTTCTTCTTCTTTTTTGTTATTTGTTTAAAAATGGTGTTTTGTAATTAGTTAGAGAACTGTGGAAAGGGTTAGCTCTGACGAAATAGATTTAACAATGGGATTGCCAAATGGTCAAACTTTCATGAAAGTGATATTAATTAAAAATGAGTCCACTCCTTAAATTTTGTTTCTTATGTGTGTTACCGCTAAAGTGCAGAAATCCGTGAACGTGGATATCCCTCAGGTAGTATGCAAATTGACTGGGGCTTATGGTTTCAATTAGTTGTTTCATTTCTCACTTACCTACAAGAAACATGCAATAGTTAAATAGGCGTTTCTAAACGGTTGAACTAAGTTATTTTATTTATTTATTACTAAAACAACACAACAAAAAGTTTCGAACTTTACCGATTCGAAAGCCGTTATGTGTGAATGTTATCGAGGTGAAATGCACAAAATTTGAATCCACACGTTAATGGAGCAAATCAGTTAATCTGCGGATTTCGCAGAGTGTGAAATATTCACGGATTTTGAACTATAACGGTAACATTAGCTTTGTTCTAAGTTAATTATAGCGTAAAAATTTAGCTTTATACGCGTAAAAACGTAGCCAATAATGAAAAAAAAATTGTAGATTTTGTAATTATGAATATAACTTTGAATCGGAATTAGTTTTTTATTAATATTTGACGATTTTAACGGAACGTAAAGACTTAAGGTCAGTGACAAATTCTTAAAATTCCTTCTTGGACTATGAGAATTATAAAAGTTTTATTCGATATTCTAGTTTGAAACACAAACCTCAATTTTTTTTTCTTTTTTATTAAAATTTACATTAATCCTAAATATTTAGCCATAATTTTTCAGCATTAGTGATATATTTATAATGAATTTGGCAAAATTCAGAATCAAATCTGAAAATTTTTTCTTCAGCAAATCCTATCTTAGAAATTCGTAGGAACCGTGCTAAACGTTATGTATTGTAACGTACATAACCGAAAATTTGAATTTTTCTTATTTATTAAAAAATTTAACCGAATGTTTGTTTCATAAGTATTGCACACATCTGTCAGGGAATCCTTTAATCCACACTTCCATGAATACTTGTTTTTTGTTTACTTCATTTCATAAATAATGCACACTTTTTTGGCCTTGCTTTTAGTTATTTAATTTATGAATTTATTATCATATTACTCCTTTATGGAAGCTAAAAATAAATTATTAGTTTGATAAATTTTTTAAATATTTATATGGTGTTTATAAATGTGCATTAATTTTGAAATGAATCCTTGATGAGTGTTTTATTTACGTGGATATTCATTAGAAGCTATTCATTACTCGATTTAGTATAAATCATATTGCAAGGCCACGCAGTTCGGAGAAAAAATAGTGAATTTTTGAGTGTGAACGAGTTAAACTGCATAACTCAGAATTTTTTGATCTAGATGAAAGTAGTAATTCCAGTGCAGTGGGTGGGAACAATAAACTATTCGTACTTAGGCATTTATGATTTCTTCAAGTTCCTCTTTTGGGTTCACTGATACGGATAAATAAGTACAAAAGAAAAAATTGGAAAAGGTTGTCTTCGGTCTTGCCCAGGCGATGTGTGATAATTCTCTTTTTCTACTCAGTTAAAATAGTAAGAAAAATTTGATAGAAGTTGAGGAAATAGAAAACAACAAAATGGTACGTATGACTCATCACTACCGTCCACTATTCCTTATGTCAACGACCCAAACAAAAAAGTAGTTTCAAATAATAAGTTGCATTTTTTTAGTTTTATTACAGTACATAAAGATTAATTTGATTTATAACGAATAAATTTTATTTTTAAATGCAATTTATTTATTTATTACATCATTTTAGAGTGGTTTTTGAAAATACCTGATGAAGGCGTGAGCGGAGGAATTTCGATACTACTAGGCGAATAATATGGCTGCTCCAAAGCGTAAGTATTATGTGTATTATGCTCTCAAGTCAACTCTTTTTACACGTAGTTAAATTTTTCAATTTAAGTTTTGGATTATGTACTTTTTGAAGTATGTATTTTAAAAGGCTAGGTATTTTCTGACGATACATTTAGTCGGTGTTTATTTTAGTTAAGCCGGTGATTTTTGCGATAAATTCGGTGTAGTCAACAAGTAAAAAAAGTTGTTTCATTATCCTTCCAATGGGTAGTGTTGTTGAAGTGTCGAAATAGTTTTTCCCGAGTTATTCGTGTGTAAGCCCGTTAGTCATTTGGAGAAAAAAAATTACGAAAGTTGAAGTGTTTAAAATTTTATTTATTGTATTGATACTTCCTTTAAATTGTGTACACCAGATGTGTACTAATAATTACAGGCCAACATTGTAAATATTTGTGTAAAAAGGGCAGAAGTAAAGGTGCAACCGGTTGCTTCAACAAAATTTTATTATTTGATAAAAATTATGTTGTCAGAATAACTCGTGGACCACGATATGAGTAATATGGTCGCCGTTATGTGATTTAAAAACAATCAGGTTTTCTAGACTAAATTGGTTTGATTAAAATTTTCAGATAAAAGTATGATTACAAGTCAAGATCTTTGTTGTGTTTTTTTAATTCTTTCTTGAGAACTAGGTGTTTAGCTACAACTTTGATTTAAAACAGTTTATCATTTGAGATTGTGCTCATTGTGATCAAACAATTGGAATTTTGATCTCATACACATTAAATGAATTCTATAGACATCCCACCCAAAAGTAACTTTTCGGTTAATCGAAGAAAATGGCTATTGAGTAGGATCTTGTTTGAAGTTCAAATGTACTTATTTGATGGGTGTAGGCTTTGCAAAAATACAGTTGTGTCCTTCAGCCATAGGCTTTGTTTTGGTTGTTTGCATAAATATCACATTTTTAAAATAATTATTAGTTTTTAAACTAATTTCAGCCCAGAAAATTATTTAATAAATATTTTAGTCATTTTTTAATATGGAAATGTCATAAAATTCATTTAAAATAAAAAGGCAATTGCTAATGCAAAAATTTCATGATTACTAATTTTTTAAATTAATATTTTGCAGAAATTTAACTTTGCTTTATGTAATATAAAAATTTGAGACCAAAACATGTATATATGCCAATATCTAATAATTAATAAAATAGATTTCATTCTAAATTCATTCCAAATTCTAGAATTGTTTCTCTCGAAAAATAATTGTCTTTTACTTTGAGAATAACAAAATCTAAGCAATAAATGCATGTCATGCTTAATTTTTGGGGAAAGTGATTTTAATTGACATTTAAGTATACTTTCCTTCTAACTATTATATCTTAACACTTCAGAGTACTTTGGTTTTGGATGATTAAAAAAACAATGATGAAGTATTACAATTTTAAAGATTTTGAGTTTTTCGTTTTGGACTGACAGTGTTTAGTACATTAGCTGTTCATTGACTAATTTTATTTTAGCTGTTTATTTTATATTTCTCATCTTTTTTCAATTTTTGGAAATGTGACAGTCATTTATTGTCAAGAGTTTATAATTAGACTCACAAATCCTTTTATCGTAATTAGTGTAAATTAGTCATGCTTAGACATTTTTTTTGTATTGTTATTGCAAAGTTGGTTTTTGGTATTTGACAAACAAGTTACTTTATAGAAATTTAGGAAAAGTCAAAGAAAAATCTTGGGAAGAATTTTATTGATAATGACTTCTCTGCTTACATCGTTTGCTTTGTTTTCTAACATGAAAAGAAAAAATGTGGCGTATTTATCAGAGTAATTTATTGTCAGAAGCTTGGCCTTGTAATTTTCACGAAGCTGATTTTAGTTCCCAAGACAACAGTAACGGTTGACGATCGCGGTTCGTAAATGAACACTTCCATGAACACCTGACCTTTATTAGAAATGAAAAAATTTCAATCTGAAAAAGAAAGATTTGAAAATAGCATGAGTGACCTTATCAAAACATTACTGATGTGAAGTTGGGTTTTACGATCTCACAATCATTGTTAATAAAATTACCTACCATTATTGTGATTATGAGTCTTTCCCAAAGTTTCAATTATATTTTTTGTTATTCAGATCCTTTTCCATCCCAAGTATGAAATGAAAAAGTCTCTTTGAAATTTTTATAATCAATATTAAACTCCCCAAATTTCTAATTTTTTTTGAAGCTTTCTAATTAAATAATATTCTTACAGATAACTGAAGATGTTAAAGTTTATAAGAGGCAAAGCTCAGCAGCCATCTGCTGATAGGCAGAGATTGCAGAGAGAACTTTTTGCATTTCGAAAGGTTTGTTAGAAGTTTATTTAAATTTATTAAAAATTAAATTATATTATCCATGAATAATTTATTTTAATAAATTTAAAATTAAATCATTGATGAAACATTTTTAGTAGCTCGAAGGAGCCACTCATGGCTGATTTTAATTAAACAAATTTGTTTACAGACTGTGCATCATGGATTTCCAAATAAGCCAACTGCCCTTGCCTGGGATCCTGAGTTAAAACTGTTAGCCTTGGCGACGGGAAATGGAGCTCTTAAAGTGTATCCTTTTACAATCGAAAGAATAGGAATAAATTTAAATTTAGGCAATAGATTAATTTTTCTTTTCTTTTATTTGGGATTGTGAAATTTCTTTAACTGTAAACAATAGTATTGGGAAACCTGGTGTTGAATTCTACGGTCAACATCACGCAGATGGAGTCGTCACTAAAATTCTTTTTGTACCAAATCAAGTAAGTTTTTGTTGTTATGTAGCAAACTTTTTTTTCTCAGATGTATTGGTTTAAGATTTAAATGGAAACTCACTTCAAACAAATTTCAGGGTCGGCTGATCACTCTATGTGACGATAATTCCCTTCATCTTTGGGAAATTAACGATGGCTGTTTGGAGGAAGTGAAATCTCAAGTTTTCGAAGGGAAGCTGAAAAAGATCTCCGCCATGTGTATTGATCACTCGGAAGAATTACTTCTTCTGGGTACAGAAGGGGCAACGTTTACTTTTTAAATTTGAAGACTTTTCAAATGCTCGATTCCATTATATATTTGGATATTGTTATGCAAAAGTAAGATTTTGGGCTTAAAATTTGTGGCATGTTTTTGCATTCCTCGATCAATTCATAAATAATATTATTATTAATTTAATTTCAGTATGTCTCCTTCGTACAAAATCACAAATCCGGGAGCTGTAGAAGCAATAGCCGTGCAACCAGGAAGTCCAGATCACATTCTCATTGGATATACAAGGGGATTAATAGTATTATGGGACAGATCAAATCCATCCAACAAAAAGGTGGCTATGCAAAAGAAACAATAAACGTTCCCAGAGTTCGTGGCGGGTTGCAATGTAATATTTATATTATATTCTTTGTTTTAGACCTTCATAAATCCACAGCAGTTAGAGTATCTATGCTGGGACTCTTCGGGCCGCAAATTTGCCAGTTCTCATAATGATGGTAGTTATGCTTTTTGGGATGTGGAATCGGAAGAGAAACCCATCGAGGAGCCGACAACTTTATATGGACCATTCCCTTGTAAACCCATTACCAAATTTTTGTGGAAGCAAAACGAAAAGTAATTCGTGTTTTAATATTTGTAAATTGTTCAGCTTTTTGTATCACAATATATGACTTTTATTTTTGTTTTTAGTGAAGATCTCATAATATTTTCGGGCGGAATGCCACGGGCCAGTTACAGCGAGAAGTATACGGTTACTGTTTATGGAAATGGTGGTAAAACACATGTTGTTCTCGATTTCACTTCCAAAGTTATTGATTTTACGTATATTGCTGATGAAAGAGGTTGGTTTTAAATAACTAAACGTAATGTTTACAAACTTCTTGTTTCTTTTAATCGCTTTTCTATTTGCGGATTAATTAGATCTGATTAAAAGAGATGTAGATGATGATTGTTTTATTTAATACTATTGGATTGCAACTTACATATGAGTTTCTTTGTTTTGAATTATTCTTTAGAACGGTTAATTAAAACTTTTGTAAAATATTACCAAACAAATTTAGTTATCCTGATGTAAAAACAGTGAACAAATTTTATTTTTCAGAAGGAGAGCCGGGCATACTCTTAATACTTGCAGAAGAGGAGTTGATTGCGGTCGATCTCAGTAATGACGATTTGAAAATGATTTTACTTCCTTACTTAGCATCACTTCATGCTAGTGCCGTTACTTGTTCTTATCACGTTTCTGATGTGCCTAAAAGTTTGTTTGATACATTGAAAGAAGCTGGCTTGCGACAAATTCAAGATGTTTATAGTGAAAGGGTGAGTTGCGTTTTACAATTCGTCTTTTAGTATGGCCATATATTATTATTTAAATGACTATCAATTACCATTTTTTGGTTCTAGGAATGGCCTACTTTAGGCGGCAGTGTTTTTAACGAAGACGATGAAAGTGATACTTATGAATTTTTATTGACTGGACATGAGGACGGTACTGTCAGGTTTTGGGATTGCAGAGGGGTTGCCTTTTCTCCTCTTTACAAATTTTCCAGTGCACCTTTGTTTGCAAATGACATTCCAGTTTCTCCGAGTGAGGATGATGAGGAGTGGCCACCATTTAAAAAGGTACGTTGGAACATAATAAGTTATCAGCTTGGTTCTTGAATTCGAAGAATTTTTCAATAATAAAAACTTTGTAGATTGGCACATTCGATCCTTATTCTGATGATCCACGTTTGGCTGTGAAAAAAGTTTGGCTTTGTCCCAAAACTGGAACCTTAGTTGTAGCTGGTACCGCTGGACACGCTATTGTGGTTACTTTGGGTGAAGACGTTGTTGTTGATTCGCAAGTTCCCGGTATGAAACTGAATTTCAAGTTTACTGTATCGTTAAAAACAATGTTCTTTTGAAATTATAATCTTTTTTTTCTTTTTTTTTTAAGATACGAACGATAAATATCGTTTCGGATCGCGACAACTTTGTTTGGAAAGGTCATGAAGCTTTGAGTCCCACAAAACAGTATTCTTCCCAAGGCTCAGGCTTGCAAGTGTCTTCTGTATTACAACTTCATCCTCCAGCAGCAATAACTGCTCTTTGTTGCTCTACGGAATTGGGTCTGCTCGCAGTTGGAACTGCTCATGGTTTAGCGCTTTATGATTACATACGAATGAAACCTGTTGTGACCAAGTGCACTTTGAATCCAAACGGTTAGGCCAAGAAGATTTTATTTGTTTTAATTTATTTATTGAAATGCCATTCAAGTCTTAAATTTCTGAATTTGCTTTGTAATTTAGATTTGTCTGGCGCTGGAGACGCACCCATTTCTCGTCGAAAATCTTTAAAAAAATCTCTCCGAGAATCATTCCGACGTTTAAGAAGAGGACGATCCACAAAGGGGGGTGGAGGTGACAAGAGAAGTCCTACATCACCAGGAAGAGGACAGAGTATCGGCAGTCCAATAGAGGCTCGACCAGTTGAAAGACAAATAGAGGCCAGACCAGTTGATGATTCATTGGGTGGCATGGTTCGATGCGTGCATATTTTTCCAATAAATACGTCCCTTATATCAGGTAACTCCTTTCATTCGAAAAAATTAAATTCAAAGTGTTGAGTATTCAGTTTTTTAAAATCCTTTTTTAATATTTGGGTTGAGTTAGCTTTGAACATGAATTTTTGATTTACAGTGCAAAGCAGTAGTCCCACATTTTGGGCGGGCACCAACAACGGTACAGTTTATGCCTTTACAATCTCAATGCCTCCACATCAAAAGAGGAATGAAGCGGACGTTCATAGTCAATTAGGAAAAGAAATACAATTGAAACACAGGGCACCGGTTTTGTCTGTGGCCGTGGTAGATTCATTGGGTTTGCCTCTTAATAAAGATAGTATGGTGCCTCATAGAGTTTTAATTTGTAGTGAAGAGCAGCTCAAGGTATGTCCGACACATGGAAAATATCGCACGATGGCGAACTACGTGTAAGGAAAAAAATTTATTAAAAAAAAAATGTTTCAGGTATTCACTCTACCGAGTTTGAAACCTTTGTGTAAATTGAAATTGACTGCACATGAGGGATGCAGGGTTAGAAAGACTAGTTTTGGAAAATTTTGGACAACAGATAAGCGCACTTCTGAGACTTGTCTTATTTGTTTGACCAACTTAGGTGATTGCCTGGTTTTAAGTGTGCCTGAACTGAGGAGGCAATTGAATGCTGCCGTCATTCCTCCTGAGGATGTTCAGTAAGTTTATTTATATTTATGATTTCATTCGTGAGTCATAAGTTAAACTGGTTGAGAAATAAGGAGAATCAAATGATTATTGTTTTCTTCTAGTGGAATTTATAGCTTAACATTTACATCAGAAGGAGAGGCCTTTTATTTACATTCCTCAAGTGAATATCAGAGAATTACATTGAGTGCGACCAAAATAACATCTCCAGCATGTAAATTGGATTTGCCAGAATCGGCAAGGGAAAAGGATGAAGGTAGGTAGGAACATACAAAGGCCCTAACTCCTAGTCAAGATGGTATCGAAATTCTTAGTTCTATATTAATCATTGATTGATTTTTTTTTAATAGAATCAGAAGATGACGATGAAGATGAAGGTGAAAATTCAGACGAAGAAGAGGATAACGAGGATGGAGGTGATACGGAAGAAGACTGTAAGAAAAGTGACGATGTTAAAGTAGAGGAAGAATGTACTAAAATCCAGGAGAAAGAAAACGCATTGAACGAAAGTCCTCCCTTGGTGAATGGTTCTGTCATGGGATGGGTAAAGCCGTTGGAAAATGGCGTAGACGTCGACGGACAAGATTTCAGTATTGGCGACATCACGGTTGATTCCGTGAAGGAACATATTACGTAAGTATTGAAAGAAATGTTCTTACGTGGAAAAACGTTTTAGTATCAAGAAATTGCTTAATGTGAAGGTGGTTTTCAGGAAAAATAGAGAAATATTAATTTTTTTTTACTATTTTAGAAACCTGAGTCAGGTATCTGGTGATGGGTCACAAGAAGTTAAGACTAACGTGGTTTTGAAGACATCAACGACAATAATAGACTCAAATATAACTTCGTCCGCCCAAAGTAAGAAAGTTTTTATTTTAGAGTAAAATGTTTAAAACAATTTTTCCCAGCAGAATTTTTATTTTGATGTTTAGAGGTATTTTAGGATTTTTCCCAATTATTGCAAATTTGTCTCTAGATAAGTTGTACTGTTGCGTGGACTAACAGGCGCATACTTGATTGAAAATATTTCCGTGTGATGATTTCGCTTGGTCTGAATGTTTTTAACAATTAAAGGGATGACCAAAAGCGAGGGGCCATCTGACGGATTGGGAATAGTCTCACCCATTTCATTGATTACCTATTTTGGTCAATTAAGTTTCTGCACAGCCATGTTTGTTTAATGATCTCTTATTTTCCTCTTTATTATATTATTTTTATCAGCTTATGCCAACTCGGATAATGATTATGACCAGAATCACTTTGGGGATCACGAAGGTTATGCTTTAGATCAGGTTAGATTTTAGTTACGTAAGTCGTGCTTTATTAATCCCCTAATATAAATTAATTAAGAAGTTTCTGAATTAGTTTTAGAAATGAAACTTACAATTTCCACGGTTGAGCTCTTTAAAACAATGAGTAGAACGGGTAGTTTATTAATCCTTTAGCTTAATTTTTGATTTCCCGGTGATAATTTGGTTAAGTACGATTACTATAAAAAGTATGTGGACTAAAAAAGCATATAATTCGAAAGACCGAAATTATTGGGGGTTGAGTACTAACTAAAAGATTATTTAAAGTTGGGCCATTGTTAACTTTTTATTAAAGTATATTGTCAAGTTTCTATAATCGTTAGTGAGTAACATTCAGAAATGAGTCCGTTTCGAGTAAACAATAACTTTGAATGGTTCGACTAAATAAACAAACATCTCAGTTATAATAGTTTTAACAGTGACTTAAACCTGATAAATACCATTTGAATAATCACTCATTAATCTCGAAAATCATTTAATAAAAATGAAGATATGACACTCCAGTTTTATGGAACTAACAAAACAAAATTGAAATTTTTCAGATCAGCAACAAAAGAGCACCCCTAGTTAAAATGGAAGACTTGGATTTGTAGTCGAATTTCTTCTCTAGCCTTTGTACTTATTCCATAATTTGATGCCAATTGAAAATCGAGATGATGGGCGTGATGAGCGTAAGCTGGATTTTGCGAAAGCAAATTTTTTTGTTTATTTATTTAAGTTTATTAAATTAAAAACTCACAAATATGGCCTTACTGTTGAATAATTTTGACGAGACTTCTTTATTTATAATTCATTAAATAAATAGCTAATACGTTGTTCTTAATTTGTGTAAAGACAAATGGTCAGCAAGAGGAAAGTTGCTGATACAACAGCCAAAATTTTTTATACTTGCTTTATAGATGGATATAATTGAAATTTTTTTTTTTACAAAGTTTATTTGGAGGAGTTAATGTAAAAGCACATTTATAAAGAAAATGTTTTCTGCATATCTTAACATTTTTTTTTATAGATAAGACCTTACTTACCTGATAAAAGTATTTAAAATTTACTTTTTTAGTATTTCTTTGCTAAGATTTTCTTTTCAATAATTTTCTTATTATTATTATTTTTGTTGTTTACAAGTTCAAAAACTTTCTTTGGTTCTAAGTTACTCATAAAAATTCTATGAAAGCTCGATTGGGTGTTAAAATCAAAAAAGTATTATTTAGGTAGGTCGCAATTTATTGACAGGGGAAACTGGTGTCGAGCTAAGAGTTGAAAAGGTTCATTTTTGAAAATCTCGGTTGGTGAGGTTTTCAACCTTAAAAAAATGACCCGTAATACTTATCAGTAAGAGCTTCTTTACCACCGTGTTGTCTGCTATTGTTATTTACAAAAGTTTGCAAGTTAGCGTTAATTTTTTTTATTTTTCACTGTTATCCAGTATTATGATTCAAATTTCTAAATTAAGGGAGGAATTTATTGTATTGCGTTTAGTTTTAAATTTACTTGAGTTGAAAAGTTTCTTTAGTATTGAATATATATTAAAAACAGTATTGACCTGGGGTTTTGTCTGATTGTACAAGTAAAATTAAAGTTGGAACTTGCAATTTTGTTAATTGGCAATGGTTAGTTTGAAATAGTTGATCGAAAGGTGACATGATAGTGGTGGTGAAAGATTTTGAAAGAGATTGTGTCCTATTTTTTGTGTGGAAAAATTTTCCTTCTTAATTTCACTGTTTCATGTTATTTGTTTTGTCGATTGACAGAGATTCTTTTTATACTATGACTGTTCAGTTCAAAAGTTTTGTTATTAATTTTTCAATTTCTTTTATTTTTGTTTTCTTTAGGCTAAGTGATTTAAAGAAAATAATTTTTTGATTTAGTTTCTAAGAGTTGGTAGCAATGCCATTTCGAATATTTGTCATTTTATAATAAAACAATCGAGTTAGGTCTCGTTTATGTTTTTATGGTTTCTGTCCGTCACGCAAAACGAGATCTCACCTAAAAAGGTTCTACAACAAAAATTTGACATTTGAATAAGTTCTCTGGACAGATCTGTACCATTTGATTTTTATGGTATTTGAAAAAAAATTTGCTGTCAGAAAATTTTTTTTTGGTTGAAATACATACATAACACAGAACTTAATACAATGTTTTGAGTGTGTAACTGTTTTCATTATCTTTTCAAAATTTTGATGAAAGATATTTATCTGAATGTTTTTTTAAGAAAACGACAATGAAAAGCTTAAGGTTATTTACAATAAATTTAACACGAAAAGTATATTATTATAACTACTAACAATTTTTTATTTCTAATATGCACTTTCAATTTTGTTTTTGAAATACTTTTATTAAGGGTTGAACACGTTAAGTTTTGTTGCATTGAACGGTTGAATTGTGTTTGCTTGCAGCTCAATTATGTATAACGCACGTTATAAAGTTAGGACGGGGGGGGAGGGAGGGAATTAGTATTAAAAACCATATCAGCTAACACTAAAAAGACATTTTTCTGTGGTTTACAGTTTTCAATACTAAACCGCTTACGTGGTTGTTATTATTATTGTCTAAATAATCTTTTTAATAAATGAAAAAATTTGATATCTTGTTTAATCGTACTCTCGTTAATGTCTTTTAATTTCTTATACGACTTGACTCTTAGAAGTAAGTCGAGATACGGCAGCAGCCAAATCCAAATTTGGTGTTTGTTTTATTATATTCGAACGAGTTGTGCTGCTTCTTTGCAATATTATGTAAAATTATTTTATTTAATTCCATTATTAAATTAATGAAGAAGAAAACATTTTTTTTTGGATAACGAAACAAGTTTTTGATTTAACTGAAACAACAAAAAAAAACTTTTATGTAACTTAGGAAAACGTGGAGGCTTTTAATTAGGTCGAAATGTTTTCGTTTTTATTAAAGTATTAATTTTCATATTTATTTATATATTTTAGTTTATGGTTTTCGGAACGAGCCACCTATTAAGCAGATTTTGTTTTGGTGACGGGTTTCCAAAAGTATAAAATAATTAAAAAAAAGTTATTTTTCTGTATTAAAATATAAAAAAAAATATTTTTTATTAATGATTACTTACGATTTAATGTTCTTGACTGACTGATATTTCTGTTTGTGAGTGGGAGAATGTTTCGCTTCATTTGTAAATAAATAATGTATTTCTTATTTTTATCTAAATTTTTACTTAATTTTAATACATGATCAACGTTTATTTTTCGTTTTTGATGGGTTTTATTTATTTATTTTTGTTAGATTACCTCGAATTAGTTCATGTTGATTGGTGTTGTTGTTGTCATTTAGAGTGAAAGACTAAAGTGGGGAACAGATGAGGTTACAAGTTTCATAAAAATTAATATTGAATAGTGTGGTTTTGCTAGTTGTAAAAGTAACTTGATTTTCTATTGAATGGTGGCTATACATCTAAAATTTGCGGTCCTTCATGTGTCATTATTATGTATTCGTATGTTTAGATCCTTGGTACTCAAACTGCGGCCCACCAAGTTCAACTGATTGGCCCACTGGCCCAGTGGAAGCCGATTGAGTGAAAATTTGTGAAAGGTCGATTGCTCATTGTTAAGTCTGAACTGTAGTGCCTGACCAGTACTAAAATGTTCAGGCCTCTGCTCAGAAACTGCTAACATTGTTTGCCTCAATATAGCTTTATGAGGCAATATACAGAAACAAACCGACAGATGTACATACAGATAATGCCCTGAGGGTGGACTGTATGCGTCGAATAAAATTTTCTTTTTCTGATAACTCATGTGGCCCAGTAGTAATGGTGACAATGGAAATTTGACCCGGGAAGGAAAAAGCTTGAGTACCAAGGGTTTAGATAATTTTGTGAATGTTACAGCACATGACTTGTAAAAAAATTTTTAAATTCTTGTGTTTACGAAATGTAAAGATAGATCGAGCCTTTGTGAAAACACTGAAATCACAGTAAACCTTATTTAAAGAAATTTCGCATATCTCCAAATCTCCTAAAGTGGGTGTGAAAAATTAAAACTTTCTTATACTGTGAGTTTTGAGTTTTTCGCGTCTCTTTTTATTATTATGTTACCTACTCTAGTCACATGTTTTGATATATATATTCACAAAAGTTGGGAAAACAACGACAATGACATGTACAACAAAATCAAAGTTACAGGCGTGTTCGTTTTGTTAGATGTCATGAACACTATTACTTAGCTTTGATTTCACTCACTTTTACCTAAAATTCAGAAACAAAGGCTGAAATGTTGTTCCATTCATTACAACTTTTCAGGGCAAACGGTAACAACTTTCATCTCTTTTGTATCTCACTCTTAACACACACCAAGTATTACAAGCTAATATGATATACATTGTCAATATCTCTCGAGTTACTGTCACAATTTTTTGATGTAGAAGAGGAATTACATTTTCCTCAACTAGGCATCCTCGATGGTGCTTTACTTCGATTCTGATTCATTGCTTTAAAGTTAAGAAAACTTATCTTTCGAATGTCAGACAAATTTCAATTATCGGGAATAGTATTTTGAGCGAATTTCTGTTTTCCTAAATCGAGCAGTGACTGTACTTTATTAATAAACTGGTGGGTGTTCTGTTTTCGGTTGTGTTTTTGAAGTTTCAATCAATTTTTGATTTTGTTTATGGCTAAGTTGCTCTGGTTTAAGATATTTTATAATTCACGTACCTTGATTTGTGCTGTTTATTTAGTGGCTGTTGGCTATTTGATTCAGGTTGCTATCTTCAGTGGCAATCTTCGTTATTTTGAAACACCGAAAAGTTTTTTTTTTATAATTTGACGCTTATCAAAGCACCTCAGAGAAAAACGTTTTGACTTCTGATTTGTTAAGTAGTTGAAAGGCTGCGTGTTTGCAAGAAAAATGTCTAAGGGCTTACGAAGAAATTTAGGAAAAAAACTTTAAATCCATTTATTGAAATTTTTAAAACACTGACCCGTGACCAATAATCAAGTGTTTAACAGAAGCAGATATTAATGTGTTTCACGAATTCCTTTTTTGTGAAAAGTTAGAAAAGAGGCCGAAACCGGTTCTCGGAAAAAAAATTTGGGATGAGCCTTCTTTAGTGAGGGAACGATTATGTTATCAAAAAAGACTTTGTTCATTTGTTATTCTTGTTAAGTCAGAAGGAACCCCACGGGGGGCTCAGGTATATGCGTGTGTTTACTGCCTCGGCCTGGGGAGTCTTTCCTTTCAATCCTTCATTATCCCAAATTTTTTTTCCATTCTTTTATTGAATCTTATAAAAAATCTCACATCGGTATTTCTTTATTTAATCAACCCTTAAAGGAAATGGGTGAGCCGGTCCTGAGATTTTTTTCTCCCAAGTTTTCTTATATTAATTCATCGAGGATGTCAGAGAACCGTGACTCAAACAAAACTTGTCGCTAACATTTAGTGAAGGACACCAATTAAAAGTGTAGCCAATGGTGTTTAGTTTTGGGTTTCTTTTGTCTTGCCGAAGACTTGGCAAAACGGTGGGAAGTGGGTGTCATGCTGGATGATCGTGAATCAAATCGTGACATCGAATTTCACCACGTCACATTTTCCAAAACCTGTTTGCCAAACATAATTTTCAATTTATGCTTTGTTGAAATGATTTTTGAAGCCTTTTTTTTGTCGGCCTTTGAGATTTGAACTAATAATGAACGACCGATTGTGTATTAAAAGTTCTGCGGGGAAAAAAACATAAAGAAACAACGCCCTTAAACGCACCTTTTCAACAATAATTATTTTAATAAGGAAAAAAAAAGACTTGGGTGTTGACCAAATGTGTCATGTGGGTTTTTGTTTGAGAGTAGAAACCGATATCTTTGGTAGCGATAATAGGTTTCTCCCCAACCCCCAATATTTCTGTTAAAAGTTCTCAAAGTTTTATGTCATTTTAAAATTGTCTTCCTATAACAGCAGATAGGTTCATAGAAAACACCGCGTTATATGAAACGGGTCTTATCTTCTGATGTAAAATTCGTCGCATGGTGGCTGCAATGACGTGCCAGGTCCAGCATTTCCTTTGCCAGGTCCCAGTACTCCACTCTTTTCCCCAAGTTTTGCCGGAGAAGATTCCTCTCGTTCTCCCAGAGAAGGCACTCGTCCTTGCACGTCTGACACGTTGTCTTCAGTCGGTGGAAGTAGCTGCCAAAGTCCCATGTCCCGTGAAGAACTGCGTAATTGGCCAGTCAATGTCTCCATACCTGCGGTAGTACCAAAGGGCCAGGTTTGGGATGAGCCTGCGCGTCCGGACACCGGTCTGTGGGTTGCTCTGCCACCAGAGAAACGGTATATGAAACGAGGCCCAAAATCACTACAAAAAGAATAATTAAGTTCTGACAACTTAAATTTTATTGTAATATAAGTAAAATAACAAATTTTATTTATTATACTAATGTATATTAGTCCCGTACTTATGTTTCATCCCTTAAAATACTCATTAATGCAATGATGAGCGTGGAGGCGTCTGCTTGTCTCAGTGTCGGAGAATGATGTTAAAGAATGTTAATCAATCATCAGTGTTCTTCCCCGAGGCGGACCTTTAAGAAAATAGATTCTATAAGTTAACAACAATGATATCATCAGAATAGTAATATTATTAATAATTCCATCGGAACATTGGCATTACTCATAGTTGAATGTAGTTTTGGATGACCGGACTGGACACAGCAGGAAGTCTATAACCTGGACCGAAGAACACGGAAGCTGTTTAAAACTGTGCATCCTAAGAGCAAAAACCATTAAGCTGTTTACATTCCTCCTCAAGAGGAGAACAGGTGTTAAAGCAAATTTTTTTTAGGTTCTCAGAAGGATACACAACATGGTGGTGGTGTTCGAGTTCAGTTTTGTGTTGTTTTTTTGATTTTGTCTTAAATTTTAGGTGTTGGAGGTGTTGGTGAGAGACATCTACCACGATTCCAGAGCACACTCTCACACCATTTTCGATGATTCACAAGACGTATCCGACAAGTCAAAAAGCGTAATCACGTTACATGAAAAATTACTGGCGAAGTCGATTAATAAAAAGGGAAAGAAAGAAAAATAGGTACATGGCCTACGTTCTCTAGGTATTATTTTTTTATTCCCGGTGCGAGGGCTTGCTAATAAAAAGGAGAGAGAGAAAGAAAGGTAAAAGAGAGAATAGAACTTATCGCTATTGTCATGAAACTAAAAATCTATTAAATAACCAGTTTAAAATAGTTGAAATCGTGCAACCTGTGTATAAGTGACCGCCCGTTGGGCAAAGGCTTCATATAAGAGGTGTTGAACACATGCTGCGCTGGATCTCAAGAAATCAATTCCATGGCTTCATATTTTTCGAAATTAATCATGTTCCCTGACGAGATTCTTACCACTGAGTCGACTATCTTAGTTAGCGGCTTCACTTCAAAAGCTTTGCGCTTCGTTGTTCTCACGTTTCGTCCATGTTTACCTTTTCACATTGTTCGCCGTCCTCCTCGCTCCCTTGTTCATAACACTTATTCTGACATCTTATTTTATATCGCTATATTATTAATGTTCTGACATGCCAAATGGTGTTTCTCAACAAATTTGTTTTCAAAATTAGTTATCTTTTTCTTCTTATTTTTTTTTTCTCTTTAAATATTTTTTTTCTAATTTAATTTCGTCTCGAGATAATTGATTTTTCACTGTTATTGTTCTTTTTAAACTCTCTCCTTCTCAATTTTTTTTTCTTTTCTTTGTTTAATCCTTTCGAGTTCCGAGAATTTTTCTTCTCCTCATCATTTGTGAATTCAAACTTTTTCGATAGAGCCACGGGATGGAACAATTTTATTTGTCAAAGAAGTTAATCGAAGAATATTCACAGCCAGGTTTCCTTTTTGTATTACTGAATGTGTCTCACAACATTTTTCAGATTCCTCACTGGTTTGAAGAACTGTACTACACTCTAGTGTTATGACCGCCATAAAACTTCGACAGGGAGAATTGGGTTCATTTATTCAAGAGAAATTGGGCGTTTGGATAACACAGTAGCCAGCAGCAGTCGACGTTATGGTAAAGTTATAGTCAAAATGTCCGTGTTGTCGCTAAAGTGAAGAAATCAATACCTAATGCCAAAAACTGTATCATTTCTCAAATCATTTTAACTACCTAAAACGCAGAAAATCCTCATCATACAGAGCAAGTCAACCAATGTATAGATTAACTATGCAATATGCACAAACATGATGAAACATTAATAAATTATTACCAGTTAGATTTTAATAGGTTGTTAATAAATAGTTGTGTTATGGTTTATTTATCTACGGATGTTCTTACAATAATTAATCAAACGGCAGTATAAATCATTAAGTGATAAACTCCAAAGCCGTGGTATCACCCAAGCGAGATATCGAGATTGAAGTTATGCAAACTTTATGTATTCCTCAGATCCTGAACTACAATCATGTTATTAATCTGCTGTGATACATGTTTATCTTGAATTTTTATTTTTAGATTTTTGCATTCGCCCTCTTGTGAGATAAGTACTTAGTGTCAGCCTTTTTACAAACACATCCCTAGAATTTATGTCGATATGATCGAAACTGAAAACCACCACGAATGTTCTCGAGAAGAGGCTATGCATTTTATCCTGGGTTAGTGTTCATAAAATGCTTTGGTCACTGGAAGACTCTTTTTCCCTGTTGTCTTTCCTTTTTTGTTATTTTCAAAGGCATATTAGAAGGGCACAAACCGGAAGGATGTGTCTTCGGGTTTAGTATAAGAACATAATTCACTTCGTCGATAGTTATTGCTTTTATTGATGACTTTTTCACCTTCAGTCATTAATCATAATGGCTGTAATTAAGAACTCAATGGCCATATTTAACATTTTCGTTGATTTTTGGTTTTAGTTCGTAATAATAAAAAGGCGGTGAGAGGAAAAGTAAATTTCGTCATATTGTAAATATGTTACTTAAGAGCATAATCCTCGAATGTGTCTATTACCTTGTTAATCTACAGCCTTGGTGTTCATGCTTTTTCCTTCCCGGGTCAAATTACCATTGTCATCATTGCTACTGGGCCACACGACTTACCAAAAAAAAAGATTTTGCAAGTCCGGCTTTCGACGCATACAGTCCACCCTCAGGGCATCATCTGTATGTACATCTGTCGGTTTGTTTCTGTATATTGCCTCATAAAGCTATATCGAGGTCAGACACTACAGTATGTTCCAGAATTTAGGCCTTACAGTGAGCAATCGACCTTTCACAAATTTTCTTTCAGTCGGTTTCCACTGGGCCACTCAGTAGAGCTTGGTGGGCCGCAGTACCAAGGATCTACAGAGTAAATGATTAGCTCTGTCATGTGCAGGATTAAGTTTTCTGCATTTGACCACAATATGCACATCAACGGTTTCTGTTTTACTAAGATTTCAAAGTGAATTTCTCTCATTTCAGTGTATAGAAATTTTGCTGTCGTTCTAACAGAGATCTTTCTTTCAGAGATTTTCACTTCAACGAGACATTTTGAGGAATAAAATTAATTTGGCCTAATGAACGGAATAACCTGTCCCCGAGGAAAGGACCATAAGTTGTAAGTAAAACATTAGAATTTGGGGTTTGCTGGGGAAAGGGCCAGTATCCAAGCCCCAGTTGCTGACAAGAGAAAGCAGATGAGAATAAGGAAGATGAGGAGTAGAGTGGATAGGAAGAGGAAATATAATCGAATCAGGATAAGGAAAATGAGATAAGTAAGAGACTCAAAGGAGGTCACCCTAGTTAATGTGCAGAATAACTGGATTTGAGTGGTAAAAAAGTTCCCAGTTTTCACGGAAACGAATTCTCAGGACTTGTTAAAAATTCGAAACTTTGAGTTCTTTTAGTAATGTCGGCCGAACACGATACATATGGACGGTCCCTCCAATTTGTATTAAAAGAGCTACAAGAATATTAAAATTGACGCAATTTATTGAGATAGATATAACAAATTTCTTATTCAAGCAATGGATTTATTAAATTTAAAAACTATAAAAATGTCACGGGGATTTAATTTAATATCATGTGTGCCTGCGACGTTTAACCCTCGTGAGAAATTAGCTTTTAAGGATTTTGTGCCTGGAACAACTTCTTTCTTATTTTTAATTTTTATAAACTGATAACTACGAATCAGTCGAAAGTCGGGGTGCGGCATATACCAAAAGAAAAATTTTATAAGAATAAAAGTATGAAACTGTCGTCATAAAATACTTTAAACTATCGTATTTATAATGAAAGGCGAGAGAGCGGGGAGAAGAGGACGGCGGGGTGTTTTGTGCTTAATTAAATGAAAAATTTGTTTTGAGCTTTCATACAGTGGTGTTCTGTCTCAATTACCCGTCCAATCTTTTGGTTCCAATCAGAGTTGGGTTTGTTCTAAGACTAACTTTAGTGTAACTGCTGCTGTCAACCAATGATGACGACAGTTTTGTTTCATGATATCCTGAATGTAAGATTTGTCTTGGTTCAGCTGTTAGGCGGAAATTTGTCTCTCAGCCTTTTCATTTTTATTGAATTTGGTGTATCACCTTACACCGGCATCCTGCCACCTTTTGTTTCTTCTTCCTCTTCTTTTATTACATGAATCAGGGGCGTAGGTAGTCATTGTTTCTGTTCACATTCTTCCTTTTCTTCATTCCAGGTGACTTACTCATTTCAGTTTCATTGATTTTCAATTTCTGTAGCAACTTTGTCTTTCTTTAGAGTTTCATTTGTTATACTATTTAGTTATCTTGACTTATTTTCCTCTTCGTGAGGTTTTCATTTTATCTATTATCCCGCTTATTAATTAGCTAACAAGCTCACTTTAACAACAGCCGCTTTAGATCCTGTCGGTAATTTGCTTTATTATCTGCACCAGACTGTTCAAATATTCGCGAGAGAGGAAATTTAGCGAAACTTTCAAGACCAAGCTGAGAATAAAACCGTGCAGACAATAGTTCCAAAACACTGTCAAAGTATTAATCTCTGGTCACTAGGGGGCCATGAAAGTTTTGCTTTCAGCAAATAAATACAGTAGTACATAAAACTCAAACTCCGAGCTCCAAAATCTTTGTCTGTAGATATTATGAATCGGACGGTTGTGAGCTCGTATTTATGTACTACCAGAAAAAGAGTTGATGTCTAGAAAGTAAACAATAATTTTTAGCCAAAGGTAATCATTAAAAAGAAACAATGAAATTCAACTTCCATTTTGCTCGAATATAATACATATTCATTACTAGTAAATATTGTAATTAAGCCACAATTTTTATAGTTTTAATAGATGGAGTGTATCTGTGGTCAGAATTTATTGTAAATCGAAAGAACTTTGGTTTGTCAGCCGTTTACATAGTCTGTCAGTAGATTTCTGGGGCCTTTTGCTACCGCATTCAACTTGATGGAAGTCGCATGAATTATTTCAAGTTTTTTGTTTTGTTTTTAATTTGTTTACAGCAAAAAGTTTTGTTTAAAGCGTACAACGAATTACTCAAATAGATTTAGAAAATAATGTGGAAAGGGTCAGGGAAGGAGGCTAAGGAAAGAAAATAAAACCTTGAAACAACTTTTGATGTAATTGTAAAATAGAAAAAACTTTCTGTAATTGGGAAGTTGATTTTTCTTTGTTTTGTTTTTTGTAAAATGATGAATTTTTTGTTTTTCTTTCTTTCCTTTGAATTTTCCTGTAGCTTTCACGCAACATACAAAGAAATAAATAAAATTTCATCACAGATAACTGCAAACTTTTTTTGGGTCATTTTTGTATTCGGTTTGGAAATGTATAATTTGTAAAGGGTGGGATTAGATTGAGACTCAAGAACTACTTTGAATTCTAAAACGAGCCATATGTGCTGTAGTCAATATTGTAAGCTATGAACTTCAATTTGAAGTGTTTTGGCGTAATTTTCCAAAAGGAAATCCACGTGGAAATAATTTCAGAGAGAGAATGACAAAATGGAACAAACTACAGTGGAAGCTCTCATAATGAGTGCCTCTCATAGCCAGAAATTTGCATAACGAGCAATGCTTCGCATAACGAGCAATTTTTGGCGGCATGTACATGGGAATCCCCCGACAGCTAAACAAAAAACTCCGAATCGGGGTAGATTCAAAGTTAAATCTTTCTGTATCTGTATTATTTTCTTCACTACCACCCAAAATTCTTTCATTTTCACATTCTTAAGCTTCTTAGCTACTCCTTTTCTTCTGCTAAATACTAAAAATAACTTTTCTTAGAGCTTTTTTGGCCTGGAACGCATTATTCTATTTTACATTGTTTTATATAGAAAAAATTGTTTCGCATTACGAGTAAAACTCCGGAAGGAATTAAACCCATGAGAAGCTCCACTGTACAAGAATTCAACAAACACCCTTTCGCGAGTCCGGATTGAATTTCGAAAAATTAACTTTAAAAATAAAAAAAAGGGAAATTATTATGACAGGGATCGGGCCCACCTTAAACCTGCCCTGCTCATCTCTCCGTGCCGAATGAAATGGTAATAGAAAAGAAATGAAGAAGGCGCTTTTATGATGAATATTTTTCGACGCCCTCCTTTAACGCCCTTCATCCAGGCATGGGCCTACGATTTTCGGTGGATGTCTGTTTGGATGTCTGTTTGGAAATGGCCAAGGAATTTCAGGTGTACAAATGGATGACCCTTTGAGGAACGAATTAATAAATTAGATTGAAGTAAAAAAATGATATCTTGTTTAACTCGGAGTATTTCCAAGAAAGCCTTATTATTTTTATGATTTATGGAGTATTAAGCCTTTATAGATTCTTCGTCTTCGTATTCTTTTATTAAATTTTTAAATCATTTATTCAGCCACCTGGAGTTTGTCTCTCGTACCTTTTGGGAACCGTTTCTTTTCCATTTACTTTTGGCATTCTTTCTTCAGATTTTATTGTCCCACCTCTCCTTACATTCATCTTCTCTTTCCTTCCCGGAGAGTTCTCTTCGGTCGGAATGCTTTTGACTCCCAATTTCTTCTTCCTTGCGTTTTCACAACTTTTAAATCACCAAGTTTTGAGATTTATGACATTTTCGAAATACTACGAAGCACGCTAAAGCTCCAGTACGCTTGCCCTCCACCAATATTAAAAGATGGCGGTTGATGATCCTATTTTGTGGTCTGTGATTTGTTTTCCAATCTCCTAGGTAATTGCCACCTGATTCTAGCCACCTGATTCTATAACTAGTTTTCAGGTCTAATTTAGATATTTAAGTAACCAACCAGAATCTTAACCCTAGGAGGGAATAAACAATAATTTGTGCGAGAAGAGGAGGAGGAACAGTAAGCAGATAAAAGAAGTAATAACACCAGGAAGTTCAAGTTTACAGAGATTTCGCAAACGACGACAGCATCCCGCCATTTTTAATATCATTCAGTTTGATATCATTGATTGGGTGTGACATGACTTCTTCACTAAATGATCTGATTTATCCAAAATAATACACCCATACCTCGCTTTACGGCCTAGATACGTTCCACGAAACTTGGCCGTAAAGCGAAAAGCCGTATAACGAATCAAGTATTCTAATACAAATTCATACAAATTCACAGGGATTGGTTCCAAATTTGTTTAAAATGTAACATGGCGTGTCATTCAAAATGCGTTTTGTACCAGTGCGATGCTGTACCAGTACTTTGACACATTTTGGCCGTTATATCGAAACATTTTAGGCCGTATATCGAAAAAGTGCCATAATTGAAGAAGGCCGTCATAGCGAAATGCCGTATAAAGAGCGACCGTATAGCGAGGTATGAGTGTATTATTAAAAAATTTGTTTTTATAACCTTTTCCAAACTTCTTTTCCTCTGGATTTCAGAATGACTCCTTCCTCACGATTGTGTTACCGCTTCCACGTTTCTTTCTTCCACTGGACAACACCGTCATCATCATCATCATCATCACTGTTTTACTTTCTCCCCAGGTGCTATTCTCAAGGCGGGGAAATAAAATTTGTTGTCAGTAAATCGATGTATAATGATGTTGGAAATGGTTCACAATACAAATTATTAAAATTGGAATGATGTTAATTTAAAACTGTCACTCTGTTTAGATTCCAAAGATCCGAGTTTAACAAATAAACATTCTTTCCGGAGAGCACAAATGGACGATGACTCAAAATGTTCCGAGTATAATATCAGTTCGTGCATTGTTGTCCCGTTCGATGGGTAATTTCCTCTCTCTCGTACACTATAATTACTGCTTTGAATGTTTTAATTACAATAAGAAATCGACGTGAAAACGATGAACACAATTATTTTGCTCCTCTCGAGTTGGCAGTGGCGTCCGGTGACATTGTATGGAACCTGTGGTGAGTATTTTGCTAACATGTCCTGAAATAATTAATAAATAGAGTTTGTAAACATAAGATGAAGATATTATTAACTTTTTAATATATTTGGAGTGATTAATAGATTGTATCAACAGATTTTTAGTATATTTTGGATGCAACCTACACATGAGAAGGTTTATTAACAATAAGCAGAGGAGTATTCTGATAGAAATATTTCCAGGTTAGTATAATATCTATTATTTATCTTATAAACAACACAGTGGAATAGAATCTTATAAACCTGACGCCACTGCAACTTTTTTTGTCTTAACTGTTGACCAAAAAAAAGGAAAAACTGTTGTGCATGATTTGCTACCAAGTTTTTTCCAGGTGTTATTATCTCAAAATTGAGACTATGATTCATCAGTGCACTTCTAGGACAATGTTGCCAAACGTATTAGTGTAAAAAGAAAGTTTTTTGTCTTTTGTTTTAAGACCTACAAGTAAAATAACTTTAGAAAGTTTCTCGAACAAAGTTTCAGTTTGCTGTCGTCTCGCTTCCTGAGTTATATGGACAATTGTGCATGAATACGCTGCAGTTGTAGATTCATTACTTCTACAGTTTTTTGAGACAAACAAAAACATTCAAAACCTACGAGATGGAAGCCGAGAGAAACAAACAGGATATCGTTACCATTTCTTCATTGGAGAGTTGTTGGTGCGTAAAACTGTAGGAACTGGTGTTAAATCCAGAGAATCGCCCTGGAGGCAAGAGCAGACTCAGTTTGTAATTATCACGTCACAGTTATTCATAGGTCCAGAAAGTTAATTAACTTCACAAAAAATGATGTTATTGAAAAACGATTATAATATAATCACTTGATACCGAGATCAAACCAATCGAGATTCTATTGTTGATTCTGGCTACAACTTAATCACTCAGCTTTTGCTATTTTAACTTTGATAACTTTTTATTAAACAGATGAAAAAATAGATAAGAACTTCCCAGACAGTTCGGTGTTTTCATACCCGGTAATTGCATTTCCATTGTGTACATTTTCGTTTAGGCTATTTATTAAATTAGAATCATTAGTTTGGTTGATTGATGTTTAGAGAACTAAGGTTTAGAGTTGATTAAGGTTTGGCCATAGAATCAGACACTATGAGGTCATTACAAAGAATTTTGCTGGGTTGAGAGAGAGAGAGGACGGGGGGAAAGAGGATGGAATAGAATTGAATAGATTCTTTCAAGGTATGGTGACATAAAAATATTCGTTTTTACATTTAGGCGACGACTGTACTCTGGTAGAAATGTTTATTGTCCGAAGGAAGTAATCAATATTCTTTAAAAACCGTCTCTGCGATTTATTTCTCATCTATTAACATAGTTTTTGTTATTAATAATGATAAATAATTATTTAGAGATAAGTCTTCCTTTTGCACGAAAGACTGGAACCTTGTAAATTTATATATACAGTGGAACCTCTAATGCCGAGTTTAATTCGTTCCGGAGTTTTACTCGTTATGCGAAACAATTTTTCCAATTTGAATGAATGTAAAATAGGATAATGCGTTCCAGGGCAAACAAAATTTATGTTTAGCATTTATTAAACAAAAAATACATACAAATATGAGATTAATCATATTTTCTTGGCTATGTACCTAATTTCTGTTTACTACAAAGCAGTCTAGAGTGATTTGTCTTTGCCGACGCTTCAAAATTTGATAAAAAATTTAACACCGTATTATGATTGAAGAATTTCATGACGCATGGCTACTGTCTTATTTAGGATGATGCTTCTCAATGTACGAAGCAACACTTTCCACTATGCCTTCAGGGTTTCTCTTATTTCACGAGGTTGTTTCTTTGTGAATTACTCCCTCATATCAAAAAAATGTGTTCTAGGTCCAAGAGTTTGAACAGAATCCGACATGGAAGTCATGGTTTGCGAAAGAAAGGAGAAGACAAGAAAAGGAATAGCTAAGAAGTTTATTAGTTTTTTGAAAATGAATGAAAGTGGAAATGAAAGAATTTTGGTTGCTAGCGAAGATACACAGGTAGAGAAAAATTTAACTTTGAATCTGCCCTAGTTTGGAGTTCGGACATTTTTTCTCTACGATGGGGAGATTCCTCATTTCGCTCACTATGCCAAAAAGTGCTCGTTACGCGAGTCATTTCTCGCTATGAGAGGCGCTCGTTATGAGAGGTTCCACTGTACTTACTTAGAAAAGACACTTCTAAGTTCTGCCAAATATAACGATTCAAATTTAAGCTTCCGCAAAAGCTCGAAATAGCTTATTACCATCAAGTCATTCAATTTGTTATTTGACTCAATTATAAGACGACAATTTTATTAATTGATTTCAACCTAATAACCCTTCTTCTAACATTTCACTAATAAATAATAATTATGTTAATTGGGAATAGCGTAAGTTGAAATACCTGCCAATAAAAAAATGTTAAAAACGAGATCTGAATTCATTTCTTTAAGAGAATCATTTTTTAATAATTACAAGAAATGTTTAGTGAAAAAATAATTTAAAAATGAAAACAGAAAGTCTTAGTAAAGGAAGCATAATTAAAATAAAATTTCAGTTATTTATTGATTGATTTATTTGTTTTTTAACGATCAGTGAACAACCATCTGTTACAGAAAAATAGAAAATAAGTTTTAATAGAGTTAGGGGTGAGTATAGGTGAGTCAGAGAATAGGTGAGGTATGACGGAGAAAAAGAAGCCGTGGAAAAGCAAACTGAAAAATTGTGAGATAGAAAACCGATTCGGGTGGAGAAAGCATACTGTAGGGTTAAGTGGTTTGTATTCTATGTTTAAATTAAAAGTATAAATGACTATGGAGACGATTTTATTAATAAGTTGGTTAAAGTCATAACCGGAAAAACAGGATGAATGGTACCTAATATATATTTACTTTTCAACAGCGATGTAGATATGTAATCCCAAACGGATCGCACCTGCAGACAATTACACACGCACATGACGATGTATATGTGTTATAAGTGGGGGATTAAGATTTGAGCGTCTCACAATTTTTAAAAACTTGAAGATATGCGATGTTTGTAAAAAAATAATTTTTAGCACATTGCCGAGGAGTAAGCAAACAGTAATGCCTCCAGGAAACTGCTCTACGTCACAATGGCTTGGCACTTTGGTAGTTAAGCTTATTCCTTTCCGGGCCAGATTTCCATTGTGACCATTGGGACTGGGCCACATGACATACCAAAAAAAAGGTTTTACAAGTCCGGCTTTCGACGGATACGGTTCACCTTCACGGCATCGTCTGTATGTACATCTGTCAGTTTGTATTTTCTGTATAAAGATATGCTGAGGTAAACAATGTTAGCAGTTTTTGAGCACATTTTCGTACAGGTCAGGCACTATAGTTCAGACTTAACAATGAGCTCCACTGGGCTACTCAGTAGAGCTTGGTGGCCCGCGGGCAGCAGTTTTAGTACCAAGGGCTTAACACAAATTTTCCAGAAAAATGGAGCTATAAAAACAAATTTTCTGTTTGGTCAGAAATTTTCAAGTTCAGCCTTTAGCAACACAGCGAATCAAAGCTACCAAACATAACTAACAATGGCTGCGAGGTACTTAAACCCATCCGCGTTATCTCTTTCAAACCTAAGAAAGACAAAAGTCATTGTATTCTCAAAAAGGCGGAAATGCTTATTAATGTTCAGATAATTTGAGTTTTCTACAAATGGTAAGAGGTCGAAAGATGTATTTTCGACCACCCGAAAATTCATTTCTCGACGAAACCCAACAACAATGCAAACAATTCCTATAATCTGCATGCATAATGATAATTTTATGAATCATTTAATTTACTTTAATTCTAAAAAGGAAAATAAAAAGGTTGGCCAAAAGGAGGGGAGAGGAAGAATCCAAAGAATAACTATAATTTATTTCTTTATAAACGAATTTATGATTAACCAGACATTATTATTAACTCGAGTTATTAAATCCAGCTTTTTATTTTATAAACTGGACATCATTATGCAAAAGATAATTAGAAAATCAACATCTTAATCCACATAAGCCCTTTTTGTTCTTTTCACCAAAAGATAATTATAATTAAGGGATTATTAATTACTTTCTTACATCCAACCACTGAATTAATTATTATAAAAAATGATCCCGGATTGCTTTAATTGAAAATACCTATGCATACTTTAATTAAATATAATCGGGTTTCGGTTATATCCTACCTCGAAGCCATGAGTTATTAATTTTTGTGTTAAAATCTTCGCTTCTGCATTTTTACATATTAAATAATAAATGGTGGGAATGACGTTGGAATCAAGCAGAGCCAGGAACTCGGGGAAGCCTCGAGGCAAAAGCCAAAAACTTATGACTAACTCATGGAGGTTAGGGCTCTCTTCTGGAAGTCCTTGGTCACGAAAGACTTGACTCGTTTAAATAGGAATGAAAAAACTCGGGCGAAGTGAACGCATTTTTCGAATTAGTTATGTAATGTGAGAATGTCTTCATTAATTTTTATCTTTAATAAGTGACGAGGTGATGGGGATTTGGGAATTTGAGGATTTGATTTCTGTTACGATTTTAAAGGGAAATGAAGTTTCCGACCCGAATCCAAGTCTAATCTCTTGCTTGTACCATAATTTCTCATTTTTCATCATTAAATCATTTAAAGTTGTTAAACGATAATTATTTCGTTTTCATGAAATTTGCATTATTACTTTTACCGACTTGATTTTAGGTCTTCAATTACAAAAATTTAATGGTAAACGGTCATGAGGTTGTGGGCTCTTCTTCGGGGTTACAGTTAAAAAAAAAAATTTTTGTGAGACTGTAACGTTTGGCAACATGGTGTTCGATACTCACTGATCAACGATAGAAAACTGTGTCAAGAAGAATATAAACCATATCCGGTTAGCTTGGGTGATAAAAACAGTTAAACTGCAAATTAGCTAAATAATGTGTACATTAACACCTTTTAATCATTCACCATCTTGAGCAAATTTGACTCATACGACAAAAGTATTTTAAAATTAATTTAAATAAGATAAAAATGGCTGAAAACATTTCTCAATACTAAACTCAAGGAACACAAGGGGGCCATAGCATGGTTAAGGCTGGGTGGGTGGGTGTGGCAGGGAAAGAAAAACCAAAAACAGGAGATTCATACCCGCTATGCTATGGTGGATGGAGTAGATCTCATACTCTGGGACTGCAGGGAGGTCAAGTGTTTAAGGGATTCTCTGGGGTTAGATGGGTTAAACATGACAATGGGAGGTTTGAATGAGAAGACCTAAGAAAAATTAGGTAACTAATCAGGGTGGTGAAGGAAAAATGGATGAAAATGACACAAACTATGGCTCCAAATAACCAAATGGAATTTGTTTAGTGGAAAATTTTGTCAAACCAAAATGGTGTATACCAGAAATGGCGAACCTTTTTTGATGTCCGTGCCACAAAGTCACAAAAATTCTTTTTCAAATAGGTGACGTGCCACAATAAAATTTCATCCGAAATGTTAGCGTGATGAAAACTATACGCAAGTATAAATAAATAAACAAATAAAAGCAATTCCTCTTTAAACAATTTTATCTAATACGCATCTTTATATACTTTAAGAGAATCCATGTAATATTTTAATACTAAAATGTATAACTTGACGGTTGTAGTTATCGTACTAAGATAGGTATGCAGTACTACAAATTTATATACTAAATTATAAATTTAGTGCAGATGAATAATTTTTAATTACTTCTAAAAAAAATAATTTTGTTTTTGTGCGTGCCATCAAAATTTTCAAACGTTCCACTTGTGGCACGCGTGCCATAGGACCGCCATCCCTGGTATATACAATACAATGTAATAATAATAATAATACAAAACTCTCTTTTCGAAAATTTAAACATAACAAACAACTGGATCAAATTTTAATCGGTTTATTGCTTAACCCTAGTTTTCAAATTCCCTTGAGAGCGAATCTACAAACAGATTACAGAACGTTCAAACTGACAAAATCCATCTTCAAAACTGTTGGCTGTCGGTCTCTTTTCCCGCATCTTTTGGTTTTTAATCATGGAAGCGTTAATTTTTTAATAAATATTTCCGCTTTCGGTTTTGAAAATACAGTTAAGATTGTCAGCATGAATACACGGAAAATATAAGAAAGATGACAGGAAGAAACTAGATAACTCCTTCATTTTAGAAAAGTTGTTTTCTGAACATTTTTTTTTCCCTTCTGAACATCAAATCAACAAAGATGTAAATCTGTTCAACAATCTTTTTTCAAAACCTGACCAATTAACGTTTAACAAAAGATTAACGGATTAAAAAAATTTTTTTAGGAGATTTTGCGTGCGAGCTCTCTCAACAAAAAAAGAAAATATTACCATAACTTATATCGAGAAGTGTTTCCTTTTTTTAATATTTATTTCTAAAGTGCTAACTTTTGTTTTTAATTAAGCAGCCATCCAGAGAAGTTGCTCCTTTATTTAATAAAAAGGCGTCTGCGTTTTAATTTAAATAATTATGAAAATTAATTTATTTCAGATTAAAAGATTCATCTCTAACAATTTATTATACCTTTAATTTTTTTTTCATCTACTTTATTAAGGGAACAACGCGTTGTTTCGATTTTTCATGCCAGAAAGAGCTTTGGGATAAACCTTTGACTCTACCTCGCTCTCCGATTAATTAGAATTAATTGGAAGGAGGTTACCGAGTGTATAAGACCTCCTGTCAAAGAAAAATTTCTTCTCTGCACTGGTAGCTAAGAATTTTTCGCTATTTATTTATTTTCGAGTCTATAATTTAAAGCCGATTTTAAAAGAGAATTTAGTAACGTGTTAGGGGTGCAATTAGGTTTTAGCAGGTGATAGAACGCTATGAGATTTTACACCGAAATGATGGACTGAACAAGGTATCTTGAAGTGGAGGATTTTTCGTGGTTATTGCTTAGTATCCAGCAAATACTTACAAAACAAAGTATTTTATAAACAGTTTATGATTATTTATTTATAATTTCTGTTACAAATGCATGTGCAGTAGCAAATCAGTAATAATGAAACCGGTGTCTTAACCCAACCCTGACCAAGCAATCTACTTTTTGTGTTTTTATTTTACTCATTCGACTTTATAAAGTCCTTGTGTCACATGCAGTATATCTCATACTAAAGGATGAAGACTTAACACTGCTGTTTGCTGTGCATCAGGATCAACCTGTTTTCTCTAATTGTCAGCCAAACCAAAATTGTACAAACAATACCTAACAGCCATCAACTTTAAAGAAATATATTTTTATTATTATTTACTTATAATAATGTTTTTAAAGTATAAATAGGTCTAAATAAAATATCTCAAATTATACTGGTTATATTTTCTATGACTCTGGGTTCAGTACTCTCTATGACATTTTGCTTCTACTGTGGATTCCTTTACTGTTCCAATCTCATGCTACCGGTTTTGATGTTCTAACAATAAATACTGTGTCGGAACCAGGTTGTGTCGTTTTCTAACACTGATTCCGAACGTATATGTATATTGATATATAAAATGTTATAACTATAATTTAGAATAAAAATGGAAAATGCAAGGATCCTGATGGTGCGGAGCTCCGGGACTGAATGAATTTAGCTTCGGTTGTCGGCTGCTTCATTTCACTGTACCCATTCCGGAACTAGGAATAAGGAGAACGCCACAACTGAAAGAAATATAAAGGAAAGAGGTCATATATTAATATAACAAGAGATATTTTTAAAAGTACTTTATTATCTTCTAAAAATAAAAAAACAAAACAATCAATAAAATAATAATACAGCTACAAATCTCACAACAGATAATAAAAATAGTAGCTACCTAAGCACGTTGACTTTGACAATGATGATGATATCGGCCAGTTTAGGACAACCAAGAAAATGGTAACGACAAAGGTACAATTTGCTCTTTGATTTACAAGTTGTACCACGCCTACCTATTTGTACGACCATGATTATATCATTCGGTTTTTCTTAAGTGTAAAATTATTTTCTGTAAAACGCCTATAATCTCCTTTAACTTGTTGTCAATAAAATGGCGCTGAGTGTATCAAGTCAGACGAACATATCCTGCTCCAAATTTTTATTTAAAAATTATAATTTTAAAGGAGACAATAGACTAAACCTTACAGCCGCCATGTTTAATATCGACACGAGGTAAGTAAAAAAAAAGGAAAGAAAAAATTAGCCTAATATTAAAAGTTAATTCGATTAGTTGTAAATTAAATTGATTAGCCAGGTTCTCTCCTCAGCCTGTGACGGAGTAACGAAAACTCATTTTTCAAAGTTTGCGTCTCGCTCTGTCAAAAGTGATTACCGTAACCATTTGTATTTATTTCTTGATCAAATCGTTTAATTGATTTTTTTCGGCGGTTCGTTTAATTCTTTTACGCTTGGGAAAATATTATTGATGAACCAATAGAAAGAAAAATTTTCATCAGAGAAAAGCGTTCGTGTTTTATTTATTTGTATATCTGAAATACGGATGAAATTCTACTGTTTCATTATTCACTCAAAGTTTTCTTTTTTCAGACTTTAAATTTGCTAACTGAATCAGTTTGATTAATTAAAACATGACAGAAACAGATGGAGAGCATTTGTCAAAATAGTTTTTAAAGAAAATTGTTATAAAAACAGAAGTCTTCTGGGTGTGTTTTTAATAACAGCTACCATTGTTATGAACTGATTTTCACATGTTGGTTTATGTCTCTTGAGGCGTCGTTGGTTGTTTGGTACTTCAAGAAGGGATGATGATGTAGGATGGGGATGGACTGCCACTCTGGAGGAGTATTACCAAAACTTTTGACAGAGCAAAAAGTTCATGAACCAAAAAAATAAGATGAGACAGTCAAAGGCCTAACTCCTTGGTGCTCACGCTTTTCCCTTCCCGGGCCAGATTTCCATTGTGACCATTGCGACTGGGCCACACGACTTACCAGAAATAAGCTTCTCTACAAGTCGGGCTTTCGACGCATACAGTCTACCCTCATGACCTCACATTTGTATGTACATCTGTCAGTCTGTTTCTGTATATCGCCTCATAAAGATATGTTGAGGCAAACAATGTAAACAGTTTCTGAGCACAGGCCTAAACATTTTCGTACTGGTCAGCCACTATAGTTCAGACTTAACAATGAGCAATCGACCTTTCACAAATTTTCAATCGGTTTCCACTGGGCCACTCAGTAAAGCTTGCCGGGCCGCATGTGGCCCTCAGGCCGCAGTTTGACTACCAAGAGCCAAACTCTTCGATTTAATTTGTTCCAAAAATTTTCATCTCCTGTCCAGAATTTGTGTCGACTACAAATCCACTTAACGTTCACCATAAAAGAACAAAATACCAAAATTAATGGATAATTAAGAAATACTCTCCGAGTTACTAACGAATCTTTCTCAATAAAAAATATTTTTTATGTTTATTTTTATTATTAATAAAGTAAAAGAGGGAAACGTTTAGCTTGAATCCGAGCACCGTGTTAACACGTCTTTAATGATTTAAATCGATCTTCGATCCTCTTTTCACCTTTTTAATTATAGTCGATAGCCCTTCCAAAGGCCAAAAAAATGAATTTATACACGCCAGACTATACCGATGTGAGACTTTCAATTTCCACATCAACAAAAAGTTAAACTCCTGATCAAGAATTGAGATATCGTATTTGTAGTTATTAATTTTTTCCATTGTTTCCACGTTATTCCTTTGAATCTTCCGTCTAAAATCTATTTCTCTTCTCTTCCTTCGAACCTTCGCTCACGAGTTTCTACTCTTCCTTTCTTCTTTTTTTTTCAATTTTTATTATTTTCATATCAAACATGATTGATCGGTTTTAACTGCCGAATATTATCAGGCGGCGGAGTCATCAAAAGCATAGGTTAAAAAGTTGTAATTATTTTAATTTTCCTCTCGAAAAACGGACCCCCTCTAATTAGAAAACAAGTCTTTTTCAACTGAGAACCAGAAGAAGTTGAAGATTGGCTCAGAGTATAATGCTACTATGTTTATCGAGTAGACAGGGAATCCAATTGTGATGAGTGCTTGCCTTCTCTCCTCTTACACTTGCTTCTCTTCAAGGTAGATGTTGTTTAATAATAGACTGCGTTCACGGTTTATATTTTAGGGGTGTTCACCAGAATAAAACGGCCATAACTAGATTTATCTTTTGTTTTGTTTTTCACTCTTGAATAGACCAAGAAAATGAGAGAGAGATGGCTAGATAAATAAATCAATTTTTATTTTAGCAGAAATTAATTAAAGATTTTAGCGGCTCACGAATTTTGTACACCCTGACACAAAAATCGTGTTCAATTAATAGCCTTTGGTGAAATCCTTTATGTTGGGATAGGAAGAGTAAAAATTTTTGAAAAACCTCCCAAAACCCCGAGGCGGTTCAAACATACAAAAATAAAGAAATAAATCACTTTAAAAGGATTATTTCTTCCCCAAACTTAAGAGATCAAACAAGATCGGATCTAAGGGCATGTCAGTAGATTAGACTATATTATTAAATCCCAAAAATTCTCCACTATATAAAGAAAATTTTTCTTGTCCTCTTTGTGATTTAAGCGATCTAACCACAAAGAAATCTTAAAAACTTGTCTGAACTTGAACGTAATCTCACTCGGTGAATTTTATCAGAGGGAAATAAAATGTACAAACCGCAAATATCATTTAAAGAGCGTTTAAGAAGCCCTGCTATAATAAAATTGACTGCCTCAATAAGAAGGCTTCGATCTAAGTGGAAATGACTTCTTCGGTATGATAGCAAGCCGAGAAGCCGTTATACTGAACAATTCCTTTCCATTTGAATTTGATTTAATGTAATTGAGATTTATATAATGGGTCAGAAATTGTTTTTAAAAAAACCAAGTCGTTGGCTCAGGTAAATAAAAGATGCAGACATCTTCGGCTTTTTTAAACAATTCGACTGGCCCCGCCTCTTTTACACGTAATCTTCCGGAGAACAATGGTAGATAACCTGAAGAAAAATTTTCTTTTCTCTTCCCTTAATCGTATTTTCTTTTTGTTTGATCTTCTTTTTATTTTTAATTGTTTGACTTGACTTTCAAATAAACTCTTTTTTGCTTATTAAGCAATGGAGATAAGGTATGGGAAGAGTACAATTGCTTTCTGTTTTCAAGAAGAGACTGAGATTTTGAGAGACATTTTAAGGAAATTTGGTAAGTTTTCGTTATGTACAATTGTGGAGGCTGTAGGAACTTGCTCAAAGTAACATTTGCTGAATTTCATGCATGTTGAAAACACTAAAAACGATAATCGTATTTTAAAGTTGCTTCTCTTATTCCCTGTTCCTGCCACTTCTCATACAGCTCCAGGTTTCCTTGGACTTATTCCAGACGCTGGTCTGCTGGTAGCCTCTCAAGTCTACTACTTGGTGGTAGTTAACAAAGGGAGTTAAAAATTCGCACAACTTCAGATACAATGACTCAAAGTGACATGAGAACATACTAAAAATTGAGCAAAATTGATGTAAACACAGTGAGAAGGTGAAAAGCCTCGTCTGAGTTGTCAGATTTAACCCTAATCAAACCAGGCCTTCCGATGAGTGTAGTAAGTTTGTAATCCTCAATATCGAATAGATAGGTTAGAAAAATATAATACACTCATACCTCGCTATACGGCCGCTCTTTATACGGCATTTCGCTATAACGGCCTTCTTCAATTATGGCACGTTTTCGATATACGGCCTAAAATGTTTCGATATAACGGCCAAAATGTGTTAAAGTACTGGTACAGAAGTTAGGCAATCCCGAAATTAGCCAAAAAATTTTGGATCCAGAACCTAATCTCGGCTTTGAAGGTTTATCATTAAACATCCTCCTTGAAGCCGATCCTGATGTCGAACGTAGCCAAGACCAACAATGTTTGACAATTTTTTAAAGCCAGGCCCATCCTTACCAGTAAAAAATGATGAGGATGATCTTCAGTTTTTATTTCTTCATCGTCTTCTGATCAAAGCCATTTTTAAAAATTATGTATGTATACAAAAACATATTTTATGTAACATGAAGTCGTTTCATTTTTGTTTGTGGATTATTATTGGTTTTAGGAGCCTGTTATTATTTTATGTACAAATCTATGTACTTGTTATGTATGTATTTCTGATTTAAACGAGATAAAATGCATTTTGAATGACAAACCATGTTACATTTTTCACAAATTTGGAACTAATCTCACTGAATTTGTACTAGAAACTTGATTCGTTATACGGCTTTTCGCTTTACGGCCAAGTTTCGTGGAACGTATCTAGTAAACCGAGGTATGGGTGTATAATGAACAGGAGCTGTAAGTAATATAGGTCGACATTTGATGAGAAGACACCTTAGAAGGCTGTTTAGTTAAAAATAAAAATCGTCTCCGGGAAAGCAGGGGAAAAATGTCTACCATACGTAACACTCAACAGCGATTTAAATGTGAAGAACTGATTGCACCTGCAGACAATTACAGATGCACATGCCGGGGTTAATTCCATAGTAGTCTGGTTCCTCGGCGCAAAGCCCAAATGATTAACCTATTTATAACAAACGACTTTGTTGTAGTGTCTACGAGCTGGAAGGCGGTACAAGCTACGTCCATGTATTTCCCACTTTGACTTTTCCCCAACTCTTCCTCATTTGCTATTCTCGATTAACAACATCATTAATTTTTATTCATTTTTCACCGAGATCTTCGATAAAAGATTCAGAGATTCTCATTTTTTATTTTTCTCCTCGAGAAGAGGAACTCACCCAAAGTTCTTTTTTTTTTTGCCAACGTCCGATTTATTAGCTTGTCTTTAGAAAATTTCCTCGCGTGTTACTTGCCTCGATTAGTAAAGGTAATAATCAGAGGCTTTCTATCAAATTATTATTATTTTATTTTTTTTCTCTTTTACAATTTCTGATTGCGATAAATTAGATGGATTACATGCATTATATTCAACTTCAATTTATTTATTATATAAATAATTTCTGGGATTCGTATACAACTTGTTCTTGTCCATAATTGGTGCAATTACCCTAAACGACGAATTAAAAAGAAGAAAAATTTTTATAAGAGAAACCACTTTTTATTATCGTCTTTTTTATTCAGCCACGAAAAACAATTATTTTTCATTTAAATGTAAGCGAATCAATCATAAATTTTTATGTTTATTAACAGAAGTTTAAATAAAACTTATTTAAATAAATTAGACCGAAAATTTTGGCTCGAACGGAACGAATCAAATGACTTTCCTTACTTATTCCCACTTCGTCATTCCTTTATTTAATTAATTATTTATTTACTTACTCTTTTTTAATTTAATTGTGTCACGAACTATTTGATTTATGTACGTAGCAAATTATTAATAATCAAATAAAACTATATTGCGAATTGAGTAATAATAATTATAATTTATTCACGTGAACTCGATGTAATTTTTATTTGGGTTTGTTTAAAAATTATTTTTACGGCTTAGAAGAAATTGTGACTATTGTTATAATGTTTCTTAGTACGCCACTGAAAACAAATTTTTACTGAGTTAATCCAGATATCTTACCAAAAGTTTGGACGTTCTATGAGGTGTAATATGGTGTCCAATTTAATTAGGCTGATAGGAGGGAGTTGTGAAAGATGATTTAGTAAATATAAGGGAGGAAGGAAGGAATTCCCAAAATTTGTGCTCAGGTATACAGGTTTAACCTTGTCAAAAAGATGGTGTGGAGTGTCAGTTAGGATGATTGAAAAAGGTTCTGATCTGATTTTGATGACCTTTTCCTCCCTTTTGATAGGATAGGTATGAATATTGCTGTAGTGAGGCAATCACTTATTTAATTATTATTTTTTATAAGTTTAAGGTGAATTGGTAGTAACACACTACAGACATACAGCAGTGATTCCAAAATGGTCTATATCGAGCCCCAGGAGTATATGACAACCTCCAAGGGGTCTGAGTCCAAGAAATTTAGGAGTCCATGAAATGAAAATGGGGGTCGACGATAGTGCATCTCAACATACACTGATAGTACCTATTTACTTACTTTATACTATCTTATAATATAAAGACATATACATTATTTATAAAAGTACCTATGAAGCAAAAATTTACATCACTACAGTGAGATTTACAAAAATCAGGTAAGTAGGGGGTCTACCCAAAACCAAGTTTCTCACATTTCCCAAGCTTAGTCGGTGATTATGAATAATCGCCGAGAGTTACATATATCATCGCCTGATTTACAACTTTTACCGTTGCATGTATAATAGGTGTAACGCACAGAACCGACATTATTTTCCGATCCGCCTAATATTTATTTATTGAAAAACGGCAACATTTTAAAAACCTGTCTTGGAATGCGAACATCAATCAAATCCTTTCGGAAGCATTAATAAATTATTTATTTATTAAAAGAGAAATAATATCCTAAAAGGACTGAAATCATTTTCTTCTTGCTTGACAGGTATAGGTGACCGTTCTCAAGCACGCAATACAAATTCCTAGAAAACGCCGCGCTATTTGATATCGCTTTATACGGTGATGGGCTTTTAAAACAAATAACAGAGATTGGTGGTCCGCAAACTACCGCTGGCCCCTCAAGTAATTTTAATGCTTCTCAAAGGAATTCAAATTTCCATTAAATTTTATGAATGTTTCTGAGTAAAATTGATATTAATATATAAGTTTTTAATTAAGTGCACAGCCTGATCTCGTTTCACGCGAATATTAAAAAGCACCAAAACGAGGCTTAAATGTAGTTACACAAAACAGGAGGCCATTCAAAGAGATCTGTTGGTTTATATAAGGAAATGTGAATATTTAAAGTTATGCTGCTTAAGAAAGTTTTAAATCGCTAATTTAGAGATCAGCAATGTCAGAGGTAGCTAAGTGCTAAGAACAGCACAGAAGATTGTATGTCAGAGGTTCCCAAACTTTTTTGTGTCGGTTTTCGGTTTTGGGTGGACCCCCTACTTACCTGATATTGATTTTTGTAAATTTCTCACTGTAGTGAAGTTAATTTTGATTTATAGGTACTTTTATAAGTAATATATATATCTTTATATTATAAAATAGTATAATGTAAGTAAATAGGTACTATCAGTGTATGTTGAGATCCTCCATATTCATTTCATGAGCTTCTAAATTTTTTTTTGGCTGGTGCAGACCTCTTGGAGGTTGTCATAGACCCCTGGGGGTCGATATAGACCACTTTGGGAATCACTGGGCTAGTATATCAAATATCCAGCTCTTAACGGGGGAATTTAGAAGTTTGGTCGAATGCTTGGTTTTTGACACTTGTTCCCATGAATTCCTCACTTCTTGTTAGGAGGTTCGTTCACTGTTACTGACAAACACATCTCCTTCCATTCCTTGCCTTTTGTCAGAAAATTGATAGAAGCGAAGGATTTGAGCAAACTTTTATTAATTTCCCCATTATGACTTGAATATTTTGTAAACTAGACGGTAAATGTGATAAATATTCATTTATTTGTCCCAAGCTTGGCTGGTGATTATGAATAATCGCCGGGAATTGTATGTACTCATCTGTGTTTCGATGTGTTGAGAAAAATTCCTCTGGTATACCCATAGGTCGACAATGCTAGTGTTAATGGTAACATCTGCAAACATTTCAAAAGCTCAGTGAATAAATTGATCGATCCTAAAAATTTGCAACGGAGATTTTTTTCTCGAAAGGTCGATTATGAGGTTTGAGGTCTTTTCGAAAGCTCCGTGGAACCAAATTTAAAAGAAAACATTTTTGAAAATTAAATACTTCAAGTGAAGGAAAGGTTAAATAAAATTGTATTTTTTGCACCTGGTTATTTGTAAGCTAAGCATCTCCCGAGGCAAATGTCAAAACCGGTAATTTCATTATTTCTTGTTTGCGTGCCTTTTGGATTAGAGCCCTTTTAATTCCACTTATTAGATTCTAATGTTTGTCAGTTTATTTTATGCACCACTGAAGCCCGTGAAATTGAAACTGGACTAAAAAAAGAAATAGAAATTAAATCATTATCGCAGACAGAAAGGTTCTCTTTTATTTGAGTCGGAAGGTTCCCCTCGAAAACCAGATTAGCTAATAATCAAGGTGCCTGGCCCGAGGGGAAAAATTTCAAGGCGCAACACGTATTATTTTCAGATCCACTCTTATAATTAAGTTTTCAATTTACAGAAAGTCCCAAACAATATAACTTTTTGGGATTTGAGTTATTATTTGGTGCACTCTCAAAAACCCTTAATTAATTTCCTTCGGTCAGGAGAAGAACCCACCAAACCAATGAAACTTCGGGTCAATGCAAAACTCTGGTAAAATGGTTGTTTTCATAAAGTGAACACCAAAAACACTCACTGCGAGCTGGGTATATTAGTTTAAGTGTACTTCTTGTTCGATTTGAAATTAATTGAGATGTCTTTAATGCTCTTCAAGTGACAGAAAACAGTTTTGGCGTTTCCTGGAAGCCCCAGTTTTATTTATTTTTTGTTAGATTATCACGCCTTTGTAGATCTTGGTCCTCTATTGTCGATTCTTTGGGAACTTTTTCGGCTTTCGTGAACCAATTCTATCTGTTGAAGACGAAACAAAATTGTAAAAAGGAAATCTGGAATGATGGGTGTTTCGGTTTTAGCTGTTTGAGAGGACTTAGGAAACCGATTTTGGTGTAACTATGTGGGTTCTTGTGCTTTCGTTGTGGCGATTTGTTTTGGTTTCCTTCTCGCCTCTGAAGTGTTGTGGTTGAATTGAGTTGTTGGTTGGGGTGGTCATCACACGTGTTTAACACACTCATTATCTTCTTTCTTTCCAGTTGCTTTGCTACATAATTTTATTTATTTCTTTGGTGGTAAAAGATTTTCCTCAATGGTATCTTCAGGTCCAGGCTCAAGTACCTTTGCTCCAATGGTCTTGTTTCTTGTTTTCTGGCCGTTCACGCTTATAGTGAGTATATTTAGTATATATTTGAGTGAGTATAGTGAGTATATTTGAGTATTCAAATGTTGTTCTTAGTTTGCATGTTCTGTTGTAGACTCTTTTGCTCTTGAGTTGTACTTCGATTCAATTATATCGTGTTTCTGCTCATATCAATATCCCTCTCCTTAGGAGCTATTCAACCAAAGACACACATCTGTAGGCATTTGTATCAGTTCAGCATTGCTGTAGCTCCTCACTAAACACCTTTTATGAAACAGTTATTCTATCAAAAAATACTCCAGTACCACATCCAAAAGTTGAAGTTCTAATTTCACCCACTTCATAACCACTTGGTAACAAATTATTTATTGTTATAAAAAATATTATATCTAATTTTCATATACACCGCCTTTAATATCACGTTATCATCGTTGTCAGTTTTTTTTTAACTGCCAAAAAAACAAAACCCAACAGAATTGGTTAGTAATAAAAATCTCAAGATTACATTATTTGCAAAATATGAACGTAAAGAACGATAGTGAGAGAGAGAGAGAGAGACAAAAGCGTGTGTAATTATCTTTTGCTATTACTAAACCGTGTTAAAAATTTAATCTCTTCATTTTCAACATATATAGCAATGAAACATATTTATGGTGTATAGAAATGGTATCTACTTAGCCAGGTGTTATTCTACATGGTACATTAGAACAGTGTTTAGCTTACAATAATAATTCATCTATTTAAATTTTATAACATAAATCTTGTTCTCCAGACTACTTTAATGTTTTTTTTCCTCTTTTTTTTTATTTCTTTTTGTCTAATGTTTCTAAGGTAGAAACGCGTATTAGGTGCCATTAGTGCTTTGATTATTTGACATTTGGTTTCGGCCAAATGGTTTTGCACGATAAGAGTCCTAATCATTTGCGAAATACAGAATTTAATCAAGCGGATTTATTTTCGTCTCCTCCTCCTTCTTGAAAATGATTCAGGCTCTTGTATCGTTGTTCAAAATGGTCTAAAACAATTTTCTTTTGTTTTCAGGTACGTTTTGCAATGTTCGTAGGATAATTTTCTTTGTGTCGGGTATTAAAAGTTGTTTAAAACAAAAATTGTTGTAAAGCTTTTGTCTTGAGTCTCCGTGTAAGAAAAATTAAATTTTAAATTAGGGTAATTATAAATGATGCTCCAATATTTTGTGTTAGAGGTTTTTTTTAGTGAAATAGATAATCCGTGGTTTCCGTTTTGTAACAAGAAGATTTTCATAAATTTACAACAGCAAGGAACTTAATTATCGTTCATTACATCGAGGAGGAGGGAGGTAATTTTTCTTTATATGAATTCACAAATTCTCTGACTCGACATCCGCTTTTTAATTTTCAATTTTAAGTTCTTCGCTCTGATGTAAGAAATTAATTTTACTTTATGATGTCCTGTCCTCTTGTTTTTTACTAGTTGCTGTTCTCTTTTATGTCGCGCAAAATATACTTGGGCCTGGCTTCTGAGATAGGGCCTTATTCTTCTCCTATTCCATATTGTGGCGACTAGGGCAACACGTTCAAATACGCTTTGACTTGTAAGAGACAGGTCGTAGGATGTACGAGACTTGCATGAAGTCGCGATGAAAGAGAGTCTGGGATCATTTAAATAGAGCACGCAACCAACTGAGGGTAGACCACCACTCGGCGAAATACTCGAACGGCTATTGGAACGACTGCGCTTTTGTTATAGTTATTATTATAAATATTTTTATCTCAGTATATATTTATCTTCGGTCAGAATTTGTAATTTGTCTAATCCCTTGGTACTCAAACTGCGGCCCACCAAGCTCTACTGAGTGGCTCAGTGGCCCTGTGGAAACCGACTGAGTGAAAATTTGTGAAAGGTCGATTGCTCATTGTTAAGTCTAAATTCTAGACACATGACCAGTACGTCTGCTACCGACTGGTGACTCAACATATCTTTAGGAGGTAGTATACCGAAAAACAGACTGACAGATGTACATACAGATGAAGCCCTTAGGTGGACTGTATGCGTCAAAAGCAGGGCTTGTAAAAGCTGCTTTTTTGGTGAGTCTCAATGGCCACATTAGAAATTTGACCCGGGAAGGAAAAAGCTTGAGTACCAATCAATCCACCTAATTCCGACACATATATTACAAACTCCTCTTTCTTTCATAAATAATGCACACTCCTCTACCCATTTATATTAACTAACTCAGTTTCTGGCTTACTAATTCGCATTCACCTCTCGAAGGTAGTTGTTTGCAGCATCTAAAAAATTACCCACGGCTGCTTTAAAGTACCAGAGGTAATAGCCAAAATGACTAGTTTGTCAATATATTTCTTGTCTCAGGTAGAAGAATGAAAACACGATTGTCTACTAAGTATTTAATTATTTCTGTATACACCGTTTCTTCAATTTTTTCGCATTTATCCTCCAAGCTTTTACAGGTAATAAAAATTGTTGAAATTACATGTGCGAATGTTATCCATTAGACGTGAGAAGGGAAACTAGAAAAAAGGAAAGACCAGATTTTGTTTTTTTTTTAGTTCACGGCTGTATTGAAAGTATCAATGAATTCAAAAAGTTTTAAAAGTCATAAAAGTCTAAACAAATTAACATGAAAAGGAGGTATTTAATATAATAATGCAGGTAATATTCGTAATGAAACCCCCTCTAAGTAAAATTGAATAATAAAGTTATCAAATTTGAAAGATCTACTATTATGAAAAATATTCAAGGCGCATGACCTGTTCCGTAACTATACCCTGTCATTATCATCAACCTATAGTCTCCATTTCTATATTAAGACATTTCGATCTAGGGATCGTCCATAAGTTTGGTGGCTAGGCTCCGTCATTAAAAGTTTTTTTCGCCGCTCATTTCATTTTATTACTGTTATTTGTTCAATTTGTGCTTATTAATTCTCGAGGTTAAAAACTGGGATCAGTCCTTCTGGGAAAACATTTATTCAAAGAAGAAAATTGAAAATTTCTAGATATAAAAAAGTTTGCGATAGAAAATTTGGGTGGTAATGGACCTGAAGTGGAATGCGGTCGGGGAAAAAGGTTAAACGCTCTTGTAAATTGTGTCTGACGTCTTGTAAGCTCCAGAGACGCAGATTCAGAGATGGAGTAGGAAGGTTGAACGTTCGTTGACATCCGAATTTTCTATTTTCTCATGAAAACTTTTTTTTTCTAAATTTTTGTTCTTACCTTTTTGTTGTGTGGGATTTGAGAATAATTATAGATCTCCGTAGCTTTATCTTCTCTTCTATCCCTTTTACTTCTGCTTTTATTTGGTCGCCTGTCTTGTTGGCCATTACTTTACCTGTCCTTGGCCATTACCCAATCGAGAGGTGATAATTTCGTTCCTCACTCTTCACTCGTATCTTTCATTCCTTTCTTCCTCCTCTGATTGAATAATGGTAGTTCAAAACAGTAATAAGAAGAGAAAATCAAAATCCGAAAGCTTCTATCCCCATTCCAGATGTCATACTTCATACAGCGCTTCTCAACTGATACAATGTCGTCTTTCATGTGCCCTCTCTAAACTCCTTTGTATCCATCCAAGAATATTGCATGAACTGAAGGAAATCTCGAAATTGCCTGTAAGTCAGACCACGAGATCGAATAGCAACCATCACGATTACATCAAACACAGGTTTCATTTTCAATGCAGTTTTACCCAGGTCATCTTGATGCATAACGCAATGCAATTAATCAACATCGTTTCTGGAATAATTTCCATTCAAGAAATCCAGATGGTTTTTACAATTTGAAATTCAATCACGATGATGTAAACAATTATCCCACAGAGACAATTATTAGCACTACAGTTGAATTGTAAGCAATCTTTATTCTCGTTGTAATTCATTATATTTAATTAACAGCGGTGGGCCGGAGCTCGTCCAAACTTATTAAAAGATTCGGACATTTCCGTTCGAACTGAGAGTCGTTTGTAAGGAACAGAAATCCAAGCACCTGCTTTTCCGTCCAATAATTACTTTCAAATAGAAATGTAGAAAGAAGAAAGTGATGCATTAAACTCTGGATAATTTTAGTGTTTGGCCTAACGAGAAGTTCCGCCCGCAACTCACCTTTTGCTACTAATGCATTCAATGTTCACAAGACGTTCAACAAAGTTTCATGCAAAAGAAATTTTGGTCTGATATGTCTTAGTGTATGTTCACCTACACCAAACGTCATTGTCGTAATTTTAAAAGTCTTTCATTAAGTTCTAACAATTTTTGTGCTTTTTAGTGTTGAGAGAATTTTTAAAATGTTTCTTAGAACATTTTAAATGCCTAAATGCATTTATCGATTGCACTATTATCGACAATCAAACTAAGTAAATTTCAAAATTTGAATTTTTGCACTTATTCCTTAGTTCCTTTTTATGAAATAGTTTATAACAATAATCAAGATTCGGTTTCTTGAGTTTACTTACTAAATTCTATAGATTTTCATTGAAATCCCCCGTAGAGGCTTTATTCTGTTCTCACTTAGCCATCGTGCTTTTACTCAATCTTTAGTAGTTTCGTCATTTTCATCATATTTATCGGCCTGAATGATTGTTAGATGTCTTTCCTGCTCTGTTCTGTATAAAATTTAAACTGTAGATTTTTATTATTATAGATTACCTCAGGGTTTGCTGCCTCTTCGACGATTTTTGACTATAATGATGCAGAAACAAGATGACAAAATTGGCTTCCTTCTGAAGCTACCTTTCTTCTGCTGCTCTGTTCTTGTTCTAAAATGGCAGTCACCTACCTTCCACTCTCAGGTTTGCTTCTAAGAGTTAGAGTGGAGCCTAATTAGCCCAAATTCATAACGTGATCACTAACAAACAAGACGTTTACCTGAGGGTCTAAGACAGAGGTGAACAAACTAGGGGTCACCAAATTTTTGTAAATTTCGAGTTTCTCCCAGAACATGGATGAGACAAGTAGAAACTTGCATCCTTATACGCCTCATTAAAGGGGATTTCGACTGATTTTTATGTTGTATAAAAGTATAAATAAAATTAATATGTGTCATATTTGATGAAATGAAAGAAATACGCGAACTATACATCATATTTGTGAACATCTACCTCAAGGGGTCGCCAAAATTTTTCACTCTACTAAAGAGGTCACAGTCAGAAAGTTTGCGCACCACTGCTCTAAGACGTTCTACTCTAATTTCTAAAGTTAAATCCTACAGCCTCAAAAAAATCGACCAGAAACCCAAAAACCCCCCAAAATGGGTCTGAATTCGGGGGACACACACCACCACAAACAACCTGCAACATTCTTTGTTGGCAAGAATTAACAGTTTGGTTAATTAATGATAAAACTGAGACGTGGTCCAATGAATGAAAATAAAGAAACCTGAGACTCTTCCTTCAAAGAGAAAAAGACTGAAATGGAATAAATGGAAGCAATCTCTTAATTACTTTTTCCCTTTAGGCAAGAATTTGGGCACTGGAGAGGTTGAGTAGACTTTGTGTTTGTCTCTCGAATCACCTTTCTGTCATTATTTTTTTGTCGACACCTCAAAAACCTTTTTTTCTAGCACAATCAGCAATATCGTATCCACTGAAGAAGTTTAAAACTTACGGAAATATGGTGATAGTGAGAAATTCGTCGAGTGAAAAATCTGTTAATGTTTTTTTAATGTTCTTTCATGAAAACTCAAAAAGCATTTTTCTTGCGTTCATTATCGGTTTTTGAAAATTAAACAATCAGTTATAATTACAACTGATAATGAGTTCTGTTTTCAAATTATTGTTAATGCAATTTTAACAAATAATTGAACATTTTAACAATTATTAACATTGAATGGAAATTAATAATTTTTTACGAGCCGACACGAAATAAATTTAAAGCCAGTTTTTCAAGCTTAGTGTTAAAATTATCGGAAAACGTGCTTCATTTTATTATTATTATTGAGGCTACTCAGAATTTGACTATAATGGTGTGTCTGAGTGAGAATTTAAAGAGTATCAAAGTTATTTTGAGTTTATTCAGCTATATGTTTGAACATTCAGTTGTCTAAGTACTTGTCGTTGTGACTCTCTCAGTTGTAATGGACACTTTGTCTACACTTATCTGTTGTGGTGTTTGTGTCGAATTTTGGATATCTGGAAGAATTATTTTTAAAACCTTCATATAAAAACAGTTTTTAAGCTTTAATTCTTCTTTACTGACTTGTTTATAAAGTTTATTGCAGTTCTTTCGTAGGAATAGAACGTAGAAGTCTGTTTGCTACGGTACTCAGGTATTGAGTCGAAACCGGCTGTGGTGTTAAGAGCTCCATCCATCCCTAGTCCTGAGGCAAGGACCAACCCTTGAGGGCAAACCAAATCACGTGATTTCTAACTTGGTAGCCAAGGATCATAATTAAAAACGGTCTTCCTCTTGGTGGTATTGGAGGTTTAACAAAGAAACTTCTTGTTATCTTCGTTCTGGTTCTTCTTCCTTTCCCTCTTTTTTGTTTCTTCTCTAATTGAGTAATTTTGTGAGACCTGTTAAATAGAGGGTCAACCCTTTTTAGTGAAAAAGAACCAAATGGAAGGAAGCTGGCAACATAAATGAAGCTTAATATTGAATCCTATGAATTTAATTGTAATATACACTTGTTAAATGACCCTTGATGACATGTTGTTTCGAAGTAGGGGCATTGAAATGGTAGCGTTATGGGGTGATTCGAATGCCGGGAATTTTTTTCCAAGATAACATTCACTGGCATCCCTCAACATTTTCCTGGATGAAAATAAATTTAATCCCTTCTTTTGTTGTCAATTCACTTTATTACTCTGGGTGACTTTCGCCAACTCAATTTGAATGGAAAACTAATTTTAGTCTTATAAATAGAGTCGAAGTGATAGAGAGAGATCAGATTGTCACTTGTCAAATTTATGCAGAAAGATTTTTTGTGAGGCTTTGCAAAGTTCGGTTCTTCTTTGGACCAGTTTTGGTTATGTTTGCTTAAGACACATCAAAGCGCATTGTATTGTTATACACCTCTGAGAGGGATGTCCTTTGTGGATGCTGAACACATAAGTATCTCAGAACAGTGGTGCGCAAAACTTCCGACTGTGACCTCTTCAGTAGGGTGAAAAATTTTGGCGACCCTTTGAGGTAGATGTTCACAAATACGATGTATAGTTCGCGCATTTCTTTCATTTTATCGAATAAAAACATCAAATCTGACACATATTAATTTTATTTATAACTTTAAGGAAATACTTTTTATACAACATAAAAATCAGTGGGATTCACCGTTAATGAGGTTATGAGGCTGCAAGTTTCTACTTACCTCACCCATGTTCTGCGAGAAACTCGAAATTTACAAAATTTGGCGACCCCCAGTTTGCGCACCTCTTTCCTAGACAAATCTAATAGATTTAAGGATTCGGATCATGTCAGGATTTACCCATAAATGCCATCTTGAGTTCTTATATGAATATCTACGTAAAGCTCTACTTATTTATTAATAACATACATTAGAAATATATTTGAGGAAATTCCTAAACATAGTCCGTATAAGTAAGGTCACCAAATGCTACTGCTTTCTGACAGTTTCACTTAATATTTAGGGAAAATACAATAAACAAATTTTAAATTAAAAAAAAAGACAGCAACAGTTAGTGATAGCTTCTCAGAGCCAGTCAAACGAATCAAAGTTTCAACAAAAGAATTATTTTTTGGCACCATTACATAATTCAGGTCTTTGAAACAAGAATACGAAACCCCGTCGACTTTTCTTTTTCCGTGAAGGTGAACAAAAGAGAGAATGATATCTAATTGTGAGTTAACTTTCAACCCTTTCTTTTGGAACTGAACTTACCCTTAAAATTCGAAAACGTGTAATAATAATATTAAAAAAAAATTCACCGAAGCGGGTAATTTGAGGGCGAAAACGCAAAGGTTTTCGAAAATATTTTTCAACAGAACATTAACGCAAATGCTAAACGAATAAGGGAAATTCATTTTTATCTGATGTATGGAAAAGCCGATTGCGAAAGAAAATAACCCGTTAATGTATTATTAAGAGTTGCCTTTTTTTCGTAAAAAATCCCAGACGAAGAAATAAATTAAAAAATAATAACCGAGGCTTTCTTATAACGCCTGAATGAGTCAGAGAAAGCATGTAAATTAAGGGCCAGTATATTTGAAAAGGGGAGGATTATATTGGAGTTGAAAAGTTCTCTGTTTAGCTTAGCCGCGATGGGAGTTTGAAAAACTTCCCAACACCTCTGCTTCCCGAATAATCGCTGACGGTAACTTCCTTTGTATTTTAATTAAAACATAGGCGCACCTTGGCCCTGTCAATTACACCAGTTGATGTCTTTATGCCATGCAAGCTGTTAAACATATTCCATAAAAGTCACGAGTGTTTCAGACTCGCGTTAAATATATTATTTTCTCTTTCTTTTTCAGTTTTGTTCGAGTGAAGATTCCAGACTGTATGTTTATTTGAAACTTCACGCTCAAACGTGGAGGAGGAAAGATCACACAATGGCGATTTGCTTTCCTTTTTATAATTAATTTCAAAATAATTTAAAGTCGCTCAAAGTCGATTACGTTTCCTTATTAATTGGTCACTATGGAATCAAGTTAGGCCGGTATCCTGATGCTTATTGTAAAGTAGTCTATTTGAATTGAAAGTGGAAAGTGGTTCGACCCTTAACGGAGGATGTCCATTGCTCCTGCCATTTTTTATAAATGAATGAATTCAGGAGAGTGACTGCCTGACTGAGGGATAATTCTTGGCCACTACTTGTATCTAAAACACGACCCTCATGAAATGTAATCCTAAAGTGCGGCTCGTAAAAGGTTTGTTTATTTCTCATATAATTTTTAAAACTATTTATAGACATCCTTTTGAAAAAGAACCATTCTATTGGTAAGATTCTGGCTATTGTGGCCTCAAAAGACAAGGTGTGATAACTATGAATGGTCCTGATAAGACAGGATCGCTGTAAACTTTTCAACTTTTTAATATTTGCCTGGTTTAGCCTAGGATAGAACACAGAGATCCTGATACTTACAGAATAAATGTGAGAGGAAAGAGGAAATGAGTGAAGACTTTATATAACTCAACACTTGAAGAGTTTACATGAAAATGAACAAAGTGTACAATTTAACAAATAAGAATTGCTTGTGGGTTTAAGGAAACGAGTTGAAAACTGATTTATGTCTGACTGAGGGTACTGTTTCACTATACCATTTTGAATTTCAGATGGCCTACAATCTGTATTTAGAAAATAAAAATACGTCCGATAAGTTTAATTCGCTATCCACTTCTGATCATTTCACATCATCAAAGGTTTATTAATTGGGTTAGGAGTGTCAAAGTTAATTAAAACGCTGCCATTTAATGGGACTTGTAACATTCACTCGGGTCACATTGTTTTCACAGATTTTCCCAAAATCACATAAGGATTTTGGGTACTGCCTCGATTTCCCTAAAGTGCGATTTACTTTCCGGTAAATTGTCCCGTTTTTCATTTATTTTAAGAGAATAGCGAAAAATCCCCACGAGTTTGAAATTCCTAATTTAAATCATCTTTAAGAAGGTAAGTGGGTTGAATTGAAAAAACTTTTCATTAAGCTAAAACTGCCCTTAACTGACACTATGTCCCCCATTTTAGGAATCTCAAATTCCACATCTCTCAGTTTAGTTCAAACTAATTACAAACAAAGCTTGCAGTGTGAAAATCCTTTTTTGGGTTTTTGGTATCCAAAGCCATTTTTTCTCCAATCCAATAAGGATTCTCTTACTAAAACAAGCTGTCCATTCATCATGGGTTAGAATCTTGGGCTTAAAATCCATAAACCCCATTAAATTTATGGTTTGAATTACAACCAACTAAATAATTCATATGAAATAAGCTCACGAAGGAATGATGTTGAAACGAAATTTGTTATAACAATAAATAAATAGATTGTAAAAGATTTCTTAAAAACGTGAGGTTTCAAAGAACTGAAAAGAGAGAGAGAAAATTTAAAGGTGAAGACCCGTTTTCGTTAAAGCGACCGGAAGTCCTAAAATGGTATTAAAGAAAAAAAACGAAAAGCTATTAAAATGAAATTGGCATTAAAGCAAGTGAAGAAAAACGGTAATTTCACCTGATTACACAAAAGAAAATCCAGCAATTCATAAGCAATCAAATAATCAAAGTCGCTCCTAACCCAGGTTTATATTGAACAAGCTTTAAATAATAAATTAAACCGTTCACTTTGTGTTTACTTATAATTTCATTCCGACTTTATTTGAATCCTTCTGTCTAAAAGAAATGTTGGCAATTTAAACAAATCTCTCACTCCACGCATGGTTTCCAATTACCTCTAATAAATGTCCTCCAATTTAGTTTCGATGTTACTCTCCTCCCGCCTTTGATTGCACATTTTGATCATCTTTTCTGATCGAGCTGTTTAATAACATCCGCCTTAAAAATTGCAATGAAATTAGTGCGGGAAGAAAATAAAGTTATTGAAATGTTTGCGTGTTACCCGGTAATGAAAATCCAATTTGAATTAATTGTTCAGTTCAAGCGATATGACTGCTTTCGTTAAAACCCCCTCGTCGATGGTTTTTCTAAGCCGTACAAATTGGTTGCATGAAAGCTGCTACTACGTTGGCCTTAATCCACCACCAACCCCTTTGCCTCCCTCCCCCGGTCTTCCACCACATTCTTCTGCCCCATCTTGCCCCCAAAAAAGTCATGACTCCTTCATTTATTTCAGTTTCGATTGAAATTTTGGTAGAAAATAATTTTCTGAGCAGTAAATTAAGCAGTTGATTGGAGAAGAGTTTGGCTTTTTGGCTCTTTCCTAACCAAGTGAGGTTAGGTTTTAGGTATTTCCTAAGAGGAAGTAAAATTTTATTTTGTTAAATGTTTAGTATAATCCACATACAGGATGTCCTAGACTTTGGGAGGTTAACATGAGAACTGCAGTACAATTTCATGAGTTTTGACATATTCGCAGTTATCAGTGTTAGTGTTATCACCCAAAATGACTGGAGGTCCGGTTCTAAGTTGTAAGAGCGTGTTATATAGTTGATGACCAGAAAATTTCAGTTTCCGAATCAATTCGTCAAGAAGTTAACGTTGAAAAGAAAAATCGGACAAAAGTCAGGTAGAGAGTTGTAGCAACCATTGTGAAGTCTTTCAATTTGGCATGACATTCGAATCTATTCGGCAAAGAAAAAAAGAAGACATCCTTAACCCAATTATGAACTAACTTTTGACAATTAGTCATAAATTAAGTAAGCTCGAATTCAAATGAAGCCTCGTTTTTCCAGAACAAGGAATAGTTGACAAAGTTTAGGTGACATTTAAAAGACAAACAAACATGAGTCTTGGTTTTTAAGTGTGTTGAGAAATGGAGTGAAAATACCATTCATCTATGTAAATAAAGATTTAGAAAGAACTTTATCACAGAGCAGGATTCCCAAAATGGTCTATATCGACCCCCAGGGTCTATGACAACCTGTAAGAGGTCCACAACAGCGCAAAAAAATTCAGGGGTCCGTGAAATGAAAATGGGGTCTACGATAGTGCATCTCAACATACACTGATAGAACCTATTTACTTACATTATACTATTTTATAATATAAAGACATATACATTATTTATAAAAGTACCTATGAAGTCAATAATTTACTCTACTACAGTTAGAAATTTACAGAAATCAATATCAGGTAAGTAGGGGTTCATCCAGAACCGAAAAACATGGGGTCTATGACACAAAAAATTTTGGAACCTCTGTCATAGAAGAAATTATTCCGTTTCTGCAGAACATAACACTTAATAAATCGGTAGCATATTTAATTAAATTATGCTGGCTACTTAATTCCGAAGTCGCATATAAATGGTTCCAATGTGTGCAATTAGGACAGGAATTCTCACATAAAATTTCCTCTTTTAACAATTTTCACGATGAAAATTATTTCTCATTTCCGTGTCCGCTACATTAGAAAACTGGAAAAGAAAACAAAAAAAAATTATTTTCGCTCGGTGATTATTTAAAATATTTTTTTTTATTGTAATTCTGTGTGTTGGTGGCGAGATACTTTTAAAATCTGACTTTGCACTTTTTCCGCTGTCAACATCGGTGTATTTTACCCTTCTGACAACGGAACACTATAATTGGACTTGACGTTTTGGTCTATGAGAATAAGATGTCATCTCCTTTGCAACGAGTTTTAATTTTATCTGAAACATTTCCCCTCACTTTGAACTCGTAATAAATAATAATATATGAAGTTTTCTTCTTCTGATAAAAGTATGAAGATGAGGTTGAGGTTAAGAGCATTATTGACATGAAAGAGACAAGATTCTCATAGCCCAGGTGTGATGTAGAAAGGTTTCAGGGTCACCAATCCTAATGTGAAATTGGAAGAGAAATGAAAGTATGATGTCAAGCGGCTTTGTTTTTATATTTCCTTTTTTATTTAAGCAAGAAATGAATCGGTTATTATGTAAAGGTGCTATTATAAAAAAAAATTAGTATATACATGACTTTCAGTTGTGAATCTTTTTGTAAGAACCCGATGACCTTATCTGCCGGACAATGTTGGTGATTTTCATTTTGTTTGTGAGTAGCCTAACTCACTTCCTTGTTTTTATTTATTCATTAAACGTTATACTGGCATTGTCAAAAATATATTTAACACAATATGGTCAATGTGTTACGGCCAAAGCTGTACCTAGATAATCTCCAGATTGAATACTTTTCTCTCTCTTGATCCATAGAGTGTTAAATTTGGTTCCTCTCGGGTCGCTTTTGAATTCAACTTTCCTGAAAACCTAATTTAGACCTTTTGTGAGTCTCAGCCATCAAACATATGTTATCAAAACGTATAACTAGAACAGAGGAGGAGACAGAATGCTAGCAAAGTGCGACTCCGATGTCGTATGAATTTTTTTTACTCCTTTGCTAGTGCCTTGTTTTAGTGCAGGCTCGGAGTATTATTATTATTATTTCTTCGATTCGGCCATCTTTTAGGACCACGCTATTTTAACCTTTTTCTCTTCGCCTTTTCCAATACTCCATACCCTCGCTGTGTTCTTTCTTTCTCTCTTCCGTCCATTTCGTTTCTGTTTTTAGCTTCGCCTTTTTCTGTAAACTTGCTTCTTCTATTTTCTTCCTCAGGGTATCCCTTTGGTACAGGTCTTCGATTGTGATTCCTGTCTCTTTTAAGTCTTTCTCCGTTTCCTGCTTTACTTTTCTCTTCAGGAAGTGTGTGAAGACCTCGGAGTACTATTTATTAATTAAAGGTTACCTTTATATAAGTATGACACCAATCCTTATTACATATTCCACTAATTTAGCTAAGATATGCAGTGTTTAGCAAAGGAATGTTCTAGACCATAAATCTAACCCAAACTATTTTGTCCGAAATGCCTCATCAAAAATTGTCTCTACAACAAAATGACTAAATAAGTCAAAAACTCTGAATAAATTTAAATTTTGTCCGGTTAGTATTTGATTTTTGGATAGCGAGCTTGCCGCCCACTGAGCTACCAGGAATTTTTGTTACTCCAATTCTGGTAACATCTCAGCAATAATACTTCCACTTCAAGAGTATTTCCTACTGTTATTCAAACACACGTACACTCCGACATATCTAAGAGTTAAAATTAAAAAAAAAGGGCAGACGAAGACGATGGTGGTGTGACAGGAGTGGTAAAATGCTTGAAGTTACTTGAGTTTGACGTGTTAATAAAGACATAATCGGTATTAGTACCGGGTATTTCGTGTTTACTGCTAACCGTCACTAATCTTTCAATAATTCACTCAAGTCTGTCCCATCTACTATATTGTATATTTTTTATAGCCTGTTAACTCTTGGTTAACACTTTTTATTATTAATATTAAATTCTCCACAAAAGAACTTCGACTCATTAATTTTTTTATTTCCCTCTTCTTTTTAATAATTTTAAAACATTTTTAAGAGAAAAAAATGTCGTTTCGTCGATTATTTCTTTCTTCTTCTTCTTCTTTTTTTAAAGCGGCATCACAAAGCTGCCATAATACCATGTTATTTCAATATGGCATTTTCTTAACGCTTCGGGAAAGAATAAACCCGCCTGAAATTATGGCGTGGATTAATGGAACTTTTCGAAAAGTTGGTTTTCCTTTTTGTTTTAAAACATTTTTATTTTTTAATTAATCTCTGCTTGTTATAATAACTATTATTATGGCAGAGCGAATTGATTTGGAATGTCTCAATTTATTCTGCCTCAATACACGTTCCATAAGTTTGGTTTTTTTCCCTCATTTTTTAAAAGCCAAATGAAGATTTATAGAGTTGATTGGACTGAAACGAGTTTTTGCGCGTTGAGTTTCAGTGTCATGTTCGTGATATATTTGAATTTTTTTTCTCTTCTTTGAAAGGGTGAAGTTCTGTCGGTCGGTTTATACGGGTGACTGACATTCTGTCCAGTAGTTCAGGCTGGATCGAAAGTAAGACTGCGACTGGGAGTAGTCGAAATAATTAATCAACAGAATGGGGGTGATGGTGCATCCTTCTGGTTGGAGTAAATTCTCTACTCATGTTTCTTCTGGCACATGTCATCTTAAGTGAAGAATGTTCTATGTAGTTAAACACAGTGGAACCTCTCATAAGAATGCTTCGCATAACGAGCAATTTTTGGCGGCATTTACATGGGGAATCCCCCGACAGATAGAGAAAAAACTCCGAATTGGGGCAGATTCAAAGTTAAATCTTTCTATATCTGTCTTATTTTCTTCACTACCACCCAAAATTCTTACATTTTCACATTCTTAACCTTCTTAACTACTCCTTTTCTTCTGCTAAATGCTAAAAATAACTTTTTTTAGTGCTTTTTCTCAGCCTGGAGCGCATTATTCTATTTTACATTAATTTGTGGGAGGAGTAGTGTAGAGGTTAAGTTCCTGACTTGGATGCAAATGGTCTTGGGTTCGAATCCTCCTCCCCGCATCCTGTTATACCCCAAAAAAGGTGAAAAACGGGATTGAAACCACCACCACTAAATTTTACATTGTCTTATATGGAAAAAATTGTTTCGCATTACGAGTAAAACTCCGAAACGGATTAAACTCGTTATGAGAGCTTCCATTGTATTAGTCTTATATTGTTGTAATCATAGTCTATTAGTATAATTATCGCATGTATGGTTAAAAGTGTTACTTTCAAATTCTTTAAAAATGGTCAGCAAATCTTAATCTTTGACGCCGACGACGAAAATATGAGAAATTTAATGTTAGTATATAACTTAGTATATTACTCGACAAAATAGTAACCAAAAGTTATGTACTAACATTAAAACTAACACCTGCGAGAATCTTAAAACCCACATACAGTGGAAGCTCTCATAACGAGTTTAATTCGTTCCGGAGTTTTACTCGTAATGCGAAATAATTTTTTCGTATAAGACTGTGGCATTCGCCACATTCCGCATTCGGGAATGGGTACAGTAAAATGAAGCAGCCGACAACCGAAGCTAAATTCATTCAGTCCCGGAGCTCCGCACCATCAGGATCCTTGGATTTTCCTTTTGATTCTAAATTATAGTTATAATAACATTTTATATATCAATATACATATACGTTCGGAATTAGTGTTGTCCATCATTCGTTCATCTACAACGACACAACCTGGTTCCGACACCCTTCTAAAGAAAAATTTGGTCAACCTCAATCAGGCGTAATTCAACTGTCACGTGGTCCAGCAGAACACACTCAAAAACGTTCTATTTCGTTTTTTATTTTATTTTGTTTTGCAAAAACAATCTTTTTAAAGGTTTGAAAAGTTTTAAAAAGTCAAATTCAGTTCCGTCTTAATTTTCCGTGACAGTCTTCAAAATCCTTTATAAGATATAACCGACGAAAGTTCCATGTCATGCGTGGCGTGTCACGCCATCTACATTCATGCGACCAGAAACAATATAATTAGCTCTGATTCTTTAATAGGGTTTCAGCAGCCCAAAATTATTTTTACCGGAACTTACCTATTATTCAAATTTTTTTGTTCTCTCTCCCACCCCCCCCTCACCCCGAAACCAAAGGCTACGTGTTTTTGTTTTATTTTTATTATTATTTCTTTCTTTTTTTTAATGGCTTCTTTGATTTTAAATTTTGCCAGGTCAATTTTGGTTTTTGAGGACGGGGCAGCAAGAACCAAAGGAGTCACAACTTAAAGGAGAATTGAAATTTTGGAATTTGCATGTCCTCGGGAAACGCCAAATGATTGCATTTCCTCACTTGTGTAATTGAACGGCCCTCCTTAAACCTTTTTAGCTTCGTTATTCATTGGTGTCGCAATGTTCATTTAAAGCTCAAATTGATTTTTTGTTTCTCATAGCAAATCCTCTCAAAATTGATTTAATAACTGTCGAAAGATGGAAGATTTAAACGGAACAACGTAGAAACTTTTATTAATAAATTGAAAATTCCGGAAATGAGCGATCAAAAGAATTTTCAACTTTTTCAAACTTTTTATTTTAAATATTCCAGAAAGGACAACTTCTTCTAAAAGTTTATTTGTCTTCAGCCGCCTCTAAAACCTTTCTTGAGAATTTTTTTCTCCTCGAATATAAAGATCTCTTTTACGCGAGAGATGAGGAGCACAACAATGACTTACCAAAACACTTGTTACTTAAGCAATTTTATCGGAAGTTATTTATGACTCAAAATACTAAGTTATAGATTAAAGAGTTATAGATGACTCAGCCAAATACTTATATAATAGTGCTTGGAAATGTGTATGCAGGTTTCCTAGGTAATCTGCAGATTAACTAAAACTATCATCCTCTCATTCATTTCTCACATTACCTAGATCACCGATTGGCAAACTCGTCATCCAACAGAGCCAAATATAAATCAAACAAAATTTAAATTTATTCAAAGAGCTACTTAACGCATTTGAAGAGTCATTTTTTAAGTCTTCCTGCAGAGACAAACTTTGCTGAGACGCTTTTAACAAAATAATTGGGGTAAAGTACAGTGCCTTTGTCAAATACTGTATGTCTTAGCTTAACTAACTGTACATTAAGTAAAAGTTGGTGTCGTACTTATGTAAAGGTAATGTTTGGATAGTATTCTGGGCCAGCACTAAACATTTTGTGGAAGAGCCATAGTCAAAGAGAAGGACCAAACTCTGACTTAGATAATCTGCAAATTACCTATTTCGTTGAAGTAAAAATAAGATTTTAGCTAGAACAACAGCAAAGTTTCTGTATGTTTAATTAGCTTTATTAATTTTTCGTTACATAATGAATGAAGTTAGCACAAGGAGGGAACTTTAAAACTGCACCAATACAAAAGCCGTTAATATACACATAACCTCTAAGTGTTAGTGTTTTACGGTTGAATTATTCAGCGAATACTAACATTCACAAGATTTAGCACACTGGCGGTAGCGTATAGACTATAAAATGTGTTGAAACAAATGAAATTTTATAGTTTTAATCCGCAATTTAAAAAGTCCTCTAACTGTCAAACCTTAATCGGATAGGTGATAAAAGACAGACTAATTTCCTAGTCGGAGTATCTGACCAAATTCATTTCTACTTTGTCATAGTTGATAGCTCTGTAACGATATACAGGAGAAAATCGTTATCTCGTTTACCAAAACCGAAGGTCAAGAGTTCCTTCCGGAAGAAAGAAAGAAAAAAAGGTGGCGACAAAGGAGTGTCCATAATAAAAAGTAACCGTGCGTAAAAGCGAGGACGAAGTTATTTCTACCGTCTCTTACTCCTCCTTCTTACCTCTCTTTTAGAATAAAGAAAAATGTTTACACTCCTAATTAAAATTTTAATTTATTGCACCCATAAACATTTTATTTTTTGAAATTTTAATAAAGTTTTTAATATGAGTTCGATTGATGAATTACTGCCTCCAGTTTCGCTCACACAACCAAAAATGAAATCTCAATTTTTCCTTCAAAGTTGTTTGATTTTAGCCAATGGGTTCACGTGATATATCGATCATGTGATCAAAACTCTCATAGATATTAATCATTATTATCTTTCTAAAGGCTTACTCGGTTTTTCCATTCCTTCGAGAACAATGACTCCACATATAATTATTTAAGTTAATTCAATTAGAGACATTTTTAATTTATTTTAAAATTCAACATGAGAGGAAATTAATTTTAATAAAGTGATATTTTGTAATTTTGAATAATATTTCATTGGAATTGATATTAAGAAAAGAGAAAAATTGACAGGACCCAAAGGGAAACATGTTCTACGGGAGATCTTGCTTTATGTTTTAATTAGCTGACGGTCGGAATGGGCGGGAGTAGGGCTTTTGTTTTTAATATTCCTGTAATCAGCGGGTTGCTGACTTAAGTTCTGCAGGATAAGAAAAAATCTCAAATAAATTTTAACTTAATTTGGTTTTTGTAGTGTTAGTGTTTAACTTTTTGGCTATTAGTGTTTCAAGCACTGAAGATGCACTGAGCATGTTCAGAGAAAATTTTGCCAAAAGTTTTATACAGTGGTAGCTTGAGGTACGAATTTAATTCGTTCTGTGATCATAGTCCTATGTCAAAAGAATCGTATCTCAGCAGCGGGAGGAAAGCTGAGCGAACGTTTTGCCATTTAGGGATCACCTATGCAATTACCGCACATCCCAAATTTGTATGTTCGGACATTCATACCTCAAGGTACCACTGTACTAACTATACTAATAACAGCCGCCAAAATCTTCAAATTGTTATTGTTACTGTATACTCTAGACAGAAACAAAAATAATTCAGTGATTCAACAGATAACAGTAATCCTATTAGACGCAGTATTAAGTCTAAAACCAACCAAATTGAAAAGTAGCCAATATTAGCATCCGATCACTTCTTCATTTTGGAATATGGCCAGTTGGCTTCGTATCTTTTATTAAAGTATATACTGAGTATACCTACAATTCTTAAAAGTATGCCAAACTTGTGGACAAGGTGAGAGTAACTTTGACTTGTGGACATGATATCCCACATACTAACACTGGTTTAAGGGAAAAAATTTTTACAGCACAGCATAAATTGATTTATACTCATCGACTGTTATAATTTTAATACACAAATTCGTTTTAAATATGAGACTTGAAGTAAGGTAAGATGGCGGCGGATATTCACTGAATTGTGTTATTTCAAATATGACTTTTTCTTTTTGGTTTAAAAAATTCTGGCACAATAGAACCCTAAAAATTGAAATTTCGTTTAAATGAAAGAGAAAAGAATAAATTTATAACGTCGGCTGTTGTTATTATTATATTATGTATATTTTATTTATATTTGTCTATTTTTTTGCACATCATCCCATTACGAGTTTTTTTTCTTTGGAGACTATGAACAATTTACAAGATTTTATTGGTTACGGCAATTTGTCACGTCGCTGAATCGCTCGAAGGCGATACTTCACCATTCTTAGCGGTTATGTCTTTACCTTCTGCACTCATTGTTTCCGCCCTACTGAGCAATGACTCTATACTAAATGGGTTTAGTCTTCTGGGTTTGCTAGTTAGGATTGACCTATTATTAAAAAAGGAAAACGTCAAGTTCATAGAATTCGCGCACGGCTGTCTGCACTCACTTATTCTAATTTCATTTTTATTTAGTTTTGATAATCTTTTATCACACGAACTGTTTTCATCCGAGTTTTTCAGTCTTTCTTCTTTCCGTTTGTTTTTCCGTATTTCCTCGAATTCTTCGTCCGTTTTTGAATTCTCTTCGTTAAGTCTTAAACTAAATCCGAGTTTGATTCGTTCCTCCTCGGTAAGTCTTCGATTTTCGTTTCCCTTCTCGTCTCCCTCTCCGGCTACGAATGATATGGGCTCCGACTCGCTTTCATTATCCACGTTTAGGTAATCGCTCTTGTGTAAGGAATTGTCGTCGTCGTCTTCGTCATCATCCCCGACAACGTCTATTTCCACGTCTCGATTCGACACGTTCCCGACGCTCGATACGCTGCATAAGCTGGAATTCGACTCGGTGTTTTGTTGGAGGAGAAGATTTGTGCTCTCTTCAGATGACACGGGATTTCTCGAATTGTTTTTCTTACTTATTTGCTGCTGTTCCCATTCTCGCCGGAGAGTTTGAACATCTACAACAATACCTTTGGCGGCTAGTTTCCTCTGCTGTCTTTCAAGAGATCTCAATAATTTCTTTTCTCGCCTTTCTCTTTCTTTTCTTTTTAATTCCTCCAGAGGGATTGGTTCTCCACTGCAGGTTTGAGGATGTGCATTGTGAGCAGGTCGTCCAGGTCCCTTTTTGGTGTGTTCTTTCTTCCTCCATTTGGCTCTTCGGTTTTGAAACCAAACCTGGAACAAGAGGATAATGTCATTTAAATCCAAATGATTTTTAGCTTACATACTGAATTTGGATTTTAGTTGAAACTATTTCAATGCAGTCTGTGGTGCTATTGCAGTGTTATTTGTTCAGAACATTACTTGTTAAAAATAAAAAAAATTATTTTTTTCAGGCGAGAATAATTGTCAACAACTTTCTCCAAATGTAATTTGCAGTTCTGCCTGGAAATTCTTTACGAGCAAATAATTATACTTTTATCGAAGTTGAGGAAACATTATCTGCTTAATAGAAACCAATTAAACAAGATTTTTACGATTTGCTTAGCGTAGAATAATATTAATGAGATTTCCCTCCACCCTTCTCCCAAAGGGCACCTCTTTCCACGGTCCATTCGTAACCCAATGCTTTCGTGTCCCAAACCCTTATATAATTATAATTTCACGTTAGAAAATTAAATGCGGCGGAAATAATAACAATTTCACCACCATTCTAGCCTTATCTAGAAAAGATGGATGACTGGAATATTGGAAGCAGAGATGAGGGAACAAAAGGCCGCTCCAAAATAAATGTTTTAATAGATTCCTCAAGAGATTAAACCATCTGTCCACTAGAACAGAGCCACACTCTCTCCTTTATTCATCTGTGCAAAACGTTAATTCATATTGAGTTCTAAAACAGTTTTTAGAAATAAGTTTTGGTTTTGTGAATTCACCTGTGGCCATTTATTTTAAGTTCTCATATTGTATCCCTTCTGAATGTGAGTTGGGATTAAAAAAACTTTTTATGTTCATTAACAGTTGGGTCGTGTTTGTGAAAAATTTGTTTACAAAACAAACAAAGCTCAACAGAGAATCACGATAGAAAGGTGAAGCAAAGTCTAACATGTCTACTGACTTAAGAGTCTAAGATTTAACAGAAATTTAAGCATAATTTTAGTATTGGCATAAAGTCGTCGCATAAATCGAGACGCTATTAATTTATTATACTACGTCAAACGTAAATATAGTGTCTAGTGTAATTTTTGGTTAATTGGAAGCTCCTGAGTTACAGGTGGTGTTGTGAAATAATTTAATTCCCGTCTTTTGGGTGAGAAGTCGGCAACTTAAATTTGGTTTCATCACAAGCTCAGTTTACCTCAAATTCCCCTCACCATTCTATACTGTTTTCTTCTTTGACTATGATTTCATACAAGTTTTAGGTCTTAGATAAGTGTATGTGTGTGACACACAAAACATTTTGTATGGTAATAACTCGATCCCTAGTTTGGTGCTGCAGCCATTTTGATTTTTTTTTTACGGATATAATTCTTGTGCTGGCAAGTAAAAGTTACAATGAAACCCCGAAATTGGTTTTTTATCACCGTTTTTTTACGGCAATTTACCCGAATAATTTCACATCTCACGCTATAGAACAGTAAAATAATATTTATGTTTTGGGAAATCACTGTTACAAGAAAGGAAAAAGAAAGAGTGACAGATGGCGCAACACAAACCGCAACTAGTAATGAGACAACTGGGAATCCGCTAACTTGACTTCCCCTGGCTGTAACCCCTTGAACGCAGAGCAACCCCGAACGCACTAAATCAAAATTTCATTGATTTACCATGAAATTTTCATGGTTTTCTATTTCTCAAATTTCCCAGATTCCCCGCCATTCTGTTTAGTCCAAAAACAAAAAACGTGTTTTAAATTTCTAACAAGGCAAAGAATTTTGAATGACCTGCAGTCAAATCGGCCCAACTAATTCGAGTAAACACGAAACCGGTAACATAATTAAATTTAAAATAATGAGTTTTCTCTCTCTCTCTCCTTCATTCCCTTCTTCTTCTTCTTCTCCCTATGCCTTCTCCTTTTCTTTTTCTGTTTTAAAACACGCGTTCTTCCGTGATTTTGTTTTTTCTCTCTCTCTCTCCTCCACTCCTTATTCTCTTTATTCTCCTCACTTTTCCACCTTATTTCTATTTATCTCCTTGTTTTCCTTTATTTTAATTTTGACTAACATCTTTAGTTGGCAGAAAAAAAATTGTTCAACTTGTAGAAATAACTTTTTCTCTAATAATTTCACGGTTACACAAATTTCGTTTCCGCCATTTTATTGCAGGGAGGTTGGAACACTACTTAAAATTAGCATACTAATTACCTGTCGTTTTCAATTATCAGATAAATTCTAAGAGGTTTAGATATCTTTAAACTAAGAGAATGTGGTGGTAAAAGGCGAAAGGTGCGCAAAGTAGGGGTCGCCAAATTTTTGTAAATTTCGAGTTTCTCGCAGAACATGGATGAGATAAGTAGAAACTTGCAGCCTCATATATTTCATTAAAGAGGAATTCTACTGATTTTTGTGTTGTATAAAAAGTATTTTCATAGTATTAATATGTGTCATATTTGATGAAAGAAATGCACGAACTATACATCGGATTTGTGTACATCTACCCCAAGGGCTGCCAAAATCTTTCTCTACTGAAGGATTCGCAGTCTGAAAAAGCTTGAGCACCACTGTAATAGACAACCAAACAATTTTTATAGCTTTAAAGTGGTAAAAGTACACGGAATCATGTTTCCCAACAGGAGATGAACCAAAAACTTGACCAAAGACCCATTTTTTAGGTTAAAGAGAATAAAATCTAAAAAAAGGATTCGCTTTGTCAAGGATATCGAACTGGTGAAATAAACTCAAGGAAAAAGTCGAAATCAGTTTTAGTTTATAAACTGTGATTAAATTTCAACCCCAGGAGTTGTAGGTGGTTAAGGGAAGGGATGATTGAGTCATAAAACTTGGCAAAACACGAAAATCCATCCCCTTCTGGTTAATCTGAGTGTTAAACTGGAAAAGAACCATCAACCCCTAACTTACAACTGTACCTTTCGTGTTTACATTAAATTGTTGCCAACCTTGTAGGGGAAAAAAACAACATAACTGCGTACGAAAGAAAATTATTTTTTTATTTATTTCTATTCAAAACTAATTTTTTTCTTCATTTTTATTCCCATGAAAAACCAAAATTATATTAGACAAACTGTCAAATGGAGGAAATTATACGAAAGGCTTATTTTTATGTATATGTATATGAAAGAAAGGACCGGTTTTTAGGCGGCGCGTTTGTAACATGCCCAGGGCCTGAGTTTATCGTACGCGGCCCGCGTATCTTAATTAAAAACGTCGATTCGCTTTCATGAAAAATAATAATTCATAAGGATATCTTCGTTTATTTTATTTGCTTGTAATTTTGCTTATTTGCATACCTTTTGCCTTCATCTTTAATTCCCTCCCGAAAAGTTTGTGTTAAAGGTGCGAAAATTAAGGTAGTTAAGGTACAATTATTCAGTCCAACCTCCGACCGGGGGTGTTTGCAATTTAAAATGATCAACCTGACTGAAAACAAATTTTCCTGCACGACCCACACTCATTTCCTTTCCGCTCTCATTTATTTGCCTATAATGAAGACATTTTCATGTTATAGTTGATTGAATTTTTCTTAATTAAGACATTTAGCAGGAGGTCTGTGTCTTAGTGGTTTAAGTGCCACACTAGGAAGTTATAGTCGCGAGTTCAAATCCTCCTCCCGTATCCTGTTATGCCCCCAGAAAAGGTGAAGAACGGGATTAAAACACAACTATAACCATAATTAAGACATTTATTAATAAACCTAATTATATAACTAATAAGTTTGAGTTTAAATAAGAAATAATTAACCCCGTTGTAGACTTAAAGTTCGAACGGAAACATCGCTTTTACTATAACCTCATGTTCGGGAAACGTGGAAAGATTTTACTCGGCCGTAATGTCTTCATTAACCGCCATTTTCCTCGTTCGAAAACCTATATACGAGATTAAATTGTAAATTATGTTGTAGTAAGGTTAGTATTATCTTTCCGGAACTGTTAAATTGTTTTTAATACTTGTGGTGTTCAACTGGTTTTCATTGTTTCTTTCTTTTGTCCTTTGTTAAGGAAGAATCCCCGCTGGCTTATTGATTTCCTTTCCTTATTTATACTTACAGCGACTCTGGATTCCTTTAAGTCTAATCTCATGGCAAGAGCTTCTCTCATAAACACGTCTGGATAATGACTGGCTAGAAAAGCTCGTTCTAATTCTTCTAGTTGCCAGCTATTGAAATTGGTACGTGAGCGCCTTCTTTTAGAACTTCCCGGTCCGTCGTCCAGGTCGTTATCTGTTAAGAGAGAGAGAGAAAAAGATCTAATTAGAAATTGAAAAGACATACCGAGTCTATTAGGTTGTTAAGAAGGTATAATTAATCACAAACTGTATAATTTAATGATGATAAATAATAAATTCGGAGGAATTCGGAGGATCTCCCATTTTGGGTTTGTGTTACACTGTCGATATCGTCGTTTGCTGTTGGCAACACTTGTTTTCATGGAGAAGGGTGAATGGAGGAACATTTATAATTTTACATCGACAACTTATTTATAAAACGCGAAAAAGCGCACAGTTGTTGTTGTTTTATTTTCTCACACCTAATCAATGTAACTCGGTATTGCAAGAAACTGATTACAGTAGAAGAAATGTTATTCCGCGTCACGTTAAATCCAAATTAGATACTAATATATTTATACAGTCTCGAGACTCCGTCTGAGATAAATTAAATAAAATAAATAATCACCGTCGAAAATTGATAATAACGTTTCATTCTTTAAAGATCACGACTTGGGAAAAGTCTATGCAAAAGAGCACACTCTTTCACATTTATTTGCTCATTGGCCCCTCCACACCCCTCCCGGTCCTTCTCCTCAAAAACGAAACCATTTCACCTCCACAGGACTATACTCAAACCACCTCAACCATTTTACTATTTCGATATATGTACATAACTGATAATCGAGGCTATGATTAAGACAATCCGACCGAACTGTTTTCGTATATCCTCTCTCCCATCCGCCATTTTGTTAAGCAATCACATTTGAGGATTTATAACCCAGTTTGGAATGAAATAATAGAGATAATGGTTAGATATTATAAATATTATTTATTGTTTTGAATAGAGTATCACGCTCTGAAAGGATGAAAGGTGTAGATCATATTCATAAACGTAGTGTTTTAATTAAAATTAAAAAATCAAATTGCGATGGAAATAAATTTCTCAGCAACGTTATACAAATATTATCAACGGTAACGGTATTATGGTGCTATCGGTGATAATATAAAACGAAATTATATCATTAGCTATTAAAGAGAATCAAAGAAAAAATAAATGAAATGAGAAGCCTAAAACGTGTCGGTCCGTTTTTATTTTTTCCAAACCCGAAGAACAGCATAAAAGGTGAAACGCAAATAATAATAATAATAATAATAATAATATCTTTTGTTATTAAAATAAAACCAGGTCTACTTTTCGTAAGGCAAATGCGACATTAATTTTTTTTTCATGCTTCAAATCCATAAACAATTTAATTATAGTGGGCGTGAGGCAAATTAAAAAATAATATGCGCAGACCCTAATTTAGCTGAACCGTAGTAATTGAGCTTCGACGGTAAAATTCTCTTTAAGGACATCTTAATTTTAATTCATGCCCAAATCTTTTTCGCACTAAATTTTGAATTAAGGTGGCCCCTAATTTGTGAGGGGAAACAATTTAAAACAAGGTTTGATTGGCCCTGAAAGAAAAAGAGGAAGGACTCTGACTTGAAGCAGTGGTCGACAAAGTTAAAGGAGCCGGAAGTTGTAGATGAATGAGTACCTGTATCTCCTTATAACCTCTTTTACTGTTGGATCTTTGAAGTGAATACAGTAGTGTGCAATATTTCTGAAATACAGCAAATCTTGTCAATGAGAGAGTAAATTGTTATCTACTATATGTCTTTAATAGGATAGTAAATCAGAAGTTTCAGTAGTTAGTTAGGGTGGTACCACTGAAATAAAGGCTTACACTTGAACTTGAATGAAGACGCTTTCAGAATTATAAATAATATAAAATAATAATAATGTAACATGTTGAATTGTAAACATCAGTTGTCTTTATTTCAGTGATGCCAACCTAACTAATGAAACCACAGACATACATTATATAACAGGTTACTGACTAATTGACCAAATCTGCTGTATTTCATAAATATTGCACACTACTGTAGAGAATTTATTTTCCAGTAAAAGAACTTATAACAAGATACTGTATGTACTCATTCAACTACAACTTCTTTGGATATTCGACTATTAGACTTCTTCGACCACCGCTTGAACTATGAAACCAACATGGAGTAAACCACAGGGAGTATGTGTGCATTACTTATGAAATAAGTGGAAAAGCTACGATGTTTATCCAGGACTTTTTTTTTAATCCCAACCAAAACGACTACCTGTCCCCGAGGAAGAGACTATAAGTTGTTGGTAGGACATAGGGTTTGGGGTTTGCTGGGGAGCGGACCAATGCCCAGGTCCCAGGAGTTGACGTGGGTCCAGGACCAAAAACAAAATAATTATTGATGAGAAACGTTCTAGACTTTGATGGATGCTATTTCCAGGTCATTACGTGGGAAGTGTTTCTGATTTCGGGGAGCATTTATGACAGAGCCGAACCACATCCACTGGCTCCATGATGAGTTTTAGTTTGGCGACCACTGACCTGGCGGATTCTTAAAACCGAAGTTATGGAAACTAAAAATACCTGAAAAAGTGTTTGGAGTTCATATTTTTATTTTTATTACCTCTCTAAAAACCAATTTTGAGTGGTTTTCATTTAAGCGATTGGTGATTAGTTTATTTATGTCTTGTTAAATTCTCAAGTAATTTGCTTGTGAGAACAGAAGGAAAGATTGAAGGTGAAAATGTTTTAGAATTCGCGCTATTTGATTTAAATTTAAAGTCTAAATTAAAATTTTAAAGAAATTAGTGTCATACAGCGAGTAATTTACGTGGTGAATTAAATTTCAAGAAAGCTGATAGCAGGGCCTTTTACTAAAACGCCTAATTCTTGAGAAGAGTTAGTAGTTGGCTTCATTGAGGTACAACAAAAGACTTTTTCGATTTTTCACTTGAGATCCAGAGGGAAACTTAAACCATTAACATTAGAAAGAGAGATAGAGAGATCATTAAACATTAAACCCAATGACGAACTAATTAAACTGATGGTTATTCATAAATGAACTTCTCGACGGGGAAGATTGCTTCCAAAATCTTTTTTTTGGAAGAGGAGGACGGGGGGCGAGCACTAATAGAAAAGTCTACCGTTTGAAGAGCTTCGAAGTTTTTTGTTCTCCTTTTTTTGAAACGGATTTGTTCCAGGAAGAGGAAAGAAGGGTTTTATGGTCTCGAGGGTATCTCTCATTGAAACGTGTAACTGCGTTCTATTTCATTCGTTCGAATTTATAACTGTCTAGTTACACAAAATGACTTTTTCCCTCCTCTGAAAACAAAAAAAAATGTCGCTTTTCTTCCCTCCCTTCACCGCGAAATTTATTTCAATGTCAAAGCTTATCACGTAGAAGGCTTCAGTTCATAGTACAACATATCAAAGATTTTGCTGCATTTATGAGTGGAACCAAAGAGCCCGGCCTCCTGTCAAAAAAATATAAAAACGGGTTTCTGTAATTTACATAATTGCCTTTCTCATTTTTCCATCGAAAATGGTTCCGATTTTCTATAAAAATGGAATTTGCTTTGTCGTTTGTACCAAAAATAGAAGATGAACGTCCGACACGATCCAGGATACAACTAGCGTGTTCAAGAACGTGTCGGAAGAAGTGTGTTTTCATAGCACCTTCCTGAGGATGTGTGATGGCCTTTTGTATATCCCAATCCCTTATTTGCTGAGTTTTGGGGCACAAGGCCTAATTGACCAACCACCACAGGAACGATTCCAATTGTTGTACCTCAGGCGCCGCTTCCTTTGGTATAACGTTGAGGTCATTCAAAATTATAACTACTCTAAGCAATTATTATATACATCAAGTTTGATGGAAACTCGTTCTATAGATATAGATAAATTGAAGGAATCCGTTAAAGAGTTAAAAATTGTAATATTTCTCACATTACCCGGGTAATCCGCAAATTCCCTTTCGTTAAAATAAAAATGTCTACTGAAACAACAGCAACACTTAAATCTACAAAAGCTCTGTTATTTATTTGTAGTAATTTTGTATTAAAAAAGAAACCAACGATATTAATGACAAATTCGAAATACATTCGTCCCTTGCTGAATACTGTAAGCAAATACTCGTAATATCTCTCTGTATGTTTTGAACGAAATCAATTATTACTGTTATGAAAGTTGAAGTCAAAAGTCATGACGATTTTTATTTAAAAATAAATAAATAGTCTTTTATTACTATTATTAACAGACGCCACGTTTATAAATAACTGACTGATAAGAGAACATTGATTTTTTTCGGATGTAGCTGACATAAAAGGTTTTTGATATGACTCCGTTTTCAGTCTTATTTTCGTTCTTATTACTTTGAATTGTTGCTCATTTTGCACTTAGATAATGAAACAACTCGACACATTTGACAATATTTTCAGTAAATAAAAATGTTGGTTTTGTGTTATTTAATGAAATATTAATTGCCCCTTGGTAAAAAGCTTTCAACTTTCAATTCACTTTCTAATTATTTGTTTCTGTATAAAATGTTGACTTCCTGTGAGTCAGATTGTCTCAAATCAAAATAATTGTTTTTCGATTAAGTTTTAGCACATACAGTATCACGTGACTTAGCTTCGTTGACACTTATTTGAAACAATTTGGATGGCATTTTTTGGGTTATGGTTCTTTAGTGAACTGCATTTTTGTAACATTACGAAAGAGGTTGTGGCGTTCCCCATATTCCTAATTCCGGAATGGGTACAGTGAAATGAAGCAGCCGACAACCGAAGCTAAATTCATTCAGTCCCGAAGCTCCGCACAATCAGGATCCTTACATTTTCCATTTCGATTCTAAATTATAGTTGTAGTAACATTTTATATATCAATATACATATACGTTCGGGATTAGTGTTGTTCATCATACGTTCATCTACAACGACACAACCTGGTTCCGACAAGGTCATCCGTGAAAGTGTCTAAGAAAATCTGTGAATGGAAAATTGCTAACGAATGACGATTGCTGACAAATGTATTTTGTCATTAATGCCGTTGGTTTCTTTTTTAATACAAATTCACTATAAATAAATAACAGAGCTTTTGTAAATTTAAGTGTTGCTGTTGTTTCAGTAGACATTTTCATTTTAACGAAAGGGAATTTGCGGATTACCCGGGTAATGTGAGAAATATTACAATTTTCAACTCTTTAACGGATTCCTTCAATTTATATCTATAGTTTCCATCAAACTTGATGTATATAATAATTGAGAGTAGTTATAATAATGCTTTACCAAAGGAAGCGGCGCCTGAGGTACAACAATTGGAATCGTTCCTGTGGTGGTTGGTCAGTTAGGCCTTGAGCCCCAAAACTTATGTGTAGAAAGAGCTTCCATCAAACTTGGTGTATATAATAATTGTTTATAAGTTTCATTTTCTCTAAATGTCATTTCATCTTTCATTCTTTTATTTCTACCTCTGGTACAGATAACTTTCTTAGCAAGATGCATTCTCAATTTCCAACTGTTAAAAACTTCTTTTTCGAAACAAATTTTTTTGTTATGAAAATATAAAGCCAAAAAAGGGGAACAAAACCTTACTTCCGGTCATAAACCCATACATAACAATCATATCACACACATAACACATCCGTAACAAAAGATTAGTTAAAATAAAGCCCTAGATAAATCCTAGATAAAATATATTGAAACGAGTTTCTTTTGTTAATAAGCATATCATCAAAAAGAGACCGTTTAGAATGTGACAACCATAAAAATGTGAAAAAGGTAATAAGAGTCACCTTGTAGTGAGCGTGTTAGTTCTCCTCCTCGAGCCAATTTCAGTCGTTGAGTAAAAGAATAAAAGAATTTTCGGGGGATGAGGAGGGAGGAGAGGAAGAAGGGCCAGTGGTTTCTGACCTCAATTATTTAAGAAGAAAAATTGTAAGGAATTAGTCTTTGGCAAAGCTTCAGATAAAATTAGCTGTGAAAACTAAATTTGGCGGATGAGAGCTAATGGCGGGATTAGAGTAAGACCCTAAAAATGAAGGCGTTAACTCGAACAGATTGTTTTAAATAAAGGAATAAAAATTTATTTTTAGAGAACGATCTGGTCGGACAGCTTTCCGTTATAACGCTCTCAGGTATTCTACCTGGAAAAGTGACTCCTCATTATGGTGCTTGAAGGATTGGTTAAGAGGAAAAAAGGAAATTGCTAATTTAAAGTATAAAATGTTAATTGATTGATTTTAAAGTTGGAGAAATATAAAAAAAATAAAAATAAAAACAAAAATAAAGGAGGTCGACCAGCAAATGAAGAAGTATCTGCTGTTCGATTACCTTTTTTTGGAGACGTACCCTCAGAAGCACTGTCGTCATTCATCTGAAGAACTCTTCTTCGCATTAACTGCTGTTGTTGTTGGCTATTCAACGAACCGTTGACGGGTTGCTGCGAAGGAGGAGAAGATGCTGTTGAACTGAGTCCGTGCGGGTGTAGGAAGCCTAAAAACGAAGACAGACGACCAATTAGGAGAGGATAATTTGAAGCCATGGTTTTAAATAATTCACGCCAAACGAATCTAGAGACACTGGTATGATAGATAGTGTTTGGAGTAACGGACGTCGAATTTGACCATCAACAGTGTGTTTCAAAATATATAATATAACTCCTATTTATTTCATAACTCTTGCACACTTTTGCAAAAAAATCCATTTCAGAAGTAATGCACACTTTAATGAGAAGTTACTTTCACAATTACCGCACACTTAAACCTACTTATACAAACCAGATGGCTTCGATTTATTGTTTATTTATTAACAGTTATCTTCCAGCTCTGGGTTGTCTTCTAAAAAGGCTAGGACTTCTACCCTTGTGAAGAAAAGTCTTTATTCAGACAGATCTGAGTAACTAGATCTGAGATCTTTGAAACTAGATCGTGGGAGGAGTAGTGTAGTGGTTAAAGTTCCTGTCTGGAACGCAAATGGTCGTGAGTTCGAATCCTCCTCTCGCATCCTGTTATACCCAAGAAACGGGATTAAAACAACCACCACCATTAAAACTAGATCTGAGTATAAATGTATATTATTGTTTTCAATATAAGAACAATCAACCGAGTAATTTTTCCCTTGTGAGTAGAACTTCGTCTAGGAATGAGGCCAGGTTTCCCATTTTCTTCCGGTCTCCGTAGAACTCTGTGGTTCCGTCCGTTATGCTGTCTTCATTCAGACAGATCTGAGTATAAGTGTATAATATTGCTTTCACACAAACTCAACGATATTTCTTTCATCAAAATCAAAACTTCTTGCGCCCTTTATTTCAGCCAAATTTATATCGAGCGAACAGGAATAAATAAAGTGTAGCTTCATTAGCCCACTACAAATTTGGTAATTTTGGGAAGGAGGAACATAACCGGGGAATTTGAAAAACATTTTGTAACGGAATAGAGTCAATAAATATTGTATAAAAGGGGAAAAATCCGGATTTGGATATTTACGGTCCTCGGTTCAAACGTGGTTTACGGTGGATTTGCGTTCGATCTCTTTAAATCGGACGAACAAAAAAACATTTAGTATAGAAACCCTCCCCGGAGACATTTCCCGATAGAATGAGGTATTGATAGAGTGTTATACATCATCCTCTTTGTCCCTTTATCAACGTAATATTCCATCTGGGGTTTTCTAACTTCCTACCTTTTCCTTTTCCTTTTTTTTTTATTACAGGAGAAAATCGGATTGTCGTTTCCGAAACATTAACTTTATTAGTTTCAAAATGAAACTTTTTTTCTCTCTTTTTCCTTTCAGTTTTTATTTAGAGAGGTTAGAGCAATGATTAGTGCGTGTTTAACACAAATTTTCGCTCTTTCCTACTCTAATGAATGTTTAATACCATCCTGTGATATCAGACGGCTCCGTTCCTGCTATTTTATGTGGAATGAACCTTAATTTCCTTCCTCTTAGCTTTAAAATAAAGTAAGAGACTGGAATTTTGATAAGATCGTGCTGTATAAGACACAGTTCATGAAATTTTGCTCAAACTTGATTCTATTAATTAAATAATTGTTTGACAATCATTGATACCTAGTTGGATGAGAAATACGGCCGAATTTAAACAGAATCCAAATATTTTTAGCATTTAGTAGTCGTTAGAACGTAGTGTAACATATAGCGAGGCGTAAATCAGGGGTCGGTACAGGCCACACATTCAAATGTAACTTAAATATTGCTTTCATACCATACACGAGTATAAATATTATTGGTGGTGGTTTTAATCCCGTTTTTCAGCCTTTTTTGGGTATAACAGGATGCAGGAGGAGGATTCGAACTCACAACCACTGTGTTCCAGTCAGGAACTTTAAACACTACACTACTCCCATGAGTATAAATATTATTAAAAATATATATACAAAAATTTTATTGACTTGCTATAATAATAATAATGTCAGAGAACAGAAATTTCACAATTCTTAAAAGAGAGAAATACAGTTCCAATTACAAATATAATAATATAAATATAATTATGTTGTTGTTTTGGCGGGATGCACTAAAAGTTGTAAAGGAAACAGGTTGCCGCCTCCTGGTCTAAATGGTACACCGTTACCGTAGTAGTCGTAGAGAGAGTGTCTAAATTTTGTAATTAGACTACTGCGAAATAGTTAGAAGTCAGCTAGACATGTAGTGTTCCCCAACTTATATAGACACTTTGTTCGCCCACTTGCTGGCGTTAGCTCTGTTTTCAAGGAACCCGCAGTAAATAATATTCATTCTCTTAAATGCAGACAAATGGCTATAGAAACAAATTTGAGACTAATTAAGTCCAGAAGAGTGTAATGAAATTATTATTAAGTGACACGCTACCGTGTTTCTCGTCTTCTTTTTTTTCCCTCAAGTCAAGAGCAATTAATAAAAATTAGCGGGAAACCAAAGAGAGTCATTTTGTAATTTAGCTGACCAATGTGTCCCTGGGGATAAGTCCAGATGTAACTAAGGCCTTGATAGTAACTGCCGCGGCCTACGCGAGCCTCATTGAATTTCCTGCTTTTAAGCAAATGCAAATTCCTTTTGACTAAGTTATTGCAATTCAGGTTAAAGCCCTAGAGCGAGGCAGAACAGGAAAAAAAAATAAGCATAGAAAATAAATAAATATTTATTATACGGGAGTTGTTGTGCAAGTGTAAACATTTAAAAATGACAAATCTAATAAAATTGCTTAGCATTATAAAAGCAAAATAACGACATTTTTTATTAATTAATTAATTATTTAACAGATGTTTTGCTTTCAATGCAAATATTCAAACGTGTACCTGTAATTAAGGGGGTCAAGATATTCTCCATACTTAGAAGAAGCAAAGATGTCGGTTTAAGAATATTTACTTGTATATCCTCCGTCTGGGCTTGTTAATTTAATAGACATTGAACTTTTAGACCTTTGGTGCTTAAGCTTTTTCCTTCCCGGCCAAATTTCCATTGACCATTGCGACTGGGCCAGAGGACTTACCAAAACAAAACATTTTACAAGTCCGGCTTTTGACACCAGCAATGTTAGCAGTTTCTGAGCACAGACCCAAATATACTGGTCAGGTACTATAGTTTAGACTTAACAATGAGCAATCGACCTTTCACAAATTTTCACTCAGTTTCCACTGGACCACTCAATAGAGCTTGGTGGGCCGCAGTTTTGAGTACCAAGGATGTAGACTGTTATTCCCAAATCACGTTTAGGCGTTTTTAAGGAAGGAGGACTTAGGTTGGGTGGAGAAAACTCGGTAGAATAATGAAACAGAGACACAACGAAGAGCATCCAAGGTTTTTACTGAAAACCTCACCTAATTTAAAAATGTAAATTTTTTTTTAAATAATAAATTAAAAATTTTTAATCATGGTTCGTAAGGAATGAATTAGCGTAAGTGTAAAAATTCAAATTTGTTTTTATTAATTTCATTAAAATAAACAGTTGAATTGATTTAAATTTAATTTCTTTTCAACACACACAGTGTCAAATCTCTCAAACTTTTAACTAAACTACGACTTCTCCAAAAATTTTACAAAATACAGCAAAGTTCTATACCCAATCCAGTGAACATGTAAATGTAGAAAACGCAAAATCGTATCGAGGACCAAATTAAAAGTGGGATAAAGAAGAATCGAAGACAATTCCATTTAAAAAGAAAGCCGTGAACAAAAAATTGACGATAATTAATTAAAACAGTAATAGAAAATTAATATGTGAACATTTTAATTAAAGGAAGCCTAATTTATTATAAATTCAATTTACCAATTAATATGAGTAACAAACTGAGGAGGTTGTCCTTTTGACCGCTTGCCCTCCAGCCTAGACTGACTTAAAAAAAAAAATTATTTAATCATTACACAAAGTTACCAGTTTATTTATTTATTTATTTATTAAAATAGATTCTCGACTGAAAACCTACTGTGGATTTAAGTGTTGTGCAAAATTAAAGTGTGGAAATTGGCGGAAATTCAAATAATGGGATTCGGAGTAAAAATCTCTTTAATAAAATTATAGAGTTTGTGAGTCGGCTCTCTTTTACACGCGCTAACCGCTTGAAATGTTTGTAATTATAAATAGTCCGAGAAATATACAGTATAATTAAAATCGGTATAGTACTTAAGAGTATAACGAATTTAAATGCCTTCGTGTTTCATTTCTAAAGTGGTTGATGATAATATAATCATTTGTGAATATGTTACACGTAAAGGGCTATGGAAGAAATGTTCTTAGTCTTTGTTGTTAGTGTCTATAAGAAAGATACTATATAGCGCTATAGATTTTGTTCTTGACATAAAACCTTTGGTGTTAACTCTTCGTACCTGACGAAAGCTATTAGCTTCATTTTGGAATAGTTTTTACACGTCGAAATAAATACAGTGGAACTTCATAACGAGTATAAATTGGTTCCGGAGTTTTACTCGTTATGCGAAACAATTTTTTCTATATAAATTAACGTAGGATAGTCCGAACCAAAACTATCAGGGGATTCCCCATGTAGGTGTCAAAAATTGCTCGTTAGGAGAGACATTTCGATTTACAATTCATGTTGCTCGTTATGCGAATTTCTCGCTATGAGAAGTTACAGTGTAATTATATACAAATATACTTTTTACTCTTTGAGCAAATTTGATGCAGGAAATCGGATGATGGAATGTTAAAAATCGTGAAGACACTTCACTCAAACTTATATACACACAGCTGTATGAAATACCACTCTAATGAATTTGAAGACAAGGACTTGTTACAGGAGGTTTTGTATGTCTGTAACAAAAACCCTCAAAAAACTAAAAACTAATTGACCATACAGAACAACTACTGATCTACAAGACTGAGAAATTGACAAAATGTTTATATGAATAACACTTTTCAAAAGCTAAATAATATAGAGAATCATATTTTAATTTGTGTTAATATAAAATAAATTTGTTCAATTAATTTATAATTTGTAACTTAATTAAACAATAACAAATTTATAAGTTATAAACTTGTCTCAGTATGGTAACAAATAGTTTTGGGATTCCCGCGGCTATCCTAAGAAATTTTTGTGTTCTTATTTTGTTGGCTCAAGTCAAATTCTTGGTTGAAATCTTAGGAGGAGAGAAAATTTATAATATATACAAATGCTTATATTTAACAAACAAAATATTCAAAATGGTCGAGAGGAAGTAAGTGAAAAATAATTAACAAAAAAATTTTTATTTTTTTAACCAAATTGATTCGAGTTGGCCACTCCTACGAAAGTTATCCTTGAAAGAATTCAATCGCATTTCGCAGAGGACTTCATCCCATTAGGAGAAATTAACGCTTTTGGCTGAACATGTTAGCACGAATTAATTTAATTTTTAACAAAATTTATTATTATTTTTAATAATTTAACTTTTGCTTCTAATTATTTAGAAGATAATAACACCGCGAACGATTATCCATGCCACGATAATTAAGATTTTTTTCCCTGCCAGGAAGTCAGTGGAAAAGGAAACGGGAGGTTGGAGGTGATGGAGGTGAAGGGGAGAAGGTATTGTCACAAGATTTTTAACCCAGAATGAGTCGAAGTGTTATTGCAATATACAGTGGAACATCTCATAGCGGGAAATTCGCATAACGAGCAACATAAATAGCCAAAAAAATGTCTCTGATAACGAGCAATTTTTGGCGACATTTACATGGGGAATCCCCCGACAGCTGGAGACATCGGGGGTAGATTCAAAGTTAAATCTTTCTGTATCTGTCTTATTTTCTGTACGACCACCCAAAATTCTTACATTTTCACATTCTTGACCTTCTTAGCTACTCCTTTTCTTCTGCTAAATGCTAAAAATAACTTTTTTAGTGCTTTTTCTCGGCCTGGAGCGCATTATTCTATTTTACATTGTTTTGTGGGAGGAGTAGTGTAGAGGTTAAGTTCCTGACTTGGATGCAAATGGTCTTGAGTTCGAATCCTCCTCTCGCATCCTGTTATACCCAAAAAGGGTGAAAAACGGGATTACAACCACCACCCCCACCAAATTTTACATTGTCCTGTCGGGGCGAGGTTGTGTCGTTGTAGATGAACGAATGAAGGACAACACTAATTCCGAACGTATATGTATATTGATATATAAAATATTATTATAACTATAATTTAGAATAAGAATGGAAAATGCAAGGATCCTGATTGTGACTGAAAGAATTTAGCTTCGGTTTTCGTCTGCTTCATTTTACTGTACCCATTCCGGAATGCGGAATGCGAACGCCACAGTCTTATACGGAAAAATTATTTCGCATAACGAGTAAAACTCCGGAACGAATTAAACTCGTTATGAGAGGTTCCACTGTATGTGGAATCGGTGGTCCTGATAAGTAAATCGACATTTTTTTTAACCACCGCTTTCAAAGACATGAGCTGTGTTATCGTCGATCGTTCTTCTGTCTCAGAGAAAATGTAGTTTCGAAAAGACACGGGGAAAATAGGAAAATGGAAAATTATAGAGAAGAAAAAATTGTCGACAAAAAAGAAATGACAATGCACGAGAGAATCTTTGAATTTATGAAATACGAGTGTCGTGATGGATGTTTCATCTAAAATCGTTTTTTTTTTATAGATATTTGCCTGTAATCCATCCATCATTCGATATTGACAGTCACTGCCTGGAAGAAGTGGAAAATGTCTAAAAAAATAAAATCAGACATTGCAATTCATCTTTATTGCCATTTCTTGACATAATTACAACGAATTTTTTCATTCACAAACCGCAAAATTAAATCAGCAATAAAATTAGTTTGTACGTAAACAGAGTTTGAATTTGAAAAGTTTTCAGTCGAGCTTTCAACGTGTAAATGGACTCACGACAATGAGACAATGAAACTCTTGTATCATCCAACACCGCAGACATTTTCATTCTTTCCTTCCGCTTTTTCCACGTTTTCCCATTTTTTATCACGTTAATTTTTTTTATTTCTGTTTTTGTCCCGCGTACCACAACTTCTTTTGTCACTTCTCTCCCCACACCTTGTAGTTTTCATTTTTACATTTATCTTGAATGTCGCTGTATATATTTTCTGTTATTTTCTCTCCCCTTTCGGCTTGGATGATTCATAGCTTAAATCCTCTTTTTTAAAGTTTTCTTTGTCTTTGATGTAGTCGTCTAAAGTTAACTGATTAAAGTTTTTGTAGATTAAAGACAGAATTGAAATTCTCTGGTTCCTTTCTCTGTTCTATTCATCCATCCGAACTCCAGGTGGTTTGCACTTATTTTTAGGGAAACATTGTGTTTCATATACCACATTAGCCTCCAGTGGATGATGTTTAAATATAAAGTCATACTGAGTGTATGTGAGAGCTATTACAGCAGGTAAATTAACATAGTCATAGTTTGGTAAAGAGGTGTCGGAACCAGGTTGTGTCGTAGGTGAACGAATGATGGACAACACTAGTTCCGAACGTATATGTATATTGATATATAAAATGTTATTATAACTATAATTTAGGATCAAAATGGAAAATGCAAGGATCCTGATGGTGTGGAGATCCGGGACTGAATGAATTTAGCTTCGATTGTCGGCTGCTTCATTTCACTGTACCCATTCCAGAATTAGGAATGTGGAGAACCCCACAGAGGAAACATTTCCTCACCTAATAATATAATAAACAGGCTCAAAGCAAAACACAACCTTATCAAACCCAAACTTATAGATAAGTTAGCTCACAAAAATATTCTCCACAATTTTTCGAGATTAATTCATATTAGAAACTTCATAAAAATTCTAACTTGGAAACTCCATGAGGAATTTGAATAAATTTACGGATTTATGATCTGTCGTCAAATTTTCATTTTTAAGTACCTAGAGGAAATTATAGGAATAGTGAAGACTAGACGTTTGTTTAGATACTTTAACTCAAAACTTAAAACCTTTCAAAATCATTAATAAAATCCTTTCAACTCATCTAATGTTGCACATCCTCCAATTTCAGGAGTGTATCAATAAAATCGTCTTCTGTTGGTTACCTTATGTTCCAATCCCATTACCCCGAATTGCTAGGATAGACTGACATGAAAAAACTCGCATATCAGTACAAACTAAAGAATTCGGCGAAAGACGGCTGTGAAATCTATTTAACTCTAATTAAAATACTGCTATTGCATCTAATTATAATATTTACACGCCCTATCGTTGTATTCTCTTTGACTCTATCTCTGACATTGTTTGCTGTTGGCTACCGTTTTCCCAAATCCTGGGTTCCCACACTTCCGTAAACGATTCTTTGTGTTAGTTGGATGCTCTTACATCAATAAAATTTTGTTATCCATTTTTGTTCTTTTATAAATTTTTTTGTGAAGTATTTTAATATACGAAAACCGACCAATAAAATGATGTTAAAAGTGGTAGCATCCAATAAAAGTGGAGAAGACCTGTATAAAAAAACCCCCGGATGTTGTACAGTAATATAAGTGGCTTCAGACTGGAGGGTAAAATTGAAAGGGAATTAACTATGGAAGCCATGGACATTTTTTTAATAACATTAATAAAAACGAATAATAATTAGAGAGTAAAAAGCGATTGAAATGACTGATCAGACTTTCCGATAAAATTTATATTAAAAAAAAAATCTTGGAAGTAATAATGATAATAAACGAAACCTGGGAAACAAAGAACTTTCACGGCAGGTGTTATATTCTAAGAACGGATGGTGCCCTTTCGGGTGCCGATATTAAACGAGGAAAGGTAGAGGAAGACCTTTTTTTTATTTTTTAATAGAGTTATCAGGAACGCAACTTTTTACCCGCCATTTTTGTAAACAGTAGAATGATTCTTTTTTTCGATTGGTGGAAAATGTCTTTTCTTCAAAGTGAAAGTAATGTAGAATAAAAATATGAAACTGTTTACTCTTTCGAGACTAATGGGATTGAATATATAGAATGTGCGCTATCATATACGATCGAATTTATAAACAAATGAAAAATGGCGGGTGAGCCAGATGTTGATGTATGGATAATAAACTAATATCGGGTTTAAGAGATATTATTGGAAATTTAAAAGATGGAAGGATATATCCTTAACCTCATAAAAGGCAAAAGACGCGTAAATAAGATACCAATGCCAGAAAATGTGTTTGTAAGTATAACTGTATATGTTCTCTCTATCTAATTTTGACCATCTAAGGACCGCAGGAAGTAACCCTGTGCATTCGTTTTGATTTTCCTTTCCTTCACTTCCAATAGTTTTCTATCCTTTCACTTTGCTGATTCCTTCTTTGTTGTATTTCCTTTCTTTTCCTCCTTTATTAGATCAGGCAGGATGTAGTAATTAAAGACGGATAATAAATTAACAGAAATAGCTACAAAGTCCACGTGTACATAGAACGACAACGCATAAACACAGAACCATAACGAACGACGGACATGAAAGAACTACCCTTATTTCGATTGGTCATTCCCTTAGATTACTTCAGGGGTGCCAACCTAATTTAAACATGAACCATTGGCGATTGCCAACTTATCTTTTTATTCAACAGTTCCTTATTTATTTCAACATCCTCCCGGAAACCCTTAAAATTTTGCATCAGTCTTCGGAGAGTCGTTCTGGTTTATATTACATCTCCGTTTACCCTCATCTCTCCTTGAATCCACGAGTTGCCAATCCCCCCATTTGCCATTGAATCCATGGTCGGCTCACAAGTTTATAAAAGAAATTTTCCAGCAGTTCATAACTTTTATAACACAACAAATTTCTCGCAAAAGTGGGCACTACTTATGAAAGAAGAGTTGTTCCGAATATATTTCTAATTTTTTTGAGACGCGGAAAACATGGTCTGACCCAATAAATGTATATGATACTCTTAACTCGCATTAATTGACGTTTCTAAGAATCTTGTCAGCGGTTTGTGATACCTAAAAGACTGCCAACAGCCCTTCTGAATTAATTTAAAGTCAATAAACTGCAAAAAGTTTTTTTTTATTATTTAATAAAAAGCCAGTTTTTTCGGATTGCTTACAAACTAAACTTTAAAATTCTGGTTGAGAACTAAACAAATTAGCAAAAGCTCTCCCTTCCCCATTAGAATCGATCCCTTCAACCCAACAGGAAAACCTCAGCGAGTCATTTCACAAAAGGTAGTAAAAGGAGGAAAAACAAAATTTGAAACTTTAGTTTTGAGAAAACTTTTCAATTATTCACGACAATCCATTTAGACTTTGTGTTGCTCTCTTTTAGTCAACTAACAAGGAAATCGTTTCTGGGAAACAATATTTATGAAAAGCCACAAATTGATTTAGGGAATTTAAGAAGAAATGAATGGTAATTGAAAACTCGAGAGGGAATTTCCCATCGGTTTTCCCAGTGGCATGTCACAAAAAATTTTCTAAATAAGGGTTTTCCATCTTTTCCCTTTAAACGAATATTCAAGACGAAGTCCCGCTTATTATTATTTTAATTTACGTTAATGAGCATTCACTGAAATCTAATTAAAAACAACCAACCAGGTATTTACAACTCGTGGCTGTTAATAAACATATCAATTCAATTAAGTTTAATAGATTATTAAAGAAGATTCTTTGTGCCAATTAATAAGTTGTAAAATTGTTATTTATATTTAGAACATAAATTAAGCGATATTTATTTGGATTTGAGGAAACTTGGAATAGTTTGATGTGGTTTTGAATCAATAATTTGGTTTCTGATGTTAGTATTGTTTTATGTTGGTCACTATGCCCCTCAACTCAAATTTTTGAAAGATAAGACCAAAACCTCTTATATTATTAGACAAATAGTCCATATTTCCAGAACATTTTTTATTAAATAGAATAAAGTGTGCATTATTTATGAAACAAACTCTTGAAAAGTGCATTATTTATGAAATAAACTCTTGAAAAGTGTGCATTATTTATGAAATAAACTCTAGAAAAGAGTGCATTATTTATGATGTAGATGGAAGTTTTAATTAAATTGCTGGAAAAGATCGAACTGTATATGTAGATCATACTGTAATCATAAAACCAATCACTGAGGATGTCTTTTAAAGCCCTCTCAAAGTATGTTATACGTATGGAGAGGAAATTCTCATTCATCCTCTACAGCAGAAATAGTTAACATAATAAGATCTGTGGTGTATTGCTCAAAACACCTGACTACAGAAGTTATAGTCGTGAGTTCGAATCCTCTTCCGTATCCTGTATACACAAGATTGAGGTTAAAACTCAGACAAATAAATAACTAACCCAACAACAATACTAACATTCGTAGTGACAGTCAGGAAACCAGATTTTGAGTCTGTTGTGGTCTTACTACAGATTTCATAAAGGCTAAATCCAAGAATCTTAACTCAATACTTACTGATAATAATATCTATCAGAACTTCTTTTCACTGTAAAATTTATCAGAAACTCATTTCATAAGTAGTACACATTTATTTGTATTGAGTAAGAGGTGTTAATGACCATGTTAATATGCTGACTAAGAGATGATCATCAACGTTTGGGATTAGAGAAAATTAGAAATTTAGAGCAATGGCGAAGGGACAACAATATCAACATTCGATAGTTAAATTTATAAATTTTTCATGATGTTAGCAGAATGATGAAGAAAATGTTAGCTACTGAGTTGGAGAAGGAAGTGAGGTAGTAAACAAGTCTCAGACTTCGGTTTTGTATTCTACCGTCGGAGAATCAATCGCTCGCTTGTGTCTTTGAGAAGAGGCAAAACTTTTATTTTTTGACACTGCCCTTAAAATTATTTTAAATTTATAACTAAAATTTGTTTTATACTTAAGATTTAACTATTTATTTATATTTTGAATTGATATTTTTCTATATTAAATCCAAATATTATAAAATTTATTTAAACAAATAGACAATCAGAATATATTTTTTGCTCATCTTGAATGCAATACTGTTTCTTTAAATATTAATCTAATTTAGTATCATTTAGGACAGTTTCACCCCAAAAAGTGTGCATTACTTATGAGATGAAGTCCTCAACAAAATGAGAATGATTCCGTAAATGAATTCTCCTATCAGCAATTTTTGTAATTGAAATTTTTATTAAGTTTGCTGAACTCTTAAAGAAATTATCCCCCCAAAAATGTGCATTACTTATGAAACGTACAGGAGCTTTTTGTTGTTTTTGTTAATGCGGTTGTATTCTTGATGAGATTTAAAATCAAATCTCTTATCAGTTATTTTGTGTATTGTGAGGTTTTAAGTGACTTCACTGGATCTACCTTGGTTGCCATTTTTGTTTGTGCTCAGTGAAAAGGTTGCACGGATTTTGGATCATTCTTGAGGAAGTTTATCAGTATAGGAGAAGTCTTTTATAAGTAAATATGAGTAGATCTCTTTGTTATTAGAACAAATTTTAGATTTAGAAGAATTAATAACCCAAATACTACTTGATTGAAATATTTTTGAGGGAACGAAGGTCTTGTAACCCGACAAACCCATCTTCTTGGACACCTGTACTCTTAATTTTGATTAATTTTTCATAAATCATTTCTCGATTATGTCGTCCGCTTTTAAAAATAATCAATCGAAAGGATTAAAGTGATTGTTAATTACCTGGTGGAACACCAAAACCAGCTAAACCAACAGGGAATCCGCTTCTGGCGGCAGCTGAAAAGTTAGCGACGGCCGTGTGAAAGAAATGAGGTATCACAGGTCGAGCGGCAGGGCCGAAGCAACCACCGGCGGCTGCTGCGGCAGCATAGAGCTGCAAAGGAGGAGGCAATCCACCGTTTTCAAGAACCATAATTAATTTCCTTTATTAATAATTTTTATTTATTATAAAAAACTTCACGCACTATCACACTGTTTTCATTTGATGATCATTTTATCACACTTTTCGAAAAACTGTATCGATTTTCTTATTTTAAATCAATCGACCGCTTTATTTAAAGCCACATCCTTATTATAAATAATTAAAACACCGAACCGAAAACGCAAAAAATGATTATTTTTGTTTATTTATTATTGTAGATATCATAACAACCGGTTCATGAGGTTCGACATACTTCGTGCGTAGACCATCCGTATCTGTTGTGTTCAGAACCAAATGACTCTGTGACTCCTCCTTCTTCGTGTAATCACCCTCAGGGTACACGTCTCGCCTTAGATTTATAACTGACTATCTCCAATTTTATAATTTATTTTGTCTTCGAATCGAATCTGAACATTTTCTTGTCAATTTCGAGCTAACAAAGATCTTTCGAAAACTCTAAGAACTAAACTTCTTCTCAACGACTTGACCTCACAGGACCGTGACTTTACAGCAGCAGTGACGACATAAAAATTTCCATTATCATTTTCATAATTTATGTAACACTCTAATTATCAATTTAATAGGTTAATACCTTTTTTAAGTATCTTATTTAAAAGTAGTTTTGTAAGTTCTTACCCCCAGTGTTACTGCCTTAGTTCTCGGTTATGGTCTGAGAAGCCTCCCTGTCTATCTGTCATCAATACTTTTATTTATTTATTTATTAAAGTTTAAGGAAATAGAAAGTGGGCACAAATGTTTTTGACCACAATTTTTGACATTCGGTCCTTTTTTGTTTAAGGTTATGTATTGCTATAATAAAAACAATAAAGTTTCTTGTTTGACCATGAAACCAAGTTTCTTAACCTTTTGTAACTGCTGCTTCTCTTCTGTATGTCAGCAAATTTAGTCTGGATAACCAGAATAGCGAAAAATAAATAGAAGGACTTGTGATTAATGCTGAGGTATAAATATAAATTGGGATTTATAATTAAACAACAGTTTATAGGCAGTTTGGAAAGGGCGGTTTAAGGATATTGTTTTAGAGTTGTGTATTGTGAGTGTTATTATTTTTCTTGAGACTTTTATAAACCATGTGATCATTATAAATAATTGATTTAAAAGCTTTAGTTTTCTTTTTCTTTTTTTGGGTGTTTTTATTTCTTTGCCGAAAATGCGAAAGTATAAACAAACAAACTATCAAGCCTAGGTCAGTAACCATAACAGGCTTTGAGTTGTGTCAAAACATTGTGGCATCCTGTCCAAACATCGTTCGACCCAAATTTTAATTGATTCGTCCCTGAAGTAACTAAAAAATTTAAATTTATACCAGTTTGTGTGTTTTTTATACTAAAAATTTTTAAGGCTTATCCCCTTATATACAGCGTGGACGTAGTGATGGTTTTAGTCAATTTTGGTTTAGAGAAGAGATGACACAAAAATTGTTGGTCTAGCTTTCGGGGGGTGATTTTAGTTTAATTATCAACTTCTTGAAAATATTTTAATCAAATTGAAGAAACTGGAACTCTTGTTCCATCCATCTTTCTTCCTCTCTTAACGACAATCATTTTGTCAGAAGTCTAACTTAAGTTTAATAAATTACTTTAATTATCTCTTCTCTCCGACCAACCGCGTAGCAATGGATGAACGACCCAGCTGTCAATGTGTCCAGTTAAAAGAGAAAATAAAGAAGACAAAAGGAAAAAGATGGGTAATTGTTAGTTGGTCTGTTACTCAGGGAAGATAAAATGTTTGTGAACATATCACGTTTCGACCGAATCAAAACCGCGTAAAATGCTGGAAACAACGTAATAGATTGGTTCAAAACAATTTCTCCGCCTTGGAACGAAAGCGCCGCCTGGAAGGTAGACGCGCGCGCAACAACGGGGTGCACAGGGCCCTAATAATGGTTTTCGTCTTTTTTTTCTTCACAAATTAACCAAAAGACTCGAATTCCAGTCTCCTGATTAATTTATTTACTATTAACTCGACTAATAGATTTGTTATTTTTCACACTCCAGCTTTTATTTTGCATTTCCAGCACTCTTTTCCAGCTTATTGTTGGAATCATTCGTCACAGATTCTATTCGTCGATAATCTTAAACACTGGAAGGTGATCTGGAAAAGGTTTTAATGCTGTTTGGGAATTTCATCTCCTTACAGAGAGAGAAAGAGAGTAACGACCTTGTCGTTCATGCCAACTTTTGAATAATGAAAACAAATTTAAAAACCAAATTTTTTTGTTAAATTTGAAATTCTCGGAATAGACAAATGGCTCCTTTACCTTTTGACGATGTTATTCTCTACACTTTAGGTGATCTGTGCAAAAATTGTTTTTATATTTTATCACCAAAAATTATTTCTTATTTATTCGAACTTGAAGAAATCATAACACGTATTATGAAGACCTTGTGGAAACAATTACGACGAAGTAATAGGCCGAACCGAGTTCCTGGTTTTTACTTTAGAAAACTATTAACTGTATCTTAGTCGAACAAACTCGAACAATAACAAATCCGACCTGTGAAGAAAGTTCAAACTTTTTCTTTATTGTTTTTGTTGGTAAGTCTTCTGCGACACGGTATACTAATAAGATGCTTAAAGCTCTAAGCTTTTCTTGTATATGTTATATTTCGAATTGTTGCTAAAATTTTAAAATTTGGCAACATCCCGGAAGTATGTATTCTTGAAGGAGAACCAACTCAGAGTAAAGCTCTAACACAAAACAAGAAACCTTACAATAAAGACCTAAGCAAGAGGTTCCCAAATTTTTTTGTGTCGTAGACCTTTTACCAAGTTTTTGGGTTTTAGGTAGACCCCCTACTTACCGGATATTGATTTTTGTAAATCTCTCACTGTAGTGAAAGAAATTTTTGACTTCATAGGTACTTTTATAAACAATATGTATGTCTTTATATTGTAAGATAGTATAATGTAAGTAAATAGGTACTATCAGTGTATGTTGAGATCCTCTATTTTCATTTCTGGACCTCTAAATTTTTTTCGCCTGACGTTGACTCCTTGCAGGTTGTCATAGACCCCTGGGGCTTGATATAGACCATTTTGGGAATCACTAGCCTAAACCCTCTGTTCAGAAATTAGACAAAATGTCTACAGACAAAAATGTTTAATAATTTTGCACATAACACCCAACTAGATAACCCAACTAACACTGACTTCAGTAACCCAACTAGCGCTGTTATGCTATACCCTCACCTCTATATCATGTACCATTTCAATTTCTCCTTCTTGAGTATTTATTGGCACCCATAGTGAAGTCGTCTTGATCCATTTGCCGTTTTCCCTGTCCATTATTTCATCTCCATTTCAGGATTTTGTGTCAATAAAAACCTTCAAGAATTTCCCAACAAACCTGAAAGGAGAATCATTCCCACGTGAGTCGTCTTCTGAATTATTAATTAATTGGTCGAGTTTGTAACAAAACATACATCTAAACTGGTCACAAATGTTGGCTCTGATTTCCTTTCATCGAAAACTCGACATCAACATGTTTCTATTTGCCTCATTCTACAAAGACATTAGTTTCAATAAATTATTGTTTCGCAAGCATTAAATAACAAATTTAGAAATATTTATTAATAATAATTAAGTTTTACCCGGTGAATTATGTTGCTCTATAAAATAAATAAATAAGTAAATGGAATAAAAAGGAAAACAACGTGGTTTACACCATGTTTTAACACTTATCCCTAAATTAATATGATGTTTTAGGCGCAGGCCATTTCAAAATCCGGATTTTTCTCATCCATTCAAGCTTTTAGTCTTTCTCACCTTTTTTCCAAGACGCGGGTTCTTAGTATAACTCACTCTTATACATAAATATGTTTATCATAACCGCGGATTCTCGAGCCCTAGTTAAGGTACAAAAAAATTTCGAATTTTAGGCGCTAAGAGTTTACAAATTCTCTACAATTAAACACATGTTCCTTGAACACTTTTCGGAAGGAATTAGGCGTGCGCGTTAAGCGATTTTCATTATTTGTTAATTGCTCGTAAAAGAAGTCTTTTGCCAATCACTAGTAAGTCAGACTTAGTCAAAAAGCCAATGACCTAATCCTCTGGATAAGTTATTACTTCTTAGTACAGCTCTGTGTAAGAATTTATTTAATAGCTGACTTTCGTAAATTGGTCGGTGTTTAATTTTTTGTCATGCTTAAAATAATTTTGCGTTATAACGAAGGCAATGTCATCGTATCACGGTCATTGTCTGTCTATCGTTTTACTAGGGCACACATGGTTCCATCTCTCACCGTTCGTTCCCCGATTCATGGCGGGCGGTGGGGGTGGAGAAAACATTTTCAAATCGGAACCCAAACCCCCGTTTGTCGTATTATTTATGTTTTCCCAACGTCCCATCTCAATACATAAAGAATAAAATAAAATGGAATCGAGATGCGGCGCATTGTTTAGGAAAAGGAAGAAGCAAAAAGCTGACCAAGAATGAAAATGTTTGATTTTGGAATTTCTTTTTGGAAGTTAGTGCCACGTCAAAAGTTAAACATGGATGGGAATGAGTTATTATAATAGGAAACTCGAATCAATGAGAAAAGGAAAATTGTCAACGAATATAGAATGATTTTTGATTTTCTTTTATTGCGAGTGGGAAATGTCGATTTCCTTGTGAGGACTTCATGGCTTTTGGCGATTTTATGGCTGATCGTTTTATTAAAACGGAAAAAGAAAGATTTTTCCCTCGTTTACTTTAGTCTGTGCGTGGAATATTGTTTGAGGCTCCATGTTTATACCTTTTTTCACTCATTCACATCCAAACACTGGCTTGGTTGAGAGAACCTTCCAATATTATGTTAGAATCACAGCCATCTTCACCTTCCTGTAGTTGAATGTATCAAATTAACAGATCTTCCATAACCCGGTATCAGATAACATAATTGTCAAGTAGCTGAAATTAGAGCAAACGGTTGCTGACGCCGCAACTTTCTTTTATGTATGGCTATGTTTAAATTGTACACTCACCAGTCACCACTTTAGTTTGCGATTGTCTTGTGTTATTAGAGTGTTTCGGTTGGATTGGATAATCACGAAGACCTCAACAAATTGTAGTGTTTTGAGTTTTGAAAAGAATTTCCTCTTAACTTCTATGGTACATGTGTGTGAATTATTTATAAAAGTTTGCATTACGAGATGAAACAAGTTAAAGCTTATTTTTGGCAGAAGAAATTATTTTGTTTTGGATTCAGCAATGATTATTGGTAGCAGTAATGAGTTCCTTTGTATTTTAATAATTATATTTTATAAATGGTCTTAAATCTAAATTTTCGTAAAAATAATTAAAAACAAACAAATTGTGTTGTCATTGTTTTTATATACAGTTATATTGTGCCTCCCACTCTTTTCTTTCCTCATCATCATCTCTCAAAATGGTTACACAAAGATGAAACACACTTAGTATATAGTTCACTCATCACAACAAAAAATTCTGTCGTCAGAATCTAGTTATCTTTTTGACTGTCCTCCATTTTTGTATAACCCAGCTTTCTATAAACCAATCCACCGTGTTATATGAGGATTCCCTATGCAATTACAAAGTCAACTACAAGCCAGATCAGGGATTAGGGTAACACACTTAAATTGTATGAATGAAAACAGTAAAACCGGAATGAGAGTAGCCTCCTCTTAACTAAAGATGATTGTTACAAAACCAAATTAAAGGGTTCAGCATTCATCGTTCACACCGGGTGTTATTACCAACTAATTATTATATTTTTTGACTAGAAATTCAACAAAGAGGTGTTTCTCTCTCTCTCTCTCTCCTTTGTCTTAAATTTTGTTATTCCAGCCTAGTCCTCTCCTTTTCTAAAGTTTCTTATGGTCTTCCCGTTATTTCCTACCTTTAAAATGATCTGTATAGTATCAGCCTCACTTCTTTGATTCTGTTTGGATGCTGAGAAAAATTTTTAAGGTTTGAAGTTTTAATGTTACCTTTACAAATAAATAAAAGGATGAGTTTTAAAAATGGATAGGTGTGGGAGTTAGTGGGTAAAAAAAGGTTGGTTTCAGATTTGAAAAGGATAAAAAAAAAATAAACAAGGCAATTGAGAGGCGAAAAGGCGAGAGGAACGGCAGGGTCGTTATTAGGGATGGCGTTAAACTCAGCTGGAAAAGAAGGCAAGTAGCCGAGACATGGGTTTGGATGGGGTCAAGTAAGCACGTTTGAGTTCACCCTCCAGCCTCTCTCGGATGCTGGACCCTTTCGAGTTAAGCATGACAAATCGGCGAGCAATGATGTAATTCTCAAACTTTTTTCACAGAATAACAACATCGTAAAAAGGATCATCGCCGATTTTTTCCTTTTCTCCCCTTTTTTCCCTTAGCTGTGCATTCTTCACTTTTTCTCCTCTTTTTTCTTATTTTTCCGACTCTTGATTTCCCCTTCCTTGTTTACTGCTCCATGAGACTTAAACTCATCTCAGTCTGAAATGAAAAACCGTGACATTTATGAAAGTTCATCCTCGTTCGTCTTCATGCATCCAGTAAAGATTCCGACTAACTAGTCTTGAAGGAGTCTTTATTAGTTTAGTACGCTTTGGCTAAGCATTAGTCGACCTTTATACCGATTTATAAATTTTTAGTCAAAGTGATATACCCACAAACTCTGATTACGTTTTTAGAAAAATTAGGATTCGCATAAAACGAAACATGATCTAATCATTCATAACCCTAAAATTGATTTTATAGAACAGGTTCATTAAATTTGAATCAAATTTGTATCTCTTTTTGGGCCACTAAAAATTTAAACCAAAATTGACGACCAAAAAGCTGATAAATCCTGAAAGGAATATGTCGAGACAAAACATTTCTGCAAGAGTCAGGGCGAGGAACATGATCGTGCCAGTTCTCGGACGCAGAATAACAACCCATAAAATAAAAACATTTATTATTTTTCAATGAAAGAAAATAATTTTGTCTGTTTTGACTGTCAGGAAAAGCAAGGAGAGGAGAAGGAAAATGAAAAGGAGAAGCGAAAGCTTGAAGTCGATCGGAAGGAGAATGAATTTAAAGAGAATCTGAACGTGTTGGTAGGCGTGTTATGATCATCCATCATGACTATCAGGCAGAAGTGCCAACTTGACAAGGTTCCGTGTTTGTTTCATTGAAAGACATTCAATTCAAGCCGGAAATTAACGTCCTTTTCATGAATATTTTCCAGCCTTTTCCAGCCTTCACTGTTCTTAATTTCTCTCTTGCAACATTTTTGGCTCTCGATTTTCACGATACCAGTTTTCTTTTTTTTACTAAAACTTTTGTTTATCATATTTAAAAAGTGTTTCTATGAAATTCTCAAACCGTTAGTGTAAAAGTATAAGTAGATTAATGTTAGTAGTGTTATTTTGGTTTAAAGCTTTAGTACTCAAGCTTTTTTCGTCCCGGGCCAAATTACCATTGCGACCGGGCCACATGATTTACCAAAAAAAAGATTTTACAAGTCCGGTTGTCGACGCATACAGTCAAACCCTTAGGGCATCATCTGTATGATTTTCTGTATTGTGGCGTTCTCCACATTCCTAATTCCGGAATGGGTACAGTGAAATGAAGCAGCCGACAACCGAAGCCAAATTCATTCAGTCCCGGAGCTCCGCACCATCAGGATCCTTGCATTTTCCATTTTGATTCTAAATTATAGTTATAATAACATTTTATATATCAATATACATATACGTTCGGAATTAGTGTTGTCTATCATTCGTTCATCTACAACGACACAACCTGGTTCCGACATGTATACTGCCTCATAAAGATATGTTGAGGCAGTTTCTGAGCACAGGCTCGAACATTTTCGTACTGGTCAGACACTATGTTCCAGATTCAGATTATTCGGGCTTAACAATAAGCAATCGACCTTTCACAAATTTTCACTCAATCGATTTCCACTGGGCCAGTGGGTCACTCAGTAGAGCCGCTGCTTGACTACCCGAAATTTAAAGCATCAAGTACCTGGATTTGCCGGGCGGAGGTTTGAGGGTTTGAGCTCTTTATTTTTCTGCTTTTGCTTTCTCCAAAAATTTTAAGTCTCATTAAACTTTCCTGTCTAATCTCTCTAGACTAGAAAATAGGCTACACTAGTTAGTTAAGATGATATTCCCCTAACCTTCCCAATCCCCTTCTCTCTAATAGTGCCTTATGCACTCTGTCTTTATCTATCTACTACAAGGTAGGGTAATGTTCAGTGAAATTTTACTACCTCTGACTAGAAAACCAGTCTGGCTAGCACTAAGAATTGCACTTTTTCTAAATAGAATAATAAATTTAAACCTAATTTTATATATATTCTCAAGAGGGTCTCTATTTATTATGACAAATTAAGTTCGTAAATGAAAATCAGATAAATAAGCCAACAATTGTTCAAAATTACTTATGTTCATTGCAAAATGTTTAATAAACTGACTGTTCTTTATAAATTAAAACCAAGTTTAATCTTGCGAGACCAATAAATATAATTTAATATTTTGATAAGATTAATTAGTTATTAATTCCTTTTGCATAAAGACGAAAACAAAGTGAATCTTAACCGTCCTTTTTATTTATTTAAAAAGTTTTATAAGAACAGCCGCGAAAGTCTTAAAACTCATCACATCTGTGGTTACCTATACAGTATTACACTAAAATCTATCTACTATGCATTTCCTGACTTTTATTTGCCCTCAACATAAAACAATAACCAAATTCTAAGTTTAAATAGTAACAAGAACCTGAATTCCTCTCACCAACTCGACTAACTATTGGAAATGACGTCACTATAGCCAAACGAAAATTGTTAAAGTGGTCAAGCAAAAGGCCTTCTTAAAGTGGAAAGATAAAGATGGCAGGAAAGGATCGCAGGAGAAGATAATAAATATATAAACAAACAAACAATTTATTAAAATAATTCATAAGCAAATAGAAACAGAAAATCTTCAATTACATAATTATATCGAGAATTACGTCACGATTTTGACATTATTAGTTCAAAACCATGTTTTCTTTTATTAATAATTTGGTTAGTTTGTCTATAAATATTCTCTCTTCCAAGAGAAAAAATTTTTCAAGTTTCAAAATGAATTATTAAAAGCGATACGTAAAAAGAGAAAGTTAATAAAACATTCAAAAAAATGGCGGCGAGTTAGGGAATAAAGAAAGGGAAAATGGGAAGAAAGAGAGTGGGAAGGTAAAAAGGAAGCGAAAAACTGTTGTCGCTGTCGCTAACTGCAGAAAGTACCAAAGCTATATGTAAAGCAACGAGACGGAGCCTCGGGAAAATGAATATATGGGGGATTGAAAAATGGCTGTTGGGGCGACATAATTGGAATTTGATTCCCGGAATAGAAATTACATTTTACCGGACAATATTCCCTCTCTACCTGTGTTTACCTTATGAGCGAGGCCGTAATTTCACATTTTCCTTTCGCACTTTCTACTCTCTATGCTTATCTTACGGAAAAGTCTTTGTTTTCAATTTCCCGAACAAATTTCCCCGAGATAAGGAGATTTTGTTTTATACTTGCGAACAAGTTTTCTGCCTCGTATTAAGAAAAAACTTTCAAGTGTGAAATCATGTCTTTTTAGAAAAAAAAAGGTCTTTTGTTCTTCTCCGTAGAATATTTTTCTTTTCTTTGGAAAACCGAGTGTCATTCGCTTATTCACTTTCTCTTTTGTCACATAAAGACCAGATCTCTTTTAACCTGAAACTTTTTCTTATTTGAACAACTCAATTTAATGTTGCCTAATAATATTTACAGCCATAAAATGTCAAATATGATAAAATTTAAAGGGAATAAAGCAACAGAAAACGCCCAAAATGTGCCGGCCTATCACATATATTATATTTTTCTTTTCCACGCGGCTCGAAACATGAGAAATAGATTTTTTTCTTGTAAATCATCAATTAATGAAAGTATTACTAAATCATTTGAATCGATATTTGCTATTTTGAGTTATGAAATTTTCGTGGCTATCACCACTATTCCTACAATTGTTATTATGTTGACTGTCACGCTGTTATGATAACAGAATTTACTTGTGTTAGCATAACTCGTCCAGACATTCAGCACATTTTACAACGATCGAGCATCCTCAGTGATAGGCTGTTATGATCCTACATATTCACAGCTTATATGCATACCAGTGCTACCATTTTATAATCAAGATTCATTTCAAGTTCCTTATTTAACTGCTAACAGTTTTTAAGGGGTATTTTGTAGGGAAAGTCCAGGATCTTAGTGCAAGGAGGTGATAAAACGTGAGTAGTGAAATCAGTCGGTTATGTTAGAGCCTTGATACTCCAGTTTTTTTCCTTCCCGGGCCAAATTGCCATTGTGACTGGACCACATGACTTACCAGAAATAAGCTCTTACAAGTCCGGCTTTCGACGCATACCCTCATGGCATCATTTGTATGTACATCTGTCAGTCAGTTTGTTTCTGTATATCGCCTCTTAAAGATATGTTGAGACAAACAATGTTAGCAGTTTCTGAGCACAGGCCCCAACATTTTTGTACTGGTCAGGTACTATAGTTCAGACTTAACAAAGACCAATCGACCTTTCACAAATCTTCACTCAAACGGTTTCCACTGGACCACTCAATAGAGCTTGGTGGGCCGCAGTTAGACTATCAATGTGTTAGAGTCATTCTAAAAAAACTTTCACTTTCAAGAGGAGTCTATTTCACAAATATTGCACACTTTTAGGTGGAATAAATTTGGGAAGTATTGCACTATGAGTTCATTTCCTGAATAGTTTATTCTTATTCTCCATTTTATCTATTTAGATTTCTTGGCTATGTCTCTGAGGAAAGCTTCATTGCAAGTACTTAATGAACTCAGAGACGAATTCATCAAAACGCATGAGAAGAGAGAAATGAATTAATTTAATTGAATAAATCACGAGACATCTGTTTCATTACGTCTACGCAATTAGGTGAACCATCGATAACCTTTCCGATTTAATGAATTCATATTGTATCTAGTTTCTTCTTGCGTCAGACTTGCAACAATCAATTAATTAATTTTTCTTAATAATATTTTCATTACAGTAAATAAATAAAAATAAAAATGGGAAAACAAGGGAAAATAATAATTTAAGATTGACTTGACCTGTTGATCCGAATCTACGAGTCTCAGTGTCATGGTTCTGTGTATCAGTTTGTCCTAGTAATAGCGTGTATGATATGAAGACAACAAAAAAAATTTGTTTTGTTTTAACGAGACAAACGAAATGATTAAAAGACGAAATGATCGAATAATCTAGAGGTTAATGACTTATTCGCTTTATATGATTCTTACTTTCATCAGAAATTTGTTACAAAAATGTGAGAGCCTGTCGCGTTGCCTGACCTACAGTACTCCCGTTGGCACGTTTTCATCTAAAACAGGCCTCGGAATTCGGGTTTTAAGGTTGGTGGCTGCTCCTGTCCTTTATCATGACTCTTGTAGGTTGCCAGTTTAACAACTAACAAACTTGAACTGAGTCGTTATTGCCATTGTGGTAACACCAATTAATCGTGTGAGCGATTTATTGTCATCAACCTCGTAATATTTTATAAAATAAAAATTAAAAAGTTCTCTCTAAATGCAAATGAATTATCTTTCTTTCTCAGTTTCCTTTTCTTCTTTAATAATTTATCGTCACATTATGTCATCTTAATCCAGAATTTTCCCTGTTCCTTTGAGTAATTTAAAACTTTTTAAAGTGTTTCAAACGACTTCGTGGACTATCATCCCTCTTTATAAAGCTACAGGCGTAAGAAACATTTAGAATATCAGACAAACTAGGGAAAGATTTGATGGATTTGAAAATCACCGTTAGAAAAGGTAGTTTATGTGAAAGATAATAGTCCTGAGGGTGATGGCCCAGGAAATAGAGCCATTAGTGTTACCATTAGTCGCCTCGAAAATTTCAAATTTGTTAAAATTTCTTTTCGATTGAATAAAAACGTCGACAAATCCAATTATTATAGTCGAAACAAGGATCGTGAGTCTTCCTTTACCAAGTATTTGGTTAGTTTTGTAGCCAGAAAAATAAAACAGTTAACTACCCTTAACTAGCTTCTCAATTAGGTTCAGTCATAATGGGAGGTTAGATGAAAACGGTTATATCTGCACGGATGTACCTGTTTCTCTTATTTTCCCTACCCAACGAATTTGCAGCGTCCTCTATCCTCAGTCTTGTGGTCACAGAAAAGACCCCGACTACAATGATTCTCTTCAAAATTGATTGTCTTGGTGGAAATGTATTTTGAAATTCGTTGGCGATTCCAAAGAAATTACGATTATAGAACTCGGAGAAAATAAAATGTAAAACCTAATTAATGTAATTAAAAAATCATTTGTGACAAAAAAAGGAAACTGATTAAAATCTCACAGGAATCATTGGTGCCTTCACTAATTCGTAGCTAAGAAGCAATTAAAACCACGACAAAATGGTCGAACGTTTTTGTTGTACACCTTTTTTTAAAATCCTTATTGTTCTTGTTTTCGTTCCTTCTAACATGAAATACTTTCGAAATTAACGTTTTTCGCCTGTCAAATAAAATTGTTACCCACTCTTTTAAGTGGAATGATGGTTTTCAAAAAAGAGAAGAAACACATAAATCTTTATAGCATAAAATGAGCGGGCTTAAAGATACTCACAAAATTAGGGTAAATTTCAGTTATAGAGAATGTCTATAATTATTTATCTATTTCAACGAAGCCAGTCCTGTAATTTGTAGTATCACATTGTCGATGTCTCAATTCCAGGGCATTCGTTCTCTTCTCTTCTTTACCGTGTTTATCGACCTTCCTTCTCTCATCTGTTTCCCTCCGTCTAAATTACCTTTAGTTTAATTATTTTTTTCTTTGTTTTAACTAGTATAGCTTTTGTTATACACCCATACCTCGCTTTATACGTTCCATGAAACTTGGTCGTAAAGCGAAAAGCCGTATAACGAATCAAGTATCAATGGGATCGGTTCCAAATTTGTTTAAAATGTAACATGGCGTCTCATTCAAAATGCATTTTGTCTCATTTAAATCAAAAATACATACATAGCAGGTACATAAATTTGTACATAAAATAATAACAGACTGACCGACAATAATCTATAAACAAAAATGAAACACTTCAAAATAATTTGTGACTTTAATCTGAAGACGATGAAAAATGGTAACCTGCAGATCGCTGTCGTCATCATTGTTTGCTGATAAAGATGGGCCTGGCTTTAAAAAGTTATCCAGCGTTGTTTATCTTCCCTTCTTGTCTATTTAGCTCTTCAGTGGTTTATAACAGCTACGTTCGATGGTTTTCAAGAAGGATGTCATTCCTTGTTCGAAATAGAAAAAAGCTTTCAACAAATTTTTGATGTTTGCTGTTTGGATACAACAGGCTCTGTCTCTTCATCAAATCGCCAGTTCCACTTGGGTTCCGAATGAGTTCCTCATATAAATGAGGTTCCCTATCAGCTTTAAGTAGATCAAGCACATAACAATCTGTAACAGTTCTTTTGACACATTCTGGCCGTTATAGCGAAACATTTTAGGCCGTAAATCGAAAACGTGCCATAATTGAAGAAGGCCGTTAGAGCGAAATGCTGTATAGCGAGGTATGAGTGTATTTACAACCGTCCTGCATTCTAGATATCAACAGGACGTTGTTGAATTTGTATTTTCATATTGTAGACAAGTTGACATGCTGTAACATCCACCCTTGTTGTAATTTTATTATTATTACAACCTCACTAATTACCGTGTGTAACATAGTTCACGGAATTTAAAGCTGGTAATTCATTAGCTAGCAGGGTGACCTATAGACCCCTGGAAAGATATTCTTAAATTAAACTGTCTAGAACGGGGGATGTATTCGATTCGAATGGGTGTAATACTTGAGACAAGTTAACATTAAAAAACAAATAACGCATATTGTGATGAGCATATAATTTTGATCAGTATCTCAGAGCTCAATAACATAATGTTATCAAATCATATATTACGTACGTTAAATTGTTACGTGAGGGCTCATCACTGCATTAAATTAGAGAATGATTGACCATATATTTAACCGTTGTTTTTACCCTGGCGGGCCACCTGTCAATTCTCTGATTTCTTCATTCTTCTTCTTCTCAAAATAAGTCAAAACAGGCGATATTTCCATCTTGTCAATTAAAAGCGAGGAAATCAATTTTATTGTCAGAGTCAGTGACCCAAAACTTGGGAATCAAAACGACGATTAACGAATATGAAATAAACTTACTCATGGGGGCATAATCGTGTTATGGGATAAATTTTTTTTATTTATTTGAGATTTGATTTTTGTCGGCTCTTTACACCAATTAAGAGCGAGTGATCCACGACCTTGGCCGGAAGTCAGGTCAAATCCGTACTGATACTAAAATTTTACTAATGAATTTTTATTTAATTAATGATTTTTAATTTATTTTTTTCATATTGAGAGATAACGATGAATTAATTATTCATCAACATTTGGTTCTAACTGATCGACTTTCTTCTTTCTCTCTGTTATTTCCGGTTTATGATGAGATGAACCTTGTTTGGAATATATATAACTTGTCACAGAAACTTTCGAAAGGTGTTTGTTCTCCTTCAATCCAAATCAAAATTGCCATCAAAATAAACAATGTCGGTGAGGTAAAAATTGCTATGATTTGAATTTAAATAGCCGAAGACAATAACCTCGAATACTGGTCAAATTTTATTGACGAAATAAAAAAATTTTGAACGGCGAAAGAAATACCGAGAAATTAATTGCTTTCTCAATGAGACGTAAACAAAATAATGTCAACAACCCAAAAATTGTTATTTAAATAATCCAAAGGCTGACTATTTGGACGCATGGTAAATTCACTTCAACTTAAGAATACCAAGAAATTAATTTTTTAGGAAACAAAACAAACTCTATAGTGTGACACAACATTGAAAATTGTTTTTAATAGTTTTCAGGCACGACAATAATTTGTTTTAAAACGGCGAGACTCTTTACTAAATGTCGTCTTTAATATACACTAGTGTCGTTTTCAAATAATGATGGTATGTACTGTATATTTTGGTACATAGACAGTTATTGGGTTTTTGAGAAAATTTACAGTGCTCAAGAGACAACAGTAGTATCCAAACGACTACTCAATCAAATGAAATAATAATAATAATAGCTTATACTGGTAGAATATTTTTATAATTTTTTTAAGTATAAATTAGAGTCATAATTATCCACCAGGCCTATCACTTTTCTCGATGGTGCCTTGTCCTGTGGTTTTCTGTGCCCTAGAGTTGAAGTTCAGACCGTGGTCACTTTGGTCCATCTTCTGTCGTTTTTCCTCATCAGATGGCCCGCCTATTTCCATTTCATGCTCTCGATGAATTGAATAGCATCCTCGGTGCCCAATTATTTTCTAATCGTTAGGCTGGTTACCTTATCGATAAGCCTTCTCCCTCTCCATGGCTCTTTGTGTCGTCCTCATTACCTCCTCTGTCTTTCTGGTCATAGTCCAGGTCTGACACCAGTAGACCAATGTTGGGAAAATACAGCTCCAGCATTCAAATGAAATACCCAATAACTTCCTGAGTTGTGGCGTTCGCTACATTCCACATTCGGGAACGTGTACAGTAGAGCAAGCAGCCGACAACAGCAGCCAAATTCATTATTCAGTCTCGGAGCTCCGTATCATCCACATCGGTCTATTTTCTATTTGTATTCCAAATTCTAGCTGTACAACAATATTTTATATCAATATATATACCATATGTTCAGAATTAGTATATACCATCATCCATCATTAACGATTCAACCTGGTTCTGACATTCGGGAATTTGGAATCGAAGTGAGAAATAGAACGATGTGGATGATACGGAGCTCCGAGACTGAATAATGAATTTGGCTGCTGTTGTCGGCTGCTTGCTCTACTGTACACATTCCCGAATGTGGAATATGGCGAACGCCACATAATGAGTAGTAATGTAATGCATAACAGTGGCGAAAATTTAAACAATCATAATAATAATAATTTTAGACGATAGTCCCTCTCCGTCTTCTAGCCACTTTCCCGAGTCACAAATTCACGGGATTTATTAGCTGTTTTTGGTTGTTGGCCGACGAAAGATGAAAAATAAAGTAAGATTTATTAGAATGAAATTTTATTATTTGACAATTTTTAAATGAAAAACAAGTTGAGAACAATGAAAACAGTAAATTACAATAAATGGAGCAGATTCATGTTTCTTTTTTAATGACCATTCTCCGCTTTTATATCCTCCTCCTCTCCTCGTCCGCTTTCTCGTGTTTCTGTTGTTGCTCTTTCTTTTTATTGCCGTGAAAATTTAAAAATGTTTGTCTTGACTTCAGGAAAGTAAATTTACACGACAATTCCACCTTATGAGTTTTGCAGTTTAGCGAAAAAATCTCTTCCTCCCCTCTTCTGTCGTTGTAGGAATTGTGTGGCTTGTAAAGTTTCAGTTTTTATTAAAAGTAGGAAAAGTTCAAGGGGAAAATTATTGGTTGCATAGAAAGAAAAGGAAGTTTTAGAAGGCGGTGAAAAGAGAAAAAAAAAGTTTGGTCTGTAGAGTGTCAGTTAGTCTTAAGATTTTCGCGGCTGTTGTTATGTAACTTTTGGGTATAAAACAGGATGTGTGGAAAAGCTCGAGCTCTCATTTCGCTAGTCAGAAATTTTTCCAACCACACTCTGCATAGAAATTGGACCTTCAACACTTCACCATAAATTTCCATCTCTTCTGTATCAATTTATTCTTGTTGGAAGTCGTACCAAATACAGTTAGCGCCAAAATAGTCGTTATTCGATAGACATCAGTGTAGAGTGGTTGATTGAATTAGTCAGGTCATCAGTTGAGTTAGAATTATATTCTTTTATACACTTCATCCAACAACGTCTAGTTATCTATACAGTACAGTAGCCTGAACGAGCTTTTATAACCGCCATTAGTGATTAAGTCACGCCTGACTCACTATATACAATACTTTTATACTGACCTTAAGTAATTATAAGAAAGAGCTAAACTTTCCGGTAGACCTAATACTACAATAAAATGAATGGAAATGTTAATAGGAAGTTAATAGTATCATCAGAGGACTCGCGCTAAGTCTTTTTATTTGGCGATCCTGTTTTCAGTTCTCCAAATAAGAGTAGTCAACAGTACAAAAAAATTTTAAACAGTGACCGAGGTGTACAAGAACTAACAGATATCAGTAGAGAGTGTAGCAATGGACTCACCAGTCTTTATGCGATTAAAATAATTAATAAAGTTTCTAAACAATTCTCAGAACTGTTATCTTATTTATTCGAGTCCGCTTTCATGCAAATATACCTTTAAAAATTGCTTTCAAATGGCAGCCATTACAAGTCAGAAAAAATTGTTCACTCATATGCCAAGGTAATTTGTTTTTCTCTCAAAATTCCTCTTCTTTGTTTGTTGATGTTACTGAGTAACATTTCTGGTAATTTTTAAAATTATCCAAATTAAAAGTTTTAGGTCTCTTAAAAAGATGTAGTATCCAAAAAACTGCAACGATGGTCTTTGAGACAACTCCATTTTCGGTTCTACTAGAAGACTTGGAGGACTTTACATCAAATTATGGTTCAAAAGACCTTGGTAATCATAAAAATCATTTTTAGTATAATTTTTGAATGAGGGATGTGTTGCATATATCACATGCAATGGAGAAACTTAAGAATTTGGCTCTCCGCCATTTTTAAATTTTATTCCCAATTTTTCACAATCCCAAGTTTATTTAACCAAAAAGAGTATTTCATAAACAATTTAAACATAAACTTTTATTTAATTAATTTTATTAATAAATAACTGACAAGCTTATTTCCTGGTGTTGTATTTCAACTCAATGACAACCGGGTCTCTTTTTACGCGTTTTTGTTTCAAATTAAACGTTTAGAAAAGTAGAAACAGATCTCTAATTTTGCAACCCTTTTTTATATTATACATTAGTGTATAAATTTATACTACGATAGTTAGGGTAAATAGGCTCCTTTGAATTAACAAAAAATTTTTTGTGGCTCATCACATTGTTGCCAGAGATTGTCCCTATGTGTAACCCAAGGTTTGGGGGATGTTGTGACAAAAAGGCATTGGTATAAGGATTTAAGGAAAGAAAAATGTGTCCGATGATGTGGTCGACATGGAGAAAGAGAAAGAGAGAAAGAAGAATTTGCAGTAAACAATAAATAATTGTAAAACACATTAAATGATAAACAAAAGAGAGAGAGTGGCTTATCAAGTTGGTTAATGGAGCTGCCACGTGGCACCCGCTATTGATTTCTCATTCGAATCCCCTTTTTTGTATTTGTTTTATCACACAACAAGGGTATTAAGTTATCGCTATCAAAATCCTGTAATGCCTTGATTTTATGAATTGGGACTTATTTTTAGCCCCATATTTGCCAGTGCCATTTACGTCCATTCGTCTGGGTGGAACAAGAGAGGAAGATGAATGTTTTCTTGCATGTCTACTGTAGCAGCGGCTGGTGACCCTATTGTAGCAAACCTGATGGCTCTAAAAGACTTAATCATAAGGAATAAACTAACTGCTGTCATACTGTTAATTTTATATTCATAAGACTAACTCTCTAAAAATTCAATCTTCAAACATCAACTACTAACTCCAAACCCACACTTACTCTTCAAATATTGCAGTAGCCAGGAGGACTCAATCACATCTCATTCAAAGTGGCCAGATGATAATAGTATAGGCTATCTAATACATTATATACTCCATTAATATAATATTTAAAGTTTACAAATAATGGCAGCTAACATAAAACTATATATACTATACGCTGGGTTGTTACTTTCCCCCGTGTCATATTAAAACCGTCATTTAAGTCGACAAAACATTGGTATATGCTGTAGTGTTAAGTTTGAAAAGTGCTGCAGAATTTTAACCTCACCAAAATGGGATCTAACACTTTGAGTATAAAATACAAGCAAGCCTTGTTTTATGCGGCTTTAAGCGTTTTCAAAGTGATAATATCTTAATTATATATATAAAATAAGCTTTCTTTCATAAATAATGCACACATATTTGGTGTTTAGAAACACATCCCTTTCGATGTAAATTAAAAACTTTTCAAACCCAATTCATTGCTTATTACTGTTTATTTCCTCGTGTCCACATTTAGGTCATTTCCGGTTTTAAAGACTAAAAATATGGAACAACGAGGAGAGAAAATGGCTGTAAAGGAAGTCGCATCACCTCGAGTCACGCAGACGTCTTTCTCTCACCTCGGCTAGTTTAAAAAGGCCAAGATATGTTTGCCCCCCTGATGGTTGAATCATTATTATGTGCCTTCAACTCAAAGAACCCATGAAGAATTGTTAAATCCTGAGGTTCATCCGCCCTTGAAAAGTAAATGAGTCATAAGAGCGAGCACAGGGCTCAGGTTCGGATGAAATAAGTTTAGAAGAAGAAGAAAAAGTCGTGATGGTTAAAAAACTTTCCTAACGCCCTTTAATGTTTTCCTGACGTGAATGTTCGTTGTTGTACGTTCCATTTAATAAATTCCAAGTCAAGATTTTTCCTTCTAATTGCAGAGCAATGTTTATGTGTTTTGATATATCAATTTTGAAGTCTTAACACATCAAAACGATAATAGTAACACATTAGAAAACATGATTAAAATAACACAGGTGTTGTATTAAGGCACGTAATGACGTGGAAACGATGGAAAAATTAAAATGTGCCGCCGTGTGTCGGCCAGTTGAGTTCCCGTGCTAATTGAGTTGAATTTTTTGTTCGGCTCTGTCCCCGGTGGCCATTTTACTAACAAAATAACAAATGAATAGCGGCATCGAATAATTCTTTTGTGTAATGTTTCTCTCAACTTTTGACAAATTTTAATTTTTTTTCATCTCTTGAAAGAATATGATTTTTAGTTTATGTGTTTTTCGCCAGTAGGTCTGTTTAAGTGTGAGTAAATAAATTATGGTTTTTTGGGGCGGCTTTCACTGTCGGCTTCTCAAACGATGCCCACCATTTCTTATACGTGTTCCTTAATGAGGATTTTGCTTTTTGGAATTCGGAATACGCATAAATTTGGCCCCCGTGAAAATAAAAATTAAAAACGGTCTTAGGTGATTTATTTATTTAACAAGATTCCAAGTCAAAGAGGGCCCCGTGTCGCCCGGTTTCATTTTGAAAACAATTTTGCCAATTCTAATTAAGACGGCAAAGTCTCATTAGGGCTTCTCAGTCACAGGTCGTTAGCCAACTGATATTGTTTAAGATAAAGGCCCGTAGACAAAGTTTTGTCTAGGGCTTAAGGGGGAGGGTTTTTAGGGAGGTTTTACTCTGTGCACATCATCATAATATAAAATTAACTTGCGTTATCTCCTCTATAATCTTTAAATTAAAAAAAAATTTGATCGTTCCATCTGCCGAAAGGCGTTGGTTAATTAAATCGAGACTTCAGGTACGGAACGACCTTTTCTTCCTTTCTTTAAAATCTATTTTCATTTGGTTTGAATTTTCTAGAGAAACTTTTGAGTTTAAACCTAATTTGACAATAACCTGCCATCGTTTTGGGTTCAAGTTCTTATTGTACGACTGTACTGTTGTGTATTCTTAAAGTCATCCAACGTGTAACTTTATTTTAATGAACCACAGGACATTTGCTGCGAATTTAATTCAAATCCTCCCTCCCAGCCTATTGTGTATAATTAATTTAAACTTTTAAGTAAAATTATATGCGTTTGGGTCTCATTTTACGCGGAAGTTGTAGGCCATAGTAAATGGAATGAAAAATAAACTGCCGCGTAAAACAAACTGTAATTACGTAAACAAAAAACAAATTTTTTTCAAAAATACAGCTTTTAAATTGTTCATAAAAGTGTGCATTACTTATGAAATGAATTAAAGCTCCTTTGAACCTTCAAAGCTCCTTGAATCTAAAAAACAAGGCCAAACCCTAAGCATTCATCGAAGCTGGTAGTAGTACACCTTAAAAGTATCATGTCGGTGGTTCGCGGAATTTTATATTTCGACAGTACCGGTGAGTAGTAATAGTTAAAGCTTAGTGACTACTCACCTGACTATTTTTAGTAGAACAAAGTTTGAGAGTTCGTTTCTTAAGAAATATAGATTATGTCGGACTAAGATCGTGTTCAAGACGCTGCTGAGAGTCGACAAGATCTATTAGAAGATGATGTCTTCATCTGAAAGTAAAACTACAATAGAATTACCTGGATCATAAAGGAGATAATCGAAGCATTGTTTCCATTTTATCAAAAATATCTTCAAAGGTTGATAGGTTAATAAATATATTAACATCAACATCTTCACCAAATTTCATCTTTTTCGTTGTGAACTGGGTGGATTGGTGAATTATGGTGACTTACATTATTACACCGCCTCTCTTTTTTTCTGAATAATAATTTTATGTTTCGTTATAAGAAGACAATAAATTCTATTTTATTTCTCGTATAAATAAAAGCCAAAAATAACGCCAATCGATTTAAACCGAATACAGTTGATTCAGGTTTCGTTTTACGCGTTTATTTTTTCTCGTTTTGTTAAATTATTTATTTCATAAGTAACGCACACTTTGTTCTCCTATTTATTTAATTACACTTGGGTTAGATAACTGTAAATGCATTTAACCAAAACTTTTTATATGTACCATATCATCTTCTGATTCTTCCTTCCTTCTCCCAGTTTATTTGGAGTCGGGCCTTTTTGCATAGATCCTCGAGGACGGTCGTTGCGGTTTTGCGTTTGCGTAGCGGCGTTGAGGATGCATTTTGTGGTCATATTTCATGTAAATTAGGTTTTGTTTCAAACCTTATTTTGCTAGAAGGTTTTAAGGGTTCAAAGTTTCGTTTAAAACAAGATCTAAATGTAACCTGAATGGGAATTTGTGTTGCGCGTTATAATACAGAAATTACCAGCCTTTTTCATAACAAGGAATCTGTCAGCTTTAAAATTTGTTTATGAACGTCTTAACAAAATGTGATAGATAAAATAACGAAGGACTTATTATTTAACCGGAAAAGGTCTCAAGGAACTAGGAATCACACAGTAAGACCTCCAACAGCGGGACAAATTGAGAGCAAAAATAGAATCTCAAGGATTCCTTCCCAGAGCTCGACTAAAGACGGGGAAAGCCTGATCGGAGGAAAGGAAGAGACAGCACAGCACAAGAATGAAGGAGTATTGGCGGAAACGGAAAGAAGAAGCCAAGAGGAAATGTTGACAACGTGGTCCAAAGGAAAACTGAAATAAAAGAAATTTCGTCAGCTCTACAAAAGTAAATCGTCGATTGTTCATCGCTGTTGAAATTGAACAAAAATTTTCGAGATAAGAATAAATAGGTGAGTAAGAATTATAAGTCAAGATGCAAAGCTCTACAATTTCAAACCGAGAGAAGTAATAATAGTAGCTTTATAAAAAGAAAAGCGAAAGAAGAACCTGGGAGAGGGGTTGCGGGTGGATCCAAAGTCAAAAATCTCAATTCTAATCAATAAAGCTCATTAAAATCTTAATTTGAAAGTGCAGGCCGTTGATTCAATTTTCCAGACGACGAAGTAAGCGCACCTAGCGTGGAATCGGAGAAACTCAGCTAGTTGCTAATTCTATTACTTTCCATTATACATGTAGCAAAATGATATTAATATGAAGTGAACACTTTTACTTCACATACGGAGAAGGGCGAATCCGGGTTTCGGGGGGTGTGGAACATCGCAGGATGGAGAGACAAAAGTTTTCCGAGCATAAAGATGAAAGGGAACGGAGAAAAGAGGAAAAACTTGCGGGAAGGAATAGTGTCGTTATTTTCAGGAATGGGACTTTCGGGAGCCATCCTCATAATTACTAAATAAATTGTACGAGCCCCTTGGGAGTGGCATAAACACTCATTAAACTCAAACCCCAGCATCACATTCAGATTAGCTGTTGGAAGCAAACTTTCATTTTCTTATCTTCTGCTTGTTCGTTGAATTGATTTTAAATTTTATTTGCCTCTTCCAGATTAAATTCGACTGATATTTATTTCCGAGGAAATATTTCTTCTGGAAGATACTAAAAACATCTTTTATTTGTGTTTTTTCGTGTTTCAACCCTTTTTGGCCAACGAAATAGAAATCCAACAAAACTAATTAAATAGATGTTTATTTACTTTATTTTCAGAGGGTTTTGTTTCCTGTTGGAAAGATAAAACTGACAGGATTTGTAGCGTCTTTTGATCTGTCTTACCGCTTCACATACACACTCGTAATTCGTAACAGCCGGGTGTCGTTTTACGCATGTGACATTTCCTCGCCTTATACACATTTTTGAAATTTGAACTTTATACCTAACATATATACACGGAAAAATATGAGAGAAACTTCTATTCAGAGGCTAAACCCCTAGGATATCTCCTGTTTTATGTGTCACCCATTTTGTGATTATTCAACCCAAGCAAACCCTTCCACTCGCAAACTGCTTTGTAAGAAGTCAAATTTCGCGGTCACCAAATCAGTTTTATTGTGATAACAGTGCTTTCGAATAGCGTATTATATAAGAGCTACCAGTATTTAATTTAAAACGGAATTTTCCATATACAGTGATGAAACGTGAAACCTTAACCACGTACAATGTTAAACTTAAGTAAAATGCAAATACTAATTAGTTTTTCATTAGATTTGGTCGTTATTAGGAGAATAAAAAATTGGTCAAATTCTTCTACATCTTAGTTTTACTATTAAACTTTTTATGCATAAAATTTCCTTTCAAGTGCTGTTATTATTTTCCCATTAAAATTTTTATTTCCGTTTAAGATTTATTATAATAAATATGAGAGAGATAATCACGGTTTCAAGTAAATTGGCATTAATGCGTTTTGAGATGGACTCAGCCAAAGGTTGGATGGATCCTTTCTTTGTTTTTTGATTCGACACAATTTCATCTCAAGGAATTCGTGTTCACCAACTTTGGGATTGTAATTGTTTTTGAATAGTCCTCCTACCTAAGGAGAGTACCATTGGCGGTGGGCAGATTTACTGACAGCATCATTCGGTTTGTTTCCTTTAACGCTTCTTCAAAGCTTCATATTTTACCTTGTCGGGACCAGGTTGTGTCGTTGTACATGAACGGATGATGGACAACACTAATCCCGAACGTATTTGTATATTTGTATATAAAATGTTATAATAACTATAATTTAGAATCAAAATGGAAAATGCAAGGATCCTGATTGTGCGGAGGTCTGGGACTGAATGAATTTGGCTTCGGTCGTCTGCTTCATTTCACTGTACCCATTCCGGAATGCGGAATGTGGCGAACGCCACAACCTTTTTAACATATATAATATTATTACTTAAATCTTTGGGTTGAATATAACGAATTTCAGTCAGATTTTGTTTTAGAGACGGCAAAACGAAGTAATAAACTAAAAATTGTTGAGGAAAAAACATTTGCTTCGGAATGGTTAGAGATGAGTTACTAATTTCTCCACAGTCGATTTTGAAAGCGAGCAGGCTTAAAACGAGACCTGTCTGCTGTTAATTAAGTTTAAAGAAACTATATTATATAACTCAATAAATTTCATAAAAATTATGTGCGTTAATAAATTACTGAAAATCGGCAAATTGTATATAAAATAAAAAAGTTCCTTAAAAATGATTTTCATTTGAATGGCCTGCCGGATAGATGTACATATCTCATTACTCGCTGCCATTCCCGTATTGACGGCAACAGACAAAACATATTGACATGCCAATTTCATTTAGCAAGGGTGAAAAATCTTACAAAACCAATCCTAAAGCCGAGGATAATTGGAAACGGGGGCAAAGCCATTTTTTCTCTCTCTTTCTCTCTCTCTGTCGGCCGGTATTAATGATAACACCAAAAGCACACATCCCAACACACAAAACTAACTTGATAATTTCAAAATCTCTTTTCTTTTGCCCTCTTTCCCTCCTTCCTCTCCTTTTCCCTTTCCTCCTCTTTCCCGTCCTTCCTCCCGTGCTCGCTCTAGACTCTGCGAGCTTTGTAATTAATGCTTACGACTCTTAATTTTATTCCCTAACCATTATCGCTTTACCGGAGGGAGTTTGCCTTGCCGGCCTTTTCCGAAAGTCTATTATCTCCATTTCTTTTTCTCCTTTTTTTATCTCCCGGTTTCCCTTTTAATACTTTCATATCCGGTTTTTGCGTTTTTCTTTCTGACGTTCTCTCGATAGTGTTATAATTAATTTTACAAAATTGCTTAACCGAGACTCTTTTATATGTCAATTAAACGCCATTATCAATACTAATAATATTTATTAATTATTAATTGGCACCTAACTTCTCTCAAATTACAGGGAAATGCTTATTACCATTCGTGACACGAGCAAAAACTTTTTCTTTTCTTTATAGCGTTTCACACGTTGTCGTGCTTGAATGATGGTTGGTCATTTGAAAATGACTACGGATGATGAGCTTTTAAAGTTTGGTAGAAATTAATAATTAGTGTTATCATCATCATCAAAAGAGCTTTAGAGTTAGACTATAAAACTGACAAGAGCTTAAAATTGGTCCAACGAAATTTTTGGGTAATCAAAAGAGTTTTGTTTCGTTTTGAGTGCTTTGATTTAAAATCAATCCTTATTAATAACGTATTTTTGTTACTTTCAGAAGTTATGCACACTTTACTGAAGACCTCATTTTTAACCACCATCAGGTCTATGGGTCATCGTAAGGTTTGTTACAAAGCGAAACGAAACTTACAGCGCCATATTTGCAGTTTGCTTCTTTCGCGTAAAACAAGACCTGACTTAATGACTGTATTAGTTCTTCTACAGCAACTCATAGTTTCAGTTCTAAACAATTTTTTTGAATAACTAAAATATTTGCTCTACACCAACCGGTAAAAGATTGTAGAACAGTTTTCTTTGTGTTTGTGGGAATTTTTGCTAGAAACTCAACAGCAAAGGTCTTCGTTAACTTGCGATTTTTATTTTTTTCATTCAAACTAATGAAAATAAATGTTAACAATATTATCAACTGCAGTTTATTAACAACAACAAATTCTAATGTCAAGCCATTATTTTGAAAACTCTTTACAGAATCAGAAATTTATCTTTTTATCTTTTCCCGCCATTTTTAAAAAACTTATACTCGAACGAGAAAAAACATTTCCAAACTATATAAAACCAATCAGTGATATTTTAAATTATGTCCTGGTCAACGAAAACCACGAAAAACGATTCCCTTTCAATATCTCTGAATCATTATCTGGTTTTCGATTAATGTTCTTCTGTCCAAAGGGCAAAGACACCGAAGAGTTGTGTCACCGCTAATTAACGAAAACGGGTTAAACCAACGTTTGTCTAGTTATTAATCTTAATTAAAGGCAAGGGACAAGAAGAGAGAGAGAGAGAGAAAGGAAGTCGAAGAAAAAAGTCTTAGACGTTCAATGAGAGATAGAGCGTTTTGCCTTTCCGGTTTTCACGACACCATGGGATTCAACTATACTGCTTTTCAAGTTGGTTTTCCGGGGCTTATTTCAAATTTGATGAGCTCAGGGCCTTTTCTAACGTGAAACTATTTCGCTTTTTTAAGTATTAACACTTTTCTTTCATGTAACTGCTGAGGACTTTATTTTATAATTGAATCTAAACACCTTTAATAACTCAAATTAACCTTCAATAAGTTCAGTGAGTTCGTTCGGGTTGGAGGGCGGGAGTTGGGGACCCCCAAAACGACATATTTTGCTACGTGGAAAGTTCTGTTGTGTTCTTAGTTCATACTAACCATATTGCTGAAGGTTGTTTTGAAGCAAAAGAATTTGAGTAGTTAGAGTTAGGGACTGTTAGATCTGGTTTGAAATGTCATCAAAACAGTTCTACTCATGACAGATGACAGTTTTACAAGGCAAAAGAAAGAAAGGCGTCACATATAATGTATACAAAACAATTTTTCATAAATCATATTCAGTTTTATTAACTAATAAATTTTTTGCAAGCATCTCAGCTCTCCAAAAATGTCTTCAATAGAAGCTCATCAATTGGCACTCATTAGCTTCTCATTAGAAAAGGCCTTTTAAAAGCCTCCTCGTCTTCTGGTTTATGGCCAACTAAAAGAATGAAGCGGGATTTGTAATTTGTGAGCTGGAAAATCATTTTGGTATTCAGGAGTGAACGTAAGGAAACCTCAGGGCCATATGTTCCTTCCCGGGAACGCCATTCTTTTAAACGTTTCCTCGACAATTTTCACCATCGAGTGTGGTGAAAGTCGTAAAGAACTCACGTTTCGCTTGTGAGTAAGACGGATCTTTTCACTTTTGATAGATATTACTAAGAGAATTTTATTAGATGAAAGAGAGGCTTGGGAATTTTCATGAGAAACATCAAGTTTTCCTACAGTCGAAAGGAAAGGAATTGAAATTTTTCTGGAGTTTTTTTCTTCATGTTGGGAATATCAAAATGAGGTTTTTGGAATCTTTTTGCTGAAAAGTTAGTAAGTTAAGGAGCAAAAAAGGCAAAACTTTTTTATTGTATCAAATCCATTGAAAAATTAACTCAAAAAGAGAATTTTATCTTCTCAAATGAAAAGTAAAATTGATATAGGTTTTCCCTTTTTATATTATATATATTCTTTGTGCGTATGAAATTGTTAACAGGAGATTACTGTTGTTATGATGCGGAGGGGAAGGAAGGAAAGAGAGAAAGAGATAGGGTCGAATTCAGGAAGTTTGTGTTTATTGGGAGTTATTAAACCTAAAATTGTTATTTCAGTGGGATTTTGTATACCATATAAATAAATTGTTTGGTTAGATTCTTGAATCTTAGAGTATATTTGCCGGATGAAAATTTGAAAATCTAGAAATTGGGCCCTATTTCAAGTGAACATTTGTTTCTTTACTATCTTCTTGTTTATTGTACTACTGTACTATTTAGTCAGATGTTTTCTAAAGTTTCTCTTCAGAACGGTTAGCAACTGCTTTGGAATGGATTTTTGGGTTTTGTGTAGATTTTAAAAAACGGTTTGTGCCCCAAAAACCCATTTTGACCAAATTTTGCACTCACATGAGCTTTGAGTAGAAAACAAGCACCACTTATATCTGAAACCGCTTTTATTGATAATACAAATTTTTATCCGGATTAAATACTTATTTTATTTATTTATTATACAAAAAATATATCAAGTACAACGATTAACTATACACACAGCCATTCACCAACCCACTATACACTATATGAAACACAAACTACTCTTTTTCCAGCTTCTTAAAAAATTTTCTTAAATACGCAACTGCTGACAAACCTCCTATACAAGGATTTCCCAGGCAGATTGACCATCAACCATCATGACCATCATTGGATTAAATACTTTTCCACTCTTACCATGACATCTTTTTAAGCAAATCAGTTCACTAGCCAAATTAAGCTAATTTGTTTTTGTTTGTCCCTTCTGAGAATGAATTAATTTATAATATTATTAACATCATAAAGTATTATGTTAATTAGGTTTTAAAATGCGTGCCTGTTTTGTATTTGCTCTCTCTTTATAATTATTCATTTTGAGTGACATTATAACGAAAAAATTTTTTTAGAAGTAAAATTTTCAAAAGAAAATGATGCAGACATTTTGGCTAAGCAGATGGTCAATCAAAATATGATGAAATATAACAAATTTATATTATTGTGTAAAAATTCTAGGCAATGAGAAAATCCGAACTGATAAGGGTGGCTTCAGAGTTACACATGCAAGACCAATTGATGGTTTGACTTAAACACAACCAACCAACAACACGAAGAGGAAAAGAAAATCAGGAAGAGTAAATTTAATGGGATATTTACGGTTGTTAAGTTATTTCAAACATCCCACTTCATGGAACATTAAAATATAATAAAAAGATCTTGGCAAAATTACACACCAGATTATCGCTAATACGACACCCCCTATTGGAACCGTCCTTGGGAGAAAATAAGGGTGGTGCCATCCTTCCCATTCCATCCCCGAATTCGTTTGATGCTATCAATATTTAAATAGGTTCAAGATGATTCAACCGCAAATTCAAAAGAGACACTAAGCCCCTGAACAGATGTTTGGATTATGTGTTCTTTTCTTTTTTTTTTTGAAGATAACATCGAAATGGAAAGTGTAAAATTTTCATTTGTTTAGAATTAATAAGGGATTAGAAAGTATGATTTAACTCTCTTTTTTTTCTAAACCTAAAATGAGGGATGAAATGAAGGCTTGGCTTTATTAAGTTGAACAGATATTGGGTTTCTCTTACAAAACTAGATGAGGATTTCTGTCAAAAAAGTTATTGCTAGGAAATTTGTATCTAGCAATATGACATTTGAGTGTTTAACAGGAGGCCATAGACAGAGTTGTGGGGACTACAAGAATAGAGTCTGCTTGTTGCCATTAGAGCCTTGGTACTCAAGCTTTTTCCTACCTGGGCCAAATTTCCATTGTGACCATAGCGACTGGGCCACATGACTTACCAAGTCCGGCTTTTGACACATACAGTCCACCCTCAGGGCATCATCTGTATGTAAATCTGTCAGTCTGTTTCTGTATGTATTTTCTGTATATTTCCTCATGGAGATATGTTAAGGCAAACAATGTTAGTAGTATCTGAGCACAGGTCCGAACATTTTCATTCGGCTCAGGCACTATAGTTCAGACTTAACAATGAGCAATCGACTTTTCACAAATTTTCACTCAAACGGTTTCCACTAGACCACTCAATAGAACTTTGTGGGCCGCAGTTTGAGTATCAAGGGATTAGAGTATCGACTTTTCGAGTCCTATAGGATAAGTATATGGTACATGTGGCCATTTGATAAATCGAGATAAGAAGGAATATAACAAGCAAATCCACGAAAAAGACTGCTCGGCGTAATAACCAGGAAAGAGTAAATATTAATTTAATATCTTTTTAGCGTGTGGAGCTATTAAACAATAAAAATTTCACCCTTGCTTCATTATATTATTTAACTAATGTGATACTTTAATAGAATTCTTAGTATATTTATACCTACAAAAGGCAAAACAGTCACGTTGGCTTATTTTTCAGTTTACAATTTTACAACTTGTGACAAAGGAATAAAAATTTAGTCAGAGAAAAATGAGAGGAGGAAAACGGAGTAAATTTTTTTTTTGAAAATAAGCGGAAAGAGAATTTAAAAAGAAGAAGAAGAAGAAGAAATTATTCTATAAAACCGTCTTTGACACCCCCAGCGATTACGAAAAGAATAGAAAAACCGCTAAGAGTTTTCCAACTCTTCTGGGGAAATATCATAAAAGATTCCTGTGGAAAAGCCTGGAAAATAAAAGTGTAAGGGAATTTATTTATTGATGATTTGCAGCCCTTGGGAGCCATTTTAATGCTAATCACGTGGTCCGCATTGCGTGCGTCTTTTTGCTCATTCAGTGCACGATGAAATTGTCATGGACCAACCAAACCTTCTCCTCTCACATCCTATTTAGACAATTTTTATTTCCATATTTTTTATCTGCTTGAAAACCGGAATAATTCACTTTTTTTAACTAAACTGATTTTTCAAACCCTCACATTCAAATTCAGCGGCTTGGATGATTTCTAAAATTTTTATATCAGTTAGACGGTTTTAACAATCAGCAAATTTACTTTAACTTCATTTCGATTCGCTTTATCCATTCAATAAATTAATTTTAAGATTAGGTATTGTTTTAACATTGGGAGGTCTGTGGTTAAAGCTCATAGCTGACAGTTCCAGCCTCTCTCACATCTCCTTGTACCCAGGGTGAAGAACGACATTAAAACTCCTCTCATGAAAGGTATTGTTTTGTGGTTAATATGAAAAGTACCAAAATTACATCGACATGTATGATTTGCTTCCAAAAACCTCAAAATTTGGCACTAGGTACACCAAAACTGACTATAATTAGATAGACGAAGTAGGTTCACTAAACCATCTGGTACAAGTGAATGTGCAATACTTATGAAATAAGTTCCTTATGAAAGTGTGCCTTATGAAAATTGATTCTTAGTACATCAGTTATTACAGATACGAGTGTGCTGTAATTATGAAATGAATAACAATTTCATCAACGTTTCTAATTCATCTTACCCATAAATGTAGTGTCACTTGCGAAAAATTTCATAACACATACTAAACACCAGTATGCATTCAAATCTTCCGAAGTTATATTATTGATCTGAATATTGTTAAACTGTGAGTTTGGCGGCTGGTAATACTTAAAAGGTTGCCGACCTTTTAATTACAATACGACAAACTCCCTTTGAGACTCTTTCTCTCTCTAGTCACAATCACATGCTCTTTGCTGCTCATTCCCGAATCTCACGTTTCCACACAAACAAACCCAATACCACCACACCTTAACGACGAATGTAATTCTATTAAAGTCATGTATGAATAGTTGAAATAAAAACAAACCACCATTTTCCGGTTAGCATTCATGAAATTGAGCTTTTAATGTCTGGCAAACGCAGTCTATTTCAATTTTTGTCCTATTATGACGAGAAAACTGTTAAAAAACAAACATAAATAAACAAAGTGGAGGAAAAATAAAGTCAATAAAAAAGGAGAAAAATGAAATGAGAAAAGCGGAATCTGTTCTCTTACTTACAAAACAAACAAAAATATATATCTAATAAAAATCGTAAAAACTCAATTAAAAAAAATCGGAGGTTTCCACGGATTCCGTATCTACCCATCTCCTCTCTATCCTCCCGTTCTCTACCCCCTGGAAAAAAAATTCCCTCAATGGTGGAAATGAAATAAAATGAACTTTGCCCGTGAGCTTTTCAAATTTGATTTATAAATAGCTGACCTGGTAAAAAAAACCACTCCGCCCATGCTTCCCTTACGAACAACGCACTATTCTCTCGTGCTTCGAGATGATTAGAAAAACCGGAGGATTTTTCAAAAAGTTTTCTCACTTTTCCCTTTTCCTTTTTTTGGGAACTATCATTTGGTTTTAATTAAGTTTAAATACGACGATTAATTATTTTTTATTTCAGGTTCTCATTCGAAGACTTTTCTCTCATTTTTTTTCTAAATTAGAAACGAATCACTTTTGATCCTCAGGTTATGAATCATATTTTTCGATAGGTCGTTCAAAAATGAAACAAAATTTTATTGGAATCAGCGGTGAGTTGAGGTGATTTTTGAACACGCTGTAGAGATGGAAATTTTTAAATATCGTAATCGCCATTTTATTTAGAAAATCCGGGGCATAAGTTAATGAAAACCCCGAATATTAAAAATAAAAATTGCCGTTGTCGCCAAAAGCTGTTGTAAAATATTACCCTTGTTTGTTTTTTGATGTCGCGGTTATGTGATAATCCGAGGGGTCGACTGGGTTGGGCTGTGGGGGGGTGACTGGCTCCCCAGAGAGCCATTTCTCACAACCCCTGTCCAGTCCCTATGCTCACACAGATAGAAATCCCTCGGGCCCTTATGACGTGTGTTTCATCCAACTTCATTCTTCCAGTTATCATAACTGAAATCATCTTTTTCATTCCGATTCCACCGCTTTCTCTAAGACATTTTTCCTCTTGTTTTTCCCTCATTTTTGTAAACAATGTAGAAAATAAAAAGTTTCCCGTGAAATGGATAATCGATCTCAAAGGGTTGGTTTAAATTAAATTTTTTTTTATTTTTTTACGAGGGAATCCTGGGTTAAAACACATTTCATACGCCTCGGAAAAGGTTAATTAAAGTATTTTGGGGAAAATAAAAGTTTAATTTTGAACCACGTGATGGGGATTTAATGTTTCTTGTTTATTCTTCGAACGATTCGGTTTATGCTTGATTGACGCTATGTGGATAGTACCTACTAAATAGACCACATTGCCTTCCAAAAAGTACAGAACAGTCGGCCTAAAAATTACTTAGTTACTATGCAGTGTGACTGATTTTCTTTATTAACATGAAGACTCAGAGATTTTCAATAAATTGAGCATTAGCGAGTTCCGGACCGTTCCTCTGATTTCCTGTTTTGTGTTAACTAAATTCTTTGAATATCTCTTCAACTAGTGCCAAAGAGGTAATATGTAAGTGGTCTAGTCGATTTGTAGATTAGCAGCATATTTTGGGAAATGAATCAAATTTTGGCACTTTAGCCGCCGCTTTTTAATTGTTTTCCTGTTGACTCATTAAAGCCTGTACATATGCCTTATTCAGCATAGCTACTCTTCTACTTGAAACTCCACTTTCATTTGCTGGAAAAAATTCCTCACCTAGTTTTCCAGTAGATTTGCCTCAATCTTTTTTCTTTTTCAAACCTCTGTCAATAAATTTCTGAAGGATTCTAGCTTCTCTGTAAACTGAATAATTCACACAAGTTGAGCGGCCAACTTTATAGGACAAAACCGTAATGAATTTAACATTTTTCACAAAACACAGGTTCCTCTAGTTCCATTAAAGTCAAATCCATAAAATGTGTATAGTTAGACGTCTTAGGTGTTTTACTGTTTCATATAGAAAATAAAAACGGACAAGCCAACACATGTTCCAGGAGTGTAATCACCATTCTATACCAAAATAATTTTTCTATCAGGACATTCCGCATTCAGGAATGGCTCAGTGGATAGAAGCAGACAAAACCAATTCATTCAGTCCGGAGCTCCACACAATCAGGATCTTGCATTTTCTTCTAAATTTATTGTACAATTTATATATCAATACTATACTTTTCATATAAAAATTCGTTCGGGATTAGTGTTGCCCATCATTCGTCCATTTACAACGACCCAACCTGGTCCCGACAAGGCCATCTTGGATTCCATTAGCTTAAACCCTTTCTTCTAGATTTTCTTTACCGCTTCTCTGTCAATGTTCTGTTTTCTCTCTTCAACCCATTTTCAGCTTTGATTTGTCTTAGAAACTCATGTTTTCATTCCTCACGGTGTCTCGCCTTTGTACACACCAAACTTCTTGGAAATTATAAAAGAGAACTGCGGGAGATTTATTGCTATTTAAATTTCTAAAACCGGAACAAAAATGAATTAACTTTAGTCAAAAATCCCAGAAGGAGAAGTGAAGATATTGTTGTTAGAAATTTTTGGGAGAGAAAATGGAAAGGCGAAAACTAATTCTATTATTTTCTATTAACGTAGATTGTCAGATGTTTGGGTAAGATGCTCTTGAGAGTCATCTATTGATGCTCAGGGGTACTAAACGAACTAACTCTTCATTGTAACGGACCAACCATCCCTCGCCTGGGAGTTGTTCAACCCTTTCCTTCCATTCCCTATTTTTTTAATTTATTTTCTATTTTTTGTTCTTCCTTTTATTTTCTCCCGAATAATGACTACAAAGGGAAAAAAAGTGTTTTTATGAAATTTTTTAAATGGTAATTTCAAAAAGACCTAAAACATTTACAACGACACGGGATGAGTTGAAGAGAGGTAAAAAAAAAGGAAATTCTCGGTCGTATGAAAACTTATTAGCCTTATGTCGAAGTCTCATGAGGGTTGAAGGGAAACACTGATGATCCGAGGAAGCTGGATGCGGTTCACGTGACACTATTAATAACTTTTCATATACGATTCGCTGCTTTTTGATTATTAATAAGATAAACAATTTTCTTTCTCTGCAATTCCCCTTCTGTGCAAAACCGTCGGTTTGAAATTTGAGGTTATATACCCCCGGGGGCGGAGGGGTGGTTCCCACTCTCTCTCAACCAAAAGCTTTCTCTCTGAATAAATTTACTTCATGAAAACCCAAATTTAGATTTTAAAAAATTGTCACCGATTAGTGAATAAAATAAGAAAGGAACGAGCTTGAAATTATAAAACCTCTTTAAATGAGTGGACGTGACGGGTGACAGTTGAGGTTATAAATGAAACCTTTTAGTGGCGATTACCTTTTCAAGTGGCCTCAAAGAGGAAACATGGAGTGACCGAATAATAGAGGGAATGCATTATCGGAGGAAGTGACGCAAGATATTTAAGATGAGGCCGGAAGCTTGTCGAGAGGTTCAGGAAATTCACTTAATTGACTTTCTTTGTTACTTTTCACACATCCGTATTATTTTTCACGGGTTTGCTTTCTCAAACATTATCCCTCATAACAGGCTAGCACAAAAACATTTTCTCGAAAAGATTTTGGTTGCTCTTAAAAAGATGATACGACATAAATGAAGACACAAATTGGGTTTTATATTATTTAGAAGATGTCTATGATATTTGTTAGATAGAATGTTAGAATGATAGATGTCCCAAGTATATGTAACAGTTAAAGTTGTAGTGTAACAATAAATTGATCAAATGTTTACTGTTCATCCGTGGCTAACAGAGATCTTGAGCAAAATGCGACAAGATCAACCCGAAATCTTGAGGTATATAGTGAAATTGAAACATATTAGATAGTGTTAATGGCTATTATTATAAAAATTTATAAAATATGAGGTCATTATTACAATTTTTTATAATTACATGATTAGTGAGATTTTAGCTGTTGCTTTTCATTGTCAATTGTTTGTCCTTCGTGGGACCAGTTCACTCGTGGAAATTATGAAAGCTAACTTCAAATGTTCATCTGATAAATATTTGACCTTTGAATCTACGAATTTGCTCCCGAAATTTGGTTAGGAAACTACTGTTTAGAAAAATTGTAACATGTGGTGTTCATGAACTCATAAAATTACTGTTAGAGGCTCACCCCCTTCGACCTTAGCTGGTTCATTTTTTTGGAACAATAAAATTCAGGGGCGGGTAAAGAAAAAGAGAAGTTGCAATATGACATTGAAAAAATTGTTTTCCTTTAGCTAATAACTTATTAATAAATTATTAAACTACAGTATTGTATTGGTTGAATGAAATTCAACGGCTCTGACTTTTCTGATAAATTTCTTTCTTAAACACCCGAAATCCTAAAATTTTCCCAAACCAATCATTTTCAAACTTTACAAAGAACAAACCTTTGAAGAACAAAAATGATACCCCTGAGAGATTTATCTACAAACCATCAAACTAATGTTATGTAAGTCCGAGAGGCCAAACACGCGCGGAAAACATCCTCATAAGTCCGCCGCCATTAATATAAAACATCGAAAATCTACAAATTCTCAGATAAAAATTTCTGGATTATGATCACAAAGATGACAGACAAAAAAAAATCAGTGATAAACATTAAATAAACTCCGCTGTTGTGCTAGAAGGCTGCAAAGGGCGTGTTGAGTCACGTGCGAGACACCATGTCCAATGATATTAGTGCTGGCTCGCGACTGTCGGTCACGTGATGAATTTATACACACAGCTTCCTTCTTTAAATCGGCGCTAATCGTTTTAATGCCCTTCCTAGACCATCATTTTTGAAAGTGTATCACATGCTAAACGTACTTTAGTAGGCATATCCCAAATGGGTCGAGGAGATGGTTGTCGTTCAACTTCTGTAGTGTCTGCTTTTTGAGGTGAAAAGTTGAGGGAAACAGAAATCAACTCGATGGTTTTAGAATACTGATGGAAAGTGATGTAGACGTGGTACAATAATGCTGGATAACAAATTCAACATCAAAGAAGTCCCCAGTTTCTCTCCTTCAGTATATATCAGAAAGTCTTCAATATATATTTGCTTCTTAATTGTATGAATTTATATTGTCTTTCTGTTTGTTCAGTTATATATATAATTTTTTCACAAAACAAAATCTCACAACTCAAATACTGAAAAGACAACTTTTCAAAATTTTGACGGACCAAGCTCAAAAGGCTCACCATCCCTGTTGTCGACGTTTAGTTTGTGCTGAACTAAGTTGCAGGCTTGAGAATAAACGTTTCTCACAGTTGTGTTACATGTCTTTTGTATTGCGAGATTTTTTTGTTGAAGTAAAGAAAAAGAAAACAGTCGACAGTAAAAGCACTGAATGTTTATAAACCAACGTAAATCCTCCTTGGAACGAAACCGCCACATTTGCAGCTAGTTTATGTAAGGGTGGTTACCACTATTGGCTAAAAACGTGACAAGAATTTCCTTTCCGATTTTTTTTTCTCCTTCCTCCATCCTCACATCTCTCTCTCTCTCCGTTTTTCAAATGCGACATGCGAATTATATCGAATTTACTCTACAAAAGACCAATTTTCTCGAAACAAAAGAAAAACATGAACACGTAGGATAACCGCCCCGATCTGTTTTAAACCAGGAGCATATTCAGTGTATACCTTCTACGTGGAGTAGTGTTAACAAATTGTCATCGACAACCTCCTTCTTCAGTATCCTTCCCTCCTCTAACTGACAACCAGAATAGAAACGGGTGTGCTGTTCCATTTCAGACTTCCTATCGGTAATAATAAAATTTTGCCAAGCGTATCTAAATAATATTAATAACAAAACGTTTCAATAGCTTACTGTTGAGATGGAGCGATAAACCACCCTTAATTTAAGTATCGGGGTTGAGCGTCTTGTTACGTCAACCATGTTAAAAAGAAATTCAGTTTGATAAATCATGTCTTTATCGATAATTTCGTTGAGGAAATCGATTTTCTCTTGAAAATTATTTAATATTATAGTTGCTGTCTAAGCAGTGACGTTTTTCTTTGATAATTACAGGACACGAAATGAAGTAGTAACTATTTAGTTGGTCTTAAATTAGTTAATTGTTTATTGGTTGCTGTAACAGTAATTAATTATCATACATTTGTGTGAAGATGTGATTTTGAGGATTTGATTGCTGATGTTTAAATTGTCCTCCAACTTTTGGTCGAAGTTAATTTTTTCTTTAAATTTTCTATGAGAAGGCTCTTTAAGTGTTTGTTACCAATTTCCACTTTCAGAAAAAGGAGGACGGTTGTCTTAAAAACTACCAGAATCCAACTAGTTTTTGAAATAAGGCGAAACGTCTAAGAAATTTAAGAGAAAACTTTTTTTCTTCAAAAATTTGACGCGGTGTGGTAGCCAAAAGTTACATACTAACATCCTTTTCTGTGTTTCACTTAAAAAACGAAAGTGATTGGATACAAAAGAAGTTAACGCGAGTAACTGGTAGCTAATTGTTCAGACTTCCGAACGGAGAATACCCTCTTGTTTCAGGATTGATTCTTCCTGAAATCACCTGTGGTGCTCTGTGAGGTGTGTGATGGCTAATGAACAACTCTGATGCTCTTGAATCACCCTTAGTGGTGACTAAGTGTGGTAAGGTTGTTAGAAACAAACCCACTGATTTCGGAATGTTTTATTGAGTCATTTGTGCCAGTATTTATACCCCCAAAAGGGTTTGACAACCGTTATCTTTTGAATGACCCATCCGGGCGGTCTATTGTATCCTTTTCCTCAAAATTCCTGAGCCTTTGTCCGGATGGATCACTTTACAATTAACATAATAGATTCAGGTACATCATTCTTTGTGCTATTTTAACTTTTCTTAAAACCTCTTGGCCTTGAACCGGATTAATCACCTAACAATGAATTTTCCCGACAAGTTTGAACATGCCAACCCCCTTGAAACAGTTAGCAAATTTTTCAACATATTCAGTCTTGTTCTGTTGGATTGAAATTCCTCCGACATGGTCTCATGTCTGACCACTAATGAGTACGTAAATATGGACAGTGTTGTAAGCAACAATTCTGCTTCAGTTGGAGAGCGAATCAGTGTTGTGGGGTGTAGTGTTACAAAAGAGTTATCACTATAAATTCATTTTAAAACATGTCACATAAGCATTTACACCAAAAGTAAAATCTGACGTAGAATCTAGTTCATTCTTTTGTCATTTAACCGTTCTAGAAGATTGTTCTGGCGTCTAAACTCTCAACACGGGGAAAAAATGAAAACAGGAAATGTAGTAAACCGGTGCAATGATGTAAAAAATACATTTTTGTGTTTAGTTTCCCTTAGAAAGATACGGTATTTAGAGTAAAACCGAAGAAAATGTTATATTTTTTTATTATAATGCGCAGAGCTGAATACGAAACTCCCGCTAAAGATGATGGATAAATCATAAAAGAATGAAGGAGAGAAAAAAGGGAAACAATAAATTTCTATTTAGTGGTAATCTTTTACAAGCGTAGAAACTTATATCGAGTTTCCTACCACCTTTTTACCCTCAAGACAACAATTCACTTTTTATACCCTGCCCTGGGAAACGTAAATTAGCTCAACATGGGCGGGATTTGTAGGAGGACAGGACAATATTCTTTTCCAGTTTATTTTGACGGATGTTCAATTTAAGAATAATCTTTATTTAAGGCGACTTCCCATCCACCCCACTCGTTTCCAACTTTCTTTTTGCCTATCTTTCATCCTTTATAACGCCACTAATAGCGTGGTTTTCGATCATTTTTACACTGTAATCAAGGTAATTCTAAAGAACTTTATCATGTTTTGACTTGTGATGGAAATATGGACCTTAAAAAAATTTTCTTCAGATTCTTTCATGCTTGGTGTACCCTAAACTTAAAATATTTTCCATAAAAGTGTTTTGTATCAATTGCCTTTATTGAGAACCTTCGGATTTGCTAATCTTATGTTTCTATTGCCTAGCATACATCCACTACTATTACTCGACTAAAATTTACACAGTTTCTAGTACTGAACTAGACTTCTGGTCCGGATCTATCGGTTCTTCCTCTTTGTCACCATATCTTTGTTTCATTTTGTGTTCTGGCATCAGTTTATGGCCGCTCAAAAGTATTTTCAAGTCAATTTTTTGACCAAAACTATTCACTGATCTGTGAACATTACTTCTATCCTCCTTTCCTCTGCAATGCGACATTTTTTTTTTAAACCTGAAGACGAAAAGTACCAAGGTATCGCTTTAGTTAGTAAAAAATTCACAATCATTTGTCGTACCATCTTTGTAACAAAGAGATTTAGTCCTCAAGAGAAAAACTCCAGCTAAAGAAACGAATAGTAATAAGAAAGGTTCGGAGTTGATACCTAAAACACCGAGAACCGCCACTGACTTCACTAAATAAAGAGAAGAGGTTATAGAAACCATAACTTATCAATATTCAAATATTTTCTGTACTTGACAAACGATCAATTTGTAAAAATAAAATAAAAACTTGCTAAAAAAGAATTTTTCAGTGCAATAAGGATGAAAATAAGTCATTTATTTTTCACGCCCAACTTTTCCTCTCTTCCCTTTCCTTTCCTTTCCCTCCACCGCCTTCTTCTCTCCTCCCTTCGTCTTCATCATCGTTTCTAATGGCGTTTTCTTTCTTTTTTTCTTTCAACCTTTTAACAATTTGGCTTCGTTTCTTTCATAAATTTTCATTTTCTTTTCTTTCTTTCTCTTCCCTCCAGCTTGTGACTTCTTGCAAAAACAATTATGTGCCTTTTTAAGATTTTTTTTTCTTCAGAGTTTCTGAAATTTCAGAAATAAATTTCAACATGATCCAACGGCGTGTACGATCTTTGTTCATTCGTGCTATCCTCTTTTCTTCTCAATCAGGTTCCATTTAAGATGAACATTCATTTATTTATACATAATGTACATTTATTTATTTAATACAAAATTCCTTAATATTGCCTTTCTGTTTATTTATCCATTTACACATAGATCTTTTTTACGCGTTTTGTTTTACACGGTTTTAAATGTGGGAATCCATTTTCTGGATTGTTTCTTCCCATCTTTTGTGTAAAACAAGACCTGCAGTAGGAATTTGCTATCTTTCATCCACCTTAGTAGCAAATTCAATACAAATGTAACACCTATTTTAGAAGATCAAACACAAGAAAAGCGAAAAGAAACCGGAAGTTCAAATGTTAGATGAAAGTGAGAGGTTCTAAAACTATTAAACCATTTCAGACTCCAGTCGTTCCAGACAGGTTGGAGTCAGACTCCAGCCTGCTGTAGGTTCTTTTTAGAAACCAAACACTTAAAAGAACCTTTGAAATCAATTTTACAAGGAGATAGATGTTATAAAAATGAGCTGGAATTCACCGGAAGTGGAAAACATCCCTTCTGTTCGACCAACAAAATGGTGACAAGGGCGTCACATGGATCTTTATTGGAGGTTGCATGGCAACGACTGACCTCTGACCCCTTATCTGATATCTAGGTCTTTATCCTCATTGTCTTATAATTCTTTCTTCACAAATTTATTTCCCTTATTAAAATTAAATGGGGTTGCTGGTGATTGTTCAGTAAAAAAATTTCTTTGTTTCTCAGGATGAATTTGACATTCCTTTGTCTTTTCGAAAAAGGAGAAAAGAATTCTGACAAGGTTTCTGTTCCTTTTAAAACTAAACACAAAAGATGGAGCTGTCATTTGAAATGAAACAGTGAGCCAATCAGAGGTCTGAGCAAATTATGACTTTTCTTTGTTCTCTAAAACAAACTTGGTAATGATTTCAGCAATTATGGGACTGTTAAAGACAAAGTTAAAGAAGTCGAATAGAAAAGTGAGAGTGAAAAATCCAAAATGGCGAGCGACCAAAACAGCATAGTATTTGAATAATAGAAAAGAACAAAAATATTCACAATCCAAGTCCCTTCCTCAAATTTCACGTCGAAAATTTTAAATTCTCTTTCCCTACATCGGTATGTGAAATAAATAGAAAAATTCGAAGTGGTAAAAAGAAGACGGTTTCTATTTCCCAGTACCGTCAAATTGAACACCAACTCAGTTCCACCCACCTCGTTATTTTATGATATTCTGGGGATACGAAGGCGTTTTTTATAAACAAAATTAAAGTCTCGTACAGGGTTTATTGTTTTGAATTTGAAGCGGTTTTAACGGTGAAAGTAATAAAAAAAATTCAACTCAAATTACACTTAGCCGCAGTGCTTAATACTGGCAACAACAAAATTTTTTCCTCGATAAAACAAAATGGAGATATGCGGCTACGAAACTATACCAGGGCCTATAATTTATACCTAAATTGTGACTTAATTCCTAAAGTCAAACCTTCTTTCTTTCGTTATTAATTGTGATTGAAGGAGAAACAATGATCGGGCGTCGTTTGAACGAAGGAAGAAATTATAAAAAAAAAACTTTGAGAAACCAAAACTGAAATTTATCTTCTCTCGACCTCCATTAGAAGTTCCTATTTTACCATTCGGATACTTTTCACTAAATCTTAATAAAGAAATACTTTTATCGATTGCTATCTGCTTTTCTTTTAAGACGAAACTTCTGTATTATGATCAGCAAACAAAGAGATGAACCAAACTGGGCAAATCGGACCATTTTAAGTGTTTCTGCTCTAGTTTGTACTATAAACACCCAATCCAATGGAGTTTACTTTGTCAAAGCGTTTTGTTCTCGTATTTTCCATCAAAAATCATTTTCATACGCTGTATCAATCACTTTAACTCTAAGATATACTGAAAATATGTTAAAATATTATTGTTTCACTTTTATTTATGTGTGTTAGCGTATAGATAAAGAAGAATTGTTATACTCTTAAAGACACCTCAAACCCTTGGTACTCAAACTGCGGCCTGCGGGCCATGCGGCCCAGCAAGCTCTACTGAGTGGCCCAGTGTAAACCGATTTAGTGAAAATTTGTGAAAGGTCGGTTGCTCATTGTTAAGTCTGAACTATAGTGCCTGAGCAGTATGCAAATGTTCGGGCTTGTGCTCAGATACTACTAACATTGTTTGCCTTAACATATCTTCATGAGGAAATATACAGAAAATACATACAGATGGTGCCCTGAGGGTGATCTGTATGGGTCGAAAGCCGGACTCTAAAACCTTTTTTTAGTAAGTCGTTTGGCCCAGTCGCAATGGTCACAATGGAAATTTGGCCCGGGAAGGAAAAAGCTTGAGTACCAAGGCCTTAAACCATTGGTCGGCAAACTCGTCATCCCATAGAGCCAGATATAAACCATACAAAACCGAAATTTATTCCGTATGATATGATATATTTGTACTTTTGTACCCTTTTTGGGTCTCGCAATATAAAGTTTATTTAAAGAGCCATCTTTGACACTTTGCTTTAGGAGAAACATTTTTAGCGAAATAATTAGGGCTAAAAGCACACTCTTGTCTGTGCTATATCTCTTAGTTTTACTAACAGTACATTAAATAAAACTATGATATCATATTTATCTATAGATAATATTAGTTAATAAATTAAATTTTGGGCTTGCACTAAACATTTCGAGGAAGAGCCACAGCCATGGAGTAAAAGAGTCTCACTGCTACCTTAAACCAATGTAAGAGTATAACCAATATCCTTTATCAAAACAAAAGAACAAAGAGCAAGTGTATTTCCAATTTTCATCGATTAATTATATGTCTTTCAATTGTCTTTATCGTCAAACAGCCTTGTCATGCCGAAGAGAAACCTTAACACTTGAAATAATATAAATTTATTAAGATTTTTGGTTTCCGTCAGGAATTGTTGCACAGACATGAGCTTAGCGAAAAAAAATTAATAATTACAGCGATTAATGTTCTTCACCACTCATAATTATTTGTAATTTTCGTACTCTATTAAAGAAAAAAAATTTTTTTAATTTCCTTCTTGTAATTGGATTGGAGTTCCGTCTGGCAACTGTCGATCAATATTTTTTGAACCCACTTTTCTTTTTTGTTATTTATTTACGTTTATTTACCCTCTCCTTACCACGACTGAGCCCGTTTATTCGTACCTTATTAGTAACATTTGAAACTAGTTAGTTTGGGAGTGGCTTAACAATTCTTATTTTCAATTATTTTTATTTAAAACTTGTTTGTTTCTTGTTCGTAAAGTCGAAACTCCCTGAAATTAAGCGCAAACAGCTAAGACTGTGATATACGTTTAGAAAATAAAAATTTGATTAAGATCTTTAACAAATAATAAACACTTTCGTAATGCATTTCATAAATGTTGCACAATTATAAAGACCCCCTAACGCCTTGATACTCATGCTTTTTCCTTCCCGGGCCAAATTTTCATTGTGACCATTGCGACTGGGCCACACGACTTACCAATACAAAGGTTTAACAAGTCCACCATCAGGACATCATCTGTATGTACATCTGTCGGTCTGTTTCTGTATGTATTTTCTGTATATTGCCTCATAAAGATATGTTGAGGCAAACAATGTTAGCAGTATCTGAGCACAGGTCCGAACATTTTCATTCTGCTCAGGCACTATAGTTCAGACTTAACAATGAGCAATCGACTTTTCACAAATTTTCACTCAATCGGTTTCCATGTGGTGGGCCGCAGTACCTAGGCCTAGCGACGTTTGAATCTACACTGCAAGACAGTCGTTTTTAGTTTACCAGACAGGCCCAGGTAAAATCAGCAACAGCCAAATCATTCACCAACCTCACCTCACTCAGTTTTCAGCAGTGAACCATTCTGTATTGTTTTATGGGATACTTAGGTTACATTAAGTTTAGCTTAAGTATAGCAATTAATTGTTAAACATGGTAAACGATCAATTCCAAAATTTAATAAAATTTTTCCGGCTAATTTGGGCTTAAAGTGGCAAAAACATATTTTGTGTATATTTAGAACTCACTTCACCCAATCAGAAAATGAAAAATTCATGCATTTAGGTATTTTTAAGTCACATTTCGCGTAAAATGAGATCTGGTTAAATGTTAATTTAATTAAACAATCTAGGATCAATTAATAAAAACTTTCACTTTCTACATTCAACACAATTTTAACTATCACGAGCCGAAATGTTATCCGCGGACAGCTTTTTATCAATCGCTAGTTCAGAATCACCAGCAAGAGAAACACAAACAACGTCCATACAAACAAAAATAGTTGTAACGTAGAAAGAATTTGATTTCCAAGCTTTATTTTCGGAAATTTTTAAATCAAATTATCCGTTTTTTGGACCAAAAGAAATGCTGCTATCAAAATTTCATTAAAACCGAAATCTGCCAAAAATTTTAATATTCGTTTAAGTGTTCTAATGATTAGATTATATTCCTCAAATATGAAGGATTGTCTGTTTTGTGTTATTCTCTTTTCCTTCTTTTGTTACTGTGAGAAACCATCCGACAAATTTTTAAAGTTGAGTTGGTTAATAAAAGGAAATTGGAAAATACCGTCAGAGTTTATTCCGCTTTTTATTTTATTTCAAATATTGGGAAAAGAAAAAGAAAATAAAAAGGAGGAAAAATTTTTGTAGTTTGTGGGATGTCGTGTTTAGAAGTGAACTCTTCAATCAGTTTCGTTAATATTAATATTACGCCTGGAAGTTTTATCCATTTTCTTTTTGATTTGATTTGATTTCTCTGTGGTTTATTTTGGAATAAAGTTAAGGAAAAAAAAATTGGAAAAGTTTTCTATTTCAGCGTTTTTCCCCTTTTTTTTTATTTATTTACTTACTTTTTCTGCGTATATAAAAAAGAAATGTGGTTTTGGTTTTATATTATTAAAAAGATACAACTGACTATTTCCCCGCTTGTGCCAATTTCCTTTCCTTTTTGGATTATATCGTCTGTTTACTTTTTCTCTCGGTTTTTCTACATCTAGTTGAAACATAAACACTGAGGATTTTTTTGTGTAAGTTCTCAGGTCAAGTCAATACTTGTGTTATGACTGTTTCAAACGGACAAATCGGTTTTGGAATCTTTATTATAAATACCCACAACATCTCATTCCTTTAACTTCTAATTCAATTAAATATTTATCTTATCCTTGTGATTCTCCCACTATCAATGATAAATATCAGCACTTACCAGGTAGGATTATCCTGACTTCACTCCGTTCCTACATGTGGAAACACATTCTTCTGTTTTCTTCTTCCTCCTTTTATTTGCTTTTACCGTTTTTTTTTAATATTTATTCTTTATACCCCGGCAGAATTACATAGAAAATATGAACATCCGAAAACTAGTACACTTTTATGCAACTCTATATTTATAATAACTTTAAAAATGTGATTACAGTTAATTAATTTAGTTTTTGTTATTTAATTATAATGTTAACATCCGTTACTCTCTATGATCTTACTATCCTAGCTGTGATACTCTCTATGACCTTACTATCTTAGCTGTGATACTCTCTATGGAGTAATCTTATGTTGGCTGCACTGATGTTTGAATACTCTGATTTCGTCCTCCATGTTTTCATGCCACTCACCTATTGCCCAACTAAATGTGAGAAAATTCATCAAATTCTTTTGCTAATATTATAATTTTTAGCGTATTTTCGTGGCAGGAGCTTCTGTGATTAAATCATTAACCCCTTAAATAAAATCATTCTAAAATAATTCTCAAAATCGGTGAGATAAGAATTATTTTCTGAGTTCGTCCTACTGACTTTATATATATTTTTGTTGCATCCGAGAGAAAATGAACATCACATTTATGAATCCATGGTCGGGAATGAAATATTTACTGTAAGTTTAAAAATTTTAATAACGAAATAAGTTTTTTGTTTCATTTTTTACATCGCGCTCATGAATGTAATATGGAAAATTTAACATATGCCATTGTTTCATAAAAAGCATTGTCGGTATAAATTATTTGTTATATTCGTAGCTGTCAGTTTTATTTGACTTAGATTGATTCAGAACTGAGACCGGAACAATTTCAAATTACACTTTTTTTTTCTTTCTCCAACAATACTCTTAAATTATACATTTAGAAAATATGCCGTGATACAAAATCTCATGGAAATTTTTTTTTTCATCCTTCGCATTGGGCCCTAAGTCCCAGCATCAAAATAAACATTTTCGATGGAATGAAGTCATTTCCTTTACAGAATTTCATATCTAAGAGTGAAAACTTTTTGGAAAGAGCTTACCAAAGGGAAATGGATATTGAAATATGTTGGAAGAGTTTACAATAGAAAAGTGAATATGAGAAATAGAGAAGTAAAAGAAAAATGATAAGCTATCCCGAGGGACCAATTATGTTTTCTTTTCTTGGATTTTCTTTTACTATCTGTTATAATGTTTGAATTTTCCTTTCTCCGGATAACCCTCCCGACGATTCATGTGAAAACAACTCTCCTAGGATCAAAAATTAATTTCTTTAGATTCTTTCAACAATAATAACAGATGGAGGGATTGAATTATGACCGCAAATATTATTAACGGTTTATTTTACTTATCTGAAAGTTATCTTTCGTTTTCACCTAAAAATGGTTGGGAAATTCATTTTATAAGTAATGAACATTTTTCTGGATAAGTCTTTTCATAAATAGTGCACCTCCAGTTTAAACAACCACAAAGATTTAAAATTTTTGTGTACGACGCTAGACATAAGCCAAATTACGTGATTTATTTAATCATAGTATTTCACAGCAAGGCGTTGTTAAAGAGAATTTTTCTTCGATTGAAACATTACCAAAGCTTTGAAGTTTTGATTATATTGGTAACATATAGTAAAGGACGACAGCACGAAACCAATCGTTAGCTGTAAGACGCATCACAAAAATTTTCTTACACATGAGAAACTTGCCATCCACTGACTTGTACGAAACTCGAAAATTACAAATATGAGTCGCTTTATATATTGAAAATGACTTAAATTTAATAAAAATTTTATGATAAAGGTTAACCCATCTAAAAAGTTATGACAAGATTAACCTCAGCCTTTTGAGTCTAGACGGCTGCGTTATCTAGTGGCACCAAGAGCGAGTCAACATGTACAGTCACATCTCCACTTATAATTTGCTCGTAGTTCATAAAAGTGATCATAGATGGCAGGCTTCGAGTTTTCAAAAGTAACCGCTAGAGTGAAGCAGCATAGATTCTGTGAAAGTTCTTTTTCCAGAACTTTCAACCGCTTAAAATGTCGCTTTCACAATCTTATATATATAATTTGCAGTAACACATAAATGTAAATATTTCTTTAATTGTTTTACATTAAACCTCGATTAACTTCAAAACCCTTTTTTCACGCTTCAGCCAAGTGTAAAAACATTTTAAAAATAAAATGAGACTGTGACTTTCTTTATTTTCTCCCATTATTTATTTCTTTCATTCGGAAATTTCAGTTTGCTGTCGATCTTTCATTATTTTCTCTCTGAAACATGACATCACTATATTTTCTATGCTGTTAATCTTTTCTATCTACCACCTTCCACCCGTTTCTATTTGCTCTCTAACAAATATGGATTCTCTATTTTTTTCAAGGCTTTTAAATCCTTTTGTATAAGAATTCCTCTCATACTGAGTTTGATAGTTTGCAGATTGAATGAAGCTAAAATTTTTTAATAAATAAAATTCGGAAAACTCATCCCTCAACTCCATTCCATAAACAATTGATTTTAAAAATTTATGAGGAATTTAAAGGAAGCACTTTTAATTGAGTCGTACCAATCTACACGAAGCAAATTAGAAGATATATCAGTCGGAAAGAAAAAAACAATTTAAACCAATTAAATTTATTAATGCAGTAATTACCTTTCACTTATCATTTAAAAATTGGACGAAACGGAACAAAGAATTAAATAATCACATGAAATTAAATAACTACATCTAACCACGAATTAAGTAAGAAATGTAACGGTCACGTTGAACACTGAGCTATTCCACTCCCAAAAATAAATGTTTAAAGAAATTATAAGGAAGAAACAAAAATTCTCAAATATTTAGAAATACTTTTATTCGCAAAAGAAAAATCTCTTGAGACAAGCTTTCTCAGTTATAAATACCATGAATATAGTTTAATTTATTCATCACATAAGCTAAAAAAAAAAGATACTTATGTAATTAAGACACAATGACAAAAGAAATTTAACCTAACATGTTAAAAAGCTTAATCTACTGATGATAAAAATTTTTTATTTTATTCTTTACGTCTAAATTTGCGAGAAGACTTAAAGCATACTCTCTAAGATACTGAAATTAATTAAATAGCAGCCGAAGTAAGTCACTTTAATTGACCAGCCTACTGATAAAGACTTTGCTCATTTGTGTTTCATTTTCATTATAAAAATTAAGTACAAGGAAGGCTATTAAACGACACTCCTTTACCATTGTCATGTTTTGTCTTCAACAACATTCGAGTTTTAGAAGAAATTCCCTCTTTTGAGATTGTTTGGAGAAAAGGCAACCAAATACCTGAGACGGTTAGAAGAACTTTTATCTATTTCCTAATAGAAGATAATTTTTTAAGAATTCGGTGTTGTCTTTGTCGTGGAAATTGATCGATGAGATAAGACCGTTGTTGAGCTGTGCAAAACTGAATATCAAAGAATTTTGTATAAAACTGAGGAAAATTAAAAAACTCAAATTTATCCATTCAGATTTTAAGATAGAATCAAATTTGTGTTATAAATAATTAGATTCTCAATCAAATTAATGATTTAAACTCAAAAATCTTAGTGACCCAGAAATGTCATCAAAAATGAAACCAAACAAAACCACAACTTTCACCCAAAATCTCAACTAAAAGTCCATCTCAGATCATCTTTCCCATCAGTGGCGTGTGGCCAAGCTGTAGAAGCTTTTAAACCAGATCTTAGGGTTCACATCTTTAGGTCACTCAAATTATCTATTAAAGATAAAATTTAGCTTCCCACAGCTTTCCCATTGGTGAATGTCACCAAACGCCATTTTGAATTGACTGGCTTTCAACCAACTTCGGTTCCATACTTAGGCACAGAGAAAAACGAACCACAAAAGAGTAGAAAACAATTTTTTATGGTTTTCTTTGGTATTATAGAGAAAAAAAAATTAAAATTAAAAAAATAAAAATAAACAAAAAAAATATATTTTCGACACGTGTATACTCGTGTATAAAAAATAAAGAACATTTTTTAAAGGTTTGTCTGTAAGCTAAATATAATAAAAACGAGTTTCTGTTGGAGGTTTCTTTAACACATAAATAAAAATTTAAAAAGGAGAAATAGACATTTTGTTAAAACGAGTAAATGCACAAATCAATAAAATATATGAAAGCTTTTGAATTATTACCACTTATTTATTTTCCTTAAATTATTGTTATTTTTATTGTTTTTAAGGCTCGCTTGTGAAATTCATTTTGAATAAGTCAAAAATTGAATTTAAACAAAAAAATACTGTTAATGATTCAAATGCAATATTTCCTCTCTGTAATTATGTCATGATTTTTATTTTCACCAAGGCCGTCTGGCTTGTACTTAATAAATAAACTTTCCTAATAACATATACATATATATTTATAAATATATAAAAGCTTTTTTCTTTTACTATGCTTTGGAAAAGCAATTTTTTTCAATAACATTGTCGAAGCAACAAAGTAAAATTGATAAATTGCAAAAAGGTTAACAGAACTCTCTAACGGCAAATTACTTTTCTTTCTGGGAGGTAAAACTGAAAGTAGTGGAATGAAAAATTAGAAAAGAGTGAGGATTCATTCGCTCTTGTAGCTGACGAAGGCATCGATGATGAAAGCCAGACCATTGATGATGGCGAGGGATCCCTTGGCGAGGCCGATGTCTGCCATTTCCTTATTGAATTTCATGTGTTGGAAATGATCGATGGCAACGGCTCCGGATGCGATGAAGAGAATGCAGCCAGCCACACTGTAGAAGGCATCCTGAAATTTGGAAATAAGCGGTGAGTTAGGCTTGAAATATTGGTGGTGGTGGTTTTAATCCGGTTTTCCTTGATTTTTGGGTATAACAGGATGCGGGAGGAGGATTCGAACCATTTGCGTCCAAGTCAGGAACTTAACCACTACACTACTCCTCCCACGATTAGGCTTTATATACTAATTCTGATTCCAGTAGTTTTATATATAAAGTATTTTGGTAATTAACACTTACAATTCTCCTGCTTATCGGCATAGAAAACAGGTAGCCAGCATAGACTCCGATGAGAATGATGAGGAATCCGCAGAAGGTACCTGTTGTCATGATGAGGCCATATCTGTCGTTGGCCTCAAAACTGTGGTAGTGAAGACCGACGCAGGTGATGGTGAGTAACTGCATAAAAAAACAAATAAATAAGGCTTAATGTCAGCATTTTCGTGCAAGTTTCTTTGTTCGGCAAAAATTTCATATCTGCTTAATTAATTTTGTGAATTTATCATCCAAGATATGCTATAAAGAGGACAACAAAGAAAATGCAATTTAAGCTCACGCCCTTTCTCATTTTGGTCTTTCAAATCAACCTTTTAATCTGGATTGCTTTGAGATGCGAGAAATTGCGCATTTGAGTCTCAAATCACCGGAATAGGCCTGAGGAGTAACGATCATGGGTGTTGCACAAAACACAACCGGTGACTCAGTAACTTGTGCTTCCAGGCCCACCATAACTTTCCACACTCCCACAAACGTAGTCGTTTTGTATTTAAAAGAAAACAAGGCTTTCTAAAAATAAGTTCGCGTATCTCAAGAACCCAAGACGTGCCGATATACTCAAATGTTTGATTCCCAAAAGCCTATCAATGAAATTTGTTTTTCGAATACGATTATTGTTTCTAAAAGTGGGATTTAAACATAATTTTCAATTTTCGAAACATCTTAACTAAGACTGTGTATGAGGCCCTTAGCCCGCATTAAATCATGTTAACGCTCCGCAATATCTAAGAAGTTGTAGATAATAGTTTCAAAAGCTCTGCATAAATACAATGATCAGGTACAGGTGACAAGGATTTAAGACGTCGTAAAAGTCAACGAATTTAATTCAAATTGAATGTCTGCGAATTAGAGGGCCCTTACTTTTGCGTGATCAAAAGAACCTAATAAATTATTAAGAATCACTCTCGGCAAATCTCTTTATCAAAGTCGGAAGTTAGGAAAAATTCTAGACGCCTGCTTATACAGCAAAACGCCTTTCTTCCCTCTAAAGTAGTTCACCAAATTATTCGAAAAGCTTTTTTAGAATTTCGCCCTCAGGTTTTTTATGTTAATGCTCTCTCCACTTTCTTTCTTTCTTTTGAATAATTCGAAACATGCAAAAGTTCTATGAACTTTTAATGGTTGCTCTCGCTTCTAATTAGCATTTTCCACGTCGGTCAGTAGTTGTTAAAATTTCTGATTAAAAATAATAATGAGGTCCTAGGAAGGTAGAAAACCGCCAGAACAAGGGAAAGTAAGCTAATTGGAAGCGGGGAAAGAAATCTTTTGGTCGAGTTTTTGGCTTCTTTCATTTGGGAGTTGTAGTTTTGGCGGGTTTGAGTTTTTCGCGTAAAATGAAACCCATGTTTGGTGTGTGTGTAACTTTTGGCTATTATGCGGCGTCGGATTTTTGAAAGAAGCAGGCGGTTTCCTCTTAGGATTTTCGGCGCTTCACTGAAGAAGCTGAAACATCCGCCTAAGAGAAACCTGCCTTTTCAAAACTGACGCCGCATAATAGCCAAATTTATGTACTAAAATTGGTAGTAACAACCGCGATAAGCTAATTGTGCTCTTGCACACCACTAAAACAATTTCAAGGGCCACCTTTTGCCAAACTTTGGTGAGAAAAATTTGGCGATCCCAAAGTTTTTTATCTAACAAGAAAAGCCTATTTATCCAGTGCACCATTAAGTAGGTCGCATTGAAGGTTTTGGGAACCATTGCCACGAAAAAGAAAACAAAACAAAAGAGTTTTGTTGAAATTCCAGTTCCCCCCCTGCCCCCACCTTGTCCAGGTCATTACAATTCGGAAACTACCATGAGGATTCTTTGTAAACAACCTAATGGTCGTACCTTCTCTTACAAAATCGTGAGCTAACTTGCTGGCCTTGAAATATATATATTTATACTGTACATATGAATAAATTTTCAACGCAAATCGACCACGGATTACTCATGAATCCATCTTTTTAAGGTGCGTAACCTAATCCGGATATTTCCTTCGACATTTCTGTCGTGGGTGCCATCATTTTTGATACTCGATTAACTCCTCACTTTCGTTAACTCTTCCTAAAAAAAGTCTCATCGACATTTCTTCTTCGTGAATGTCTCTGATGAGGTTTTAGAGACCAATAAAAAACCAGACGTGCAATCAAAACGGAATTTTTACAATCGGCGACGCCATGGTTTTCCAAGACTTTTTTTTTTTATTTACTTTCCTCGTGAACTAGTTTCCCCGAAGCTTGATTTCGCATTAAATTTCGGACATGCGCTTTTACTTGGCCCCATTTATGTTCGATATAAAGTCGAGGTGGGAAAATTGACGCGGGGTGAACTCAAGCTGAGGAGAACAAAGACGTTCGCCATTTCATGAATATTCCTTCGACCTGATTTTCACTTCACCCAATAAAAACAACACGAAAGGGATTATAATGGATTATATTTATCCAGAGCTATTCATAAAAGATAAATGTTATTCAGCGTTTCTCTTTTTATCTACTTCCTTTCTAGAGCTACTTAAAAACTAATTTGCCATTTACGAATTGAAATTTGTTTCCTCCATCAAGTATTAACCAGAAAACTGTTCCGATTTTTCTATAGCGTACAAAAAAAATCAGTTTGTATCAACAAATTGTTTGTGCTCCTTTTTTTTGTTCTTACAACCTTGAGTAAATAATCTTTGACGTTTTCCTCCACTTAATTACAGATCCTGAAAAAATTTTAGCGTCAAATTTGGTTCCTCCAAGTCGAGATCTATTTTTTGTACGAAACTCTAAGTTAATGGACGTGACTTTATCCTAAATTTACACAAAATTCTCTTTTAAGGGATAAGTTCAGAGTGTGTACCACTGTTTCGTAATATTTTAGCGAACTTTTACACAAAGTTCACAGCCAGTTCACGGTAAGTTAGTTTAGTGTCGGTAACTTTCAACATATTTTGGACCACTAAATTTGTTGAACCAGTTAACCTAACCTATACTCATAAATCTTTCTACCTATGTAAGAGCTTAACTCGAGATCCGTGAATCGATTTCAGCCAAACTTCGCACATTTTTTAACAGATATGCCCAGGTGAATATTTGGGCGTGTTTTTCGTAGATGGCTATTATGTTGTTAAGACATAAGTTGTTCCAATTAAGCTATACGTCAAATCCACTTCCGATAATAAACAAATTTATAAAACTTAATTTACTTGTATCATTCTCAATTTTTAAAAATTAGGGATCTGATCGACGGGAGGTAAGTGGGCTCGCCAACTTGACTAAAATTACCCAGCCTGGGTTTTCCCCATACTTTCTTACGATTTCTCTTTCAATTTAAACACCATTATTTTGCCCAAAAATTCCCTCCGAGGCTCAAAATCCCGGTAGTATATCAGTTAGCAGTATAAAGTGGCTTTCACCTTTCATTTCACAACAAACAATTGAGGCTTTGGAACTTGCACTGAAATCCTCAAAAAAGGTGTTATTGACGTCCTTAGATAGCCGAAACGAACGAAAACTTCATAATTATCACACATAATTATCATAAAGTTTATTTTTGTTAAGATAAAAAAAAGATTAATGAGAGAAAAAGTCAATAAAAGCGAGAATTCGACGAAAAAACTTAGCTCAAAACACTCACCAATTCCAAGAGCTTGAAGAAAGATATTTTCGAGGCACTGAAAACCGCCATCTTGTTCTGATATTTTCCTTAATCTGAAACAAATAAAGAAAAAAGGGATTCTGAGTAAACATCCGTCAAATCCGAATGATTTCGTATTATGTAAGGATGTCTTTGAGCGCATCTTCTACAAATAAAAAAAAATTCCCAAGAAAGTCAGTCATATTGATGTGACAAGACGTGGCCTATGAATTCCATTTTCTTTTTATGACAATTAGTTTAATACGATGAATATATATTAAGCGGTGTGACTTTGAACTTGTTCATTTGCTCACGGGCCAGTCAATTACACTTATTAATGAAGCCGGACAAATTTGAAAGTGGCAGTGGCATGCCTGGCCTGGACTACCGTTCCTTTCATAACAAAAAAAATTTCACAAATGTTATTGTTTAACACATGGCGGTCATCGGACCGAGTTTGTTTAAGAGTCTCAGTGTCGAGAAGTTCAGTATTTGTTTACCATCTCATTCAGTAAGTTTTTACAGCTGTAATAACTTTGTTTGCACTGTATATACATAAAACAAACGTAACATAACAAAGCTTGATGAGCACAACAACTCTTTCAAGCGAAGATTCTTTTACAGTATTCAACACTCGGTTTGTTTTCTCTTTTTAAATGACCCAATTTCAAATATTCGGAAATAGAATGAATTTATTTATTTATTTATTTTCTTCACTGGCTGTCTTGCCGATGGTTTTTAAAAAACTTTCATTAATTTCCAACGGAACTTCTATTTATTTATCGACATTGTTGACTTTGTTCGTTTGGCAAACATAGCTAAGGCACATGTATCAATGGCAAATTGCTATTTTGTTTGTGATTCTGCCACACCCTTCCTTGTAAAAGAGAGCATGACCCTTTTTCCATTCTATTAATACATCTAAAATCCTAAAGTTTTGTTTAAAAGAAAATCGAGTTTCAGCTTTTTTCCGCGTTCGTTCCAGTTAACGGAAAACTATTTGATGCCTGAAATTGCAAAACTGAAAATGCTTGTTGTTCACACCTTCATGTCGATATTTCATTCATTCATTCATTCGACACTTGTGAACTCGTGAGTTGCTATACATAACGACACGAGTTGTACGATGTACAAAAGCGGTTTTCTAAAATGATTCGAATCCAGAAATGTTCTGCGGAAACGGGTTGAGTAACATACATATGAACATCCTGTTAGGCCTCAAGGAAGTCGTAATGCCGACGCTCCTGAAGTTTTAAACGCTTACACACTGACCTTTGCTTTTCTTAAGATGCCATCATCTGAGTCAAAAATGCATCATAGATAAATAGCATCATTGTGTCTCAAGGTTTTTGTTTTCTCTAATTTATACATTTCTAAATAGCACGCTCCTATAACACGGTAGGTACGTTTAAAAAAGAACATCGTGTTTGTGAAATCGCACTGTTTGAAAAACGCACAGTATTAAATGAGATGAACACTATATAATAATACTTAACCACCGAAAAATGTGAATATGGCTTAAAACAGTATAACTTCTTCTGCTTCCTGGCATTATTCGAATTTAAATAACCCAACAGCTAGAAATAGGTTTCGTCTAAACACCATAATTACCTCTTCGTTCTGTGATTACACACCACAACTGAAACACTTGAATCACAATTTCACACTGATGAGTAGTAGGTAATGAGTGCGTAAATATATAAAACCGAGTTGTAAGTGACCGTTTTATTATAACTACAGAGCGGTTAGAAGATATACTGAGTGACGAGAATGTTATCGGTGTTGTGTCCCAAAATTCTTTATCAGGCAAAACAGCCAAAAATTTCAACAAAGGGTTGGTCAATATTGTGGTTGCTGTTTTCTGACAGAAAAAATCAGCCACAGGCTTACTGATAAACTTTTAAACAAATTCTATCTAATTCCGTTTTCATTCGTGAGGTTCTTTTGTTTCAAATGAAACCTTAGAAGAATTTATGGTGAGCTTTTAAAAATAATTTTTATTCAACACGCATACATAGATTATCTGGCGAAAATAAAAAACACTTGAAAGTTTGAATCATTCTACTTAGTCCGCCCCCAAAGCCAAAATTAAAATTGAAAATTGTCACCGTCACGTGAACTCTTTCCGGACAGATAAAAGACACTGGGTGACAATTTTTTTATTAATTCTTTTCTGATTTGCCCTTTAATGGCGTCTTTTTTCGTGAGAATCCGACCGTAAACATTTTTGCGGTTGTTTAATGCTATCGTTAATCTTTCATGTTCATGTAGCGATTACTTTTTCACTTCTGGAAATCGAATTTTCTGTTTCTACCGTACTCATTATAACTGAACTTTTACGTACCTACAATCATTCATGATTGTAGTTTTGTGATTTTATTAGTAGTTTTGGTTTAGGGAACAAAAACAGGAACAAACACTTTAGAGCTCTGTTTTTCCATCATTGCTATACGGCTGCCAGACCTGGACTAAGAGTAGGAGCCGTGGAAAGTAGAAGCTGCTCGACAATATAAGCACCCTGATTATGAGAAAGGAATTGGGTACCTACAATGGTATCCAAGTTATAAAGAGAATGAAGTGGAAATGATACCAACACTTTGGTCACCAATTCGTGGACCCAAGAACAGGCTAAAACAAAAAGAGGTGGAAGGACGACTTCATCAGGTTGGTGGCTCCCAGAAGACAAGCTACTTGGGAAAAAAGAGGGAGAGACTTTTGCCCAAGATGGGCCTGGTGGACACAGCTTATTATAATTACTACTAAAACAAAATAATGTAAAATTTTATAACCAGTATAGCTATTATTTATAATTTTTATCTTTCTAGGTGTCCTGGTTAACTACCACCTGCATCCAAACACGAGACAAAGAAACATGTCGTAAGAGAGGACGTAAAAAATGAGGCAGAAATAAGAAATATATTACTTGAGAAAGTAACAGGGAAAGGAAAATTAGGAATAAAGGAAAGGACTACAAATTGTTAAGTAGAAAGCAGAAAAAAAAAACAGAAAAATAAAAGTAATAAAATATAATGAGGACAAAAGAAGTCAAAGGATAATAGAAAGAGAAAAGGAGTAAAAGTGTGAGGGACCGAACAAAACGTGTTATGCAGTCAAGAGGTTTGTGTCTCTTGAAACAATCGCCGGTCTTCTTCGAGAAGAGATTCTGCGAAAGGATTGAAATGGATTTGAATAATATAAGACGGCATTCAGTGAACCTAGCCAACTTTCAAAATTTTTTGACACGGCTCACACCTTTCGTGAAGCATAAATGTTGGTCATCATCCAAACCTCAACCTCCTCCATTCCACCGTCAGCCTCCAACTTAAATTGACTGAAACATTGTTTTCACCCTTAATAATCGCTCAGGTATAAGTTTGAAATAAACAAAATGACTTGGCAGGATTCGTAGCTCGTTAATCAGTTTTTTTGATGAATTTACTTCACTTTTAACGTTTTCTATTCGAGACTGTGTAGGTAATAAATAGGAGAAAAAAGTTTTAATAGAGTGTTTTTGAGACTTTTAGATAGAGCTATTAGATGAGAATCAGTTATCGAAAATGCTTCTCACCTTCTTTGCCTGTTTAAACACCTCTTCTCTTCGCTCACGCACGCAAAGAACGGCACGCTCTCTCTCTCTCTTATTTATAAAACTCTTATCATTTTCTTGTCATTTGGTCTTTGTCGGGGGAAAAGAAGCAGAAGAGGAAGGAACGTCCTTTTTAAATGGTCCTATCACAAAATCCCAACACTTTATAATAACAGTTTAACGTCATTTGTTTCTTAACGTAAATTTTGTTTGTTTATTTATTTATTAACTACAAATAATATATCTGTAGAGTGAGTTTTATGATTTAGCTCAACAAAATTTGGCTCAAAACGCCGGGAATTACGTTTTCCAGACTCGAAAAATCTGGCTCCTGACCCAATTACTACAAATAACTTGTGGTGAGAGATGAAACTAAATTGACAATACAAACTTTTCAAAAGCACTGTTTCTTTAAATAGCAGAAATGATGCAACGTTATTTATTTATATATTTTAATATAACATAATTTTTGGTGGTGGTGGTTTTAATCCCGTTTTTCACCCTTAAATTTTGGATATAACAGGATGCGGGAGGAGGATTCGAACCCACGACCATTTGCGTCCAAGTCAGGAACTTAACCACTACACTACTCTTCCCACTATATGACATAAGTTTTAAAGCTGAGTCCTGCAGATGTTACATAAATAAATAAATTTTAACTAAATTCTTCTTAAAAGTGTGCATTATTTATGAAATGAGGTATTTATGAAAACATTCACAACTTATACAGGGTAGCCTGAAGTGATTCATAACCGCATAAAGATTTTAAAAATTATTTGGAAGCTGAGAAATCACGTAGAGTGCATAGGTAAATAGGTTCAAGGTAAGGAAGCAGGTTAGCATCCCACCTAAGTTACCATTGATGTGTATCTGCGGCCCACTCGTGATAATAATTATAAACGGGTCTGGAAAACTTTAAAACTAAATAAAATCGTGGGCAATGTAACACACTACCTGCATTAATTTTCCTTTTATTTTATTTTAATAATAATAAAACAAAGGAAAGGAGAGTTTGTGAATCAAGGTTGAAATACCTGTATTGGGAAAGAGCTCATCTCTGCTGGGAAGAGACTAAAACACTCTGACACTAATTCAGAGATTGTCTTCTTATCATGTTTAAAATTAGTCATACTGACAAACGTCCTCTATGATTCGACACTTCTTAAAATGACATATCGTTATTTTAAGCTTTGAGTTAAAAATTTTTCAAACAAAATTTGAAAAGCGTTAAATAAGTTTTCGAATAAAATAAAACGGAGCTTTGAAATGCTCATTAACCAATACGTCATTATCAGAATTAAAAATAAATAAAATTAAAGCAAAATCAGACTTTGCTTCGCTCTGGTGACCACTTTTTAACATGAACACCAACTCAGTATAAAAAAGTGAATCGATACATCCCAAAGCTATCGTGCATGAGATTGGAAAAATGGCCTTGCTTAGTACGATCCGTGGAATAAAGCGCAGTTTTTTATAAACAACACAAATAATTTATAACAAAAAAAGAATTTCAAATATTAAACAATGAAGAAACTAACCATCAGCCCACTTATATATATACTACAATCACGATCATCAACAATTTCTCTGAAGGTGGCTTATTAAATACAAAATTTATGTGTTTGGAAAATGAAGAGTCGCCGAAAGACAAACTGCAAGTTTAATTTGATAAGGTAGGAGGATAGCTTTCGAAGAGCTTATGGGATGAGTTTTGGAGCTGTTGTTTTCAAAATAAGCAAAACCTCTGAACAAAGTATGAAAAAAATTTCTATCACAATGGAATTTCTTAACGCTGTCTATGGGTTTTAAAATTTGAACATTTTATCTAAAAACCAGTTTCGACTTTAAATTTATGACTCGTCTAAGATATGAACGACATTTTCCCCCTCACTGAGCTTCTGATAAACTTATTAACAACTCATATCTCACGAGTTTGTGTAAATAAATTCGTACAAACTACAAAAAAAAGAAACCTCACATGGGAAAAATTGAAACCGAAAAGAACCACACGGTTCTTCTTTTGAATCGTTGGTTTAAAATCCACTTCGAGGTCATGGCAAGGCCATCGAGGCCCACATAATAAAAAAACAATACAAAAACGAAGCACTTATCTAAAGCGGGGGAGAGAATTGTAAAAAGTGCAACGTTTTGAATTTCAATCAATCTGGCAAAAGGAAACGTCACATTTGTCACAGGACTTCGATTTGTGGGCCAACATTAGCTGGAAATAACGGGATTGTTGTGGCCTAATGTTTATCACAGAACTTGCTTGAAATAAATTTTCGTTATCCACCCCCCCTCCCCAAAGGTAAATAGTTATGATACTAAAAAAATATAATTCAGTAATGAATATTTATGTTAATGAGATGTAACTTCTAATAATTTTTTATTAAAGGAAAATTTCATAAAAGTATCAGAAGTTGACTCATGATCATACAGTCATAAGTTTTGTTTCTCATAATCTTGTTTTCAAACGGACATTTAAACTCTCATAAGTTATGAAATTTGATTAGAAATTATAAATAAGTGAATAAATAATCCATAAACGATTCGAAGAAAAATTAAAAGCTTAAACGATAACTACAAGTTTCGGGGTTTAATTACAGAAAACCTGGAAATCCGGACATTTAAAAAATTAAATCTCCACTGTCTCATCCTTGGCTTACATTCTTTAAAAATGTAATGTCTCAGCAATAACAATAATTTTTCTGCAAGGTACATTCCAAAATGATTCACGTGACATTCATACATGCGTTTTAAAACCAAATTTAAGATGAAAGAAGTCATGTGAATTTAAATCCATATACTTTATGTGAACTTAATTAATTAAAAACCTGTTTGATTCGGAAAGAGAGAGAGAGAAAAAGAAGTCAGTCAACTTTCACTAAAAAGTTCTAAAGAAATTTAAGAAAAAAAGGTTTACTTAATAATTAATTATTACCGTTGGAATTTATTTAATGTCACATAATACGAGAGTAATATGAGAATTTGGTTTTTGTTCTCATTTCGAATTTTTTCCTTTTTCTTTGTCTTTCGAGGAATTTCTTTTTTTTTAATTTTAAATTGGTGACACTATATACGATTTTCGATTTTTCAGTAGTTGTTTCACTTTTTCCACCCTTGAGTATAACTGGAACTGGGAAGAGGACTGGAACTAACCGCCATAACACCTACAGTTGGGTACTTCAACCACTACACCACAGACCTACCGCTTTTTTTAAATTTAAAATTAAATTAAGCACAAGAAATGGTTCAGAACTTAATGACATAAGTCTTCCATCTGTATTTACTTCTGTATAAACTCTAAATTGGTAGCTATGAAGGCTTTGATTGATAGCAAGGAAGAAACCAAAATTTAGGTCTAAAAATTACAATTTAATTACACCGCCATTATGTTTTTGCCTTAGCTTAGGACCAATTCCGCAAACAAAAAATTTAATTTGAGTTTTTAATTTCGACCAGGGTCTACGCCATAAGCACTATGAATTCTGCGATTGTAATTTAATGCCAACTTAAAAAGGAAAACAAAATTATTTATTTCAAAACTGCAAAAAATTACGAACATTCATTCAGGTACATTACAGACCACACACTCAAGGCAATGATGCCTTACCGTTGCCTTAAAAAGAGAAAAAAATTTTTTTGAACTTTAATTTGAGATTCGCTTCCACTTTATCATCAAATTATTACAAAACAGATAAAAATCAAAAAGAAAATTGGATTTAGAGATGTTTATCTTGTCGTGGAAATCCTGTGAAAGTTTCTTTTTAGTACTCAAATTTCTCTTTCTGAACAATCCTGAGAAGACCGAAATTAATGAATTGAAAAATTTAGGACGTCGTATTCCAATATTCGTTAACCACTAGCAAAGGAATATGAATAAATTTGAGAGACTTATGTGTTAAAATAGTTAATTAGTAAGCGGCGAAACAAAGGAAATGACTATGAATGTCGTATTGGTGCGAGTCATCGAAACACAGGTGTGAACATTTTCGACTGGAAAATTGATTATTCAATTTGTCTGGATGTTCAATTGTACGGAATTGATCAAGATTATCGTTATTATCAATTGGTTGGCATTAAATTTCCACACGTATTCGAAATTTTTCATTTCATTCCGAGAGTCTAGTTAAATCACACGAGTCGATTATGCGACGCCCATCATTATACTGTACGTTGAGTGATTTGTTGTTAAGGCAAAAACTTAATAAATTGCAGTGCTAAATATTTATTTAATTAAGCAAATGATTGAGACTTTACGGTCACTATTTACTATCAGATTAATGCGTATCGATGACGACGCTAACGAGTTCACTCAAACGGGTAATAATTAAAAGATGGCTGAGAGAGAATTTAAATGGGTTTTAAGATATCGAGGAAACTAAGCTATAAAAACTACAATAACTACAACAAACATAACAGGAAAGTATGTTTATTTTGATTCAGAATGTGAAACAAATAACGATTGTAACGTTAAACTTGTTCTTTATTTCAAAAAACTGTTTTGTCCACCATTTAAACACACAAATGGCAGCTTGTGGTGAATTACATCATAGTTTAAATTAAGTTTTTTGAGTAGGCAGTTTAGGTTCGAGTCAGGAACCACTTTACAATTTTAAATTTTCGGCCTTGTAACTCACAAAAGAACTTTATCTTAACCCGCTCCATAACATATTACTTCCTCTCTGTGGAGTAGGTTTGTGAAAAAATCTTTCCTCGACATGTACACTCGAGTAAAAGCAGTTGTCGTCCATTTTGGCTCTTCATTTTTTTTTTTAAATTTTCCAACGAAAAAAGTTTCCGTCAATTAAAACTTCACTTTTATGATGGAGTTATTTAAAAAAAAACGACGGCATGTTCATTGATATTAAATCATCCTCGATTTATTTATAGTTATTGTTTAATGCAAAGAATATGTCTAAAAGAATGTTTTTGCAATTAGTAACTTGCACATGCAACAATTCAGGGCTTCCAAAAGTGTTTCGACGATGATTGTGTGGCCCTTTAAGGTGGAGTAAATTTTTTTACGCAATTTTTTTTTTAAATGTCGCACATCGCATACTTATTGTCGTGTGTTTTGTATTTCTAAGCAAACAAAACCATGGTCACTGTTTTTTTTTCTTTTTAAATATTATAATCGTTAGTAATCACAGAAGAAGAATGCAGCTTCCTGCGTAAATAATTTTGATTAGTCAATGGGACAAGGTCATCAGTTTTAAATCCGACGTACTTAACATGTTGTGGGAAAAAAGTAACTTCGATGCAGCTTTCGGTAACTAGGTTATGAAGGAAGGAAGGAAAAAATGTGACACACAAGAGGCAACTGGCGCCACATAATCTGGCGTCGAGTTTTCCCTCAATCATTTGGAGATATTTTTGTGGGACAATTACTTTTCCCTTTTTTTTGCTTTAATAAGAAAAAAGAAAGCCCTGACACATTTCATCAAGGAAAGAAATATTCAATGTGTGCTTGTTCACAATGCACGTGTTTGGAAGATGAGAATTTTTTTGTCAATACATAACCCATTTCAATCTCAAATTTTGAGGCCTGCTTCAATTGAGCTTTTCAAACGGTGGATTCAACTTTTTTGAAAAACAGTTTCCAGGTTTCTTTCAGCAATAAAGTGACAAAAAAGCGTCACCTTTACACTATTTCCCTCACGTTTCCATTTTTATTAACGGTTAAAAAGACCATTGGTCAGTTTCAAATTTTGTTTTTTATTTCTCAAGTCTGAGCATTATTTTTTATGGTCGACGGAAAGTTCACGAGGTTAACGGCTTTTGCACGACAGCTCACATTTTCAAAAGAGCTTTTAATTTAAAGCGAACGGGATTTCCCAACCCGTCATAGTCGAAGGGCAAAAAGGGCAAAACGCGCGCCCTCATTCCTTCTTTTTTATATCGTGACAGCTATTTTTTTTTTCCTTTCAAAAAGTCAGAAGAAACAAAGAGGAACCGACATGAAAACAGTAAAATTGTTCTTGTAAACAGTAGTAAAAAAAAATTTCTGTCATAAAAATGGGAGTTTCTTTAAATAAGTTCGTCGCCGTCGAATTTTTATGTTTGTGATCTGTATAGGATGTAAGGATGAAATAAAAGTTCAGATCCGCTTCTGTCGGCATAATTCTGTTTTTATTCTTGAATCGAAAAGAAAACCGACGACAGTAACCAAAATTTTGTAGCCGGACTGGGGAAACAGATTATTTTTATAGCATTTATTATTTTGTTGTCTTTTAAAGAAGATTAATAAGATGTCTGGTGATAAACAAACCCGATAACTTGAAATTAATAAATAAAATATGAATCATTCGGTACTTTAGTAGATTAACAAAAGCTGCTTCATCTCTGTTGTAATATGGGTCATCAGTCCCCGGGATTCCTATGTAGGAATTTTTATCTTATGTAGGAAAATTTATGTAGACACATCACAACTTAAAAATTTTGTTTTGTGTTATATTATAAACACCAAGAGCCCAAACCAGCAAGTAATCAATAGGAAACTCAGCCTTTTGTTATAAGCTACAGGACAAAAGGTCATATCACGAAAAAGGATTTTGAGGTAGAAAAAGGCAAAGTGTGTGTGTTGTGTGCGTTCTATATTTTTCATCAGAACGTAACGTCGGAAGTGCTAGCAAATGACCCGCCTTTCCATTCAGCTTATTTGCATTAGCTAAAAACTTTCCGGATGTTAAACTAAAATTGAAAGAACAAAACACGCTACTTAATCATAGGACGGGACGCCTAGCTGAGTCGCTTTTTCTATGGGCCACGGCTTTTATAACTTTTTTAGTACGGCTGTAAAAAGTTTTCCACATCTACACAGCTCTGTGTCCCATTTCCGATTCATATTTATAAAGAAAAAAAATTACTTCTCTTTTTTTTCTTCCTTTCTTATCAGCACTCCACACGAAAGCAATCATAAAAATTAAAAATTACTAATGGCGTCTCTAAGAATTTGTGTTTTGTCAAAAAATTTCATTTCTTCAGTTCGATGTTATAAAAATGCCACGGTCCACTCCCTTTCCTGTTGGATTTTAAGCTTAGGCGTTTCTATTTACCTTTCCAGTTCACCACCACCTGTCTCAAAATGCGGTAACAATGAATAGTCGTGTGACTGGCGTTAAGGAATTGTTCTGGGGAACATACCAGACTTTTTGACCACTCCAAAAAAATTTTATAAACTACAATGTTATTGATTTGACAAAACCAACCACGCCCTCGGTTTAAGCCTAAACTTGATCCCTACACTCAAAATCAATCTTCAAATTTTAGTAATCAAATCATTTTCCCCTTAAACAAAACTACAAATCCCAAACATAAAAAAACTTGAAAGTGCCACTAATAATAACTATTTTTTGTTAGGAGAGTTTAGAAGTAAACTCAAGGTTGGGAAGTCATCCAAGTTATATAAAACTTGCACTTAACACCAAAATGAAACCTGAAAGAGGTCGAGGGTCCCGAGCATTCCAAATGTTGTGCATTCAGGTATATAAAATATGGTTCTTGGTTCTTTTTACAATGGGTCAAGTTTTTGTTTTATTTTCAAACAAATTTGAACACTTTAACAAAAACATTTTTGAACATAATTAAACATTTATCATTATTCTTAATAATTAATTTCAATTTCTCAATAACAATTAACGGTTATGATTGATTCTTTTAAACAATGAAAAATTTTTGGAATGTATTCTGATCTTTGATCGTATTTAGTTAAAAGCATTCAAGCTTGCGCTGTATATTTTATCAAAGCTATGATTCAAGTTTTGTATTTCCTCTTTTCCCATATTAAATGTTTAACTCACGGTTATTTTTAACTCAAAGCCCTAACTTTAGATTTAATGTAAAATAAATCTATGCACTTGACTTTACAAAAAATTATGTTTCCATCATGGATTGAAAAGCATATCTCTTGGGCGGGGTTTACATTGAAGAGAATAACACTTGTTTCAGAGTAAAAGAGTTGAAATAATAATACGTTGAATCCATTTCGTAAACTCATAAATTTTGTTGTAGAAAACAAATTTTTATTAAAGCAAACTTTAAAAAGTTTATAAACAAACGACAAAGAACGCCCTCTGAGTTTCGTTTCAGGTTTGGCGCGTAAAATTAACAGCCTTACTATAAACAATCTACTTTTTCGTTTTTTTGTTTTCTATTTAAACAATTTTAAATTATTGTTTTATTAAAGTTTTTAAACCTTTTTTAAAATAGTCATTCGCTGGTAATAATAAATTTTTATCGGAAGGGATTTCTTTGAGAAAATGAGGATTTGAAACAAAATTCTCATAAAAGCAACAAGTAAAGCGCTTAACGGTTTTTTTGGCAACTTATGGAAATGGTAGACAAAATCGTTCTAAACCAAAAAAACGAGGGAAATTTATTTTAAACTTCAAACTACTTAAAAAAGTTTCGTTGAAAATTGAGCGTTATGGAAAACGAAAAGTTTTTTCTTTTACGCTAATTTTTAATCTCGAAGGCTGTGATTCTTCGTCGTTTTTTATCGAATACTTATTTGGAAAAATTTTCTTTATAATAAATGAATGAAATTAAATTACATAACAAATGCTGATGGCCTACTTACAGAAGGAAAATGTGTCCGTAAAGAAGAAATTGACCACTACAACGTCTCACTAGGAAGACAAAACGAACAGTACTCAAAACACGCGTCTTGCACCCAGATATTTGAATCAAGAGAAAGAATCTTGACTACGTTTACACCGTATGGAAACGCGTTTAACCGGAGTCTCATTAAGACGGGGATAAAAACGAAATCAAATTTTATGGAAGGTTACTTTGAAAAATTACTACTTTTCTCGTAACAACACAAATGCAGAGGAAATTTTTTTTTTGTTTTGTTTCCTGAGACTATCAAAGGTAGATACAGTTTTTTGATATGGGAATGTTAATAAACCTGAAATTTTGGGGATATTTTTAAGAAGTTGAGTTTTACTACTTGAAATCTCTCTTTCGGGTTTTTTATTTTAGTTCTGACGATCCCCTTGTATGTTAGAAACATCCAAAACCTAAAATATAACAGCCAAATTATTGGGTTGGTGCGTAATTTTCGGTCGTTTTTGTTGGGTTACTTCTTATTAAGAAAAAAATTTTATTTGTGGTATAAAAATTTTTATCAATCATACTCATTTTATTATGATTTGCTATTTGAGAAAAGGATGAGAGCCATTTTGGGATTCCAACAACCTTTTTGGTGAATCGTGAGCATTTTTGTGGCTGCTGAAAGTCCAAAAGGAGACCTTTTCCTGATTTATTTCCCAACTGTTCTGATTTATATTCTTATAATAACCCATCCGATAAGCTTTTATATAACCTAAATATAAAATATTTATTATTATTAATGAAGAGAGGTTTTAGTTAAAGAATAGCCCTACAATAAAACCAGATTATGCATCAACCTAGTACGAACACAGACTTTGTGTAATTACAAATCAATACTCCTCTGAAAATTGCTTTCTCTTCCCTAATTAAGTTCTTTAAAAAATTCTGCACAGAAATTAAAATATTCGTATCACTCGCTTCTGGACCTAAGACGCTGATTTGATCTCCTGGTACAAGTCTTAAACCTAACTTCTACTTTATCACACTTGGAGACGGTTAACAGTTGAGAGGAGAAAATGACAGAAGGAAGGTACGAAAACGAAATTATTCACATATTCCTTTGTATGTCCTCATTTTGAGAAAATTAAAAAGAATTATTAAGTGAAAGTTCCAAAGTTAAACATTTACACCTTCTTTACGTGGAACAAAGTTTGACAAAAACAAAAAATGGACGTCATGGATGAATTCTTACCCCTCGGAATTTCTTCAAAAAGTGTTTGAATGTTGTTTTGGAATGGTCCGGATGCTCGACACATAATACCACTGATTAAAATGAGTCTGCATTTAATGAAGTTCATTGTGTTTCCCTAATTTAGTGTTTGAAAAGAAACGTTTTTTGGGTGAATATATAAAAAAAAATGGACGTATAAAATGTATTTTTGAATTTCTACAACACTTTTGAACTCTTCACAAAATTTTTTTTAGTAAACGATATGCCTGAATGGTTCTGGATCTGGAAAATTTCTTTTTATTTATGTTAACATTTTCAACTGTATTTCAATATAGTAGTGCCCTTTTCATATTCACAAGGCTTTAAAACTTTATCAAACTTTTCGAAGAGAGAATGAAACAACAGCTGACGCATTTCTCTTTTCCACAATAGCTTCTTTCTTATTCTAAATTATTTTTTGAAATCCTCTTCTAAAAATTCACAAAGAATCTATAGCATTTCTTAAAAGGGAGTATCCTGGACAATATTACTAAATCTGAAGAAAAGAAAAAAATTTTTCAAAAAATAAATTATGAAAAACGCTGGAAGTAAAATTTTCCTTGCGAAACACCTAAATTTATTCCTAATCTACATATTCATAGAATTTTCATAATCTCATATTCTTAAAATTGCCTTCAGGTACTGTTTATAGGTCTCTTAAATGACATTTTATTATTTTTGATAGATAAACTACTGAAATGTCTTGTCTGTCGTGGGAGATTTTTGTATACACCAACAGAAAGTTTATCATTTTCGGTAATTTCTAATCTGACAACTTTTTCACCCCTGACCTCACAGTATCACAATCCTAACAAAATAAGTATGACAAACACCCTCAACTTCTTTTGTTTCTTATAGTATAAACATATCCGTTAAAAAAATTTGATGTAAGAGATCTTTCGTGATGGAATGTTATTTAAGCAACGAACCAAATAAAGTGTCAGATATGCATTACTATTGATAAATAAATTCAGACCTTTTTAGACCTAAGTTGCATATATGGCGGAGGTTTCGACTAAATTTATTCGGCAAACGCATTCGGCATGACAGACGCTGGAGTGAACCGTGTAAACATACTCACACATGAGTTAGTATACACCCATTGAAAATTTACAATCCCCTTCCAACCGTATTTTTATCGATGATGTCATTATGTTAATTTATTGTTATGTGATCAGTGGCGGCCGCCTTATATAATGTATTTGCTCAAAAATGTTTTGGGGGATGGGGGTGGTACTAGTGCGGAATATTAATAAAGCAATAAAAAGACACAGTTTAGACAATTTTTGGTTCGAATAATCAAAAAATTATTTTTAAGGGTAGTCACCATCTTTGAAATCTTGAAAGGACCTGCAACCAACCCCTAAACGATAAATTGATCGATACAATTTTAGGTATCATATACCAACGAAGACTAAAGTAAATAATTTGGTCTTGCTTCGACCACATAATTGTTTAACTGTCACCATAATTAGCCTCGTTTTTACATCCCACTTACTCAAGGGCCCAATGAAGAATTTAAGAATGAATTATCACCCAAGACTGTGTCTAAAAATTTGGATTAAAATTATAATCTAAAATCAAAAACCAAAACATTTCAGATTCGCAAACAGGAAAAGAGCCGAAAATATTTCCTCCGAAGTCGGGGAAAAAACATTTAAAAAGTCATTAATATAGAGTTATTAAGATTCCAAAAGATCGTGATGTTGAATGGAACATTCAAAACCCCTTTAAAAAATGTTACAACCGAAATATTTGAAACGGTAAGAATATTCCTCACGGCCGTGAAAACATGAAACATGAAGAAAAAAATTTTTTTCCTTTCAGTGTATCAATACAAAACTATTTCAAAGACTTTTTCGAAGATAATTATAATAATGCCAACTTATATCCAAAATAATCTTTCTATGTATATAGTATACATCAAATTTGCATCTGTTTGGTGTATGTGATGGTACAAGTCCAGAACGCATTCGATCAAACTTTTCATACATATTCAGCCAGTGATTAGAAAAATATTGTTTAGTTTCGATGGTTTGTTAGTAATTATTTTATAAATATAAACAAAATGATATTAATATAAAATTAATTAATGTCTTAGAGTAAGGAATTGGATTTCATATTTGTATCGTAATCGTGATGAAGCGAGAACGTTTGCTGACGTCTTTATCTACTGAAAAAATTTTAAAATTGCTATAGTATATACTATCAAAAAGTATGAAACTGTTTTTAGAACAGTAGCTATACATGACGATAACCCATAGTTCTTTTGAAAGCGTTTCTAATTTTCTAAACATCCGAAGACTTGCATAGGGCTTATTGTCTCCACAGACGTACTCTTGCTTTGAGAAAGACCTGAAAGAATTGGTAACAGCATAAGATAAAGAAGTGTGGTTCTCTTCCATAAAAATAACAAATAAAACTAAGAAAGACCAAAGTTGAAGATCAACGGAAGAAGAATCAGCGTGAGAATAGAAAGACAAAAAAATATGGAAAGAACTATCGAATAATGTGGTCCTACGAATTATAAGAAGGACAGAAAAAAAGTTTTAAGGATGATACGCCACTGAATAAACTCATTCAGCATCCAATTTTCTCCTGGAATTTTTAGATGACTAGTCAACTATGCCGTCATAGTTGGCATTACGTCACGAAATGAACGCATACCTGGAAAATGTGATGTAGGAGGGTAAATCACCTTTAAGGTATACCTATCTCCATTTTTCCCTCCTCAATTTGAAATTGTAGTCACTACTTTTTTAAAAAAACATTTCCTTCATTTCTACACTTCAAGGTTATTAAATGATTTAACTTAAAATTAAATTTTTTAAAAAACTTTTTTAGGGTCAACCCGAAGAGTTAAAAAACGCGTCCTGAGTGGAGGATGAAGATGAAGAAGAAGAAAAAATCTTTCTTCAAGGTCTTTTTAATAATTTCATTTCCAATCAAATGTTATTTAATTTAATCGATCTTTGAACAAGAAGCCCCACCAATTGAGGCATCACCTAATTGGACCGAAAATATTTTCTAAAAGAATTTAACGGTTAAACAAAATTGTCTGTGGCTTTAGAAGCGTTTCATTGTCAAGAGAGTACAAAATGCGGTTTGAAATTTCTTTTACTTTTAGGTTGAAAGACCTGGTGACCAGAAAGTGAAGGTTTCGCTACACGTGCAATCAACGCTAGAGAAATGGGCAGGTTGACCTGCTTGTTGCAGTGAAACCTCCGTATATGGCACCTCTCTCCATGTCTCAGGTGTACTCCTCTGCACGCTTTTAAATTTTTTTCGGTGGTAACCTTCTGCAAAACGCTTAAATGTTTTACAAACCAAAGAGATTTGTCACCTAATTAATTAATTTCTCTATTTAAATAAATTCTGCAATAGATTATCAGGTTCACAGCCTCTAAAACTTCATTCTAATAAAACACATTTTGTATTTAGTGAATTTGCATCTACCTAGGAAGCTAAAGCTTGAATCTCTTAAACTTTATTAAAAGTGGAAATAAATTTCAAAAATCCTCAAAATTGAGATTAAAATCTTCTTAAGAAAAAAAATAAAAACCCTCAGGCATTGATTAGAGAGATTTTGATGAGAAAAAAAACCTTCTCGGCTTCAGTTACAATAGGTTGAACACCATGCCAGAGACTAGGTATCGACCAGGATTACCTATTAACGTCGACTAACCTGAATCGAATCTCTTGAAATTCATAGCGATTTTATGTTCAAAAACCTGAAAATCAAAGGTCGAGAGTCAACAATTTAGTCGCATAAAGCACTCCTTGATCATTTAAAAATTTACGTTTTACTACTTGATTTTATTAATAGCATTATTAATAGTTATTTATTGATGTTTACTTTGTTTTTTAAAAAACAAGGTGTGCAGAGATATATATAAAAAAAGTGAAGGAGTTTGTTATTTACCAACAAATTTCTTTTAATTCAAACAAAATTGTCAAATTTTCTAGGAGTGAATTCAAAGAGCAAAGTCTTTCGCCAAAAGTTAGACCTTGAGGAATTCGGTCCTGCACATCTGTCTTAACATTGTAAAAAATTTTCGGCGATGGTCTCCAATTTTGGTGACTAACCATCATAAATCTACCTGGAGATGAAAAATATTTTATAATTATAAACTTAAAATGGCGTCCATTTTACTGGATCTCTATTTTTAGCCTATATATGTGGTCTTTTAAATAAATTTCAAGTTTGCGAGAAAGGAAGAAATAATGTTTTGCCATGAATGACTGAACTCTGACAACAATCACCTGACCTTGGCCTGAATACATCTGAGGTTCAGAAACGCTTGAAAAATGACAAATTGAGTCAGTTAAGCTTTACTGTACAACCAAATGCATACCTAAAAATAATAAGGAGTATGTCACTAAATGGGAATTAAAATGTTGAAGGGGGCTTGCTGTTACAGTATTAACCTTTTCATCAACTTCACATTCTGCTGTCGTAGTCAGTAGTAAAACTAAAAATTTCTTCAAAGCTTGAGTATGCTTGTTGTGGAGTGGAAAAGTAAGCTTTAATGAACGATTTTGTTAGCTTGAGAACGACTGAAGGACATGAAATTAAAAGCTCTAAAAATGGAGAACAGAGTTTCCATTTAAATAGACAACGGCCGTGAAAGTTTGAATCGAATTACAGATGCACTATCAAGTTTTTAGTTTCACTTAAACGTGAGGTTTACATATCGGTAATCAGCTAAAAGGGATGTAAATATGTACATAACAAATTCAGTAAATTTTAGGGACTGAGGCACATCAACAATCAGCAATCGTCATATTTAAGGTTTGAGGATTCGTTGTTAACACCGAATTGGGGACTAGTTACAGATGTTTGTTGCACTCCTATTTACCATCTAGAACATAAATACATAACCAAAACTAAGGACTAATCATTCTCTGTCACAAAAATATGTATTTGTATACTAAAAAGTAGAAGTTCTTCCAACAGCTAAGTTGGGTGAGATCAACACAACTTAAGGTTGTTTCATCACAATTAACGCAACTTTCAACGCGATTGTTATGTACTTGAATTGAAATAAGACCTACTTTGCTGCTCTGACTGAAATTTACATTTAAAAAAAAACTCAAAAGACAACTTAGATGAGTAATGATCCGACGTAGCAAAAGTTTCGAAACTTTTTCACAACCGTTTGAATTTGAAGAAATAAATCGAGATCGGAGGGTCAAAGCTTGTAAACGTAAACAGTATCGAAATAATTCTCGAATAGATAAAACTGAGAACAAAAGAAAAAGGTGAGGAAACAAAGGTAGAAAAGTGCCGTTGGAAGTGATCGTTTTCAAAAGAAGACTTAAGAACAGGCTAATTTCTTGAAACTGATTGTTTCACGGAAGCTTCCCAAGATGAGAGATAATTATTGCGCCATCTTTGAAATAATAACGAAAGAAAACATTTTTCCTCAAGATAGAACTACCGATTAATTTGAGCTCAACCATTTTTCCAAGTGAAAAGTTATTGTTGTCGAATTGGAATTTTGTGGTGAATGTGGAGGGTTCATCGACCAGTAATCTTGGGCGTTCGGTCAAAATAAGGGAAAGCCAAGGGTTTCTCACTTCCTTCACGTGAGCCGACTTCGTTTACACAAAGAAATTCTTCAGATTCCAAAATCATTTTGTCATTTCAGGAAAAAAAAGAAAAATGTCGGCTCTTTGTTTAGTATTATCTGTCGGAAGGCTCACTGGCGTAATTGCAGACGATTTTTTATGTTTCTTTAAATACGTAACCGAGCGAAATAGATATCAGTTATTGCACATTTCCTTTTTATCTCTGCGGGGTCAATCCGTCTTATCGTAAATGTTCGCTTTTTTATCTAAATCTTTTGCGATGAAAAAAAAGTGTAAAAGTGTGCACGTAGATAAAAAATGGCGATATACCAAAGTTCCCACTGCTGCGTATTAGTACAAATACCTTCATCTACGAACAAATTACCATTAACTGAGTCAGTGCCAAACAAACTTTCACCTATTATTATTAATTCCGAAAGAAGATTTGAGTATTGTTACTTTAAATATTGGCGCTTCTTAATCTCAATTTTTACCATTTTTAGATCCTGTTTAAACTTTAAAACTTTTCAGGAAGAGTGGACTTAGTTCTGTAGAGTGGTTAGTTGGACGTAGTCGCTAATTTAAAAAAAAATTTATTTCAGCCAAGGGTAGCAAATGTTGGTTCATTTGGCCACCTTTTGCTGGTTAGTTATACTCTGGAGAAAATGAGAAGAGGACCTTAAATTTAATGTTAGTTTCATAAACTTTAAATAAATGCTTAGGTAAAACCAATTATGCAACTTGATTATAAGTCGTCACTCTACATCCATTTACTTCCGATCTTGGGGTTAAGACGCTGGCCTGTTTCCTAGACCAAGCCCCATAACGTTAGGCCAACTACTTGTCTCGAGTCTATGGACAGGTGGTAGTTAACTGGAGAAAGATTAAAAAAATATCCGCTTAATAGATTCAATCATAAATAACTTCCGTTTTTATCAGACATTTTAACAGTTTATTTTACTATTTGAGTTTTAATCTCGTTTTTCACCCTTGGATGGAAGGGATTCAAATTCACGACCATAACTTCAATAGTCGGGCGCTGTAATCACTATACCACTTTCGCAAGAATTCATTTCTCTTTCTAAAACAGTACATTTAATAACTCATTTCATAAATTTTGCACAAAAAGGTTTCGTACACTATGATAACAAATACTACTACTACCTACAGTTTACTACCCACGTCAACTCCTAGGGCCTGGATATTGGTCCGGTCCACAGCAAACCCCAAACCTTATGTCCTACCAACAACTTATAGTCCTTCCTCGGGGACAGGTAGTCGTTTCGTTCGGTATTAAAAAGAAAACATGGCAACTCTAAGAAAAAAATAATTGTGCAGTATTTACGAAATGAACCCCTCATCATTTCAGGAAGGATTTAGGGGTCACTTCAGAAGTACCATACATCCCATTAATCAACTTCATCGGATGCTAGTTAGGAGTCGACTATTAAGTGAATTAGATAGAAATTAATTAAAAATTAGAATGTCCCTGTTCTAAGTCAAACACAAGTTGTCAGCTTCTGTTAAGTAACACTCTTTTTGCTCTGCGTGACATTGAAGTTATTAAAATTTCAACGTAATTTGAAAGAATTGTTGTCGGCGCCATCAAAATGAAAAATCACAATTACTTCGGTTATCAGTGACTTTTTTACTAAAAACTCCGGTTTTAAATCCGCTTTACATAACTAATGAACAATAACATAACTCCTCATTTTATAATTTGGTATAATTGTGACAAAAATAATAAAAGAAAAAGAGGTAAACGTAAGTAACGGTAAATTTCACTCCCCTACCTGTACGCCATGAGTATTTAACAGAAATTTTTTCAAGGAGAAAAAATTCAAATAAACTGTTTCATCAAGGCAGATCTCATTGTATTGGCAAAATAGACTTCGTGGTTATTAGAAAAGAGCGAGCGATTTTTTGTTGAATACATCAGTCATACCTGAAATTGTGGTTTCTTTCGACGGCCACTCTTTTTTTCTAGAATGGCGCTCAGACCTCAGAAGGCTGTTTAAACTGTGTTCTCTTCTCTAAAAGAGTTTTCGCTTGAGGTATTTACCTAAGAGCAAGTGTTTTCTTTGGTCTAGTCTATTTTTTTGTGTAGATGTTCCTCTTACTTTTGAAACCATAATAAAGTAATTTTCACTTAATTAGAACTATAGATTTTATCAGATTTGTTGTAGCGAGTTTTCTAATTGGAAATAAAAATGCTGTCAAAAAAGTGACATGTACACCTAGAATACTGTTAGATTAGAAAGCTGGTACAGGTGACATCTTAATGGTTTCCAATTTTGGTCATATTGTACTTGATAAGAAATAAATTCTGTGACATCTTCAGTTTCTAGCAGAATCTATAATAATTTCTGTTTTATTACTAAATAACACAAAATTTGTTACATTTCTTAAATCCCTACTCCCTCCCAACTTATTTTATTATTATTATTATTATCATTACGCCTCTTTCTTCTTCCTCACCTAGATCTTGTCCCATTGTACAAACTGTACCTCCAGTTATATCCATTATCCAATTCCAGGGGGTTAAGATACTGAACGGTTTCCTAGACATAAAGTTCCTTTAAAGCTAGACCATATACTTACTGTCTAGCTTAGACAGGTGGCAGTTAGCACGATGGGAAACAATTTTAATCTATAAACCTGTACCAGGTGATTGCAAAATTGTCGCTGGTGATTTCTTTGAATTAGAATCAACCAAGACACCAACTGTTTATACAGAACATTTAATAAAATCATAATTTGAAGTGACGACTCAGGATTATTGACAGAATAATCGAAGCACATGACGTAATTATGTTTGCTGTTGTCTTCATCTCGCCCGAATTTTTATATTCTTCGTAATACACTGTCCTGTATTCATTCCATTGATCAAAGCACGGACCATTTTACGTCATTACTAATATTTAAGCGGACTACAAAGTATTTAAAAAATTTTATCATCAGGGCATCAACTGAACACCATTGAAAGAACGAAATCCTGTCAAAAATTCTGATGTCATGATTCTAATTTTTAAACGACGAAATACATGAAGGACAAAATCAGCAGATAAGCGAAAGATGGTTTATACTTTCAAGTCTCTAATTTGAACACCGCAATATAAGAAGAAAGCGCGGAAATGAGCAAAAGCTAAGATTTAGCATGGAAGTAATTAGAAATTTTGTTTCACAATGTTTCCTATCAAATAATTAAGATCCTTTGACACCTCAAATTTGAATAAATTCACCAAAATATCGATGTTCGTGATTTCTGATAATGAAAACTTTATTTAAAAAAATTTTTGCTTTGTTTATCGATTTTTTCACTATGTTTACAGATGGTTGGACCCGATGACAGCAGCCCCACCAGTTGCACTACAAAGCAACCGTTAAAACTACGTCATCCCCGGGAAGAAAGGACACAACATCTCGAATTTTTAAAATTTTGCGTCAACCGTGGTTTGAGACGGATTTTAGTGTGAAACATTTTCCTTTCATTATTCATACCTAAATTATTGGATCAAATGGAGTTGGTACGTTCTGAACATTCAACTCTTCAACAAGAGTAGAGTTCATAACAGCTCAAGAACTTCAGTCAGTAGTCTGCACTTGATTCTGTTTAGACAGTTGCATTCGAAAAATTAATTATTTATTCAAACTCATTTTTTTTTGTGCGTTGTTGCGGTGTGACTTTTTCGGATTTAATTTCTTTCTCAAAGTTATTTTTAGTTAGGTAAGTCACCTAAAAAAAGTTGAAAGGAAGCATTTGTCATATATAAATTAAATTTTCTAGTGTTAAGGTATTTTTTGAATTTTTTGAGAGCTAAACTTCAAAACGATTTTCACGTAATTGATCACCGCCATCGAAGAATTGTCCTATCGATAACTAAGTCATGGATTCTAAATCGGAATAAAAAGTGAAATAATTGTCTTAAATATTTTTATTTAGACGACTAGCCAAGTCAAAAACAAACTTTGTTTCCACATTTTTTTTATCGTGAATTTTGACTGGTACCAACCATTTCAGTTTTTGCGTTAACATTCGAACTGAATATTACAACTTCTTAAACACAACTTATACTATACATATTATGAAAACAAAGCTTCGTTTCATTTTAAAAACCTTTAGTTTGAATCGGAACTTCATAAGAAGTCATTTAATACGTTTGCTGGCTCTTGCCTAACGTTTTTGTTTTTGTTTATCTCTGTTGCGATGCGACAGTTATTAACCAAAAAAAAAATTAAGGCATACAAGGCAAAAATGAGTCCTTGGCATGTCAAATTCCAAATCGTTTTTAAACAATGAAAACAAACAAAACTAAATAAACAAGGCAATTTTTTTTTCTTTAAGTGAAAGCGCCTTTGAGCTTTTCCTTCAAAGATATAATGATCATCTTCAGATAAATTTTTTGTTTTCTTTTTGGCCCAACAGTTTTATTTTTCTTCGGGGAATTCAAATACACCCTCATAACGAAACACTTATTGTGTGATAAATAAATCAGAGTAACTCAATTTAGTCCAAATTATCATAGAGCTAATGATCATTTCTTACTCTATGCTAGGGGAATATGGTTAGTTAATGAATGATGTTCTCCGAAATCGCATTTTAAAATGATTTTAAGTATTTCCCACGAAATCCTGATCTTAATTATTGCCTTTAGCGTGATCAATGGAAACCTTAATGTGACTCAAAAGTATTTCATTAGATAAAGCCAAATTCGTCTGAAGGTATTGGAAGAACCGGAAACACTATTAAACCCCAGGTAATGAGCTTTCTGTAAGGAAAATGATTTAGAAATGGCGACATTTGTAACACCTCAAAAAATTTTTGCGCCTGCAAAAGGAAAGAAAATCGAAGCTCTTGAAAGTATCGCCACCTTACCTTCAAACAAATTCAAAGCAATTTTGAAAACTTTTAAAAAGTCCAAAAGGGCAATGGGACACTCTTAGAACGGTGTCGCTCGAATAGAATTATAAGAAAGTAACTCGATATTTAGCTGAGGCTCATTAACTCCTTGTTTGTAATTTTTATGAGAGTACAGTAGTAACGTTGTTTGCATAAATTTTAACTAAGACTCTGGCATGAGTAAGAAATAGAAAAAAAAAATAAACAAGATGGCAACTGGTCCTGCAGGCCTACTTATACAAATCCTCATAGGTGGTTTAGTACAATTATATTTCATTTGACCAGCTGTCTTGTGGCCTTCCGTATTTCTGTACCAAGGCCTAGAAAGTTACGATAGAAAATTTAAATTCAAATTGTGGTTTTGTCAAGCCCATATTTTCAAATTATCTTGATATGCGTCGAAGAAAATCAATGGATACATTTACAGTTTTGCTTTTAAAGGATTCTTATAATTACATAACGTAAACGATAGTTTGTGAGGCTGTTTGTTTCATTAAAAATGGAAATTTTTATATTATAAGAATGAAACTCATCTTTAAGTTGGTATTAACACAGGTTTACAGACTGAGTCAAACTGACTCTTTTAAATTTTATTGTCCCATATATATAACTTAAAAATTATTTTTTAAATACATAAGTCTTAAGCTAGGTAATGAAATGAAATTATGTAAATATTACTTCCTCTTTTTATATATTTTTATATTTCAATTCATTTCCACCAATTTAACACATTCTAAAGGATTGATTTTATAAGTAATGCACACATTTTCTAGACATGAGTTTCATAATAATAATACTTACTTTGAACTATTCTTTAAACTTTTATTATTTGAGTCAAATTGGCTCACTTCATCAAAACATATTCGGAGTTTTGAAAGAATGACCAAGTAACAGTTTCTAACTAGACTCAAAAACTACCAAATATGCCAGTCAAAGTTGGCAAGCCTGTGGATGAAATAAAAGTAAATATTTTATATTGAGCCGGCATCTTCCAATAGCCCGCGTAGAAATAACACTATTAACAATGGCCAAGAAAATGTTAATTCCATCGAACACTCAACTTTCTTTTTTAATAAATCACTTTATTATTTTATAATACGAAAACAAATACTCGCGAAGAACACAAGAGAGTTTGGAGTATCTGACTTTCAAACCGAAATTAAAAACATTTTTATTAACCAGGATTTAATAATGAATAGATAGGTTAAGGCTTTTATGGGAGGAAATTTAATACCGGATGCAAGTTCAAATACCTCTAAAAGGGGCTTCACACTCTTTTTCCTTATTATATTATAGTTCCATCGAATTATGGTTTATCTCTGATAAGGCGAAAAAAAATTGTTCGTGTTTGAGAGAGCATTGACGTAACTCTCTTGCTAGTGTTTATGGAAACCCTGTTTTATCAAGGTATCGTTTTGATTACTTTGTTAACATATTCCAACGATTTATTAAGAAGAAAAATTTTTAATTAGTTTGATAATGAACGTGTCAGAAATGAATACAGGATGATTTTTTAAATGAAATTGAGGATGAAACGTCTCACGTCAGAATGAGCACGCGTTAACTATGGCTGTCCTCACGCATCTGCAAATGTTTTCGAACCTTCAAATTGCCATAAACATATTCATTGACGAAGTCTGTTCATTCGAACAAAGTTCACGACCGATTGAATCTTTCCTTAATAACTAATTACCGCTTGTTAAATTAAACAAATGGAAAAAATTCACCCCTGAGAAATTCGTGTAACCTTATCGTTTTCTAGTTTACAGTTGGTCGTATTGTTGTTGTTCAACCCTGGTCAGGCGAACATGATTTCATAAGAAAAAACCACGATAAGGTGAAATTTAACCGAACAGTTGACTGAATCACAAATGAGAAAAATGACGCATGACTACGTTTGACGTATTACGTGAGGTAACCAGGGTGGGTCGGCAACCTTTTGCCGTGTACCTAATTTCATTTTGGGTTTTATAAAGCGTAAAACTCATTAAATATTGGAAAAGATGAAATTATGGACTTTTGGGGGAACTTTAAAATGTTTCATAGTTTTCTTAGAAGGATGAAACCTGGTGAGGAAAGTATAGTTTCACATTTATACAAAGATCATTCTTCTCTTTTTCAATTGGAGAGCTATCGGGCTGAAAACTTAAAGGTCAGCTGTAAGGTGTTTTTGAAAGTCTTAGTTACTATTTCTAAAAATCTTTTACGATGCTGTTATGTTATATTGCCTCTCATGAATACTTTGCTGACGTTGAAAAACGTTTTATAAAATTAACATTTGCTTTATGACAGCTTTTTTTAGATTATGCCATCTTAACCGATTAATATTTCAAAACCCCAATATATTTTCTTGTTACATCATCTTTGCAAATATCAAAGTGTGTTTAAATTTTTTGGAATGACATGAAATAAAACCTCAGCTGTGACTTTGTATCTAGACTGCTCGAAAGGAGTTTAGAAAGTGTTAAACGCCACCTCGTATTAGTGTTGTTGGAAATTCTGTAAACTATTATTGAGGAATTCAAACATTTCAGGTTTTGAGACAGTCATCATCCTTTATTTTTCTCTATTGACAAAACTAGGGGTATAACGTAAAAAATTCATCAGAGAATGCGAATAATAAAAAGATTTTTTGGAAAGTTAAATCCGCAAAGGCGTTGTTCAAAAAGGTTCCAACTAGAATAATTCCGTGAGAATTTTTGATGTCTCTTTTTTTTATTGTGGTTATTGGTCGTCTTTTTATTCTCATTCTCGTCTTATACTTTTGCTTTTTATTGTGTCTCGTCTTTATTCACCTTTTCTTCTTGTTTCCTCCTTACAATAGCTTTTACAACTCAAATTTTTTCTCTTTGATTTATTTTATTGGGTAGGCATGTGACACACAGAATTTAAAAGGATAATTCCTTAGTTCTGGTCAAGTCTACCTAAATTTCACATGGTTTTATCGGTCTTTCATAAATATTTTTATTGCTAAAATCTGACCCGACGATTAATTTTATTTTAAAACTATGCTTCAGAGATGTTACGTTTGATTTTTATTAATTGAATGTTGTTTCAAAAATCATTTCGTACGGAAATTTTAAAAGTTAGTATTGTTACTCTATTGGCTCTTACGCGTAAGTGATAAGATAATACCTTGTTCAGACGCTTCCTCATTTTTCGAAATCAGCACACATTATTTATTAATCTCAGAAGTTGATAAAATGAGGTTTAGCAATATTTTCCGACTATCCATAGGATTTGATATCCAAACGACACATCAATCACCAGCAGACGATGTCATAGAGAGTGTAACTGATAAAATCTCAGTCAAACAGACTTACCGATAACCTTACAAAGTTATATTTTACGAATTTTATTGATTGTTATTTAAAAATCTTAACAAATTACCAGTACACTCATACCTCGCTATACGGCCGCTCTTTATACGGCATTTCGCATTAACGGCCTTCTTCAACTATGGCACGTTTTCGATATACGGCCTAAAACGTTTCGATATAACAGCCAAAATGTGTTAAAGTACTGGTACCGAAGTTAGGCAATCCCGAAATTAGGCAAAAAATTCTGGATCCAGAACATAATCTCGACTTTGAAGGTTTATCATTAAACATACTCCTTGAAGCCGATCCTGATGTCGAACGTAGCTATGACCAACAATATTGGACAATTTTTTAAAGCCAGGCCCATCCTTACCAGCAAAAAATGATAACGACAGTGATCTGCAGGTTTTTATTTCTTCATCGTGTCTGATCAAAGCCATTTTTAAAATTATTTATATATACATATACATATTTTATGTCACCTGGGGTTGATTCATTTTTGTTTGTGGATTATTATGGGTTTTTGTAATTTGTTATTATTTTATGTACAAATCTATGTACTTGTTATGTGTGTATTTTTGATGTAAACGAGATAAAATGCATTTTGAATGACAACCCATGTTAAATTTTTAACAAATTTGGAACCAATCTCATTGAATTTGTACTAGAATACTTGTTTCGTTATACGGCTTTTCGCTTTACGGCCAAGTTTCGTGGAACGTATCTAGGCCGTAAAGCGAGGTATGGGTGTACTCCTGTGTAAGTATTTAGTTAAAAATTTTCTGTACGAAATTTAAGCGCAATGTTTTGTTGAACAATTTATCTCTTCAAGCACCACAACTCCTTTTTAAAATAACGTTACAACATTGAAAGACCCTCTGTTCAAAACAAAAAATAACTTTCTTCAGTATTATAGACACATTAAATGCAAACAGGAGGAAGTAGTAAAATTTTCTTAGCTTTTTATTCCTTCCAAAAATTATTACTAATCTCAAAATATTTTCTGTGTTAAAAATTTCGGTTGGTTTGATTAGTCACTCGCATAAATTTTTATAGTTGCAACTTGATTCTAATTTCTGTATCAACTAACCCAATGACAGAAGATAAAAAAAACGTTAAAAGTAACTCGACCACTAGGTTGGCGGGTAAATTAAATATCTACCTTCGGTTTAAAAAATAACAACATGATCTTAAGTTGAATTTAGGAATCGTCAAGGCAATGTCCTGATCGGGTTAATATATCCGGATCGTTTCTAAGTCAATTACAAATAATTAGACAAATCCAGTTGTAAAGTAAATTAACCCTTATAAATGAAGGCAAAAACCAAGGTTAAATTAATTGCTCATAAAATTGTCATTAATCAATAAAACTTGACCAGAAAAATAATGTCCGCTTCATTAAGTATTGAATCCCACCGTCAACCTTCATAATTTCATAATTCGCCGAACAATTATGTAGGTGCCCATTTTATTATTAGCATTAATTGGAACGCTATTAGAATTAAGAAAATTGGAATTTCAATGTGAGATAACGCCGAGGCTCTGTAAATTCAGTCTTTTTATAAACAGTCTTGAAGAATCTGGAGAAGCTGATGGATGCGACTCAGTCGGGGTCGTTAGTTTTGTGTTACTAATTTACTGACCGGAAACGCGTTTGATTTTGTTTTTTCTTCTTAATTTCAAAGTTAATGACAATCCAATTAAAAATTTCAACAGAAATTCTGGTAAGTGTTTTTACGGTTAGTAATTATCCTTAAGAAACTGGCGAAAATGTACATTTTATACAGGATACTGATTGTTAGTCTGAAAAACGTTCCATCTTCTTTTTGACTCACTATTAGGTTGGGTATCCAGACCGTTAAATAAATTTTTACTGTTACTACATTTAGGGTCTGACTCAGGCTAGGTTCATTTCACGGTGAGCCTGTTATATTCGAAAGGCGAAGGACGATCAGATTATGGTACCACCCGAAGGGATTAAGTGATTTCGAAGTATACGGCATAAAAGTTAATGATAGAATAAATCTATTAATAAATCAAGTGGGGAAGACCCGAGTGAAGTCAACTTTCCATCATCAAAGAAAGACATTTAGTACTTATTATTGATTTTTATTTTAAATAAATAAGAGTAAATGAGCGAGCTTGAAACGGGATGTCTCTGATAAAATGAGAGTGTCAGCTTAAATTATTACAAGTGAAACGTATCATTCACTTATGAATATACATGCAGTTATATATTTGAAAACAATTCAATGCCAATGAGCAATATTTATGTAATGTAATTTGAAGAGGAGTTGTGCAATTGCTTTGGAATATTTAAATAGAAGGAGTTGGTTTAAAATAATTTATCTTGTGTCGGGTAGTCTTTTCTAAACAAATTTTAGATAGTCTTGCTTCTTCTTTTCGTGAGATCTCTCTCACCTTCGTAGATATTGACGGCAACTGTTGAAAATCCTTTTTACCTTAGGATTTCAAGTCGCATATGTATAAGAGCTAAAAATTCAGATTTCTATCCCGGACTAATTAGAAATAATGCCACGAAACACACAAACACACATTCGAAATTCTATGAAAAGAAAAAAATGTTGATGTGGTCAAAATGAGAATGAAATTTGAACAGTCAGAGCGTAGCGTCTTCTACACACACGGAAGCAGTTGGCGCTAAGAGATAATTTGTTACAAACACGTGCGAATTCAAGCCGTGACCTTAAGTTTATTTTAAAATATATTTTTAAAAAAACATTCATCCCAGGAAAAGATTTTTGGCTTTTTCAATTAGTTTCTTTTGAGCCGAACATGTTTTGACGTTTTAAATGTTTATTTCTTTCTCGAAGTCTGAAACTTAAAACAGAGAGCCTTTATTTCTTTGTTGCAATATACGTTAAAAGCCTTATTTTTGAATCCCCCTTGTCGCCCATAAATCCCTTTTTTTCGTTTCTAATACGCCGCAGATATTTACTTTCTCTAACTTCCTGGCTGATCTCCACGCCCTTTTTTGGCCGTGAGACATATTTAATGCGGTTTTCCTCTCAAATACTAAAATTAAATCGGAATAAGTTTTCTTTCATGACTTTTATTATGAAAGACTTAAATTGTCGTAGTCAGTAAGTCTCAGGAAGTTGTAATCTTTAATGGAAGCACCCACTAAAGAGAAAAGGAAAATTCAGATAAGAAACGCGTGCTTACAAAACTGACACCCACAGATTATGCGACCAAAAAGTCTTCAAATGTCAGAGTTTATGAGAAAAATCTTGTAAGATACGTTCAGGTTTAGTAACATCAGGCTTATGCGAAAAATTTTGATGAGTTCAGTAATTTTGCAATGCAAAAACAAGCTGTTTGAATGGCAAAGTAACCAACAGTAGACAGTCATAGATAGAGACTCACATGATAAAGGAGAGTATTTGTAAATATTATGATTACACGTTTGAGTGTTTGTGATAGGAACGTGTTAGATTTAAGATATTTGTTAATAGTCTTCGATTGTTTCTGCCAATGTTGTTGTTTGAAATCTGAAAAATATATAAAATTTTATTTTTGCAAATTGGATTTTAAGGACACTCGCCATTTTAAAAGCTGGGTGCCATATTGTAACACATTTAAACGAAAAAACCGTAATCTTGCCGCAGATGTCGGACGAGATCCAAGACTGAAGTACTCAATTCGTCTAATGATAATGAGTGCACGCGCTCTCGTCAACTAACTTTCTATCCGAAAAGATAGTTTGCTGTTGACTACTGTACCATTCGAATACCACGCTTCCCCAATAATAAGCTCACTTTCCATTTATTAAAATAAACGAAGGAATTATAAAAGAGAAAACTCATACAATCATTACACATAATGACTGATAATCTACCATTTTCTAAAGCGAAACATTTCATCTCTATTGTAATTAGATATGTTTTCGTGTTCATTATTTAATGATATATTATTTGTTTAGAAAACATTTAACCCTCTATTAGGTCAATTCCCGTCTCGAATATTCACCAATCAATACATATTATGTATTAATTAATAAAGGTCTTTCGTAGCCAAAGATCATTTGGAATTTAAATTCAATCCGTTCCAGTGGGGGATCGTCAACCTAATTTATAACTCGACAAAAATTCGTAGTGAATAAATTATAATAAAAAAGAATTTAAAGTTGAAATATCACAACTCGTGACTCGAAGACCTTAAAATGGGGGAAAATTTAAAAAACCTGAACCTGAAAATTATGGCAAGCCCAGAACTCAAACGAAAGGGAATCCCATTGGGTGGCTTTTCATTGTCACACCCGTAACTCGAGTTGTTTTAGTTGGTAACACACTTGACCAATTTTCTTTCTCATAAATGGACACCCGGATAATATTTAAACAGCTGGATGAGAGAATACTAAATGGAGACTTAGCCTGTCGCTGAGGAAGTGGAAGGAAAACTACAAACTCTGTTGCCAGACCAAACCATTTTAACGACAACAATAAATTTTAGACTAATAGTTTAACGAGTTTTTTAACTTTTGGTTTTTAAAGCAAGTAAATACAACATTCAAAGCTAATATAGTAGAATTTGGTCAATCGTCTAATGAAAATTCGAAGAGACAATGGTCATTTAAGATGTCTACAAGATTCTGTCCTCTTTTATAAATTCCACGAAATGAGTTATTGAAAATAGTAGGTCAAACAACCGTGTAAAACCCTGTCTCGTATTTAGGAGGCAGGTAAACAAGACCATTATGTAATTAAGTTTTCAACTTATGAAAAGAAAAAAATCTAGTAGCCGTTAAGCGAGATACTCGATGACTTCTTCCGAAATCTCAAACAAGAAAGTAGTCAAAAAGCTATATCTTACATAATTAGACATCCGTGTTCTCCCATCATTTCCGCTTCGTTTGATCATTCCTCCAAGATACCGATTCAATTTTTTTTTTATTCAATTCGAAAAATATACCGAATCGTTAGAACCGGTCTTTTAATCGAGAATTCCTGACCTTTTTGAAAGTTACCAATGGAAAGGTTCACAGGTGCAACACTTCTTCAGCCTACTATTGTTACCGATACTGATGTTGGTGGGAATGGATGATTCTGAGCCAGAATATTTTTCGGCTTTTATTCTTAGACGTAAATTGATGTGATTTTCAAAATTCTTTCTTTGTTAACTTTCAGGTGTCTTGAATCATAAGAATAATTTACCCGTTTTCATTTTCGAGCACAGGATTTTCCTTAAATAATTATAATAAAAAATCATCGCGCCGTTTTATGTGGTTCCGGTTTTTTTTTCTTTTCTAAATATCTTGAGAGGTTTTTAGACATTGTAAAATATTAAATTTATTTTGTTGAGATTCGCGGCGAATGTCAAAATTTTTAATTATTATTTGATCGTGAAGGCCAATTTGATGTCTCGGAAATACGCATTTTGCAAAAATTGAAGCGTTGACCTCACTTATGAAACTGGGTTACTCGTAATCCCAAATGAATTGAAAAAAAATTCTTCGGACTTTGATTCACATCAGACAAACAAAAATTACTTCTTCCTTGTTTAATATATATATGTAAAATTTTATTTAATAGTAATTTTAGTTAATAAATTTTCTCTTAAAGAAAGCCTAACTGAGTCTATACTCAACATACCCTTTATGATATGATAATTTGTCTTTATCACTGAGAACCATTAAAAACATTTTTTTAACGAAACACTAGAATCTATGACACTAAAAGAAACAGTCAAAATGATCAAATAAACAGTTTGATTTGATGACACATACATCTGATATCTAGCCGGTGTTAGGGTACCCAAAGTTTTGGGTTTTGCTACGAATTCAGTAGTAAATCACGACAGTTGATTTGGTGAGAGATTGGCACTAGATTTACGGGCTGAGCTGATTTGACTAATCAAAAATTCTCTCTGAAATGTGTAAAAAATTTATTTCATAAATAATGCACCATTTCACCTTTTGGATAATATATCTTTCATTTAAGGTGGCCTTCAAATATTTTTTTACAAGAAAGCTTTGTTGTGAGTCGAATTGACTCATTTTAGTGTAAAAAAATAGATCCAGCATCCATAAATCTAGTGTTAGAAATTCCCAAATCAGTCTTAGTCAGTCAGAGAATTGTGATTAGTTTAAATATTTAAAGAGTGAAAACAAGAAAGAGTTCTATTTGTAGATAGACCAACCTTAATACATCTGAGGGCCGGAAGCGACCTGCCGCTTTTACCTTGTCCACCCATTAGTTAGGTCATATGATTTTCTTTACCGTATTCTAATAATCATTAAGGCACCAACTAAGAACTCGTTTGTGGATTATGTCTGGGTTTTCTCCGACCTTCAATCTCCCTCATGAAATTGACATGTTTTTCTCGAGGACCTCCAAAGAAAAACTTCCGTCCAATCTATCGTTCCACAACTGTGGAAAATCTTTTAAGATGCCTAAATGATGTTGTTCCTTTTTTTTTATGACACCCTTGTGATAAATCATAAACAGATATTGGAATTTAATTGTTGGGATTATTAAAACTTTTCCGTTACGGAATGGAAAGCTTTCAATTAAGTATGACTTCTAAGCTTTGATATCGTCAACGATGTATGCACCCATACCAATGTAAAGGACATTGTCAATAACATTTTCATGTCAAACTGAAGTTTTACTATAAATAATTCCTGAACAACCATCTGGTTGACAATTTTTGGGAACGTGAAGAAGTTTTTTGTCTACAGAAGTTAAATCAACCAATTCGAAATGGAAATGTCAAGAAAACAAATTATTTTGGCAGATGATTGAAATCAAACTTGGACGAGACATCTTCAAATCAAAAGTTGGTCTTTAACCCCGACTAGCCAACCTTTCGGCTCTCAGGCAATTCGGCTAATGACTTTTGTTCACCCATTTTTCATAATTTCCCCTACACTAGTCAGTAATAAGGCACCCATAGTCTCGAATTCAATTATAAATTTGAGCCAAGCCTTCAAGTTTTACCATTTGAACCCGACATCTCAATGTCTCCGCTCATTAATTTTATTCATTTTCGCTATTTATAGAATTTGTTTCTCAACCATCCGTTACCTCAGTGATTCCGACCTACCGTCGTCAGTCCTTTCATTATCTTCACGAGTTGGAATTAGCTTAGGAGATATAATGCGTTTGCATTTTGGGCAAGCACCCAAAAAGTGAAAACACGATGATTTGCACTTATAATCCTTTGATATTCTGTATTAATTATGTTTGCCGGTTGGCTTTAAAAACAGGGTCAAAGACCATTTGAGGAAAATAAATAAGATAAGGTGAAGAGACAGATGATGTCCATATGTGGAATTTTCTGATTACCCCAACACATTTATTTAACATAATAAATATTTGTTTTCATCCGGTAACGAGTATAATTTCGTATATTAATAAATAACTAAACTACAGGAACCGGAATAAGGTAGCTGTTAATGTAATTCGAAGGTAAAAAAAATGAGTATAACCTTAATTAACTTGTCGCGTCCGATGCGTCAGATTTTCCTGCAAAGCCTGAAAGAAAGACAATTAACCTGAAATTGTCAAGAGCGGTCGTGAGATTTACAACTTGTGAAGATTTATTTAGATGTTATTACTACCATTATGCGTTTCTAATGGTGATTTTGAGAACTCAGACCACCGGACAGGTTAAAACGAGGACCAAAAACCCAAGATGAAAGAGGGCACTATGTTAGACTTAGGTTCGAGTATAATTTCTCTCATTATTCGACTAAAACCGAAAAAAATTGGTACTAACATACCGGAAGTCCTCTAAATATTTGTGCTTTCGTGTCTGAACTTTTAAAAAAATAACCTGGAACAGATTACCGCTATGCGTGGAAGTCAAATAAAAATTTTATTCAAACGCCAATCACGACTTCCATTTTTTTTAAATAAGCATGACTAATATTGTCATTAATACTGTTTAATGTTAATTACCAAATAACAATAATATTATCATTTTCACACGTTTCTAGATGTAAATGTCGGCGTGTGTATATGTATTAGGTCTAGTTTACTCTTATTATTATTATTTTGCCGTAATGTTTAATATTATCGTTAAGAGGCGTTAATTTCTTTTTTCCTTTAATCCAGGTTTTGTCAACCTATTTTTGCAAGATCAGGTCAATTCATGTTAGAGCTCCTGGCCTTGAGAGATTTTTGCTTGTATCAAAATTATATCGATCACAATTTTAAATAGAAACTAAGTTGCTGAAGGGTTAAATATAATAAGAATCACCTGGGTGTTTAAATTTTGACCTCGTCCGCCATATTGAAAATGGAAACTGTTTCGTCCCTCAAGTTGAGAATTTGATAAATTGAAGGCAGATATTGCGCAAAACTCAAGAACATGGATAGTTTTATAGCTATGCCTTTAGTTAATTGCTTTTAACAGTAACAATAAAAATTGGTGATAGAAAAAATGGAAAAGTTTGAAGTTTTATAAAAATGGAACAAAAAATTATTTTAGAATCAAGAAGAGTTGTGAACATTGAATGTATTTAATATTGTCATACATTACACAAAGCTCTCAATATAAAAACATGATGATAACTAACAGAATGAATACTTTTCCACTTACGTAATATATCTAATATTTTTGTTTTAGATGTAACGAAAAACGGCAATCGTCATCTTGCGTCCGAAATGGTCAAAAGTCGAGGTTCTTACACAAATTGTAAGTATAAAATTAAAATTTTAATTCAGATTTGTTTTTTTTTTTTTTTCTTTCTTTTTTAATTAATAACAACTTCATTTAATATTCATGATAGCTGTTAGAGTTATAAAGAATTTTCATTTTAATAAACTTAAAACCACCGAGGCAGAAACGTGTACGGCTTTGAAAGGAATAAATTATTAATTATAGCACAACAGTGAGTAATTAATTGCTTTCAACTCAACTAAAATTTTATTAATGATAAAAAATGCTAATATTTGAATTCGAAATAGTTTAATTCTAGCTTCAAGCTATTATACACTCGAGAATTATGAACTACATAAGTTCATAAAATATAGGATCTGACACACAGGAATCGTATAACTCAATTAAAATTAGTTAATTTAGCGTTTTGTTTGGTAGAGTCTGAGTAATAAAAACGTGAGTCAGAGCTTTAAGTCTTTTTAATTAAATTTCCACTGTTCGTGACAATGCACTTTGTTCCCTTTTGAACTCATTGATAAAGAAACAAAAATTAATAATGTATATACTTGTTTTTTCAAATGAAACGAAGTGTGAAATTAAAATTTCATTGTGGGGACAAGAAGGATGGTGTTCTGATACACAGCTTCCTTTTTCATGTTCACACTGCCAAAAAGTAAGTTACACATACTGTTACAGAATTTTGCACACTTAATGGTATATTGTATTTGATGTAATTAAGAAACTTTTCTTAGTATTACAACTTCTGCTCAAGCCAAATTGGTTTTTTGCTTGATTTACAATAATTTTTAAAATCTAACCTCCATATTTTAAGTCGTTTGAATTTGTTTCCTTTACTCCCATTGTTCAAATAAATTTGTTTGTAAACACTAAACAGCAAGTGATAAAATTCGAAATTCGAATTTTCAATTTTGTCTAGAAGGCAACATTTTAATTTCGGAAATGATTTTTCCCTCTTAGTGTTGGGATCGTATCAATCCTTTAAATTCAAGGACTTTTTTTCATTCCATTTCATTTTTTTCTGCTTTTTAATCTAAAAGTAAACTTTGTCGACATTTATTCTTTGACCATGAAGTCAAAACAGTGAACTTTATTCGTGTGAGATATACACTTGCCGGTCTTTATGTAGCCAGTGATTTAATACTCGAGTTTTCGCTCAAGCTTTCGGACTTCACCATCTCTTTGAATGAAACTCACATATGTAGGAATCACACATACCAGAGCCTATCATAAGCAAAATATTATTGACTGGTAGCGCAAAAAAATGCATTTAAAGTATTCAAGGTCTACCTTTAGGTCAGTGAATGTTTATAGAGGTAAAAAATCGCAAAATGTCCATATTTTCGTTGAGAAAGCCGTGGTTTAATTTAACTCCATTTATCTTATTTGGTTCTAGTTGTAAAGTTTAAGGTTTTACAGCAAGTAAGTAAAGTTTTCCGAGAAAAGTTGACGTTGCTTAAGTTTTCCTTTTAAACGGTGTTGAATTATTAAGGAATTTCTAGTTTTCCTTAGCTGATTTGTGTATGTGTAGACAAACACCAAATTCATTGACATTATTTATTAGTGATTGGCACAATTCCTTTTTTGTAAGATTTTTAAATTAGAAAGTAGGTAAATGTATTAGTAGTTTATTATTCTATTAAAAATGAAAATCAAAATGTTTGTATACTATACACTTCATTAGTAGCAAATTCAATTGATGGATTTTTGATCTGAAGTTGACTTTCATCAAAAATTTTCCATCAAATAGTCAGCTACAGAAGAGGTTACCTTAGGTGGCCGAAGGGAAAAAAACAAATAAAACTTTATCGAAGTGATAAATTGTATCATTTATTCAACAATTAGCTCATTACTATGGTGTAAATAAAAATAATGATGTAATCGTGAATGTCATTCAGCAGCGAGAAAAATTGAGTCAAAAACCGTGTACCACTATCCCCAAACCATGTTCTACTTAATTTGCTACTGTGTTATCTTATCTTGGATTTATTTGGAGCGGTAAATTTTAGCTAGATTAATCCGTGTTGACTTATTTCAATAGCAGACTTGTTGGCACCAACCGTAATCGAAATCTCCCATTCCGACCACTTGAATGGAACCACTTCGTTTATTTATGATAATCTGTAATGCATCGCTTTGAAGTAAGCAACAAATGTACTTTATAAAGTGCTGAGATAAAGAAAAAAAAGTCACGGAAAAGAATGATTACTTATGAAAACAAAGTGTAAAGTAATTCTTGTTTTAACTTTTTAAAATGTTTTGTTTTCGTTTTAGGTGTTCTATTGTTGAGAAACTGGAAAACCGTTCTTAAAGCTGCAGAAACACGAAAAAACACGAGGACTCCGTTTAGATAATGATTTTATATCGACTCACCAGATCAAACCATGATATGTTTACTACTTATCATGACGATGATTTTTGTTAACGGCATAGAGAACACGGAGCTGAAAGGAAGACGCTCTGACACGGTGTTAAGAGAAGAGGAAATGAATGAAAAGACTAAGGCGTGGTTGTTGATGGTCGAATCCGGGAAAGTGGACGAGGAAGAATTTCGTAGAATCACTCCGAAATCCATTTTCATAGCTCCGTTGTTGACAGGTCGTACAGGAAAATGCAAAGAGGGATATAGACATGACCATTTAGGTCAGTGCGTGAAGGTTATCAAAATAGACCCGAAAGTTCAACTAGAACTTTTGCTAGAAAGATTAAACAAACTCTATACAGAGAAAAAACAAGAAGAGGAAAGACTTCCTGAAGTGTCGAGTGGACCCCTTCATTTTTCTATACCGATTTCCAATGAGAATGATAAAGGAATAAAGACCACGAGCGAAGATCCAAAATCAGAGACGAATTCAACCTCTTCAGGATCACAAGGTTTCCCAGAATTTATTCCAATTCCTTTACCATTTGCATTGGCTAATCAAACAAAGCAAACCAAAGAAATTGAATCATCAGGTGGAGGGCCTCTTAATGATACGGAAACGCTCACAGCTTCAAATCTTGAAGGTTCTGGTTTTGAACCGGATGAAATTCCGCCAGAAGGAGACACGACGCCAATCAGTTTTCTATCTGAAGATACTGATTATATAGATGCAAGGGAATCAGAATCAACCACAGAAATCCCACCGACTACGGAATCTGAGCCAACAACAACAGAAATATTTTCAACGACAGAAACTATACCTGCAATTACAGAGCTTCCTCTGGTAGAAGAAACGAATTCAACAGAAAGTTACCAAAGTATTACGGACGTTATAAGTGTTAACGATAGTGTTATAGATTATTCAAATGAAAATGTACATACTCCAGATATAGTTATAAATAAAACAAAATCAGACATTATTGTTTTTCCACGTGAGGAAGAGAGGACTCATGTCGATCAGTCTAGCGATACGAGCTATATTCGGTTCCCAGACGATCCTCCCGAACCACAGTATCCTGGTTACCACCCGCTTCAACACCCACCACCCCAATGGAATTCCCAGTTTCAACTTCTTCCGAGTGCGATTCCACGACAACAGTTTTGGTGGCTTCCGGAAAATTGGAAAGTCGACGAAAATCAGCAAAAGTCGACACTCGTTAAGTTTTGGTCTCGTCTACCACTAATGCACGATGTAAGTTTCGTCAGTGAAGGTAAAGAGAATTTTAAACGACCACCAGTTATTCCAAATCAGCCCCCGCCTCAGCCACAACCTCAAGTATTCCATTTACAAGGTAGAACGAATGAGTTTTCAAGCAATTTCAATCATAACCCAACGCCAATCAGAAGAGGAAAGCCTTTTAGAAGCAATCGATTGTATCAGGACATTGTAGTCACACCAAGACAAACTCACAGACTTCACAGATAAAATACTGTATATATATCAAAAATTGTATATTTAAATATATATTTAGTCACAGGCAGAAGCCGTGAAATAATATCTGAACCTGATGACATGATTGAAATTAAATTTTTTTAAGAAGTCGATAGAGTTTAAGAATTTATTTTGAGAATCTTTAAGTGTTACAATTTTTCAAAAGTGACATTACACTTAAATATTTATCAATAACGATTAATTAGGGAAAACTGTGCCACAGTTAAAGTGGTTCAACCTGACAAAGTATTTCTTCTTACTTTTTGTCGAACGGTATTTTAAGTTTTTGTTCCTCCGAGAAGAAATCGATTCACATCTGAAACACTTTAGTGCCTGGATCAAATTACGGGATAGATCCTTGACAGACGAATTCGCACCAGTTATTAACTAATTTTTATAATATTAGTCCTGTAAAGAGTTCCGCCTTGAGTCTGAAAGTAAGGCCAAACTTTTATTACCCGAAATGATTTAGTATTTTTGAAATGAATTGATGGATATCTTAAACTTTCATCAGATTTCTAATTTTGTTTGTTAATTAAAAAAGACAAAAATTTTATCTTAGTTCATAAAATTATCTGAGGCTGGTAAATGAAACAAGGTTTTTGAAGTGATATACTAGGATCTGAGAAGAAATTAACAGTCTGGATTGTTGAATAAGTTAGACATTTCTGTGAATTTGAGGAAATAAGGCTTTTTTTAGTAAAGCGAAGTTGTAGGCCATTATTGTAAATCCATTCTTCATGGGAAGTGTGGAATACATAAGAACTATGTCAATCAGAAAACGTTTTTCTAAAAGTACTGTCACTTAATATGGGGTGCCAAACGAAAAAAGCTTTGTTAAAAAAAACTTTAGTCTAAAATTATTATTAAGTTATTTGCCGAAATGTTTATTTATGTTTGTAATAACAATCATATCGAATGTACAAGATAACAACTTATGATTGAATAAAAACAAACTTTTTTTGTAGAAAGCATCAGATTAACAAGCATTTGAATGAGTATATTGTTAAAATTTCGTACTACATAATTGTACATAGTTTAGAGTTAACTACAAAATAAATTTGTAAATATGTGAACGACTAAATGTAAACTTTTTTTTAACATAGTCAGCTACGAATCAAATGTTAATTTAAATTTTCCAATAACAGTCTAATTAATAAAAAAACTGCCATCCTTTAAGTGATTGTTAGTCAAGTATTTAGGTGAACTAAACGCCAAGTATTGATGAATGCATTCTTCAAACGTCCAAATCACGGTTAGTGGTGAATGGAACTTTCTGCTTGAATCTTTACTTGGAAACATAATCTGGGATACGTAAATAAATTGACATTTGATTCGTTTTCATGTGTAAAAGCTTAGCTCCTGAATTTGTGTTTAATTTTAATATGAAATTTATGTTTAATAAGTTTTAACGAATTATAAATTATGTTTTTGAACTTCTGTTTTCAGTCAGTTTAAATTAATTAAATTTGTTGTGTACCTTTTGTTGAACTGATTTCTTTTTTTATTTTAAGAAGGTTTCATCGATCGCGATTGATAAGTTGTATTTTGTAATGATTTCCATGTTTTTATCTTCTCCTGACATTCGTGTCGGGATTTAGTTTATGAACGTTGTCACTTTTTAACAAAAAGCCATATGCAAATCACCCGAAATGAAAGGAAAGAAATTTCTCCATGCTCTTTGTTGTCAAATTTTTTGTCAAAAAAGAATAAATTATTGAAAATTTTTGGAGACAGGTAAAAACTTTAAATACAATTTATGAACGCGGTGTACGTAAAATTTGAGGAAGTGTCATCCGCGGTTCCCTTTAGAGAGATTTCAAATCCCTTAGTCACCGGAAATAACCCTTTGCAGGGCTTTTTTTGATACTGTTTGGCTTGGTGAGAGCTGAAATGGTTGAATACTTTATTAAGGTTAGTATTGTTTTGAGGCTTACGCAATGCGCAATAATGAATTAAAAGAAGAACCGTTTTTGCTTGAATAAGGACATTTATCACGTAGAGCAAGTGTTTGAAGAGTCATTTCAGTTTTGAATTCCCTTTAAATTCCCTTGTCATTTTGCCAACACAATAACGACCTTATGATTTTGTAATCAGTATTGAACACCTGATATTGTAAAGAGGTTATTCCCTTTGGTCGCGAAAATCGATGCCAAAATTTGTTTTAAGCGAAAGATTTACGCTTATTTGTAGAAGTACCAAATTGGCTCGGTTAATTCAGCTGTCCGCGATTAGGGTCTATTATTTTCTAATTAACCTTCAACTTGTCTCAGATAATTTTAGATAATAACATTGCCTTATATGACGATAAAGCTAGTTGACTGTAACAAGACGTAGAATTTTTTAATCTAAAAAGCTGGACCTTATTTTCCCGAATTTTCATGCTGTATCATAATTGTTAAAAAATGTGTGCGTGCCTGAAGAAGTATTTACGCTCTCATCGTCCTCTCTCTCTCTTTTTCTTGCTTGCAATCAAGGGCACTACTACTTATCTATTTTCACGTGGTCAACTAAACAGCAATTGTGAAAAATTATAATGAAACGGGTTCTTGAAATATGGAGTATGAAGAACAATATTTTCAGAGAAAAAGGGCAATAATTACTCAACTTGAATGTCGGGCTTTCTTTTTAATCAATTTTTTGAACCAAAAAGGAAAAAATGTTTTGAGTCCCTTGGTAAGTCAGTACGATTTCCCTGTACGAGGCTGTTTGAATAATTTAAAGTTGACATTCCTACCAGCGAAATGGATTCGTATTACTCTTATAGAGACCTAAGTAAATTGAAATTCGCTACTCGAAACATCTGACACCTTAATTCCTCCCCTTTATGTACAATAAATTGTTCCAAGTACCTATTGGGATTAATGAAAATTATTTCCTTCCATCTATTATTTTTCGAACCATTTTTGGGTGCCTTATTAAGTAACAGTCTTCAAAAATGTCAACCATACTCTTAATAAATTGTTCAACTTGCGAACTGGTTTATATTATGATAAACTGGCAAGGTTAATAATTCTCTTCGAATGTGGTATATCATTATAATGGGCTATTTATGATCTGAAGGCTCTTCCTTTCTCTTTTAGGACCATCAGCGTCAATTTGTCGCCATGCGCAGTATACAACAATCGATAAAAAGAAAAGAAGAAATTTTTGTTGTGCTTTCATGGAATTGTTTGTAAAAGATTTTGTACTCTTAATTTTTGTGACTTTTTTCTGGTTAAACAGCGGAGAAGAAGAAAGTTGCGATGCATCAAACAGAAAATGTTTTCGCGTGTTGGCTCTTGTTCCAGCTAGATCAGGAAGTAAAGGAATCAAGGACAAAAATTTATCAGTTGTAGGAAATGAAACTCTGCTTTCGAGAACTCTTAGGATTATAAATGAGTCCGGGCGTATGTAATGGTTATTTTTGATTTTGTCGTGGAACTAGAATAAAAAGGGAGCGTTTCCCATTCAGTTTTAAATGTCTTACACAACTTGAGATGTATAATCTGAATTTAAATTTGAAACATGAATGCAATTAGTGAGTTTTCTTATATAATTAGTAATTAATTGATAATTAATTAATTTTTGTTACAGAGTTTGATTCAATATGGGTGTCTACAGATGGAAAAGCGATTGCTGATGTTGCTACAGAGCACAATGCAAATGTTCACTGGAGAGATCCAAGCACAGCAACAGATAATGCTTCGACTATAACAGCCGTGGAAGATTTTCTTAAGAGCCATAATGGTAAATTAAAAAATGAATTCAATCAGGGGGTCAAACCCAATTAAAACTGTTTGATTTAATTGGTAATATTCAATTGGGGCACGTGACATTTACAAATTTTATTAAAATTATACTTTAAAGCGAGGATTTATCATCTAATTACGATATAATCTTAATTTATCTAAAATTAAATCTTCCTGAACTATATAGCCCCCTTTGTAAAGCATAGTGGACCTCATAAAAATTATGTTGAGAGGGGGTGTCAACAGTTTGACACCTTTTAGTCAAAATAAAATTTGGAATACCAAAATACAATTATGCCAAAAGAATAATTTATTAAATTTTTAAGAAATTAATTTTTCATCAAAAGTATTATACACTAATACTCGTCATTTTTTTCAAATTATTTACTGTAGACTGCGACATTATCTCTGTCATTCAATGCACTTCACCTTTCATGCAAAAGGAATTCTTACGTGGAGCAATTGAGGCTATGCTAAAGAGTAATGCTGACTGCATTTTTTTCTGTAACAAGAAATCATCAACTTCGATGGAATGAAAACAATGGTAATTAAACATTTTTATTGCAAGAAGGCAGAAAAAGTAATAAAAAAAAATTTTATGCTAAGCAGTGAATGGAGGAAAAGTTGTTTTCGGTTACTTCTCTTAGCAACGTGCAGACAAAAGCTTCGTCAACCATACTGGTCTAAAAAATGGCCTCATTTTTAATTTTTATTTACAGATGGTTTTGTATCTCCATTAAATTTTGATCCGAAAAACCGACCTAGGCGTCAAGATTGGAAGGGAGAACTAGTAGAAAATGGAATGTTCTATTTTGCAAGGAAAGAATTAATACTGAAGCAAAAAATTTTGCAAAACGACAGGCAAGGATGTTATTTTTAACATTTATTTACAAATTTGAGTTAAATATAACACAAAACTACTAAATCACTAAGGAGAAAAGCTCAAGATTCATGAAATATCATCCAAATTTTTCTGTTCAAGGCATACAGATTTGAATTTGATTGAAAAATATTTCTTTTCAGGTGCAAGACGTTTGAGATTCCAAAAGAATTTTCTTTGGAAGTAGACACCAAGTTTGATTTAATGCTGACTAGAACAATGATAAAACTACTTGAAGAAAAGACTCCAGACATCACATCTTTGGAAACTTGAACTAAAAAAGGACTACAATGGAGATCAATGAATGCAATGTAGCCTTCAGATGTCTAAAGACTGACTTTTGAAAATAAATTTTTTTACTGATTTTTTGAAATTCGAAATGTACCTTAATTTCTTTGTATTAAGAAAATGTTTCCAAATAAAAAACAGAATTCAAATATTGAGTTTCGAATATACCTCCTTCTCTAGATAGAAGATATAATATTTTTAATTAATTAATGTTTGGAAAAAGTTTTTGTTGTTCTAACGCCTTTGAAGTTTCATAAAATGGAACCATATTTGTTCTCAACTAAATAACGAATCTAATAGTCCCAGACCTAAGGAAGGAAATTATGGCTAAGGCTACCCAAAATGGCTACTGATCCTTATGGTCAGGCAACTTCCCTCCTCGACGAATGACAACAAAAATAGTGCCTTCAACAGTATATACACTTATATAGTTGTTCTTTGTTTCCAAAATCTTCATGTGGCATTATAACTTATTCTTTGAAAGGAAATTATTTACCTATCCTCCAGAATAAAAATAAATTGATGAACAAATAAAATGGATAATGTTAAGTATTTTATAAATACAGTAATTTAATTATTTTGCTATTTTGAAGAATTCATTACTTCATCGACCTATTCAATCAATCTGTCATATTATAAATATATATCATACATTCCTACAATACTGCTTATAATAAGAGACCCCCTAACAAGAATTTCTTCTCTTACCAATTTCTTTACTTCTTACGTCCTACTTTGGTTATTGATTTTCATGTCAAATATAGAGATTGTAATCACGGGTGATGAGCACCAACAGAACCACCGGGAATTTGAGATTTTAACGCTTAAGAAGAGGTTTCAAGATAAACAATAGAGTGTGATCTTAATCATAACTCTAAATTTTGTTATCAATTAATAATTACATTAACTCCTACCACCAGTGAAAGAGTTTCTATTAATTTAGACTAAAAACGCGCAACCTTTCAACGAATTCGTCATATGGATTATGTTTCATTTCATTATTCAGCTTACGCATTGCAGACTATTAAAAAGTAAATACATAATTGTTTGAATATTTAATTTTTTTAATTTTTCCCAGTAACCAGTTTAAATTTGTGTGAATGGTGTGCGATTAAGTGCTTTTTGAGGATGGTGTTATTTCGATGTGAATATTGTCGGAGTTGCGTCGGAAAAGGGTAATTACAGACCAACAGTGGTGAAAAAGGAATTTTCTTGAGGGTAAGGAGATTTTTAGATTTTCAGATTTTTAAATGAAATAGGGTAATATAAATGCCATAAAGTAGATCGAGTTCATCGGTTTTTCATTTTACATCGAAAGGAAAAACATTTTTGTGCAAATAAGCTCGAATTGTTTTAATTCAGACGGTTTGAATAGGTTGCTGTGTAGGTTGATTATTGATTATCCTGGATTGAGGAGATCCTTTTTGAAAGATAAGACCTTTGAACTAATCCCACTGAATAGTTTTTAAATCCCAATTTGCATCGAAGGAATGTATTCTAGAGTGAAAATGATTCTATGTAATAAGAAGTTTAGCAATTCCATCTCTTTAAAGCGGTTTTAAGTTACGCGGTACATGAAAAGAGATACAATATGGCTATACTTTTGGACTGATATAATAAAAAGTTTACAAATTCAAAGTACACGAGGTAGTGAATAAAAAAAAAATCTCGTATGAATGGTTCCATTACGTCTGACGAGTTACTATTTCCCTTAGTCGCAAAATTTTTTTTTTTTTGCTTCCCTAAGTATTTTGTCTAATAGTGAACGAAATCTATGTTACAGAAACTGGCAGACAACTTTACAAGATGACGAATTCAATACAAAAGCATATTTTTGTGGGAGATGCTTGGAGAATTAGAGGAATCAGGTTGATGAATACATTTTTCTTTAAAAAAACATTCTGCTTGTTATCATTACGTCTGGGTACGGTTTTGATCGCTCTCACAGAATTGGTGAGTCAGAATATTTGAAAGTTTGGAAAAGACAAAATGTAAATTAGTATTTTCCTGCTGCTGTTGTTTGTAAAATATGAACTGACTTTTGTGTAATTTTAGTTAATGACAACTTTCGTCATGTTTCTACTACTCTTGGGAATCACCCACTCACAAGAAATGCTTTCCTTGGTGTCGTCGAAGATAGAACGTTTAGAAGAAAGTGATTTTCGACTACGAAATTTCCATGAAGCTTTCTTTTATTTCAATAATGAGAACCGACTGCTAAAGGGTCAGCATTTAGCAAACGGTGAGTAAATTTTATAATTTTTTAAATATATTGATCATTAATATTTGATTCGTGCTTCTGATAAAATTGTTTTATGTTTTAGTTGTTATGATCGTCCTTCTGGCTGCTCTTGTTTTCGCAACTGTACATGTCATCTCTTGCTTGATGTTACTAGTCGGCGCCCTTCGAAGGATCGGATTTTTAATTTTACCTTGGGCTTCGATTGTTGTCTTTACCATGTTTTCCAGCCTGGTTTTCCTCGTGATGTTTGTTTTTTTCCCAATGGATCTGTATAACAAGTTAAGCATTTCGACCACTATCATCGTATTCATGTTATACGAAAGTTATGCTTGGTTGGCTGTTGTCAACTTCTACCGCGAGTTGCAAACTTGAAACACAAATAAGTTCAATAAAATGTCGCAACGTGCGTCCTACATTTTATTGAAACGAACAACCTTCTTCAAAGATTTGGAAAAAGAAAGACGAAGGAGAATAAGAAAACAATACATGAGACGCTACTTATTGTAAAAAATAATTTTTAGTGTTGTACTAAAGGTCATAATATTTGGTCGTGAAACCAAACGAGAAATTTGTATTGTCGCGAAATCATTTCTTAGATTTATTAGTATAGACTTCATGTACCTGTTTCCTGTTGATTTGGAGTATGTAAGCACTTCAAATCCTTTAAAAGCCAAAGTTAGAAGTATTGATAGTGACGAGTTCATGGAACTTGTCCATTGATAGAAGTTATCCTATCCCGTTCGATTGTTACTCATAAAAATTTCTTATTAATTGAACATTATTTTTAAAATCCCTTTTAAGACTTTCTATTTTTGTATTTACATTATTTATATTTTGTAAATTGTTAATATCCTAATAATTGTTTCATATATTTTGTTGACAAACAGGCTGTCACATCTGGGTATAATTTTTTTCTTTTGGTATATTTTTATTTATTTCCTCCTCTTTGTTTTTGTTCAGTTTCTTTTCAAAATATTCATTAAAATCTGAATGCAGTAAACTCCCACTTAAAGAGACAATGAAACACCTTCGTATGAAAATAGTTTCACCTAACACGTAAGAAAGTTCCATAGTTTAGAAATATTTGGAACTTTTATAAATTCTTTGTATTATCTATGTAGAACTTAACGCTTATTTCCCTTGAACGTGAAATACTCAGCATTGTACTCGGGTTTACTGTACATTATCAAATTTTCCAACGTATAACTATAAGTATTCAAAAAAATTATTAATTTATATTGCAAGTAATAAATAATAAAGTTTAGTAAAACTATCGCGTTTTATTGATACTTTAAAAACGTTTCCTTGAATTAAAATTTTATCCAACTTTACCAAGTTCAGTACTCAAAATCCTTTGATTCGAAAATCGATGACACATAAGAAACCGTTTCTCTAAAGGACTTTTAATGTTTATCATTTACTACAAAATTTGTTGCTTGGGGGGTTTGATCTAGAAAAAAATTAATCTGTAGCTTTTATAGATTTTTAATTGCTCTTTTTATCAATTTGAAAATGAATCCCTAATGCCCAGTGTGATTTCAAACTGAGAGAGTCAACAAAGACCATGAAGTCATTTTTGGTAAGTTCAATTTAGTCATTTTGAAATTCGCTGAATTTTTCGAATCCTTAATAATTTTTATGATATTTAGATTCTGAAGTTTTATTAAATATTAATTTTAGCAATCACTATTCTTTGGTTTGCTAAATTTTTTGTTAATTCTTATGAGCACATTTTTCTTTTATTGTCAAGGTATTGATAGTTTGCATTCTAACAATATTCTGCGAAATAACAACTTCTGTCGGTCAACAAGTAACATCTGAGAAAAATGCAAAACTTAGCGAGGAGACTTCAAGTTTCGTTTTTAGTATACTTCCATTGAGGATCATACTTGAGTATCAGTTGAATGAATTGAGAGAAGCTTCAGAAAATTCTAAGGTAGTCATTGTTCAGTGAATTAAAAATTTTTGTTAAAAATAAGGAGATATTCACTTTTTGAAAGATGTCTTGCTGATATAAGAACCAATTAAACTTTTTTATAGTACAAAATTATTAGACAAAAATTGGATTCAAGATTAAGCTTCTAAACAATTTCGGATCTGTCAACCAAATTCTGTACTTTTATTTTAAAATTCTCATCCCAATAGTCAGCTATATAGCTGTAGGCAATATTAATTGAGACACGATCCTATCAACCAACATTCTGACAACTGATTTTAGATATCAGGTATCATAGGTTGTTTGTAACCTATTGTTCTCTAGCCTGTAACCAATTAAAAATTTTTATGATCAATTCCTCATCAAATTTGAACACCTAACAAAGGTTAATGCTTATTTCTGATTCTTATTTAAACATTCATCTCATAAGCGCAAATAAAGTTTTGTTTTTATTCAGTTAGACTATTTTTTTGAGTGATTAATAGACAAAAGAGCTCAATTTTATAGTAAATTTATATTTCTCTAGTATAACCAACAATTCGTTTTGCAGCTGAAACCAAAATCAGAACCAGTAACCAAGAGTTTTAAGCCAGCTTCGTCGGAGAGCCTAGAAAACGCGACCAAATCAGAAAATGTGTGTGAACTACCAATAAAGAATCTTTCACTCTCACAAATCTCGCAAATTCTTATTGGTGGTCATTCAATGGAAGAACACTCGTTCAACAAGGAAGAACTGCAAAACATTTATGATGCGCTGAAGAATTGCTTTTTTGTGAGAGTTCGCAGCGCCAAACTCTTTGGTCCAGTATGGCATTGTATTACCAGACTCTTTTTATATTTCTTTTTTTATTGAATACTGAAAGCCTTTCTCGCCACATATTATGAAATGAAAGGCAAAATATATTATTCTATCATATGAATTACAGGATTGTACTTGAAATATTGACAAAAATTTTATCGCTGAAAATTTATTCTCTCTGATTTTTTTAAAAAGTTAATATGATCCTTGTGAAGAAAATAGTTATGTAATTGATTTAAATTTTATCAGGTTTTAAACTAAGAATCAATTGCTCAATTTCAGCATCCTGCAAAAGTGGTTTCATTACACGTGACTCAATTCAAAAATCCATTGTGCCTTCATTTAAAATTCGTTAAGCATATTTAAAGTATTTCTATCGTACATAACTGTTTTCACACAAGAGAATGAGTTTTTGTCACAAAACTAAATTACATATTTGAATTTTAAGAATAGCTCAATGAAGAAATTCTTAGGTCACCTTTTAACATTTTATTTTGACGTTTTTTAAAAGCGTGTACCGTCCGCTTAAAAAGTACTGGACGGACAGTCATTCCGTTTGGATGCTGGACAAATGCCTCCTGGATTAAATTTTGTTGAATTATTCTTCCCAAACGGTTTTTATTTGTACAAACGTTGGACTTGTTTCGAAAACAATTAAATGTGACCTTTTATAATATATTATATCCAAAAATCTTATTAATAAAATTAACTGTCTGTCTTTTATTCTAAGACCTAACTTTTATAGCTTTCAAAACTTCACAGATTATTGGATTCATGAAAATATGTGAAATTTAAATATATAAATCAAAAGTTAAAAGTTTTTCAATCTATTTAAGAATTTAATAGATTTAAAATTAATCACGAACATGAATTAACATCACTCCCAAAAGTAAAATATTGATACAAAGCTAATGATTGACAAAGAAGTTAAATTTCTAACGATTTTTATTAACTTTGAATTGAGAAATTAATTTAGTCAATAAAACAAGTAACCTTTTACAATTTTATTAAAACATTCCATAAACAAATACGCATTAATTTTAACGCGCTTGATTTAAAAAGTGTTGAGAAAACTTCTTTAAAATGGCGACCACGCTCCAGAGAAATGTACAAAATCCAGGAGGCAATGTCTTAACGTCAAACCAAGCGGTATAAACAAGTGAGAGTTAGTCTAGTTTTTGCTTAACTCACATTTGAGATGGTTCCATTCAGTGAATTCGTTTCATTGTCTTTTTTTGTGTATTGAATCTCGTAAAAATTTGATACAGAAAATTTTTTGATTTCTAGCTCACAAGGTAATTCTCAAAGATGAGTGATAACTTTTTTTTAATATTAATTTGTGACACCATTATTATTAGAAGTTAGTTTTAAAACGGTTCTTAAGTGATTCTCCAACACGTTATTTATCTTTTCAAGTTACCTGTCACAAACAACTTTTATTTCATCTCCAATTGTTCAATTTTAAAATATATTGATGTTTGTCTATGGTTGCTATAGCGTATGGTTGGTTTTTATAAATATACTGTAAAATATATCCGTGATTTTAAACTTGAAAGTTTACGAAACAAAAGAGAGTACCATAAACTATATTTAATTTATTGTACTGATCACTTCGTATCCTAACATACATTCAATAATTATTTTGGCATTTTTATCAAAAACAAAATAAATACAGACATATATATTGTGTAGAAAAACTGTCTGATTCAAATTCTAAACAATGTATATCATTAACGTGATGATTTATTTCAACGAATTTTCGCCGCTCACATAATTTCACTAACATGGATAAACTAAACAACCAATTAATATTGTATGAAAATTTAATTAGCCAAAGGCAGAAATTTTTGAATAGAATTTCACTGGCGGCCTCTTTTTAATGTAATTTATTGTATTTGCAATAATTTTAGTAATAGTTCCCTACTAAAAATACGGTAAAAGGGAGTTTGGATTGCTTTCAAGGGCAAACAAGGTATTCCCAGCGTAGAAAGTCAAAATTCTAGATTAAATGTCAAATGAAGTAACTGATTTTTGCATATGTAAATTTTAGAAAGGTATCCAAGTAAAATCCACTTGTAATTTACCATAATATAAATATTGTTCGTATCTGCAATAATAATAAAAGGATTATTAATTTTTTTTTCTTTTGTTCTTCTTCACTGTTTTCTCGTAATTGTTATATCGCGTTTGCTCTTGGAGAGATTTAAATTCAGGAAGAAATTAAATTTTTCATTGTCAACTTCTTAAGTCTTGTATTTTATAAGAGAACGCATTGCAAAAAATGTTTATTTGCGCTTTATTTGGTGCTGCAATTAAAATTTGTCAGAGGTTTCGTAAGCTTTAAATGTCGAGTTTCAGTTGAAATTTTTTTTTTCATTTCCTATTGTAAGAGACTCTTAGAAGTGTTCGACGGATTTCAATTTATGGATTAACAGTATAGCATTTTAGTGGATATTGTTTGTTTAGTTAGCATCGCAATTTTTACCTGAAACACAGTACAGCTTCAGATCATTAAAATGAGAGAATTTACTGTTAAGTCTATTAAGCGTTTCCTGAACTTTAAGAGCTATAGATATCTTCAGACAAATAAAACTAGGTTTACCGGTACCTAGATTGGATCAAAGCCTAACTCAAAATCCCTACTCTTCCTTCACATAAATTATATTTCAGTTTGATAAGACCAACAAGTCATTAAAAGTATTCTCTATATTTTAATAATTAATATCTTAAAAGGAGTAACAAGATGAAAAATTTGTGCATCGTTTTCCATTAAAGTATTGGCAATACGATGGAAAAGGAAACCGACAAAATCTTTATTAAAAAAAAACAAGACACAATAAAAGCACTGTTTTTGGATAGAGAAAGTTCGTTACTTTGTTCTTTTGAAAAATGTTTTGTTTACCCACATCAGGCGTAGGAGTTTCTCAAGAGGAAAAAGGGCAAAATGTGTAGGCAGAATTGTTATTTTAAAATGGTAAAATATATTTGCCAAAAAAAATTTGTTTCTAAAAGAACGTTTTTTTGTTGAGGATGAGAGTAAAAAAAAGGTAGAATGTTGTGGGATTTTAATAACGAACAACGGTATACCTGATGAGACACTCAAGAACGAGCAATACCTTGACAAAAAATAATTATTAAACAGTTAATATCATATTATAGTAAAAAAGATGAATGTCATAATACAGTGCTACTTGGAAAGTGACGCATAGTATGTTCCCCTCCTCCTCTTTAGTACACTCATTTTTAGATTTAGTTAACACACCGATATAATGATGAACGGAGTGTTGTGGTAACCAAAAAAAAATATTGGACTTGTGGTTTTTTCCTTGGTTAAAAACCAAACGGGAATTTAGAATATAGTACCACTAAAGTGTATATGTACCTAGTGAATTTGGAAATTGACTCAGGTAGTACGTTTAGGTGCGAGAAATTGTTTACTTTTCACATTACCTAGGTGTTCTGATAGTTTTGTTGTCAATCTACACATCACCACTAGGAACTCGTAAAAGTGAACATGCTTTTGGGTACAGCAGCAACGTTTCTGTGCTTAATTAAAATATTGTTGCTTATTTATTTTTCAATATCTGAAGAATCAAGTTAATAAAATATACAAAATTGTTAGTTGTTTGTTAGAAAATTAGAAAAAAAAATTCTAAGTTCAATAATATGGAAGCCGTTAGAGTGCACATTACATGTTGACAACTCTCGATTCATAAATTTAAGAAAGCAGATCCGATAGTCTACAGATTAGTGATGTCCACACATAGGTTTTGCATTTCAGTGGTAACTTAATACACCAACTGGTGTAAGAATTCTTCGAAAGAAACACAAATCCACTTAGTTATCATAGCTAATAAAAAAAATTCATCGAAATGGTGAACTCTTACTACAAGCCACACATATACACCGGTTTGAGTTAAAACTTAATTTAAAATTATCAAGAACTTAATTAAATTTATAATTTACAGGACTACAAGAACCAAAATTGGTTTCCCGGAAATTTCAAAATAATATTATTTCAATACGTAAAGGGAAGTGAATTTTTTTAATTTGGCACCATATAAACAAAAATTCTGTTGACGGTTATCATTACCAGCCCATCTTATTATAATTTAATTAAAAATTTTCAATAAAAAAATTTCACTGATGTGACTTCAAAAAATTAATTTCTGTTTCCTTTTTTTATTAATTTTCACAAATGTGTTTTTCTGTTAGTCGCAATTAAAATAAAGAAATTTGAATTTTCGATAGGAAAGGCTTTATTAAAACTTTCTCCCAAATAATTGAATTTGAAATACTTCCTTTTAAGATATTATGCTATCAGGAATATATTTTGTTTTTGAATTAATAAAAATTGATGAAAAGCTAAGTCACTCCGAGAACAATAAAGGAGCTCTAAAGAACATTGATCTTATGTAACAAGAAATTCTAAAACAAAAGAAACGCCATCAGTTAAGGGAAAGGGTTTCTTCCTTTTACATTTCTTTCCTGCTTGTTGAAAAAGTTTAAAAATAATGAAATTAACGGTTTCGAACATAAATTTTTTTTTTATTCTAAAAGTAGAAAACGGTGTTTTTTAGTCATAAAAATTGTTTCAATAATCACGGATGTTTAATTAACATTAGAATTATTATTCGGTTTGATTGTTGTTTAATGTATAAAAGGCAAAAGGTTATTGATGAATAGGCCTACAACGTGTAGACATTATCTTTACCCAGTCGAAAAATAAATCGAATCACTATTATCGACAGAAAATTTAAAAGAATGAATGGTTTCCAGTATAAAAGTTGATGTCATTAAGTTATACTTTAAAAACTGTGGTTTGGGAGAATTTTTTAGTAGTAGCTAGGTACCAGTCAAATTTTTATTCTGATAAAAAGAAAATGTACGCTTTAGACCTTTCATCCTTCAAAGAATCAAAGAACTTCTGACCATTCTCATAAAGTCTTCTTGACTTTCTGGGAATGGTATTAGGATTTCAAAGGAGGAAGAAGCACTACTAACACCCCTATTTCAAATTACCATGTACAGAACGAAAGGGACCTTATAATGACCTTCTGCAGACCCACCGGAAAGGCAGGTTTGAGTTACAGCTGGAAGCATTCGCTTCCGACCGTCCTGACTCATTCAAGCCAATCCAACCGAACAAATTTAAAAATATTGGCTAGGAATTAAAGCAAATAGACATTTGGACGCTACTGGATTAAAAAATCAGAATTGGAATGTCTCATAAAATCGTGAATTGAAGAGTTGGTCGATTTTATTGAAATCCTGAAATGTGCATGCATAACGAAACAATTTAATTAATGTAGCGATTAAACGGTCGTAAATTGATTTTTATTACAGATAAACCGGAATTTAAAAATTCATCCGCAACAACACCTATAAGAATATGAAAAATGTCATTTTCCTTATCTTGAGCGGTTCTGGTACTCCATGAAAGTAATCGCAATGAGTGAACGATTTCACAAGTAAGTGTTAAAATTAAGCAAAAAATTCATTTCAAAATATTGCAAGAGTCACATTCGGTAATGTTTGCTTTCCTGGTCGTCGTTTTGTTGACTTTAGCTTGATTTCAGTCTCATACATACAGTTATACATTCTGTGAGGGTGGTGGGGGGAAGGGGTGAAAACGAGGTGACGATTTTTGCCCTCTTTTCAATGCCAAGATAAATGTCAAGTTGAAAAATGATTGCTACGGGTTTTTGAATCAAAATTTTTCATTAAGATAATCTTTCAAATGATTTGAACCGTCAAAAGTATTAAGTAGAGCAAAAAAACGTTAATGAAAACGGAATGAAATAATTAAATTTTCGAAAAGTAAGCTTGTCAAAATACCGTGAAAATGTTCTAGTCGATAACGACGGGTTGGTAAGTAGAAAGTGCATGAGAACAGTGACATCTAATTTGAAAATTAACAACCTCTCAAGTCAGCAAGAGGAAAGGAAGAAATGAAATTGGAGGGAAGGCCTACTGTGTCTTAGAACACGTTATGATTTGCTAAAATTTATGAAGGAACCAAAAATTTGCTTTTAAGTAATATTCATATCAACTTTTCAGAGCTGCACGTGACGGTATTATAGAAATATTGAAAGAAACCACCAAACGGGATTGCAATTCAAAAGATGAAGATGGCATGACTCCCACTTTATGGGCAGCTTTTGAAGGGAATTTGGAAGCTCTACGCTCATTTATAGGTTTCCTGAAACCACCAAACGGGATGAAAGATGAAAACTCCATATTGTGGCTCTACGATTGTGATTAAATTTTTCAGGAAAAGCAAAGGTATCCTAACGAATGTAACTAAATTTTATCAGGATGAAATTCTAAATAAAGCAAAACAAAAAAAAGGATTTAACCTCATAGGTGCAATGACCATTTCGTTACAGTGTTTAATTAAATTTTTCTCAGTTTAGTGCAATAGTACTAACAAGTTTCAGAGTGAGTGCATGACGGTTGCTGGTAGGTAAAAACGTCTGACAATAGGAAACGTCACGGTCAGCCGAGTGCATCTCCACCAAGACAGATGTCCTCGCACTTTCGAACTACCTTATGATTAAAGCAAACAAACAAAAAAAATGTTATTTAATCAGTTAACTGTTCTTCAACGGGAAAAAAATTTCAGATACCTGCTAAATAATTTTTGCATTTTATTTTTTTAACCAAATTTTTGTTTGCTTTGAGTTGCATAAGACCAACATCTGATTGTACTGTAATTATTGACCCAAAGATTGTATTGAGAAAGATGGTTAAATCCTTTTATGTAGAATAACAATTTCTGAATCTAATTGAATATATATTTGTGTCGTGTTTTGCTGAAAATTAATTACTGCTTAATATGGATAGAGTGTTTAGCAATCAGCTTTAGACGTTTTCAGTATCTTAAGATTTAAATTTCAATATTAACTGAAAAAGTTACACTTGACTGTATCTATTCGTTGAAATGTTGAAGATATATTCTGATGCAACGTTTTCCTTAAATATAGTGGCGATCCTGACAAAAGTGACAACTTCGGAAATACAGCATTGCATTTCGCTGCTGAAAGAGGTCACGCAGCTTGCGTGAGATTTTTGAGTAACTTCGGCGCTAATCTCTGGTCATTAAACTGCAAGATGCACACTCCTAAAGAGCTAGCTGCTATAAATAACAGAGAAGATATTTTAAGGTTCTTGGATGAAGTTATGGCTGAACAGGAAACAAATAAAAGGTTACCAGAAATTTAATAGGAATCGAATGTTTATGAAAATTTTGTTCAATAAACTGGAGTCTAAAAAAAAGGTTTACTGTTGCAGGAGAGAGGTAAAGATTAAAAAAGAAAAAGCTCAAAAAGAGGCAGAAAAAAAATTAAAAGAATACGAAAAAGTACAAAAAAAGGCTGAGAAATATGCTGAAAAAGAACAAAAACGCTTAGAAAAAGAAAGAGGGAAGATGAGTGGGGAATGTCTTCCAAACCAGGGAAATGTTAACAGGTTTGTTGTTCAGTTCTCAACTATTTCAATCAATAACTAAAAAATTAAAATTATTGTGTTAATTATGTTTTCTTTCCTTCTTAGACCTTCAGCTGTTCTTCAAGCTCTAAAAAATAAAACCGGAGTCGGTTCTGGAACCATCCGAGGAATCGTTTCACCTAGTCCAAGGTTTTCCGAAATCGTGGGAACCGTGACAGAGGCAAATGCCAAAAAATTTGGAATTATTGCAGTTCACAAGAAAATACAACAAAAAAAATTTGGAAGTCAGCGACAGGATCCTCTGACTAATGGAGACTTTAAAGTTTGTGAATTTTGGTTAAAACTGTTCATTTTTAAGAGTCTTTCCGATAAGAGGTTTTTGGGATAAATTTTTAAAACGCCTAATGTTACTGTTTAGGTTGTCGAAATTGAAGATGGGAAGAAGAGTGTTAAGAATCTAACAGGACTTCGAAGGGATTCGGAAATTCTCTATGTTGGTACCTACGACAGAGATAAGCAAACTAATACGGGGGCTCGGGGTAAGCTATCTGAAGTTTTCAAGAAGAAGGAAGGAGTTTTAAATTCAGCTACACTCAAGGAAAAGTCTGATGGTATTGATGAAAAAGTTTTACAAGAACCGTCGAGTATATTTGAAAGGCCCGGATTTGGAAGTTTTGCTTTCAGGTAAACACCTCTCAAACTTTAATTTTATTAATTAAAAAAGAAAATTTAGTTATCTAAGTGATAAGTTCGGGTCTTATTTATAACACCCAGTCCTATCGAATGAATACATATACATTTGAAAAGATGAAAATACTTAAACACACTAGATGTTTCATTCACGTTAAGTGACACATCTTCAGTATTTCCCGAAATTATTTTAATCCTTTTATGAAAACTTAATATTTCTTATAGAAACTCCATCACTGCCACTCTTAATGCTTTACCTATTCAACCTGAAGACGATACCCCGGAAATAAAATGTGATGAAACTAGTATAGGAAGTGCAGGAAGTTTAGCGAAGAGACATTTTAGTTGCAAGAGTTTGACAAATTCTCAGTGGAATGTAGACGAAGTTACAGGTCAGTAGATTCCAAATTCCGGAAAAACTTAAATATGGGTTTTAATTTTCTTACAAACGTTCATTTTGTACAGGACTATGTAAACTCAAAATACTATTTTATTTCAGATGAAGATTGCGATGTTGGGGACGTGGAAGATGTTGACAGTTTGGAAGAAGACGAAACATCACCTTTACAGTTGTTTTTAATGTCTAATGGGCTGGGGGAATATATTGGACGATTTATAGCTGAAAAAATTGATTTAGAATCACTACTCATGCTTACTGATGATGATCTAATAAGTTTAGGGCTTCCACTAGGTCCTCGAAGGAAGTTAATGACGGCGGCAAATAATCGTAAACAAGCTTTAGAACAACCTGGAGAAGTGTTGGACAGTCAGCTTTAGAAAATTTAAGTTTATTTTAGCTTATTTATTGTACTAATGTTACCAAAAAATATTTTTGCTATTCAAAAAAAAGAAAACATAAATGCACTACATATTGATTTTCATTTTATTTTAACCTTCTGAATTAACTCCTAGTTTTCAATACAAGAACTGTCGAGCTGTGTCATAGTTTCCAGATCACAAAATTGATTTTTAGATCACAGATTCAACTTTAAAATTTTATATTTAATGGAAGATCAACATTAAAATACTGAAATTAGGTAAATTGAGTTTCACTTCGTAAAACTACTGTTTAGAATGTCAAAAACAAACCAAAAGTCAAAAATATCTTAAATTAATAACCTTAAAAATAAAGCTACTTACAAATTGATCTTCATGAGTACACAGTACAACACACTTTTGTTGAATTTACCAGCAAAAAACTCGATTTAAAAAAATAATAACTGGTTTACTGGAATAACACTTCCATTATCACAAATTTATTTATTATAATGATATTTTCTTTTTTCATTAATCTGAATCACCTATAATATTTGTTACACATTATTTCATTTATTCGAAATATAAGCGTCCTTCACCAAAACACGGCATTTTAAAATTTTCCCGCCTTTTTGATACTTTGTCGCAATATCGACAAAGTGGGAATTATTTTTCAACAGTCTTAGGTTGGCACATTTTGCAAAACAGACAGCCATTTTGGTTATTTGTAAATTTCTACTGGATTTGCTTTTTTTTCTAAAGACTTAATTTTTATGTCAAAATGCCCGTGAAAGTGGATATAGTCCCACCACCTCCTGCCAACTCTAAGCAACCTGGCGTAACACGATCTTTACTTTACAATGGCTCAAAATTTCAGGGGCATCAAAAGTCAAAAGGAAACAGTTATGAAGTCGAAGTAGTGTTACAGGTTAGTTAATACTAATATTTCTTGTTTTAATTGCATTGCATCAGGTAAAGCTTTAATTGAAGGTATCATTAACAACCCTTTTTATTAAGGAAGTTGAAAGAGCCAAGCTAACCTTGATTGTGGCCTCCATATGTGAATAAGACGTTTGTCCTTAATATAGGAAGAAGCGCAAAAAGCAAATGTTTTTTTGCCAAATTTTCCTAACCATAAATATAACTGTTTCTATGAAGAGTCACTGTTACAAACTGTGAAGAATAGCTTTAAATTTAAAAAAAACTTGGGATGTTTTAGTTTCTGTTTAAAATTTTATATTTGTTTAATTTGATATTCATAACCTTTCAGCTTTTCATATATTTTGAGTAATCCATTGTCATGAAACAATTTATTATTCTCAAACATTTTGGGCAATTTTGATGATATAGTAGTAAATCAAAAGTAGTAATACCTCAGATATGAAATTAGTGTTATAGTCTTATGGAGAAAATACAATAATAATATTAAATAAAAGGAAGTGAAAAATGACCTATTAAAGGAATGTATACCTTTCGAAGTATTTATCTAAGACTATGAACATATATTTTGAACTAACAAGAATAGAGCTATAAAATATTTTCAATACAGTTACTATCTTCATAAAGGTGTTATAATTTTATATAGTGAATATTGTATTACAAATTCATGATTAGCTGAAGTCTGACATTCAATGTTTGATGAGGATTATTGTCCACAAAGGACAAGATTTGCATTAAGTTTTTCTTTTTGTAGCATGTTGATGAAGAAAATTCATATCTATGTGGTTATTTAAAAATTAAAGGCTTGACTGAAGAATTTCCAACATTAACAACATTTTTTGACGGGGAAATTATTAGCAAAAAATATCCATTTTTGACAAGGAAATGGGATGCTGATGAAGATGTTGACAAAAAGCATTGGGTAAGGATTATATTTACATGTATTTTCGAAACTTGCTGTTTCATATTGAACATTTGAGCTAATTTTTATTTAACTGGTTTTTTTAGAGCAAATTTGGTTCCTTTTATCAGTATGCCAAGACATTTAATTCAGACACATTTGATTATGATAGTTTAGAATCAACTGACTTTGTATTTATGAGGTGGAAAGAGCATTTCCTTGTACCAGATCATACAATTAAAGATATAAATGGTGCCAGCTTTGCTGGCTTTTATTACATTTGCTTTCAAAAATCTACCACTACCATTGAAGGGTATTATTACCATAGAACCTCAGAGTGGTAAGTGTTAAGGTCCCGATAAATCTTTTGATCATCATTAAGAAATTTGTTTTTGCACCTAATTTACCATTATTGATTTTTATTAGGTATCAGTCTTTGACTTTGACACATGTACCTGAACACAGCATTCAGATTTACGAGTTCAGATAAAAATGTTAATTACCTCTTCTGGGTCTGAACTTCTCTGTCTCATGATATCTTTAAGTTTAAAAAACTACTTTTATTTCTTTTTTTTAACTTTTTTATCTTTGTACTTTTTTTTTACAGGCACCGGAAACTTTACTGTTATTTTTTAAATGTTTTCATTAATCTTTTGATTTTACTGTTATAATACATCCCAGTTTTTGGGAACTTTTTTACACTTTTTATATGGGCATTTTACAACTTAATTTAAATCAAATAATTTTTCTTTCTTTATGAACTTATGTTTAGTTTTTGGTCAGCTTTTTAGTTGAAATGTAATTGCTGAAGGAAACAAATTATCGGAATGACTGTAATTTTTACAATTTTATAGATGATATGTATATTACATGTTTATACTCAGTATGTTATCTTTGCTGTGTTTAAAACAAGCAATTTGTTTTCATAAAAAAAAAAATATATTTAAAAATTTGAATAAATTCAGCAATTACATTCTCTAGTTTTATTACCCTGTAAGTTTTGGGGGTTATAAGTGGGTGTTTACAAAGTTTAGGAAATATTTTCTATGCAATGCTGCAAACTAACTTTTACTAAATGTAAAGTTTTTTTATGCATTGAAGTTGAACTGAACCACTCTCAGGTAGTTTCAATGAGTCACATGTCACCTGTCCAGAAATACATTAGAACTAATTGAATGATGGTTGTCACAAACTCCAAATTAATATTGTGGTGTGTATTATAATGTAAAATGAAGTTAAAACTTTGTAAACAGCCTCAAGAAATGTTGATGTTAAATTTCATACCCTTGATAGTAGTTTCCTTTAATCTTGAATATTTGCTGTCATTTATTATCGATAAAACCTTTGAGGAATAAGATTGTTTCACATGTTTTTGCCCATCTGTTTGATTACAAAGATAATGGTTCAGTAAGTTACAAGTGAAACTAATCAAACTGTGTAGCATTTAATCAGTATGTTTATTTCAAGAATCTAAAAAGTCAGCCCTTTCTTTGTGTAAAGAAATTTTTGAATAAGTTATTGTTCCAGAATTTAAAGGAGTTTGTTAAGGCACTCTATAAGAGAAAATACCTCATTTCACTTGAACTTATGGTTTCAAATTTTTTTGCAAGAATTTTTTTTAAAGCTACATGGTTATTTCTGTGGAAGGGAACTTGAAGAAGATTATTAGCCAAAGCACTCTTATAAAGGTGAAGAGTTCTGGTTTTTTATTTACAAAAGTTCAATGCCTAATATATTAAGATATATGAATAAATTTAACCTTCTTAAATCCTGTTGATTTTGTACACTTTTACATAAGTTTTAATTAAACACTATAGCAATCGGAGATATGCCGTTTAGATTTTAGTGGGAAATGAAGCTTTAATTGTTATTAGATAAGTTTTTGAAAAACTTTCTATTGGATTTACACTCTAAGTGAACAAAAAGTAGGAAAATGCTTATTCTATAGTGTGTTATCGCACATCAAACCTTCTCTCTCTTTTCTCTCCCTTCCGCTTTTTTTGGTCTTCAACATCACGAGTAGTTATATCTTTGTTTGTTGGTTAAGACCGTGATTTTGATAAATACGTTGAGAGTTATATTTTTAAGTGACACATGGAAAATATGCCAAAAAGTAGGAATTAAAATAAGAATTAGATGTATCTTTTTCTTAAATATTTTTGAACTTCATGAACTCGTTGGGTTGTAGATAATTTATACTTTCTTTAAAATCTTTGTCCAAAAACTTTTACTTTTAATAGTGAAATTTTTGAATAAATATTCTTACTCAAAATGGATTAATGCACTCTTTGAGACAGCTTTAAAAAAATTATTTGTAGAAAGCAAACATTTGTTTTAAGCGAACCAGGTATTTGTTTTATATGTTAATTCATCATCATCACCATCATATATTTCCTTTTTTTATTTCAAAGAATTTTATTTACTCTTTGTATATTTATAATAATAGAGAGCGACCATATACTGCTACTACTATGCTAGTGTAACTGCTTTTTATTTATTTTTTCACTAATAAACTTTATGAAATCACTTACTACTTTCCAAATATTTTTGTAAAAGGTACCTTACACCTAAAATTTTTCGGGAATTGACAATTTTGGTTTATTGGTTGTAAACACAAAGACATCCTTCCTTCTCAACACTCTGAAAAGAGCGGATGTTTTACATTCACAAAAGCTAGGCGTAAATATTTTGAGGTGTAATTTACAAAACAAAATTCTGGGGTGGTTTTCATCTGGCTGAAGCAATGTTAAGTTTTTCAACCCATAATTTGTTTATTTAAGCCGTTTCTAGAGCTCTCTTGTATTAATTGTAGATTATTTTCCTCGCTGTACTTATGTACATAAGATTTCATAACTGTTATTAGATTGAGAAATGAAGGGGTATTCAGTTACAATAGGAGGTGCTTATTAACACACAATTCGGATCAGAAAGTACTACCAAAAGTAAATTTGTGAATTTCATAAAACCCAAATCGAGTAAAAGTTTTTTAACATCCTTTTTATGAATTTATAAACTTTATGCATATATTTGGTAAGATTTTTAGTTGTTTAGGCTCAACTGTACCTGTTACTGTTGTCTGTCTGAAAGAATCTTTGTCTCAATACACTCTATTTACATAATTTTTCAGTATTTTTTAATTTACCCTTTTATTTTAGTGTTTTTAAGCTTTAATAGAACATATTCAAAAGCTATTTTGAAATTTTAAGTTTGGGCCTGAAGAAACCAATTTCAGTCCCTTTTCCTCCGCATGTTTCAAGAGGCTACTAGGTAAATAGTTAACATCATTTTGTGGACGAATAAAAATTAAAAAACTTCAGATAACTTTGTACAGTCTTAATCATAACTTTTAAGTCGTTTTGGTTTTATTCTAAGAAAAACTGAGGTACAAAATTCAAAAGCTAATTCTTGAGTTGTTTGAAAGAGTTTGGTCAATGACAAGTTTTGTCTCATATAATGTATGGATTATTTCGGTACATAGCCATTGCCTTTGTTTCTGAAGACATCGAAGCATTCGATTTCCTGTAAATGAAAATGTAATAATTAATAAAGAAGCAAATGAAATTGAGAGTTTTTCCTAGACGGAAATGAAGGCCTCTCTGCGAAAAATATCCTTTAAGTCGCTTAGTCAAAGATTTGGAAAGTTCTCTTTTTTTTACTGAATAATTCGTCCCAAATCTTTATGTCAGGCTAGTAGCTAATTAATTAAAACTACTAATAAAATATATATGTATTGATGTATTGACCTAAAAAATAAATTGAGTTGATAGTATATATTTAAATAATACTTAATTTGTGTAAGATTGATTGCTGTAGCCATACTTAGCATTCCAAACGTCATAGACTTCTAGTTCTTCGCTAGTAACACTTGGTTTTATTAGTTGCAAAGCAACCATAAAGTCTTCTAACGTAATGGGTCTAATCTGCAAAAACACTAGTGATTAATGAATAACATTGCCCTCAACGTATTTTTAATTTCTACAGTATGCCCCTTCCATATTAATGCAAATACTTGCTGTAGTTAATAGTGGACTAATGAATGAAAATGAATGTAATTAAAATATTGTAAAGAAGGTAAGCAAATTTTGAACCTAAATGGTCAAACTAAAGTTATTTTCTGATTGTTGAAGGTAAACCCCTTAAACTTAAAATAAGAGCTTTTTTACTTTTTTTTCTTATCACAGATTAGAAAGTTCAAAAAGTATTTTTTCAGTTGTTGGATTTCACTGGATTTAAAAACAATGAAGTAGTATTAATATACAAAACCCACTCTATCTGCTCTTAAACGAATGATGGCATTTGCGGATAAGGATTTAATTGGTCCCATGGCGGCCTCTTGACCCAGACTTTTGATATCCGCAAGTGAGTATCCCTCGGTTTTTTGAACTATTTCACTAATGTCGTCTTCTTCAAGAGAATGACACTCCTTTTCTAAAAGTTTTGTCAAAAGTTCTCTCCGGCCCTGTAGCTCAGAAAATGATAACTGAGATTAGTATTACTAATATAATAAATGTAAGACTTCTGGAAGTGGATGGTTAACTCCCCACTACAATTTCTACTAAGAATGAGTTACAGAAAAGATACTGAAGGTGACAAAGGTCAAAAGGGCAACAAAGCTATTTCATTACTATGTCACTCACAGTTTCATCAGGTAAAGGTATGTATAGTCTTTTAATAAATCTCTGCCTTGCAGCTTCATCCAATTCATGAGGTCTATTTGTAGCTCCAATAATCATTATTCTGTCTTGCTCTTCAGTGCTGCACCCATCCTACAAAATTGATTAGAATATTTCTATGGTCACGTTAAGCTTTCTTTTTTCTCTTTAAAGCACACATCTTCAAAATACCATTAACCAGGGTCCAATATACACTATTCTTCCCATTTACAATGTTAGTGTTTTATAGCAAATGTAAATGAGATGAAACTTAAGCCACTTATGAAACAGAAGAACTGAGAAAGTGAAATTGTTACCTGTAGGATTTATTATCAAATTTACTGAAAGTGGCATACAGTAATTGTTTAATGGAATAAAGCAATATCATTATGATAGGCTTAACTTTCATCTGATAATTGTTTGAATTAGTCGGCCAAGTTATTAGAGAAAATTATCAACAGATACTTCTAATCATATAAATATTTAAAAACTTGACCTTAGGACTTGGAGGACTTTATATAGCTCTTAAGCTAAAAAGTTTGAATTATGAAGAATTAGATATTGGTCCTGACATGTTGGTCTTGATACTGTTTGCAGCACTTTTGCAACTTTTGACTAATAGTCTCCTAGAACGATTTCTGGTGAAATTAATTTCCAGTCCCGCTATAAAAGGAAATGTTTTTAACATAAACTTTAAAAAAATGAATCAAAACAAGCTGATTAACGTGCCATATTTTCAAGGAATTCATTCTTCATTCTCCTACTGGATGCATCTTCATCTGAGTTTCTGTACGACAAAAGGCTGTCTACTTCATCAATAAAAATTAGGGAAGGTTGGCGAGCTTTGGCAACGGCAAACATGGTCCGAACCAGTTTTTCACTTTCTCCCATCCATTTGGATACCAATGAAGATGAAGAAATGTTAAAGAAAGTCCAATCAGTTTGGAAAGCAATGCTTTGTCCAATTAAAGTTTTCCCCGTTCCTGGAGGTCCAAAAAGCAAAACTCCTTTGGGTGCACTTCGCAGACCCTTAAAGACATCGGGTTTTTGCATTGGCCATATAATTGTTCTCTGTATAAAAATTTAAATTAAGTTTCCCATTTTTTAAAATTAAACTAAATTGTTAGTCTAAAACAGAGGTTCCCAAACTTTTTTATGTCGTAGACACCTTCCCATGTTTTTCGGTTTTGGGTGGACCCCATACTAACCTGATTTTTGTAAATTTCTCACTCTAGTGAAAGAAATTTTTTACTTCATGGGCATTTTTATAAATAATATGTATGTTTTTATATTATAAGATAGTAAAATGTAAGTAAAATCTACTATCGTGGGTCCCCATATTCATTTCAAGGACCCCTAAACAGGTAGATCCCTTACAGGTTGTCATAGACCCTTGGGGGTCGATATAGACCACTTTGGGAATCGCTGGTCTACAATATTTATGGCTATCCTTCTTAAAACTGAAACTTTCTTTTAGAATCTTGTAATCAGCAATTTGGTGTTAATAAAAAGTTCACTAACATCAATTACTTCTTTAAGAAATCCATTACCGACGACGTCCTGAAGCTTTATGTCATAATTCAAATCCAAATTCACGACAGTAGATTCAATTTGCAAGTATAAATCATAATCAATAATTTCTTTGGTGCCATCATCATCGTCTTCGAAATCCTCTACCTTGCACAGGGAGTAGGATTTAGCTTTTCTTAAATGAATGAATTCAGAATTAAAAATTAATATTATTATTACTCAGATACCTAAACCAAAGCTTGTTACTGAGAAAATTGCATACATATAACAATTTGATAAATTCATCCATAGTCCTGAATCCTAATTACAAAGTATGATGGCTTTTAAAAAGATTTTCATGGAGATAAGGTTGACAGCAGACATATTTACTTTGAGGAGAGCAAATAATGAGGAAAAGCTTTAATGTAATTAACAAATTTGTTTTAGTCAACACCAAGTTGAACTATAAATGAAACTGATTGATCATCATAATTCTCTGGAGGCGTTGCCTTGCTATGAAAATATGACTGTGATTCCCAGAAAATGATCTCTTACCCTTTGAGCACCTCAGAATTTTTTAACTTTACTGCGGATTTTTTTTCATCCGTCAAGTTATTTCCCTTTTGTATCAATCGAGGCTCACTTTGTTTGTGAACAAAACATTTCAAACTTTTACACAGATTTTTGTAGTAATCAGATAAACCCGAGTTAAATCGATTTTGAATGACAATGTCGCTCCTCATACATCTGGGACAAATATTTTTTATTTTAGAATTTTGAGAGGAAAATTCATTTTCCATTCCCCGTGAAATTTTCATAAACAATAATAAAAATATTTTTTCCTCTATGGAATCATACGGAGAAATTTTTCTTTCTAAGTCTGATAATTTTTGTGAATATAATTTAAAATGCAGTTGTGACGTTCACATAAATTATGATAATGATGTTATCTAAAGCTCAGAAGTCGTTACTGCGCACATTAACTATTCTCTAGATAACTGAATGGCTCCACTGAAGTGTGGAACCAAGTTTTCTGCACTTATCAAGGTTGAAAGTTCAAAAGTTTCCCTCATTTCCTTGATTCTTTAGATATTGAAAAATAAATCGGTAATATCACGCTTATTTAAGTGCAGTGGAACCTCCCATAATGAGTTCAATTCGTTCCGGAGTTCTACTCAAAAACTCGTTATGCGAAACAATTTTTTCCAAATAAAACAATGTAAAATAGAATAATGCGTTCCAGGGGAAAAAAGAACTAAAAAAAGTTATTTTTAGTATCTAGCAAAAGAAAAGGAGTAGCTAAGAAGCTTAAGAATGTGAAACTGAAAGAATTTTGGGTGGTGGTGAAGAAAATAAGACAGATACAGAAAGATTTAACTTTGAATCTGCCCCAATTCGGGGGATTCCCCATGTACATGTCACCAAAAATTGCTCGTTATGCGAAGTATTGCTCATTATGAGAGGCATTTTTGTAATCAATGTTGCTCGTTATGCGAATTTCTCGCTATGATAGGCACTCCTCAGAGAGGCTCCACTGTATCTCATTCAAACTGAAACTAACTAAATCACTGTTTCAAATTTCAAATTTTTTTTGGCGGGAAAAAAGGGATAAAGACCATCAGGAGTATTGAATAAAATAAATAAATTGCAAAAGACGGTAATGTACTTATATTTATTGCGACTTCTCGGGTGCAATAACACAAACAATCGAGATTAAAAATGACATCTTAAAAAACCCTGTTCTTACATCTATGCACAATGTCCTTAGAGTATTTGTACATTTTATTTACAATGTTAAACCAATTTTTTCAATAAAAAACTGGACTTGTCAGAGAATTTACTCTCCCTAAACTTAATTTCACATTTTTTAAATGCTTTTACTTTGATTCACCTTTAACAAAAGTTTACATTAGACAAAAATATAAAGTACACAGAGATAATCTCAGAGTAAATAATTGTAAGACAACAAACTGTGATATGAGTTTGACTGAAAGTACCCCAGAAATTTCAAAGATTTACAATTTTCATATTTTAAATAAGGGAAAACCATTGTAATGTTTCAAAATGACACTGAAAGTTACAATTTTTGTAATAAATATTGATTCGTGCATGTTTAAAACAAGTTCTGATTAAGCTTTTCAGTTTATAACTGTAAAAAAAAACATAACCTACAAATTTTATACCTAAGATCAATCGATGAAAGTAATGTCCAAATCCTCACTTGACAAACTGAAAAACAATTCTAACCGATTCACATTTTCAATCAAACCAAGGAAAATTTAACTCGAGCAAAGAGCTAAACTGCTCTTTTAGGTTTCCAAAAAAAAAATGGAAGATTTTGATTCTATTCGAATGAACCATAGTAAATGGTTCAGTGCTGTTAATTGAAAATTTTATTTTCTTCCATGCAATTTAACAAACCAATACTAAACATGTCATAGTAACTTTTGTTCATATTTTTTAAAAGCTGTTACAAAAACTTTGGAACGAGGACTTAAATAGTCAATCCCACCACGATGGATAATAAAATTTTGTATAGTTTTGCAATGAATACAGAAAATCGTAGCTGTAAAGTGTGAAAAAAACAATTCGCTTAACAAATCATTTAAACTAACACAATATTTTTTTATTCCAAACAGCCGACTACTTGAAAAGATCTGACGCTATTATTTTGACAGATAATGTCAAAAATCCCGAGACTCCGTTTTCAATTTCTATTAAAGTGTTTTTACGTATGCGATTACTTGGTATTTATATTTTACCCAGCCAAAAGAAAAAAATCTGTTTTTAAATGTTTCTTTTTTTGTTTTTGTTTAAATCATCAAATCGAAAAGCAGATGTATTTATATTTTCGTAAAAAAATACAGCTTTTTGATTGTTTTTAAATTATAAATTTCAAAAAAGTGAATAAAGCTCTCAAAAAAATCAAATATCGGTGAAATAAAATAATAATTTGTCATATAAACAAATGATACTTGGTCTTCAAGGCCAATAACTTTATTTATTATTTGGATGAATCTCTATTATTTCTTTTTGTTGAAAAAAATGTAAATTAAAAAACTCTACTTAGTGTTCACTCCTGAACATTATGTTTGTAAAATGTGTAAAAACACTTTTTTTTTTACTGAGTAACCTAGGTTTGCTAGAAGTCACCTAAAGCTATTTTACGTTTATCAATTATAAGGTGGTTTTTTGTTCTAATATCTCATCCTATTAAAAAAATAAAAGCTATCAAAAATTGTTCTTCAAAGGTGATTATAAAAAAAAATTTCTTTTAAAACACTCAAAAGCAAAACCGATCAAACGTAATAAATAACAATTACAGCATTCAGGATAAAATGCAACTATTTCGTCCAACACAGCTGCCTCTATGTTCTATTTGAGGAGTCAACACGTTATTTGAATTGCTGCCAACAAATTTCAATTTTTTAAAGGTTCCACTTTTAGTCTGAGGTAGAACGTACCTAGGCAGCATAGAAGCGGACGAATATGAAGTCATTGCATATGATTTAAGATGTGATTTGATGGTTTCTGGAAGGGGAAGTTGCTCGATACTGTACACTGTTGTTCTAGCAACTATGGTGCGGCAGCACAATTCTTGAAGACTTAGTACTAAAATGTAAAAATATTCAATAATGAGAATGTAATACACTTTAAGCAGTTTTTCTTAAATACTATTAGTTACTTTGAAATTTAATCCAAATACAGAAAAACTATGCAATTAAATAGTGACTCAAATTAATTTACCTTTATTACTTCTTAAAAGCCTCTCCATCCCATTCCTGTGCAAAGCCATTCTGGACAATTCACTAAAACTTTCCCTGATATTGAAATTACATAAAGGTGACACTTCAAAAAAGGCCATCCGATTTTTAATAGCATATGATTCTGCTTCTCTTGCTCCTACTTGTCGCTTAAATGCCAAATGTAATCTGTTACCTACCAAGACTTTGGGAACCCCAGGTGCATGCTAAAACAAGCAAAAAATAAATAAATAATTATGAAAAACAATTTTTGAAAAATCTTATTAATGCAACAAATAATATCAGTTATGAACTCACTTCGTCCACCTCCTTTAGCCATCTTCCTATCCCATCGAACGACCATTTGTTTGTGATATCGTAAACAAGAAGGATGCCTTGAGCACCTCTTGAATATGAACAATTATTGTACAAAACCTGCCTTGTCCAGATGTATCCCATAATTGTAATTTTACTCTTTTTCCATCCAAGAGGATAGTAGTTGTCTTGTATGCTACAATCAGAAATGAGTAAACTATTTATCACCCAATTTTGAAACTTGGTGTTTGATGTAAGATGAAAATCAGTAAGCAATACATTCTTTTTGAAACAAATAATTTCTGAGATCTAATACAATCATTTGTAACATGGTCAATAGCAACCAACTAGTCATTCATTCTAATACTTCAATACTTTTGAAACAAAACTTGTAACTATGTTGCGTTCTATGACATTAAGTGATGATTGTAGTTCTGAACATACTATTAATGGACACTGAAAGTAAAATGGTGATATTGCATCACATGTTTCTTAATATTTACGGATTTACGTACCACTGCCGCTACAAAACTCCGAGGGCCCGTTTTCTAGACCACTCAATATTTCCTGCTTTCCTACGTCGCTATCCCCCACTAATAAAAACTTCAACAAGTAATCATACTGTTTCGACTGAGTTCTTGGCTCACTAGCCATAACAATGTCCTTTGTCTTTTTTTAACATAATAGTATTTCACTCTTCACACTCTTACAGAAAATTACGAAAACTTTTCTCACAGTAAAAGATAATATTCTAATAAAGACAAATTTTTCAAGTCCTTCTCAGCATGAAGTAAAAACAGAGAAAAACGTATCATTTATTTATTTTGTACTTCCTTGTCGACAAACTCCATATTGTTTCACGGAATCGAGATGGCCTTCTTAAGACAAAAGCAAGTATTTATCACGAGTTATCGCCAAAAAACAAATTAGATGTTCCTTTAAAAAGGCCTTAAAGTAAGAAGGAAACTTTCACAGTCAAATTTCCCTTACTCGAATACCATAGAGTAAATAAACAGTGTCATACTGTAAATAGAGTCTGTGTAAAGAGGAAATCTGTGGTAGATGTTCGGTGGAAAAGTGATGTTTATTTTTCGAAGTTAAATTATCTATTTTAATTTTTTTCAGTAGAATTATGCCAGACGCCTGGGAGGAAATACAGGCGATTAAAACGAAAAGACATTCTTTAAGGGAAAAATTACAAAAGCGTAAAAAGGATAGAGAAGATCTTTTAAACTCGAATTTAACCGCTACTTTTCAAGATGCAGCAGTCTCTTCAAAAGTTAAGTGTAATTTATTGTCAAAGGACGTGTCTGGGATATCATCACCGGTATCCCTCAAAGAAGAAAATTCGGAAAAGGAAGAAAAAATTGTTTTAGAATTAAAGCCAGACCCTGAAGTGGAAGTGCAATTATTAAAGTGCTTGTCCGAGGTATCTTTAACTCTGCCAACAACTTCGGAGGTTCTGTCTTCTAATATTGCTAAATATCTAAACGTGGAAGTGCAAGAACAAATTATTATAAATCTGTTACAAAAATTCGCAACTCAGCAATTAATAGTAGTTAAAGAGTGTATAAAAGAGAACCACCATGGCCTTGAAATCGTTTCGGCAGATCATAGTAAACTGGTTGCTATGTCTAACGAGTTTAACGGAAAAGCTGAAGAAAAAGTAATTTTTGATGAGTGTGGGACAAAGAAAAGAAAGTTGTTAGATGGAGAATCTGAAGAACAGAATAGTGAACAAGTTAAATCAGAGGTGGTAAAAGATGAAAATGTTGATAATAAAGCCATAGACCAAACTGACATTAATTTTCTGCTATCAATGCCTTCAATTAAAGAAAAAGAAACTAAGAAAGTGGGTGAGGAAATAATGGACTTGTTGAGTAAGCCAACAGCTAAAGAAAGGTCTCTGGCTGAACGTTTTAGATCTCAGGGTGGTGCTCAAGTTATGGAGTTTTGTCCTCATGGAACTAAATTAGAGTGCCAGAAATCATCAAAAGAGTTGTGTAAAAAGTTACATTTTAAAAAAATTATCCAAAGTCATACTGATGAAGCATTAGGAGACTGTTCCTTTTTAAATACTTGCTTTCACATGGATACTTGTAAATATGTTCATTATGAAGTTGATGGACCCAAAACATTGACTAAGGAGGGTTCAAACAAAGAAGTATTTGAAAAACCTGGGAGTGCTAGTGTGTCAAGCAGAATTGGAACTATTTTGTACCCACCTCAGTGGATACAGTGTGACTTGAGATATCTTGATATGAGAGTTTTAGGAAAATTTGCTGTTATAATGGCTGATCCACCATGGGATATTCACATGGAGCTTCCTTATGGAACTCTTTCAGATGATGAAATGAGACAATTAGGTGTACCACAATTACAAGATGATGGTTTAATATTTTTGTGGGTTACTGGAAGAGCTATGGAGCTGGGAAGAGAGTGTTTACAATTATGGGGGTATGAAAGAGTGGATGAATTAATCTGGGTAAAAACAAATCAATTACAAAGAATAATTAGAACTGGAAGAACTGGCCATTGGTTAAACCATGGCAAGGAGCATTGTTTAGTTGGCTTAAAAGGGAATCCAGAGCATTTAAATAGAGGTTTAGACTGTGATGTGATCGTTGCTGAGGTTAGAGCCACAAGTCATAAACCTGATGAAATATATGGGATAATTGAGAGGCTCTCACCTGGAACTAGAAAAATTGAATTATTTGGTCGTCCTCATAACATACAACCTAACTGGATAACTTTGGGCAATCAGGTTGATGGAGTACGATTGGTTGATCCTGAATTGATTGAAGCTTTTAGAAAAACTTACCCTGATGGTAACTGCATGCTGCCACCAACAAAACAATAATAGATTACAGCAAAGAAGCAACAGAAAAATTTATGTGGAGATATCTATTCCAATGATGTAATCTATTTAACTTGTTTTTAACTTAATGTTAATTCTTTTAACTTGAAACCTATATACTCCAAGAAGAGAAAAATATGAAGTTTTTATTGTAGGGTATTAGCAAGTTAGTGAGGAAAGATAATAAAAGAATTTGATTCTCATATCTATTCCTGAAAAGCTTTCTTGGCTCAAATTAACCTATAAGCAATTAAATTCTAAAAGCTTAATTATTTTTATCAAATTTTACAGGATTTACATTATTTATTAAATCTAGTGTTTAAAGTTAATTATCTTTTAACTTAGTGAAGTTATAATAAGTACAAGAAAATAATTGTCAAACTTTTTTTTTCACTTAGTTACATTAAGAACCTTAAAATTGTAATATTAATGCCTTTACTCAAGTATTTTATTTAGTTAGCAAGAAAATACATGGAAGGAAAGGAAATCATTGTAAAATTTGAGCCATTGACTGCACTAATCAATTAACTCCATAAAAGAAAAAGTTGAGAAATGAAATGAAACAAATTACAATGTAAATTGTTGAACGACCGAAAAAAAATCGTCGTTTTTTGGTATTAATCTTTGTCATTTTAAGAGATTTATTGTTTGTTTAAAATGATTTGACTATATTTGTCATATAATATTTAAACTAACACAGTATAAATAAAAATTAATAAAACATTTAATATATTATGTTTAAATTTTCTTTAAAAATATTCCCACTCCAGTTAATCCACTAGAGTGGGGAGGTTTATTCAGATAATTAAACTCTATAAAATACAAAAAATTGGCAGAGTTGGTTTCCTACCACTATCCCTCACTCTTATAACAAATAGTAAAACATTCATGTATGCCTGTTACAAGTCCATTCCTCTGAAACTCAACATTTCAGGTTTTCATTTTATTTCTTTATTATTTGTATGACATCTTCATCATGCATGACATGGTGCAAGCCAACCCTTTGAGGAGAGTATTTTGTACTGGTTCCCTATAAAATAGTTTTTGTAACAAAACCAAAAATTAATTTATATTCAGTTCAAAACTGAACTAGTTTTTTAGTAATTATTTAATACATACCCAAACTAAGGCATATTTAAAGGCAGCTGCAAGAGTTCTATGAATGCTATGACAAACATGTTCTACTGACACCCCTTTCCTTAGAATAAGGCTGTCCTCAAAGTCTGGAGGTTGACCTGGTTTTTTTGTATAAACCCTGATTAAAGACAAATATTCCCACAATTGTTCTAGTAAATAATCCAAATTTAATCTCATATTACAGCTGAAACAAAATTTTTTTAAAGGACCTTAAAATTGTATAGCTCAATTTTTTTAAACACTTAGTCAACATATGACGAAATTATTTAGGATTTTGATTTAGCTTACCTTACAACTACACTAAAAGGTTGTCTAGCTATTCTGTCCACTTCCTCTATTGAAACTTGATCTATTTTATTATAACAATATAAACAAGGGATATACACACGATTTGCACAAATCACATCGATCAGTTCATCTGCAGAACAATCCTCTCTAAATAAAACTTCTGCATTAAAAATCTTATATTCATGAAGAATCATTTGAACCAATTTTTCATCAACCTTTGTCAAGGGACATGTAGCATTAAATGATAATCCACCACCTTTCTTCACTTTAAAATATATATTAGGTTTTTTTTTATTAAGTCTTATTCCCACAGATTCTAATTCTTTTTCTAATAAAACTCTTTGAACATCTTGTTTAGTTGCATCCAACATCATCAAAACAAGGTCTGCTGTTCTTGCTACTGCAATAACCTGCCTTCCTCGACCTTTCCCCTGAAAGAAAGATTTAAGAATTTAGTAGAAAAATTTGTAGGCCAAAACGATGCCACAATCTTAAACTTATAATTTTAGTAAAAGTTTTTTTGACTTGAAAAATGAAGAAACCACACACATTACTATTAATAGCTTTTCACATATAATTCCTGAAAGCTTGAACTCACTTACTTATAAACAAGATAACCTTGCCTGTTCACCCACTTTTCATCTTTATCTAATTTGTTTTCAAGTTAATCATTTGACTAGTTAACTTCTTTTTGTTCAATCATTGACTACTGCTCCAATTTTTCAAATTTGCTTATGTTTAATTTCCAAAAGTATTTCATAAGAATATCAATGACTTAATGCTGAGCATAATTAAGGAGAATAAGATTAGAAGGATTGGAATTTTAAAGACAGTGCTGTGGTAAGTCCTAAATTTGTACTCTGTTCTTAGGTCTCATTTTTTATGATAGCATTTCCTTCAAAGCTGTTTACCTGTGATGCACCTTCAATAATTCCTGGCAAATCTAATAATTGAATGTTAGCACCTTTATATTGAATAACACCAGGTATGCATGTTAAAGTTGTAAATTCATAGCTAGCTGCTTCCGATTCCGTTGCTGTCAAAATGGATAGAAGTGTACTCTTTCCCACTGAAGGAAATCCTATTAAAGCTACGCGAGCATCGCCTGACTTTAAAACATCAAATCCTTCGCCTTTTTCCGCTTTTTTTGAAGGTTCTAATAATTGAGACCTGTATTTAGCTAACTTGGCTTTTAATAAACCCAAATGATATTCCGTTGCTGAAATTCAGAAAAATAAGAATATTATTTTGTGGAAAAAAATTCTACTCTTAAAAAGAAGTCATAACAAAGCTAGCTAACCTTTGTTTTTTTGGGTTCTAGCTATCTCCTTTTCAATTTCAGATATTTTTTCAAGAATACCCATTTTGTTTAATCAGATTTCCAGCCCAACAGTTTTAATCAACAGCAGAAATTGTTCTCTATTCCCACGACAGTAGGGAGTTCCTGCAGAAAAGATAAGCTTCGGAAGTAGCAAAGTCAACACATACAAACTGAAATAAAGTTAAGTAGCTAACATCAAGAAAATAAAGGTTGTATATTTTTCATTTATCTACATTTCACTTTTCCAATTAATTGAGTGAAATATGTAACCGAGCTGACGTGAGACTTTGTGAGTGTTAAAAAACCCACGAGGAATTGTTTGCCTACTCATCAAGTACAGTGACTTTAAAGTGGCGACAAATTTCTTCTCAAGATTTTTGCGCCAAAAAAGATCGTACTGGAAGTTAATTCATTTTTGAAATGTAAAAAACAAAACCAAAAACCGAAAAATAAATTAACTTTGCATAATTATTGAGATATATATAAGTTTATTTCCGAGTGAGGTTGAAATTCATCTTTTTAAATCTTACTTTATCACAGGTATATCAATCTATACAGGTTTATCTACAAGACATTATTTAAATTTAAATTTCGTTGCACGAAACATTTAAAATTTTAACCAAGATGATGCCAATGTATAAGACACTAGACAGTCAATACTTTGAGAAATCCAAGGTACTAAAAAATAATTGAAAATTATAAAGTTTCATAGAATTAGAAAAAAATGAGAAGAATGATGAAGAAACTTTAAATTTTGTGAAATTTTAAATTACTGTAGTTTCCCGTGATTGACCTTCGCAGCGACACTGTGTCCAAACCTTCAAAAGAAATGAGAATGGCTATGTTTGAAGCAGAAGTGGGAGATGACGTTTATGGCGAAGATCCCACTGTAAACCGTCTCGAAGAACTTTCTGCTCAAATGTTCGGAAAAGAAGCAGGTTTATTTCTTCCTACGGGAACAATGGGTAATTTAATTGCCAGTCAAACATAAAATTTTTAATATTTTACTTTTTCAGAATTTTGTTGACAAACTCGAAAGTTGTACAATGCCAATACATATATACATATTAATACTTATTGAACGACGCATGATAAACTTACCAGTTACTCAAAAGTACTTCACAACCCCTGCTTTCTTGAATAACGTTGAACTAACGCGAGTTTTTAAGGCTTGCTAAAGTAGAATAATATTAATGCAAATGTCGTTTAAGTTTTAGCCCACTGCGACAGAAGAGGATGCGAAGTAATAATGGGAGACCAGAGTCACACGTTTCTTTATGAACAAGGAGGTCCAGCACAGGTTAAGTAAACAGTCGGTTCTGATCACATTAAAAATTTTGATTAATTATTATTACGCATGATAATTTTTAAACATTTGAGATATTCAAAACACTGGTTTTGTGAAGGCCATACATTCCCTACTTTTTCGAATTTCGGCTATCAAACTAAAACACATTTTTCAAGTAGAAGGATACAAATACAAGACAAAGTAAATTTTGTAATAGTGAATAAGTTTTGTTTATTTGTTTAACAGATAGGAGGAGTTCATACTCGAATTTTACCGAATTTAGAAGATGGAACATATAGCCTTAGCCTTGTGGAAAAATCCATACGTGGAGATGACGTGCACTCCCCAATTACAGGGCTAATCATTGCAGAAAATACCCATAACATGTGTGGTGGAAAGGTTGTTCCTATGGAATGGCTGAATCAAGTATAGTTACACCTAAACATTTTTATTTAAACTTTTCTCTTTTTTAATATTCAATCAACACACTCACTCACTTATTTATTAGTTGGCAGATTTGGCCCGTAAGCACAAAATACCTTTGCACATGGACGGCGCTAGAATTTTCAATGCAGCCGTTTATTTAAACTTGCCAGTTTCAACAATTACAGAGAAATTTGACTCAGTGCAGTTTTGTTTCAGTAAAGGATTAGGAGCTCCCGTTGGATCGATGTTAGTGGGCTCTAAAGCGCTCATTTACAAGTACGTAAATATTTTCAGTTATGAATGACCAGAAAATTATACATAATGATTTTATTTGATTCTAAACTCTAAAATTTAGGGCTAGAAGGTTAAGGAAGGTTCTTGGAGCCGGTATGAGACAAGCGGGAGTTATAGCAGCACCTTGCATAGTTGCTCTTAATTCAATGATTGATAGATTAGCAGAGGATCACAGAAGATTACGAGAAGTGGCTAAAGGTAATTCACAGCTGAATGAATATCGCCCCGGGCGTTCAAACTTTTCACCTGGAAATTATTCAAATTCGTTTTTAAAGAGTAAGTTTTAAGACAAATATTTTCTGTTTACTTTTAGCCATTGACGATTTAAAATGCAATTTTATGAAAGTTGATCTGAAAGGACTTCAAACCAATATTTTGATGGTGCATTTCGACCCTAAAATTTTAACGGCCACTGATTTTTGTACTAGAATGGGAATGGTAAGCGATTTATATTTCTTCTCAAGTCAAAAACCCTCTGATAAATATTCATTTAAATCAATTTTTTAAATTGCAGGTGACAGAAACAGAAGAACAGGAATTAAAAGAAAAATGCGCACTTGTAAAAATATTCCCAAAAACATTTGATGTGGTTAGGATCGTAGTCTATTATGAAATAACTGATGAAGACATTCAAAAAGTTATAACAAAGTTAAAATACCTGGTTGAAGAGGTTAAAATTAAGATGATACAAAACTAAAGCTAAGCTAAATCTACAACCCATTATAACTTGCCCGCTTAAAAGTTAGCTAAAGTATTCTAACAATTATTAACTAAAATCACCGCTTTCCTTTAAATGTAAACGCTATTAAAAATCAATGCAGTTAGTAAAAAGTTAGCATCGAAAAAATTAATGGAATAACCAGAATATTTATGCAAAGATATTAAAGTCAAAATATAAATATTTTACAAAATTAAATAGTTTTCTTTCCTTGGACTTTATTTTTTTCAAATTTTATAAACTGAATATTGATTATAAATATTAAAAAACTTAAAGTCTCGAAAGCTGCGAAATCAAGCCTTCTGGAAAATTTCGGGTATATCTGAAATGAAATTTTAAATGACAATTAGAAATCATAAAACAATAAAACACAATATGGGTATTCCTTTCAGTATAATGAAATAATTAAACCTTTCATCGACCTTCCTATTTTTAAATTTATGATACTTACCGAAGATACCGAAATAGGAAACTTCATCCAATCCTGCCGGATGCTAGTCTAAATAAGATTCTGGAATTGCACTCCCTATCACAAATAAAAACAAAATTCATATTTGTGTCGAAAGAATATTCCATAGGAATTATGCATCCCAATATAGTTTGGCATCAAAATTATTTGAAAAAATGATATTTTTCATGATTCTTACTTGAATCATCATCTTCATCCTCATCTCCTTCAGAATCGAAAGTGTTATCAGGAATATCGTAAAGCCGAATCATGGGCTTGTTCGGATCCTTCATTATGAGAAACTTCCCTTCTTTTTGCTTCATGCAAATGTCAATTATACACCTCAAAATGCCCCAGGCATTATCCATATTTAAATTAATCTGCGTTGCAAACTCGTTTGGCTTATACTGTTGCGTACCCAAAATTACATGTTTCGAAGAATCACGTACGTGAGCTCGTGAAACGTACCTGGATAGAAATTAACAGTAGTAACCTCGTGATAATAAAAGAACAGTATGAATGAAATAGGTAGAAGTGTTGTTGAATATTTTTACCCGAATTTAATTTGATCAGAACCGGCTAATAAAGCTTGAACGGTCCATTTGGCCAATTTACAAGCATTGTTGCGAAGTTCATTTGCGAGAACAGCACCGCGTTGAGTGTCCAATTTCTGCCTCCACTCCACACCTCCAGACAACTATTTTAAAAACAATGTTATTTACAAAATACTAACAAGTTAAACTTTTTGAGAAAATGAGAATTGTGGTGTTATAAATTTCTTACTGTTTCAATATCCTAAACACTTACTTTTGAATCCCATTCATTTAAGGCCTTGATCGTGAGAAACTGAATGTCTCCATTAGGCATCTGCATCACTGCATCATGCTCGCAACGTGCAATCAAAACAATCCCATTGTCTAAATCCCATTTGCGATACCTATAGGCTACAGAAGCAACTTCACCCTCTTCTTCCTCTGATATAAAAGGATTTTTCTCTTCAAAGTTGTAACGGGGCTCACCCTGGGAGAAAAGAAAACAAAAAGTTATGAATGAAAAAGTTTTTCTATTTAATATTAGAATTTTATGACGTTTGTCAAAATTTCACAAACCCACGGTTTAAAGAAGTTAAAACAAAAACCGGAGCTTACCGTTTTCAATACTTGCTGTGAGAAATTATGATTAATAAAAGTTGCTTCCAAAGCTAAATTCCTGGGAGAATTGAAACTGTTACCATCGTCCTGAGGGGGTTCAACGCTTGTTTCGTTAACGGTGAGTAAATCAAATTCGGTGTTATCTCTTTTATCAAAAAACAATTTATCGCCTGAAAAAAAATTATAATTGGTCTTATCCTCGTCGAAAAATTTTACTCATACTAATTAAAAACTCACCAATTTTTTCAATGACAATGTCCCAAGAATAGTTGGAACGAGTACAACACATAATAGCCGCTAATATAGCATCAGTTGCATAAACGTTGCCTTCTGTCTTTGACAATTTACGAATAATTGGATCATCTGTTGTTGTTACAGTATGGAAAATTCGATCGATTCGCTGTAAGGGCTTTTCATTCTTGACATTAACTCGATCGTAAGCTTTATCATAATATTCAAGAGAACCGCAACACATTCTGAAAAATTTCAAGGGTGAATTTACAATTTTCCAAATTTATGTAGAAAATATGTTCAGGAAATATATTAAAAATTTGTATTAACCCATTTATGCCTTTTTGAACCATTATTGGAATTAGTCATGTGACAGATATTTATACCCAATTTATACTTAATGTTTCTATGTAATATATGACAAAAGTCCGGTCTTCGTCATAAATAGGTTAAGAACTTGCACTCAATCAATGCCAATAATTCTAAACTACTATTTGTGAACTTTTAAAACTTTCAAAGCTTGTTAAATTTCACCCCAATCGAATTAAGCAACAGATAAAACATCACCTATGATATTTTACTTACATGTCAACACCTTCCTTCACATTGGGTAGAGACAACTTAGCTAGACGAGGAAAGTCCATTTCCTCAATAGTAACCCAATCAGCTCTAACAGTGACAGAAGCATCACGATTTTTAATGGGAGGTTGATTCTTCTGATTCCGTAAGCCTGGTTGTCTACTCCACTTCTTCTGTTGTGCTTTCCTATGTGACAATTATTACCAAAATTAAGATGCTCAGTCCTTTTGTTTATAATCTTATTTCAATGAATTATATAATTGATATAAGGAAACAACTAACTTGTCACGCAGCTTAGGTCCTTTTCCAAGCAACTGTAATTGAAGTAACTCCGCGTTGACCACCACGACCTCTAAGATTAGGACGATTTTGTTTAAATCTACCTCTTTGGTAGGGTGGTTTTTGCACTCTTGTTGTATCCACCAAATGAAATGTTGATTCATCTTCATCGTGGTAATAAGCATATTGCATACCAGCGCCAAATTGAGATTGATATTTGTCTGGTTTGAAAAAAATGTCAAATGTCAATTTGTGCCAAGATGAAGACAGAAATACTTTTATAATTTTGAAATCAGACTATTGCATTATTTTAACAAAAAAGAAATGATTGTAATTTTAGGTTTCTGTTCCTTTTTACTCTGCACAGTACAAAACCAATACTTACTTATATACTTTTTATCTTGGAATGCTGCTCCCGCCCAATCGGATATCTAAGGCAAAAGGAAACTAATTAATTGAGTGATTATATTAAAATTTGACAGCTGGTTTGGTTAAGAACATTAAAATGCAGCAGAAAGTATTAGCGCCAATGTTTAATACTATTTAAAAAGGACACACTCTAGGTTTCAAGTCTGGTTTTGAATGGTCTATAACCATATTGTGTCAATTATGGCATCTGAGTCTTGAGTATATTATAATGGTTTGAGGGAGTTGTAATTTACGATTAGAACATTATATTTTTAAGATTTAACTATTAATATAAAGAATTGAGCAAATGTTGGTGTGCCCTACGATAAAATTTTATCATAAAATCATTTTAATACCACGTTTTTTGAAGTAAAAAAATGCCAAACCGCATATTATCACTTATATTTACCTTTCCTAGACGGTCACCTTTCGAAAACGGTTGGTAAGGCATATCCTTAAACTGCTCCGGCATATCACATGGACCCCAACCGTTAACATTGTCTTGAATAACCGGAGCCACAAATTTCGGAACGGGCTTTTCTTCACTCATGATCATAACAAAAAGAAAGAGACAATTTCTAAATCCCTATCAGATGCTCAAAGTACACGTTTAAATCGTACAGCAAGGAGTTACAGAACTGCACACAAGCGCAGGGAAAATTGTCGCGACAAATGTATTTTTCGAAGTCGGATACAATGTGTAAAACGAATTGGAATTTTGCCCTTAACAAGGTGTTATAAAAAAAATTTATGAATAATTAATATTCTCATTTTACGAATTAAATTATATCCCACCACTGTAAATAAGCGGCATGTATACCTTTTTAGTTTATACTATAAATCCTTATACTTACACATAAAGTATCCGATTGGGCTGTTAATGAATATTTTCAAATGTTTCATGAAAATAAATAAAAGTTATCATTTGAATTCAAACTTTCAAACCTTTATTATATTCATTTCCTTTTAATAAAACAGTTCTCACATAAGTGACAACTCAGAGTAAGTGACTCAAGTTTATGAATTTCGAGTCTTATCAGTAGCCCGGCGCCGCAAATATACGACCGCCTACAGGACCTGCTTAATTCGCTTCATTTCGAAGCTGTAAATATGGTGTTAAAAAATTCTATTTAAAGTCAAAACTCAAGAAAAAATTCCAAGGGCTACTGTACAAGCGGCGTTGGCGAATATGTTAAATAAAGATGTAGTTAATTATAGAATAATTAGTTAACAAAAATTAATTAAACTTGTAATAAAAAGAAATCAACTTGTTTAGTTTTTTTAAAGAAATATATATTTACTGCATTGACTTAATTAGTTACTGTTATTGACAACTTACTGCACTAGGGAAAGTTTTGCCAAGATCTAAATAATAAAAATTAATACTTAATTTTTAAAATAATAAGGACAAAATAATTAGCTCAAACTATAAAGAACCAGAGGAGGTGTTTAATACTAAAGGTCTAATAGACAAATTTAAAAAATAAAAACAAAAAACCACTTATAATAAAATTCCTAAAATAATATGAATTAACATTTTTTTAAAAACATTTGGTTAATAAACAAAATAATAATTTAGGCTTAAATGTATATAAAATATGAAACTGAAAAAAAAATTTTAACATACAATAAATGCTGCAGTACTATTTACAAATAAAGATTAACTTAAAATAGTAGCCCTCGAAACTATGTGATAAGAGCTATAAATGGCCGGAAAAAAATACTGTATTACATAAAGCGCTTTAAAAACGTTCCAGCTTTATACTCTCTCCCTTAAACATAAAAACAATAAATTTTGACTTCATTCGTTACTGTCAAAATTTCTTCAAATAAAAATCAACGCCAGTTCATAAATGTTTCCTTACAAATAGGTATTTCCGTTTTTAAAGCGCTTTTTTGGGGATCAGAAAAGCATACATATAGATAAGGGTTTAAGAAATAAATGAATAATATAGAACGAAACGCAACATAATTCCCCAAGAATATGAAGATTATATCCCCATTCCCGTAGGTTTAAAATTGTCAAAAAAGTTTCAGCATCTCCCCGATATACTCTTCATGTTAAAACGATCATGCTATCTCAAAGATGCTTTGAGAAGTACTCTTTCAATAAACTGAACTTATGTTATTTAATGAAATGATTTTGTCATGAATTAATTTCCCTGTTAGGTAAATTTAAATAAAAGCTATAACTACAATCAGACGGAAAAAACCGTGTACCTCAAATCTTGCTTGTTCAAAAATAACGTAGAAAACGGAATTACTTGAAAAACAGAAACAAAACAAGAACAAATTCTGTAAACATGTACTTAAAAAAATATATATACTGGTATTTTCCTCATTTTCTTTCAATCTTCATAACATTTCTTTTATATTGCACAGGTAAAAAATTATCAAATAAGTGAGTAAAAATGCAAAGTTGTGGTAAAATTATAAACTAGACTAAAACAAACAAAACAAGCATGATTATTTAAACAAATAATTTCTACTATGATGTTGTTTACCTGTGATAATATAATTTGACTTAACAAAGCTGATGAAAACCAAAAAAAGTTGACCATACTGTTAATCAAAAGATAAATAAAATAAGAAAAAAAAATTAAACAAAACCAAACACAAAATAAATTAAATAAAAATTACAAAAATTTTTTAACAAGCAAGGCGAGTTTGTAAGAGAAAAAGAATTGACTCATGAAATTCTTGAGTTTAAGAGAATTTTCCTTCACAGGTCAGATATTAAAACTTTTAGACCTATCACCCCAGTTTTATAAAATAAAAATAGCTTAATAAGATAAGAAAAAGTGAAAAGTTTTTTTTTATTATAAGTATGAGTTCATTTTTATATCTGGTGGTTGTTAAGGATTTAACATCGACTGCAACAACTTAACAAGCTGAGCCCTTGAATATCAAATTATAAAAACTTTTATAAACTGAAATTGGGAGCACTTACTAAATTATCATTTTTTTTTAACATGAGAATTATTTTTTTTCAAAATTATAAACTAAATAAATGTGAAATACAGGACTCTGGTTCTTTGTAGTTATTTTATTGACTGAAAATATATGGCAAATTTGTGTTGAAACAATTCCATTGATGCAAACAACTGTTGACAGGTTTCTTTGTAAAAATATAACAATTAACCACAGGGCAATCAAATTCTCAATTAGTTTTAAGCAATCTATCAATTTCAACTCTGTTTTATGCCCATGTTAATTTTCATAATGAAAGGAATGTTATTTTTAAGTTGTCAAGACGAGAACTAGGGTGTTTTTGAAAATTTATCTCTTCAGCCAAAACTTATGACTTCGGTAGTGATTTCTTCCCTTATCATACAAACATTCAAACAATTTATAAGAAATAGTTGAATTTATCTTAAGTATTACCAGTCTCTTTCTGCTTTTTCACAAAATTCAATTTGAAAAACCAATTTAAAAAAATGTTTAATCAACTGAATTTATATTTTCAGTCAAGTGTAAACAAATTTACTGAAGTGTAAACATTTTTTCAAGATCAGATTCAAAAGCAAAGTTTGTAAAAAACGAAGATACTTTTAGGAGTGATATGGCGTAACATAAGTGGCAGGAAATAATCCTTTTCTATTTCCAATTTCTCCTTGCCACCAATGTTGATCCGCACGATCAGTTACAGTGATAACATCGCCCCTTCTGAATTCTAATTCTCCTGGTTCTTGAGGTGTAAAATCAAAAACTGCTTGGACAAGGCACTAAAAATTTAACAAAAATCAAAATGAAAAATTACAAATCATTTAACCAAAACAAAACAAAATGAAAAAAAAAAATAAAAACCAAAACAATTAAAGAAAGCTCCAGATTAGTGGAATAACAAAAAAGTTACCAATGTAAATAATTTAACTTGTTACACATATTAAAAATGGAATAAAATTCTCAAAACAAACAGGAACAGCGAAAACAATATCATAGTATATAAACTACAGGTTCTTACCACAAAATCTTTGTATCAAACATTTACAAATAACTTAATTTTCATAAAAATTTTTATATGAACATGTTGCTTTTAACAGTTACCAACCTCATCTGGAACCATGTCCCTAAGTTTAACATGTTGTGATCTAGAAACTGAAGATGTTCTGTGATATTCTACCAATTCATTAAGAGAACTGAACTTGACAACCCAAAGGAAAAATTTTCCTTGAGCATCTCTAAGAACCTTAAAGTGTTGAACTCCATCCGAACATTTGACAGACAATGAGAAATCACCAGGTGAACTTTCAGAAACTCTGATTAAAAATGCTCCTTCATGTTTATTCATTAGAAGTTTTTCAGCATCTGCTCTAGTTATTCTTCCATAATACCAGCTTGAAAATAATAAAAATTTCATACTCATTAGGAAAGCATCTTAAAACTATTAACACTTTCTTGCCATTTTAAACATTTAATTAAAAAAAGTTTACTTAAACCAGGCATATTAATATTCCCTGTATTAGGTCATTTTAACAAAACTTATTATGTTTTATTATGTTGAATAATTAAATATTTCACTTACTCATGGTTCTTCATTTCAATGTAATTACTAGGTATCAAACCCTCCTTGCTATCCAACTCAGCTCTATACCAGTTCATATCATCTTCCATATTCAATATCTATGATAAAAGTTAAAAATTTATTTATATAAAAAATTTTTTAACAAACAAAATAAAATATTATTACCATGTGTAAATATTTTCAATTAAAATTCTATGAAAGTGTAGTGCATAATGGAACTTTTGTTTTTACTGTCTTTTGAACTTTTAACTTGTACAAAAAATTTATACCAATTAGTGGCATGCCCTTTTCAGGATTTTATTAAAAAGCAAATGATTTTATAATCATTGGCAAAACAAAGATGCAGAACATAAAAATTATTACATTAAACTGCTTAGTACTGAGAGATAGGAATGATTACAATTTTGTGACATGAAAATTTTGTATATTGTTCTAAACTATGTAATAAAACAAATCTTTTCATGTTCTAAAAATACCCCAATAACAACCAAGCATTAAAATATATCTAAATTCCAATCAATTCCAACAATGAGTTTTACATTTTTTCCTGTTTTACAAAGGCATGAAAAAGAGGCAAAAATCAGTGGATTACTCATTAAGGTTTCTAAGAACGGGGCGGTGAGGGGGCCCCGAAATTGTGAAATAATACTCCAGTCAAGACAAATAAATATAAATAAAAAATAGAACAACCAAGACCAATAATAATATGACTCATAGAAAAATCACTCTTCATTCCAAGAAAAAGTATCGTATAAATCACCAAAGCAGTGAATTTTGACCAACACCATCTAGTCAAATTATTTACAAATTAAGAGTGTGAAAGAGTTAATGTCGATAAAATTTCACAAAACTATTTCATGATACTAATAAAATTAATATACGTAACCTTTAGTACTTGTGTTTTCCGAAAGCTGAGTTCATCCTCAGCAGTGGCATTAAAATCATGTTTTGCTATGGCTTCCATTTTTACAACACTTAAGAAATGCAGCTTCCAATAACACGAATTTTACTTTTGTCTTATTTGATATTGAATTAAGGAGTACCAACTTAAAAAGAGTTCCATTGCTGCCATTCTATTTTGATCATAAATCTTTGAATTTCGCCCCTTAAAGCCTAGATAGCAACAATTTATTTTTCGAAATTTTAAAATAAAAAAATGCTTTCGTTTATAATTAAGATTTTTTAAATAATAAAACTTAAAAAAATTTTTATGAAACAGTTAAAGAACATAACCTTAGTTGCCGGTTTACCAGATTGCGACATAGTTCTACTTTTTGAAACTTTGACGCCACTATGTGATTTCCTAAAAGTAAATATGATTGACCATTTATATACTTATATATGTATATAACCACATCCGAACGATAATTAATTATGTTGAATTTATGCTTAAGTTTTTCATTTTAAAGACATAATCTGGATGGTATTCATGAGTAAGCTCATCATTTTTTCTTATTACCTAAAATTGAATTAACGTTCATTTAAATACAAAAGTAAAACTTGAAGGGCATTTTTCAAAAAGTGAAAAAAATTATTTTTGAAATTTAAAAATAGTTTCTTTGTAATGCAGGTACCACTGTTAGCTCTAACGCTTCTTGTTTATCAGCCCACGGGACAGTGTTGGCTGCTTTTAGTCAACTTTTGAGAATTAAATGGAAGGATGCCATCTACTGTTCCACCTGTTTTCAGTCCTGTACCAGATACTCATGCTTTAATTAAAAAGCAGTTAACTTACTCTAACTTAGCTACAACCTATGTCATTTCCGTTTTGGCGGCCAGTTTAGCCGAAGTTGGTAAGATAATTATAATTTTTATTGTGTTTGCATGTGTATGACTTCTTGCTTACTTTTTTTTGTGAGGCACAAGTACAATAACTTAAAATAAAAAAGCTTTATCTTATTTTTCAATTAAATTTTTTGGTAAGGTTTGAAATAATTTGTCTATTTTAGATATGAGATAAACCTGTGCTTATAAAATTAGCTTGTAAGAGGTAAACCTTTGCTTTGTCTTTTACTGCTTCAATTTTTTATATCATTTATAGCTTAGTTTTTCTTCTGTATTTGTTGTCCCTTGTAACTAAATCTTTTGAAAATGACCTTTTAGCATAGTTGATTGTGAAAAGTTGATTCCAATATCACAAATTAAATAGAAATGATTAGAATAAACACTTAAATTATCAATAGTCTTGTTATCTGTTATCAAGTATACATTAAAAATTCATTCATGATTACCATACAATAAATGCTTTTCCTTTTATTTTAAAAATTCCTTACAAATATTGATTTCAATTCACACTGATATTTTCTTGTTCATGTTGTTATCTCAATAGGAAAATTTAATGATCTTTATTACTAAGAAATAAGTCTAACTCTTCAGTGTGTTCAAAAGGTTTTTAGTCAGTTTTTCAACTTTGTTGAGTTTTGTTTTAGTTTTTCATTATTGATCAAAAAGTAAGAAAGTAGTCTTTTACTTGTATTAAGTTACCTTCTGATAAGTAAATTTGAAGGTCAATTTGGAATGTCTTATGTTTTCATAATTAAGGCTGATTAAAATTAATTATGGTAATTGTTACAGAATGTGTTTTTTAGAAGTTTTAATTACCAAGAAAAATTTTTTACTCTATTCCTGAAGGAGATTAATTAATTTTTTATTAGCTTAAACCTTTCTTTAAACTTCTTTGCCTGTTTCTGGATTGTTAATGCATGCAAAATGTTAACAAAATGGGAGCAGTCACCTACAAATATTTCATCTGTAGATAATTATTGGTGTAGAGAAGCAATCAAGTATGTGTGTGTTGTAATCTCTGCAGAATTAGCAGAAATAGGTAAATATAATTAAAAAGTTTAAAAATTTTTAATTACATAATGGTCAAGAGTATGTTAACACAAATCATTTTCCAGTAGTATTACTCCTCGCTTACAAAAGTGGTTGAGGAATACTGAAAAATTAACCATTCAAAAAAAATACAAATTATATCCAGTTTCTGACAGTATTTCCAGTCTTATTCACTGTGAGGTTTCTGTCTAAAATTCTTAATTACTGTCTGCTTTTATTAAATCACAAATTGGCAATTTTGTCATCATTTTTGACTGTGGTGATTTATCTTTTACTTGTTTTAAGTTTATTAGTGTACAAAATCTTATTTGCCATTTTATATTTTTTCAGTCACCTATCCTTTGGATTTGACCAAAACTAGACTTCAAATTCAGGGTGAAAAAGCAGGTTCTGTTGCTAAAAATGTAAGATTCTTAATTTGAGTTCAATTTTACTATTAGTTTTGATGCATTACTGCTGACGGATGTACAGAATGTTCATGTAAATATGTAAAAAGTAATAATACTAATATCTTCTGAAGTTGGTGTTCTTGTGCTAAAAGTAATAAATTTTTGTGTTGAAGGGACATTACCGAGGAATGCTTAAAACAGCCATAGGCGTCGTGAGGGAAGAGGGTCTGTTGAAACTATGGACTGGAATCACACCTGCTCTTTACAGACATGTCATTTATTCAGGTCGGTAATATTTGCTGAAGCAGAGCTCGGATACAACCTTAGCTGATTTTTTTAGCCATTTTTTTTTGGCATTTAAAAATTCCAATTTAGTCAGTATAATAGCCGATGCGCCATCATTTGTGCATGTTTCAAGTATGTGCTCAAGCATTTCATTAATGTGGTATTGCTTTTTTCAGGAGTTCGAATCGTGAGTTATGAAAATATTCGTGACAGGTTACTGCAGAAAGATCCCGAAAGTAAATTCCCATTATGGAAATCCGCCGCAACTGGTGCCACTTCGGGTGCTGTGGCTCAGTTTCTTGCTAGTCCCGCAGACTTGGTTAAGGTACAAATTCAAATGGAGGGGAAACGCAAACTGCTTGGACTTGAACCACGGTTCGCATTCTTAAGTTAGGCCCTATAAAAGAGACGTTTACAGCTATTAAAGACTAAGACCGTATTGATCAATAAATTGCAATTTCCTCTTTCAGAGTTCATGGTACATATCACGCTTTCAAAAAAATTCTTAGAGAGAATGGTGTGAAAGGGCTTTGGAAGGGTTCAATACCAAACGTGCAAAGAGCTGCTTTAGTTAATTTAGGAGACTTAACAACTTATGACACAGCAAAAAGACTAATATTGAGGAACACGAGTCTCACCGATAATCATGTCACACATGTTCTTTCTAGGTAAAATTTGTATTTGAAAAAAATAATTTTTTAAAAATGTATTTATTCATAACATCATAAATTTTAATACTAAAAAAAAAAATTTTTTTTTAGCGCGTGTGCCGGTTTGGTTGCGGCCACAATGGGAACTCCAGCCGACGTAGTTAAAACAAGAATTATGAATCAACCCACTGATAAAAACGGAAGGTAGTTATCTACAATTATCTATACACACATATATTTAAAAGATGTGAAGCAAATAATTGATTATGTTTGTCCTCAGAGGTTTGCTGTACACTTCGTCAATAGATTGTCTGAGGAAAACGGTTTCCGACGAGGGTCTTTTCGCCCTTTACAAAGGATTCTTGCCAATTTGGATTAGAATGGCGCCTTGGTCTTTAACATTTTGGCTATCTTTTGAACAAATTCGTCATACAATGGGTGTCACGGCATTTTGACTTGTTCTATAAATAAGTTTGTTTGTGGTCGGTCGTCTCATTTTGTCAGAAAATAATGACGCCTAAAATGTATTAAAACTCCTTTACTGATGATATTTAGTACAAAAGTTTTAACAATTGAACTTTTTTTATCAACAAACGCATGAATCAAAACGTTCTCTTTTAACGTTCTTTCTGGCCAAAATTATACTTTGAATAATATCGTTAAGGCTTAACATTGTTATTGATGTATTTTTTATACTCATTTTTAATGTTTATTTTGATGAACTTGATCATCTCTCTGTCTGAAAATCTGTCTCTAAGAATATCATTTCGTTTTTAAAAACTTTATTTAATTGTTTTTTAATATTATTTTTACCTTTAAAATCTCTGGCCTTAAAAGACTTTATCATGCTCTTATGAGAGCCTTTATTTATTTCATTTTTTTCATTTTTTTACAAGATACTGTAATTCTTACAGTAATAATATAATAACGTCAAGGAAAGGACGTGATAGCTTAAGAGGAACGAAAAGTCATTGTCTCATTTGAATGATACATTATTATTTTTAAAAAAGGCCGCAATAAATTTCTGATTTTGTTTTTATCTGTAGCGTGTTTCATTTGCCATGTATTTATTATTTTAACATATCAAATCATTAATTTGGCCGAATGATTTCAATGTATCAACAAAAGAGAAATGTAGGAAATTTTCATATGATATCCAATGATAATGAGCTATGCAAAGTTTAAGGGTGTGGAAATTTGTCATTTAATTTTCTTCAATATCATGTATAATTTTTAATATAAAGTAAAGAACAAGTCATTTGTTTTAAAAGTCTGGCTGAAATCTTTTTCAGTTTCGTTTATTATTTGTGTGCTTTTTCTTTTTAATTTCTGAACTTGTGTACTTAAGGATTGAATAATTAGTTTAGAATTGTTGTATGTAAAATACTAGTTGGAAAAGTAGTCAAAAGTTACCACTGGGAATAATAAATGTGATGTAGTACTGGCTAATTTGTATTAGGATTATAAAAAAAATCTTAAAAAAGCAAATAGAAGAAATTGTTGTTACTGTTATCTATTTAATTTTTCTAATTTTATACTTTTCCTTGCCATGGTTAATCATTTTTATTCTATTCATTTCATATTTTCCAGTTATTACACCTGATATCATGTTTCTTCTGGTAAGTCAAGTTTAAAACGATTTCTTACTCAACATAAACCGTAATAAAACTCTTAAAAATGTTTAGGAAGAATCAATTTCAATTTTAGGAAAGGGGGGGAATATAAAACATTTCAGTTTATGTGAGATTCTTAGCGTACAATGTGTCTCCTCTCTTTTGGCGGGTTTTATATTTTCAAGTACACTGGAAATGCCGATTGGTTAACTTTTCAAAATGGTCGGATTGTATAACAAGCTGCAAATACTTAAATATAAAATTCCCCCTTCCCGTTTAATCGTCTGATGCTTAGCTTACGTAGAAACAAGCAATTGACAGATTAAAACCGCAAGAAGAAAATTTCCCCCCGCACATACAAGCAAAAAACAGATCACGTGACTTACAGTAATCAAAAATGGCTTCCGCGAGAGACACGGCTACGTTTTTCACAGAAGGTTCCGCGTCTCAGTTCCAGTATGTTTTGAGTTTATATCCCCAAGCATTGCGACTAAAAGCAGAAAGAAAACCAAGAAAACCAGAGGAATTAATAAAACTGGATAATTGGTAAGTAGAAAAGGGTAATTTTTAAGTTTTAAAAGAGGTCTCGAATGTCGTTGACCCTGGCTTTTGTTAGTACTGACATCCACTACGACGACCTGGTTTATGTTTATTTATGCCGAAATTACAAGCTCTTCCCATTTTTATTAAATAAATAATTACCTAAAGAAACACGTGTGATGCATTTTGGTCGGTTTGAAGCTCATTTTTACAGAAAAATATGAGTTTTTAAGTGGCATTGTACGTGTACGCGTCCTTATTGAAAATGGCGTCATTAAGGTGAATTTCTGTGAATTGCAAGTAACACATCGCTTCTTATAAACGAAATTTGTTTTGTTTCAAAAGTTTCATATCGAACGAAATTTCCCAAAAAATTATGTTGTTGGTCGTTGAATTTAACATCTCTAGCTGGTAGTCGAGTTTGAAAGTGTTCGTGAGACATTACAATGTGTTCTAACTAGATGTTGATGAAGAAAGTGAACATTCTTACCAGGAAAAGAAATTTATTTCGTTCAAATAAGTTTTCTTTTATCACTGTATTATGAATTAATATGATTCGTCGCCGAAAACAAGCAAATGCAGTATTTTTAGGTCGGTTTTGGCGATATTAGTCAAAAAATCGCAATATCCTTTTGTTTACATAATGTGCCGTTTTGATCCGAATTTTTGAAAAAAACCAAAACACAAATCATGGCGGTCAAAATAAGAGTCAGACCTATTTAAGAGGCAAGAAATACAGTAAAAATATTATTTATTTCACAATTTTTTTATTACAAAAAATTACCTAATAATTCCGCCCATGCTTGGCTTATGTTCAATGTTTTCACTATAGTCATTGCCATACTTATATCCTTTGTTAATAGCTAGCTGGATAATATTTGTAAAACTTATTAATGTATTTTAAGTTACAAAAAGTTATACTAATGGTGAAGTATAAATTATAAATGGCATTACAATTCAGAATTTTACAAATTTTTAATTAATAGTAAATTTTATGCCATGTGCTTTGTTGTCTGATAAAAAGTGGCAGGCTTGTTGCTTTATCAGTTTATTTTTGAAAGCTATATATAATATTAGTATTGTTCAAGCCATAAAATGTGAATTAATTTTATAATAAAGTTCAGTTATATGATTTTTATATTAATATTACAATTATATTATAAATGAATTTATTTGATCATTTAAAATTAGTTTTAGGAGACCTAATTTTTTGGGGGCAACATATTTCTCTCTTCTGATGAGTAAAATTTTTCTTTTAGGTATCAGAATGAGCTGCCAAAGAAAATCAAATCAAGAGGAAAAGATGCTCATTTAAATCACGAGGAATTAGTTCAACTAATGAAGTGGAAACAATGTGTGAGTTTTATATAAATATAATCTTTAGTTTATTTAATATTTATATTTTGTATTATCAGTAAGTTTATTTAAAAAGCAAAGGGTTCAATTTAGTAATGGTTATGTAGTTAAAATATTCATATTTTTATTCTCGAAGCTCCCAACCCAGGTCTATTATTTTTATAGAAATTAATATTATAATTTTACTTTATAATACTGTTATAGTTTCCTTGGTAGGTTTCATTATTATTACTTAAAATTGTTATTACTTTTTGTTCTTAATTTTTTGTGGGGGGGGCAAGATTTACCCTTCACCCCCTCTTTCAAAAATTTTGAGAATTTTCCTAATTGTCCTAGTTTTTGAAGATATAACTTGCCTCTTTGTGTCAAAGGAAAGTGCGTCTCTTGTTGATGCTTCCAAGAAAGAAATTGTATGTCCACATGGTGTTACTTTTCCCCATGACTACGCAAGACCTTCAATATCGCAAAAATTATTACCATTATCTTTCATCTGAAACTTCTTTGTCATTGTTATAAAAATTTATAATTTTTTTATTTGCAGAGAGGAAAAGCTTATCCGCAATTAAATTATTTAGTAAAAGTAAACACTCCAAGAGCAGTTATGGCCGAAACAAAGAAAGCATTTCGCAAATTGCCAAATTTGGAGCAAGCCATAACAGCATTGAGTAACTTGAAAGGAGTTGGAACTACAATGGCATCAGGTAAGACAAAATGGGTGACAATGTTTTTACAATGTGTTGATGACCGAAATCTATAGTCTAGAGGATTTGAATTGGAATTTAATTAATTTCAAAATGTTTTTTTTGCAGCTTTGTTAGCAGCAGCTGCCCCTGAAACAGCGCCTTTTATGGCCGATGAATGTTTAATGGCCATCCCAGAAATAGAAGGCATTGATTACACAACCAAGGAATATCTCAATTTTGTCCAACACATTCAGTCAACAGCAGAGCGACTAAACAAGGAATGTAAGTTTTCATCATTGCCATATATATTTTAAATTTTGGAATGTGAATAGTACATATGTGATGTTATAATGGTTATTGTGTCTATTTTGTAGCAAACAATGGACATGGCACTTGGAATCCACATCAGGTTGAGTTAGCTTTGTGGACACACTTTGTAGCAAATGAACTTGATCCTGATTTACTTAATGCCATTCCTTCAGCAAATGGAAAATCTAGTGTCTCTCACCAAAATGGAGAAGTCAAAAATGTAACAAATGTAAGTTATTCTATCAAAATTTTTATTTATTTTTTAATATTTAAAGATTAAAAGAAAAACGATTTGAGAGATCCATCATAATTTTTCTTTCAGAATGAAAACGATCATTCAGATAATGAAAGTTCCATAGGAGCTGGGAAAGTGAGTGGTGATCCTCCACCTGCCGATATTTCAGAAGACACTGCAACTTCATTCGGAGGGGAGGACGATTCTCCTCTACCACCATCGGAAGCAGCAACTAGAGTAAGGAAATTTCATTAACTAAGTGTTTCATTCATGAAATTCTCATGTTGATGTAAAATAGAAAGTTTAACTCCTGTAAAATCTCTTTTAGATTGAAGACGAAACCAACGACTCCCTAGCCAGTGGAACATCGGCAACCAATGATTCTACAACAAACGATGCTGATGCAACAGATCAAAGGCAAACGGATGAAGAAAGTCAGGACCCACCTCCCGCTAAAAAATCCCGAATCGAGACAAACGAAAAATGATTATAAAAAAATCTTACGTAAGAAGTACTATTGTCTTTTTACTGTAAATGTGTTCTTTACTTTTTTTTTAATTTTTTAATTTTAATTGTACGGATTCAGAGTGATTTTAACTTACTGGGCCTGTTTGTGTCGGTTTGCTTTGGTCACATTCCGCTTCGGTGTAAAAAATAGTTTTAAAATTAAAATTATGGCCCACGATATCAGGATCTCGATATTTTTTTTCTTTTTCACTTTTCTGCTATTACCAATGGGCAAAATTTCAATTTGTCAGACACGAACAAATAGTTTGATACACTCTCAAGTACTACTAACCTTTTGCTCGGCATGGTCGTTACAGTTATTGAGGCGAATTCTATAAAGCGATCACGTAAAGAATAATACTCGAAGCATCCATCTCTTTTTGAAAATAGGGTCACTATTCCAACGTTAGTTTTTAGGTGTGAGGACCGATTGAGCGGAATACAATCCGAGCAAAAGGTTGAATTGAAATTTTGATAAAGAAATTTTAGTGTAATTTGCGCTTCACTACCCTATAATTTCTTATAGTGGTAGACTTTTTGAGGAAGTAGAAAAATCATATTTTTATAACAATTGCGATACCAAGTGCGATTATTGGTTTCATCTCGATTAAAAATATTAAATTTTAGTAAATACCGTCGTTGTACATAATATGAACTGTCTTCTACACCGTCTTACCTTCCGAATCATTTTCTTACGATAAAAGAATTAGGTGTAAATATTTATGATTTAATTTTTAAAATAGATTTTTCATCATTTATTATTTTGAGTAAAATTAAAGCTTTGGTTTCAATACTATAAGTTAAAGTTACTATTAGTTTCTCAGTAAATAACTTGCTTTGTAAGAATTTGCTAAGTGTGAATTTTTTTCCCTTGAATTCATTTTAAAAACTTTTCTTAACGAGATTGGTTCTTTTCATTGATTTCATTCTAAAACTCCAAAACTAGTAAGCATTCACTGGATTCAGGACTAAACGAAAGTTAGTATAACGTTTAAAACGACGTTTTTTGAGTTTTGATTGATACTACACAGAAAGGTCTCGACAAAAAATTATTAGGATTCAACTTATGTTATTGTTTTTTAATATTTACTTACCCTTCTGGTATATCATCGCACCAGCTTCAAACTTGTTTGCACTTGTGCGTGTAAGTTTCTAAAAACCTTTTTTAAAGAAAAGCCGACACAAAGTGGCAGTGGTTTCTAAAACAAAAAAAAATTTATGAGAGTGGGTTCAATAAAAATCGTCATTTCACATCCAGCTATGTAAAAGGAATTATTTATAAAAAAAAAGACACTAGAAATGGATTCCTAAGACTATTTTTATTGGATTTTTTTAGAGATATCAGCATTCTTGTTGTTTTTTTAAGAAAAGAAAGAATAAATATATTTAAATAACTTCTTTCTACAATCTTTCTCGTTTGTGGTTAAGGGACTTTTCGCAATTGTTTCATCATGATAAAGAATTTATAAATTTTCTCGAAGATTACTTAATACAAATCAAAAAGAGAAAAAAAAGCTTTGTCGTTGGCAGTGAAATAAAATTCTTCAATTTAAGTTTACTTTTTCTTTTTTTTTGTTTTTTTAAGACGGAGAGAAGTTATTATCATTTGATTGCTTACCTTTAAGTTTGGGTTTTACTATTTTTGTATATTAGTAGAAATACACAGGCCTATTCAGTACTTTATTTTCACGTCAATAAAATTTTTAATTATTTTGATTTTAGATTATTCGTATTCACAATAGATTTTGAAAAACTCCGTTGACTCAAAGGTGTTCAAAAAAACTGAGACTTGTAAAGTTATGATAAACAAAAGGTGCAAGAATGTGGAAAGTTTGTATGACTTAGTATAGCGAGCGTTTCTTTTCTAAGTTTGTAATGACGGTAATGTATGGGGACAAATGTTAACACCTTTTGGGATTTTGTGAAAGCCCTTGTTTATTATTATTTTTATAAATGCACTCTGTTGTATTAGGTGCTAAGGTATTTTATTGTGCACTCATACACAAATTCTCACTCACCCCCTCACTTAATTTCTTGGCTCTGGTTCTGTTTGTTATTTTTAGGTAATTTAAATTTAAAAAGTCGCTCATTAGTGGAGTGAACATAAATAGAGGTTCTCTTAACCGGTTGAATACTATAAACTTATAAACAAGGGTTGGTTTATTGAGATATATATTTAAGAGATATTTAATTTCGTTTGGTTTAAGATTTGAATCATGAAAGGATTTTTTATGGGAACTATCCTAATTTGAAACTGCGCAAAAATAAATACACTTAAATACATGGAATCTAAAATTTTTTTTATTCCCTAACACAATGTCAGTTTGAAAAACTCAGGGTTTATGCCGTAGATGAGAAATCACTCCCTCGAAAAATAGTTTTGGGGGACTAAACAAAAAATGTAGCGTTTTTCTAAAAATGAATCAAAATTTTTGTTCGGTTTGAATTTTAATTTTTGAATTTTATGTGTTTTGAATAAATTTGTCGTACCACGTACTCATTAACAAAAAACAAGTCGTGGATAAACTTGTAGACAATTTTCAATAAGTGTTTTTTAATCTTAATTGAATATATTGGATATATGTGTGGTGATGTGAACTCAAATCAAGCTAAACAGCTCATTTGTTAAGCCTTAATAGTCTTCTCGTATTAAATTTTACACTCGATTTTAAACCGATGGATATGGTTTGATTTCTAAGTTTTTAATAAATATTGCATCGTTTAGTTTAGTATAACAAGTTTTGACAAGTTTACATGTTTGAGGAAATTTTTGCCTCAAACTTTTTGTTTTTAATGAGAAATCAAATGATAGCGTTCGGGGGTAGTTAGTAATTAGAACCGTAGTGTCATCGTTGTTTAATTTTTTTTATTTTTGACCTCTGAAATGTTTTTGGTAAAGCAACAGGTGCTGAGGTGATGTCAATAAATTTGATTTAAAAAATGTAGAAGTAGTGACAGATTATTTGGCTGGAGAGAACGTGACATTTCCATATTCATCGCAGACTGTTATTTTCATTTGCGTTATAATCAAACTCTTTATCATGAAATGTTTTTATTTTTTTATTTTATTTTATTTCGGTCAGTTTGAAAATTTTCCTTTTTGAAATTTATTTCATTTTATAATCAGCGACAAAGAAAGTTAAAACGTTTAGCTGTTACGGGTGCTAATATATATTTATTTTTATATAATCTGGATTAAGCTTTTAAGGAGGAGAGCTAGAAGCAAAATATTTTTTTCGTTAAAAATTCAGATAGTAAAGGTGATATAATGTATTTGAATGATAACAGTATACGATTCGATAAGCGCGCTCGATCATTTGTACCTCATTAATTAATCAAAAGCAAATAAACTGGTGCCTCTTTAAATGAAGTCTTAAATAAAATAAAAATGTCGTATGAATAGGTAAACAAATTTAAATGATGCCTTCATTATAAAACGCACTTTTTTTTATAGTTATAATGTTTAATAGTGAGTCTGCGTTTTGTACTATTTAGGCTACTTCCATCTAGAAGTAGTTGAGGACTTTGTTGAGTGAGTCGAAAAACCAATTCTACGATTATAATTTAATTTCCCATTCTTGCTTTTTGGTTTACAAACAAACAAACAAAATTTTTTATTAAATTAATTATTAGGAGCTTTATGAATTCTATTTGGATACGAGTAGTCGATTTAATTAGTAATTTGATTTGTGAGTCTCCAAATAAATTCCGACTCAGAAATTATGGTAAAGATTTAATTTAAAAATTCACGATTTGTATATAATTGTTAAGGCTTAAGACACCTTGGACAAAACTATGACAAAGAGAAAAAGGAAAAAAAAATTTTAAATATAAAAATCACTTAAAAAAAGAAGAATGAATATCGGTGTTAAAATTAAGACTTACCAAACGATCCGTTTTTAAAGTTTTTTCTCATGTAACATCTGTTTTAGATTAGGTTATTTTACGAGTGACATTTCCACTGGGAAAAAATTTTTTTTAAGCAAAAAGTCATGTTACGAGCACAGGTTGTGAATAAAAAGGCAATGTAATTAAAATGACGTATCATTAATTATTGCTATTATTTAAGCACCATTTTTATTTGTAAGGTTGTAGTTTGGCTGTGGAGTCGATTGATATTGTTACAAGTTATGCCTGAAACGGTGGTTGAAGATACACACAATTTCTAATGATAGATAACTGAAAGAAGGAAAGGTGTAAAGGAGTTAGCATTGTCACCTTTCTATATGCTAAGAGGGATGGGCTATCTTGTCAAGTTGTTCATTCAAAATCTGTCTCCTGTAGTTAGGTTCCCTCATAGGCAGCCTCTTGTGAAATTTGAGTTAATAGGTTTGTTGAAAGAGAGATATGTTTAAGTAAAGGGAGCTCCACCATGACCGGAAGCAGAATAATTTTTGTTTAGAAGAGATCTATATATATATTTCACAGCTTGTGTCTTTTAATATTGACTTAAAGAGAGGAAAACGACGAAATGATCCTCTTAATTCAAACACACTTTAAGGTAATTATGTAGTAAAGCGCCTTTTACATGTAACGTAGTACATAAGTTATCATCTCATTAATCTTAGTAATTTATATATTAAATAGATTAAATTTTTTTTTCTTTTATTATTCCAAAGAGCGTAAATAAAACAATTCTTCTTGTAATTTCCTTTTTTTGTGTGTTTCATTAATTTTCCGGTCATGCTCGAAAATCTTATTCCAGCTTTTGTGGGGTTTTGCAACAGAATAACCCAAAGGCACTTGTTGCTGTTGAAAGCAACTTTTTGGATTAACATTTCACTATTTAATCCAACCACCTCCTTAAAAATGTCTTCTTTTAAGCTGTAAACCCCAAAAATTTGAGTGATTCCATTGTGCTTTGAATATTTCATTCCAAGTGTTGGGAAAAGGAAATGAGTAAGAGTAATGGAGCTGAGGAGTGGAATGTCCTACAAATTTCTCAAAGTTGCTAACTTGTTTCAATCTGGGAGTTAATAGGAAATGTAGTTTGAGGTAAGTTTGTTTGATTTTGCTTAAATATTAATCAACTGTCAAGTGGTGGTGACCAAAAGTTTAATAAACTTAGGAGTCAAGGAAAAAGTTGGGGCGCCATCTTTCGGAGGATTTTGTGTTAAGGATTCCTTTTTGAAGATGAGGAAAAGTTTCTTAAAAAGCTTATCTATGACGGAGAAAAGATTTTGAAAATGATGACACCAATTAAAAAAAGTAATTATGTGTACATCCTGTGCGTGGGTTTATTTTTAGTTGAGGCTTCGTTTACTCTGAGCTTCCAAGCCAGAGAAATGTGTTACGTTAATTTCTAAAACAAGTTCACTCTTGCAGGCTGTTTTTGATCTTTTAACAATAGCCACTATAGTTTGTTTTAACAATAAAAATGTTGACTGTGGTGCAATTTTAATATTATTTCCGTGAGAACGTTAGTTTGTTTCATCAAAATGAAAACGCCGAGTTTGCAACATTTGGCTTCCATCAAATTGGCTGTGACTTTTTGGTCAAATCAGGACTTGAAAAAATTTTTAATAAAACAGATAAATGGGATTCCGCCGATTGAAAATGCTTTGAATGACCTGAAAAAATTAGCATTTAATTTACCTTTAAGCGTGACCGTGAAAAATCGGTTCGTTGACATCATGGAAAAAGTCGGTTATGAACTTTACGTTTTTATGTTTAGATCCCCCATAAATGAAGAGGAAAATGATCTAGATTTAGGAAATGATATTACGTGGACCATATTTGGCACGATAAATGAGGAATTAACTTATGATAAATATTTCCGCAGGAATTTCAATCAGAATGTACTGAATTTTAAATGTGCGTGCCTGATTTGTAGCGAACTCCAAATTAGACGTGTTTGGGACACTTTATCAAACTCTGAACGAACACAGTTAAATACTAAAATAAGCAATTTGCTTATAGTATACTGGGTTCATGTTTTGGAAGATAAAATGGACGATTTCATTCTGATATATGGAGATTCAATTCTGGGCTTTGAGCCATTTCGCAGCGTTGAATTTAACATGCTTACGTATTGCTTAAATTTCAATTTCAAGCCTGCTTTGATTTACTTTTTTGAAAAACTGCCACCTACGGATAAAATGTATTTCATCGATGAAAACAATACTGAGCAAAACGTTTACTTCATACTATTGACGAATATACTGAAAGCCCCCAAGCAAGAAAAGTTTAAGTATATCTGCAGCTTTCTAGAAACGGCCAATGCGGATTTAACCACTTTTCAGTTAATTGTCAACACCATGTCTGCCAAAAGCCTTGGAGAACTGATAGATCATTTACTCAGGCAGGTGAACTATTTCGGAGATTTGCACTACAACATATTTCGTCGTATCATCAAGCTGTCAAGTACCGAAGTGAAGAGTAACATCATGTCAAGATTAGACTTCTACGTTTTGAATTTATTGGCTAAGGGTCGATTCGAAACTTTCGAATCGTTACTGCCGGAGGAAGGGAAAACAAAACTATATCAACAGATTTTTTCCCGTTTTCAAGAATTCAGAGGTCTTTCACTGATTTTTATAATCTGCAAAAACCACCAAAAACATTTGCTACTTAAGCTATTTAAGCATCTATCAAAGGATGAGCACGATGAAATGTTCTTAAACGAGCAACTAAGTATAATACTAGGTGAAGATGATTCTTTACGTAGGAAAGGTTAATAAATAAAAACTCATTAACAAGATTCGGTTTATCCTTTATTTATCGAGATAAAAACATTAACTCGAAGCACCCGCAGCTTGTTCTTCTTTAAGACGATCTTTCTTCATGACTCCCATGAAAGCAAACTTGTCTTGTGGCGTCTGGAATCGTCCGTGACCGAATTTAGACGAAGTGTCGATGAATTTCAAGTTGATCTTTTCCAAAGCCGCACGTTTCGTGTGTACCAATAACGACTAAAAGCACAAAAATTTATTTTAATTAATCAAAACTCATTGTCATTAAATGACAAATACTGAAATTTTGCAATTCAGTCCTATCATTTTGCGATCACTAACTATCACACAAACAAAAAATGGCTCTTTTGAGGAATCATCATCAGTCAAAACCAATATTTTGAACGATAAATAAATAAAACAAAATTACAATCCCAAGACAGATTTGTAACATAACTTATTACCGAGTTGAACAAAAAATAACTTACCTTTCTCAAAGTGATAACTCTCTTTTTGGGACCCACGCAGCAACCCTTGATCATGACAAAGTCGTGGTTCACTTCACCATAGTGTGGGAAACCTCCCATTGGAGTGATTACCTTTGCTGTCAAGTCGTAATCTGTAGACGCATTGTTTCCTATAATCTAAATATAAAAATTTTCTTCTTAAATACTCATTTCATGACTCCAACAACTTTGAATTTGTAACATATATCATGTTGGTTTTCTAAATCAGTAGGAAGGCAACAGAATAAATTATCCGCATAATATATATCAGATAAGAATTTAAATTACATCATAGCCAACATGGGTCTTTTCAAAAGTGACTAAGCTCCACCTTAATCAGTACGAGAACTTTTTGTTTTTAATTAAGCCAATTCAAATTTATTTTTTATGTTTAATAAATTAAGTGATTATTAAAAGCATTCAAAATACAATTCATATTGTATTTAGGTGTGAAACTTTTTTTTGGATACATTTTTCAATACCTTTCCATCCTTTGAATGAATTCCTTGTCCAATCCTGTAGATTTTCTTATTCATCTCAGTACGATGATGATAACCTTTTTGACCAGCTCTGGCAACAGTGAACTGTACTCTAGAAGGATGCCATGCACCGATACAAGCTACTTTCCTCAAACCTTTATGGGTTTTACGAGGAAGTTTCTTTGTATGCCATCTTGATGTAACACCTATAAAAAAATTAATTTGTACTCCCGAGCTCAACGTTTAAATCAATGCAACTTTGCAATAATTAAGAAATTTGTATTCAGCATGGTTTTCCTCAATAGTCATTGGCCAATGGCCTCTAAAAAGACAAAGGAATATGCTGACTGAGTTCTCTTCCGATAAAATAATTTACCAGATAAAAACCCATTGCTCTTTGATGCCTCAGCCGAGCTACACTGTTACAAAACAGCCTCATTACTGATAGAGTTATATAGTCCGTTTCTACATAACTCGGCATCAATTATTCACATATTTCAAATTAGTCAGGAACAAAATAAATCAATTAGCAATATTTACATACCCTTATAACCCTTTCCTTTTGTAACACCAATGCAATCAATCATTTCATCAGGAGCAAAAACTTCAGACACAGGAACTGGCTTCTCCAAGTGTTCCTTGATCCACTGAACTTTTTGTTGCATTGAGCCACCATTCACTTGAATTTCCATAATATGGGCCTTCTTTTGACGTTGTCTAAGAAGCTTCATCTACAAATAATTAAAATAAAACAAATTTGAGGTATTTAAAAATAAATAAATAAAACCATGAATTCAGTAAAATGTGTCCACCATGGTTTTTCTTAGTGATAATTGCCCAATGGGCTTCAAAAAGCTGAAGGAATATGGTGGCCAGTCCATATTAAGGTCAACCCTTAGCACAGCCTGTTGATCTATGATGCTACAACTTCAGAGATATACTGCATCTTGCAGCCTTGTATGTTGTGACCCAAAATAGTTTAAAACTATTTCAGGCTAGCATCAAAAAAATTATAATAACAATTAACAGATGAAGTTCCATATTGCTTTAATGGCTTTTTCCTTGCTTATACTCTAAGAAACCCCCGAATAAAAATTAATATAGCTCTCAAATTACCTGGGTATGGGCAATCACACGAACAACTTTGCAATACTTGATGATCTTTTGGAAGGATTTCTCAATTGACTTCACACCCAAAGGATCCTGCCATTTAAGAGAAGCCTTTTTGAATGCCTTCTTCTCTGATCTGTACCTGTTGGAATCAACAAAATAAGGAATAGTCTCATCTGTGATCTAGCCACAGAGTGGAGACCCACTCCTCAATGCCTGATTGGTATGAAAACATCAATCAGATTTAAATTTACTCATTGCCTGTTCCCACAGACAAGAGGAGTTTAAAATATTAAAACAACATTTGAACAATATATATATTGCAAAACATCAACTTTTAACTGAATTTAACTTTGATGATTCACAAACTCAGACCGCCCTAGAAATATATCTTCAGACAAATCAGATATCACCGTAAACAGAATCTAAATCATCATTGTGTGAATCACATGGAGTAGAGTAAACTTTTCAAGATGAAATTTTTCAAAGGCATAGTTACCAATTCTTATAAAATCGACGTCTGCAGTCCTCAGATAAATGTTCTGCCCAAACAGTGAGCAAAGCTCTAAGGCCATGAGGTGTTTCAATGTAACCAACACAACCAACAATTATCATGGGTGGCGTTTCCAATATGGTTACTGCTTCAACAATTTCCTTTTTGTTAACCTCTAAAATAAGTATTAAAACACAATTTTAAAAAATTGGTGAACAAACCAATATAGAAATAGCTGAAAATGAGTTCATATTCATCCAATACTTACTCGAACCAGGTCTATCTGCTTCCCTTAAAACGTGGGTCATACCGGCCTTATAGCCCAAGAAAGCAGTCAAATGAACTGGTTTGGTTTTATCATCTTTTGGGAAAGCCTTTACTTTACCACGATGTCTTTTGGATCTCTTTTTGGGATAAAATCCCATAGATCCGTGACGTGGAGCACTGAATTTCCTATGGGACTGAGTAGAGAAAAATATATCACAACCATGCTCGACAAAAAAAATTAAGATTATAAAGAATCCGTTAAAAATAAACGTAAATAAGCAATAATTATCAAAAATGTATTTTTATATTTAAAGACAAAATGAAATTTGTCCAATAGCTGAAACTAAAAACAAGGATGGATTCGGATTAAAAAAAATTAAATCTACTCACCATTTTGGCGAACTGACCACGTCGAAGTAATGAAACTAAAAGGGAAATGGATTCCCCTGAACAAGCGCACTAACACAGTCGTAAGAGGATCTTTAAAAATAATGCCTAAATTATCGAAAGAGTTAAATAAATTAAATTTAACTTTAAAATTTTAAATATTAAAATATGATTTTTATTAATGTAAAATTATGATTCAAAAATCAAAAAATTAATTTTAAGATGTTTTGACTAGCTTAACGGTTTACTTCATTTTGAAAAAGGGTGCTAAGCTCAATGGAGGCATTTCAACTTATAATATTATAATAACTTTCAGTAATTATATTGTAGATTGGTTCTATACTTTAAAAAAATAATTTATTTCGCGAACAAACAACTCATTGTAAGCACTTTAATTGTGCTTCTATTGAGATACTAAATGATACTTATATATCTTTTATGCAAAAAAGGTATCAGAAACTATGTAGAATGAACTTAATTGTTATAATTAATTATGTGAAAAATATTCTGAGATTATTTAGGGAAATTATTTCTTGTGTTGTGTGTAAGCCAAATTAATTTTGCTTAGAAAAACAGTTGGATTAATAAGTAATAAAAAGAAAATCCTCTTGTTCAAGATTTCCCTAAACAACAAATAAAAATAAATCCCTAGAAAATATGTTAGAAATATTAACAACTAATAATTTTGTCAAAGATTCTTTGATGTGCCAGCTTAATGACCATTTCATCCACCTCCTTCCCTTTTATTGATTATTATTCCTATGAAAGACAAGAGCACAACCTTTTCCTATTAAATATTTTCCCTTCAATATTTGTCATGTATCTAAAAGTCAAACGATTAAAATTTGGCCATTGAAACAAAAGTTAACACTCCTTTTATATCCATCCTAAGATAAGGGACATCCAAGGCAAAATCCTGATTTAAGAAGGCTGATTATGGTGTATAATTTAAACCTCAAACCTTATAATAATTAGGTTTGGTGAATAGGATTATAGGCTGGGTATCTGCAAAGAATTGGGTCTCTTATAGGATTAGATTTGGCCTCAAAAAGTTTAAAAACTAAACTTGGTAATTATTTCAAGCTTTTTAATAACTGAAACAATATGTATTGAAAACTACTATGAATAATAGTGTCAAAAAAACATTCACTTCAAGTTCTGATGATTAAAACAAAAGCATTAAAACCAATAAATAAAATAATATTAATTTTAATTTTACAACTTAAGACTTTTTTAACAATAAGTATTAAAAATTTTAAATGTAAAAAAATTGATTCACACTTAATTCTTAGATGAATTCCAGTGTAGTATAGTATTAATTAATTAAAGATATATTTTATTTCCTATTGGCTCAAACTTCCCTGAAGAAATTGATGATGATAACAAAATAAATAGTAGGTAACTAAAAACTGGAGAATTCTTGCACTTCAAAACATTTTAAACACAAATAATATGTGTAGCTGTGACATTAAACATTTTCCCACATGAAAGAAAACTTTTACAGTATTTAAAACTTTAGTTAATAAAGAAATATAACTTAAATCCTAATTATAACATATTTTGATTTGAATGATAATTAAATTTTTTCATTCATTAAATATGTTCATACATAAAAAAAATCTGACAAATGATACCTTGTTAAAATAAAAACAAAAAAGACTGAAAATAAAAGACAAGTATTTCAAGAAAAAACTTCAACAAAGTCAAAAACTTGTTTAAGTTTGACTTCTTGATGCTTGTCCCTCTTACTAACAGACTTATTATCAATAATATAGTATCTAAGAAGTTTGGAAGACCACTCTAAGCCAGCTGATTCAACTCCGATTCTATGAGAAGCCACTATTTTGTGTTCTGGTATTGTTACTCCATCTTCAATCCAAACTTCACTGCATTTAGATAAATCTTTTTTGTTTAGTGTTTTGTCAATTTGAAAACTTATACAAAGTTTAGCTGGACCATTACACAGTTCATGTGATTTAAAAACTTTGGTTGTTTGCTTTGCTGGCTTGTCAGGACGAGGATTGTTCCTGAATTTTTGCATTTCTTCTTCTCCCTGCAATGGCTCCAGTGCTCTGAGTAATACAGCAGCTCCCTGTCCTATCAAGAAAAAATAATTGTATGATTTTATTAGTGTCTTCTGAACATGGAAACTAAATTTGAGGAATTTATTATTAAGGGTGTTGTAAATTTACCTTGACTTGATATATTGAACAAAGCATACATTCCATAAGTTAAATAAATGTAAATTGTGCCTGGCTTCATAAACATTGGCTCATTTCTAGCAGTGATTTTTCCCTGATATGAATGTGAAGCTTTATCTTCACCACCCAAATAGCACTCTGTTTCTACAATTCGACCTGAAGTGAAGTAATGCCTTAATTAAGACCATTTGATTTAATACATTAATAAGTCCTGAAAGTTACATGTACAACCATCTTGTTTACACAAAGGCTGAGACAACTAAGGATATAAGATAAGGATTAATGCTTAAATTTGAAAGTGAAGTATGAATCTAGGTAAAATTTACAAACTTGTAAAATAAATATCACTACTGAGTACTGAAATTGAAGATAAGCATTAGTAATGTTTTAAATGTTAAATCAAACAAAAATGTAGAAACTATAATTTAGAGAAAAAATCAAACCTTTTAAAACTGATCCTTTTAATTGACGAACAAGAATTTTTCCAAGTAATCCTTTGGCTAGGTCTTCACAAGCTGTATTATAAAAAGTTTCTCCCAATCGAATGCCGGCATCGACTATTGCTTGCGTATTTTCAATGTTTCTCTTAATTTTGTACGTTGTTGTAGGCAGAAAATAGTCAGACTCTTCGTTGTCATATTGGTCACAATCGCCTTCACTTTTTCGGGGAATATATCTTTTTCTTTTATTTGACATTCTATGGGCATTGCATGGGTAAATTTCAAATATTGAAAAAAAATCCTTATTTTTTATTAGTATTTTTATTCTTCTAATGATCTAAACTAATATCTTCTGCAAATATACAATTTTTTTTGAACCCTGCATTGAAAACTCAGTCACTGAAATCAGACTAAAAATAATCAAAAGAAGAAAGTGTAATGAAAGTGATACATGACAAACCTTCCAATTAATGTTTTGTTTATGCTATGACTATCGTAGTGTTTTAATTTAAGTGCAGTTTCTGAAAGACGTGCTCTTGAAGTCTTTAATTTTGGTTTCAAAATCACTTTGAATACCACTGGATGTCTTGCACTCTCTGACTAATTGTCGGGAGAAATCGTGGATTAATTTTAATTCGTGATTGAATAATGTGTTAAACGTTCATCTTTATTTTAATTGCAACATCAAAATACCATTTTGGCGCCAACTTTAAAAAGAGAATATTTCATTAGTGTGCGTTTGTATCTTAATCCAAATTATCTTACCAACACCCTATGATTTTGATTTTCTATCTTTTACCATGAGTAAAATATCTAATACAGCCAAAAGGATTGTTAGTGACACCAGGAAGACAAAAAAACTTAAAACCAGTGGTGTAGAACAAGATCTGAAAATGTCATTGAGGAAACCACTCTTCCAGATTCTACAGCTAATGAAAGACGTTGTAGGGGATGTGGAAGACTTGGGTACTAAAATTGAAGACTGGAAGCCAGACAATTGGGAACAGACATTAAATAACATAAGAGAAATGCGGAAAACCAAAGATGCACCAGTTGACACAATGGGGTGTGATAAATGCATGGATAAAAAAGCAGCACCTGAAGTTGTTCGATTTCAAGCCCTAGTTTCATTGATGTTGTCAAGTCAGACAAAAGATCAAGTAACATTTGCTGCTATGGAGAGACTCAGAAATCATGAATCAGGACTGACTATTGACAATATAATAAAAATGTCAGAAGAAACATTGGGAGGGCTTATTTATCCTGTTGGTTTTTGGAAACGAAAGCCAAATACATAAAAGAAACTGCAAAAATACTTAAGGAAAAATTTAATGGTGATATTCCCAACACTGTTGAATTATTGTGTTCCTTACCTGGGGTAGGGCAAAAAATGGCCTATTTATGCATGAAATCAGCTTGGGGTGTTGTTTCTGGAATAGGTAAATATATAACTTAAACATAACCAGGCTTTTGAATGGTCTGTGGTTAAGTAGTCAAAGAAACTGGCTGCCAAAAACAGCATTCAATTCAAGTCAGAACCAATCTGACATTAACTTTTTCAGATATATATTGATTTAAGAATTTGTATTTCAGGAGTTGATACTCATGTTCACAGAATTTCAAACAGAATTGGCTGGGTAAAAAAGGCAACTAAAACACCAGAGCAAACCAGAGTTGCCTTGGAATCATGGTTGCCCAAAAATCTTTGGGAAGAAGTTAATAATTTACTGGTTGGTTTTGGACAACAGATGTGTAAACCTGTAAAACCACTGTGTGACTCATGCTTAAATCAACCCATCTGTCCATTTGGACATAAAGGGAAAAAGTCAAAATAAATGGAAGAATTTGATACCCATATCTGCTATCTATTAGTTAAAAGGTTTTTTTATTCCAAGTTCCTCAGCTTCCAAATCTGTATTAAGCTCTTAAGTATTATTGTATTTGTTATGTAATTCTTTTGTACAAAATGTATATTTAGTAATACATGTTGTAAATGATTTATTAATATTTTATAATATTAATATTAATAATGATATTAAATAATTGTAAATTGGTCAAATTCAAGTTTTTTACAACTTTTCAAAGAAATTACAAGGAGAAATGGGAATGAAAAATAAAGTCTGAACAAATTTATTTAATTAATTCTTTTTATTTTTAGCCCTTTTCCCTTTTTTACTTAGTTTTTCTCTTTTCCTTTCTAGTCTTCTGTGCTTCTTTATGTTTTTAATCTTTTCTATATTAGCTTTCTTTTTAAATATTTTACTGTTTTTCACATTAAGAGTTGCCTGTTTTTTAATAACTCTTTTGATATCTCTACAATTTTTTATTGAATCTTCATTATTTAATTTCCTTTTCTTTCTTTTGGCACTTTTCATTTCCATTCCCTCAAGCTCAAAGTCATCTTGAGATTTATCACAGTTTTTTTCATCCTCTCCATCATCTTTTCTTTCCTCATATTGTACCTAAAAACAAAAATTACCATTGTTTAAACTTTACACCTTTATTCTTTTTGATTTTAAGTTGAAGGTGGGAGTAGTGTAGTGGTTCCAGACTTGAACACAATGATTGTGAGTTCAAATCCTCCTTTGCTTCCTGTTATACCCAAAAAAAGGGTGACAAATGGGATTGAAACCATCAGATAATTTGACATTGAATGGATTGTCAAAAAAATTGAAATTAAACATGTTGCAATTGTATATGATGAGAGTTAGCTTGTTAATGATCTAATGCCAGTAGTCGGATCATATTATTATTTATGCCAGGTTTTGAATAATCCTAAGCAACCTACAAAAACTTCACCTGGTCTCAAAAGAAATTTTTAAAGCAAGAAATAGTACCAGAAGCTGGGGAAATAATTTTTTAATTAAAAATCACTGGAATGTCTTACTTCATTTGTTCCAATCCAGTTGTTCCCTTTTGCTAATTCCGCCGCTGACAATTCTTTAACGCTTACAGAATGAGTTCCCATGTCTATTTCTTCAGCATGTAAATCTATATCCGGAATTGTCTTCTGTGACAGTAATAATTTCTTATAGGCTTCTCGAGCCTCAGTTTTAATTCTCTTTCTTTCTAACTTTAGCTGCATCTCAAATTCTTCCTTAGCCTTATTTTTTCGCTGTAACTTACGCTTATGAAATCCAGTCAGAAATTCCCTACAAATTAAAACATGAGTTTTTCAGACATGGTTGTTGTCGAATACTACTTAATATAATTTCTAAAAATGTATTTAAATAATATGATCAAAAACAATATCAATAAATTTTGTTACTAGACCTTCTAGCATCCTCATCAAAAACTAGAACCAGTTTATTTTTTCTTTTTTTGGGACGAAACCCCTCTTTTCTTTTAACATTCATTTTAGAGGTAGTTCAAATCTGGAACAACAAACCATGCACTAGTGATTCCATCGTACAAGTAGATACTCTATGGTCTTTTTTGCCGGAAACTGTATGAAAGGAAAGATTGGTGGTTTCATTAAAGGAAACGCGATAATTTTGAAAATTTTAACCAATCAAAACGAGCGAAATTCATTAAAGTCTGAAGCAGGTGCAGAATCATCGTCAGTATAAAAATGACTGAGCTATGGTGTGGTCCTCTCTAAAGAATTTGTTTAAAGAAGTGCTTTTTATCGATGGAGGAGGCGTTTTACATTGGTTTAAGTATAATACATATTTGAATTATGCTTTAGGCATTACTTGAAAGGTATTTTATATAAATTTTGTTTTTCTTTGTTACCAGTTTTTTAAGAATCACTAAAGGTGAAAATAAATAAATAAATAATTGCAGATTTTTCAAAAAGTGAATGCGCGTTACTGTGTACTATTCTGCGAGATAAATTACTTTCGCGGATTTGGTTTGTTAGGTTTTTCAATAAATACGCACTTTTTTATTTTGACGTAAAACGATTGCATGTTTAGAATTCGTGAAGTTCTTGTACACTTTCATATGAAATGCATGGCTGATGTTTTGTAATTAATTGTGAGACCTATTTTCTCATTCTATTGGGTCAGATGTACTTGTTGGATTTTCAAATGTTTTATTTTATTATTCTCAAAGTACTTTCAAAGAGTCATTTTCTAAAAATATGTTAAATGAAGGAAATCATTACTTTTATGGTTACCATATTTTTCCTACTCATTATAAAACCACCATCAAGATCATTGATGCCAATAGGATAATAATCAGGACTTGGGTAACAGTCACTTGAACAATATCCCAACTATTTTACTTCAATTGGACTCAAGTAGACTTCTTTTATTCAGTTTGCCTTTTAATTAAAACATATGTATTGAATTATAGATGTATGAATAATGACATCAAGACTAGACAGATTGTTTGTGCTACTTGAAAGTGGTTCCTCTCATGTGACCAGGAAAGCAGCTGCCAAGCAATTAGGAGAAGTACAGAGATTACATCCACATGAATTGCATAATTTATTGGCTAGAATTAAGACATATTTGCATTCAGGAGCTTGGGATACCAGAATTGCTGGTGGTCAAGCTATTCAAGCTGTGATTGAAAATGTACCTGAGTGGAACCCAACACCTGTGGCTCAAGTATCTGTTGGTAAGTTTGTTAAGGTATTTCTGATTTAGTTTTTTTAGTTGGTGGAGAAATTTAATCTTTTTCCCCACAGATAATACTCAGGGTGAAAAAAGCAATAAGAGGTTGAATCTGGATCTTTTTGACATTAATAATATCCTAAACAATAGCATACGTCTGACAGGATCTGAAGGTACTGAATATGATGTACAAGAGGAAGCTGGGCCTTGCAATGTTTCAAGACAGAGGCAGATTCTAAATGCAGTGATAGGGTTGGATGTTACTAATAGAATTGGCATTGAGATAGCAGATATATTGACACCAGAAGATTTTGCTCCAAGTGAAGATGATAAAAATAAAACAAATAATGTTGGGGCAAGTTAAAACTTACTCTTTATTTGTATTTAGTTATGAGTAAAATAATTATTTATTAACAGTCAAATCAATTCAAAATTTTTCAAAGTTTAATCAGTCATGAATACTGTTCACTAAATTCTTTTGGATAATTGTTATTTTTATCATACAGAAATCAGTTGGGGAAATTGTGCAGATGGAACTTAGTCAGGTGGCTGGTCTGAGTATAAGAGAAAGAAATAGAGCACAAAGGAAAGCAAGACAAATGGTTTCTAAGCAAAGATCAGTGGATAATGAAGATGAAGAGCCAAAAAGGAAAAAATCAAAGGTTGAATGCCCTGTTTTTGACACTAATGAAAGTGTTCCTGATTTGACTGGCTCTTGGGGAAATGTATGTATTTATGTAATAATTATTCTGGGAAAAACAAAACAGATATTGTGTAATACTCATCTATATGTAAATAAAATCATAAAATTTCAGGCAGTTAAGTGGCCATTTGAATCTTTTTGTGACCAGTTAATGTCTGACTTGTTTAATCCACGTTGGGAAACTAGACATGGAGCTGCCATAGGTCTTCGAGAAATAATAGCTTGCCATGGTAGAGGAGCAGGAAAAACAGCAAACTCCACACAATTGCAGGTCTGTTTCTATAGTTTTTTATTTTAATTTTTTCACATGTGAACTGTTCAATAATAAATTATTATTGCTGGACTACTTACATTGTTTAATAATGTGCTAACTTTGTGAAACTTTTTGAGATGTCAGTGTTGAAATTACTTACTTGAATGTATGTTTTAAAAGTTAGCCTTAAATAATATATTTATTGAAATTTTCAGATGGACGACGATCATGAATTGTATCTACAAGATTTATCCTTTCGACTTTTGTGCGTCTTGTCGCTTGACAGATTTGGGGATTTTGTTTCGGATCAAGTGGTCGCACCCGTTCGCGAAACATGTGCTCAAGTTTTGGGAGCAATATTGAAACTCATGAAGAAGGCGAGCGTACAAGGAGTTTTGAAAATTGTATCTCAGCTAGTTAATCAAAATGAATGGGAAGCTAGACATGGCGGGTTGTTGGCTCTCAAATATATGTTGGCTGTCCGAAAGGTATCTTCTAGTTTTTGAATATTGCTATCTCTATAAATCCTACGTTATATTATCTGAACTACAATTTAAATATTTTCGAAGGATTTGGTGCACGATCTTCTCTCCATCGCATTGCCGTTAGCCGTAGATCGACTGTCAGATGACGTAGATGACGTTAGTGCGGTTGCCGCAGCTTCTTTAATTCCTGTAGCTCAAGAAATTATATCCGAAACACCAGATCAAGTAGCTCATATAGTCACGAAATTGTGGGATTTACTTTTAGATCAGGATGATTTAGCAGCCGCTTGTAACAATTTTATGGGATTGTTAGCTGCGTTACTAAGTTTGCCCGACACAAAAAAATACATAGTGTAAGTTTTCATTAAAGAAATTTGTTAGTCAGGACTATCACGAGGACTAAATTCACTTTCTTCGTTACAGTTCACAGCCTATCTCGGAACTAATTCATCGTCTGTGGCCGTTTTTAAGTCACAGCGCAACTTCTGTTAGAAAATCTACGTTACAAACTCTGAAAACTTTAACTAATTATCAAAATGGAGAATATAATGATTGGGAAGCAGATTTGCTTCAAACTGCAATGAGACATATCTTTCAAAGAGTTTTAATTGAACCAAATGAAGAGATTCAAGAATTAGCCAGTCAGGTAATAGTTTATTAATTTGAAACATCATAAAAATCATTTACTTAAGCACACTTATTTGACAATTTTGTTTTCATTTTCAATCAAGGTATGGAAAAATTTAATAGACAATAGTAGATTAAACACTCTTTTGATGGCGGCATGTCCGTATTTCGGTAGTTGGTTGTGCCTAACAATGCAAAATTCAAAATCAGCCTTTGATCCCAACCTTTTAATTTCTGTTGATGGGACGAAAGTAAGTTGAAAAATAATTTTCCGTTGATTTATACCCAAATTTAAAGTGTTCGAGAATTTTAAATGATTCCTTCATAAATTTATTAGGCCACCAAAAAAAATGGAAGAGCCATTTTGGAATCATCTGAAAGCGTTCTAGCTGAGCAAAAATTTTTCCTTGGTGGATGTGAAACTACAAATATAGAAATGAGAAAAGCCAACAGCGTTCGTGCCAGGTGCTTGGCTTCAAAAATGCTGGGTAGGTGATTTAGTTGCGGTATTAAACAGTCTTTGAATGGAGTAATTTATTTAATTAACAAATTTACGATTGTAATTTAGGATATTTGTCGCATTATATTGTTCAACTGCCGCCAGAAATGTCAAATTGTGATCAAGGAGGTGAAACACCAATCCAGTGTTATGTAAAAGTATTGTTATCCCATTTAAACACTAAATCTGCTCTTCAGCGCCTAGTGTGTGGCTTGGTTATATGCGAATGGGCTAAGATTCACAAAGATTCTCCTGCTCCACCCGATTTAGTCGAAAGGTTTGGTAATTTTTATAACGTATTATATCATCTAGTTGCGATTTGTAGCTTAATTGTTATTTTAAAATATCTTTTCAGGTTGCACCAATGCTTGAATGAAAATGTTTATTTTGATGAAATCGGGTTTACCTTCACACGTCTGATTCAAGAAACCAAAGACTACGTATTTACCCTTAAATATTACCAAATAGAAGTAGATGAATCGTATATGTCGCCTGTTCTTTCGCTGGAACAAATTTTGCAGTTAACAAAAAGTAGTTTAGGAAATGTTAAAATAACAAAAAAAGTCTATGATACTTTGGAAGAACGTAGAAAGTGTATTCATTCTGCTGCGAATCAGGTTTGTTTTCTGTATATCTTTCATCCATTTTACAGAATTCATTATGCTCTGTAAATACCCTTTAGGGTTGTCTAAAAAGATACATGACAAAAATTTACTTTATTCTAGTTGTTGATGGATCAAACTATGCTGAATGTAACTTGTCAAGCTGCACTTGGAGGAGCCGTCACGGAACTGAAATCCGTACCTAGTAAATTAAATCCTGTAATAAAACCCCTAATGGAATCAATAAAAAAAGAAGAAAGTGAAATATTACAGAAAATTTCGGCGGAAGAAATAGCTCATCTGATAGAATTGTTTGTCGATAGAACACCTTGTCCCAATCCTAAAATAATATCAAACCTTTGCACTTTTCTCTGCTCTGATATTGAGTTTACACCACGAGTCAGCAAGAATGCTCAGTAAGTTGGTTTTACTTTTTCGACGATCGCGTTCTTTAAATCTGTTTTCGTTGTTTAACAAATTTTAATTGTTAAATCAACCACTTATACCTTATGTGTCTTTAGAGATTCAAGTCAGTGTTCAAGTTCTCCGGGCAAAGAGCTGCGTAGTATTTTAACTTTAATTAAACAACAAAGGCTTGCTGAAAAAAGTTTGTTGAAACGGCAAAATACTACTGCAAGTAGAGGACCTGGGCGGCCTCCATCTATTATTTCGGAAGGTTGTAGTGCTGAGAATGTTGCGTTGGATGATGAGGTGAGTTGTATACCCTCTACATTTATTTTATCTAATCACGCAAAATTGATTCTGAGATTTTGCTTTTATTAAAATTAGAAAAAGAATTGTTTAAGTTTTTTTAGTATGTGTTCAGTGTTTTATGATGAAATACTTTCTTAGAGAAGTGACCTATAATTAACAAGTTTAGGGTCTGTTTTAGAAGTGAAATTTGTCTAAGAATTAGCACTGAAAATTTTACAATTTTTAATCTGCCTCTTTAGGACCACAAAATCTTTCGAATTCAAAGAAGAGGAGCAACCTTTGCTCTGGGAGCAATCGCCATGCGTTTTGGCGAAGAGCTACCCAGTAAGCTTCCCAATTTGTGGGCAATTTTGTGCTGCCAACCTTCGGTAACAACCACTCCAGACGATTTAATAGTTTCTTTGCAAGTCTTGGAGTTGACTTGTCCTTTTGTTCATAAAAATCTTTTACCTCAGGTATTGTGTTATTTATGGTCTTTCGGGTTATGTTTCATTCCGTGTTAAGTTATTTTTAATTTATTTATAATTTTGCTTGCAGTTGTTATCTTGCTTGCCTAAATTATGTGAATTATTAACCGACGAATGCGCCGTTATACGTCACATGGCGGCTAGATGCGTGGCTGCTCTTTCAGCTTTAGACACCGAGTATGTTATGGAAGTTATCGTCAAATCAATAGTACCCCTTTTGGCTGTGACCGATAGTGAAGCCAAACGTGAAGGAGCGGCAGAGGCCATTTTCTGCGTGGTTGATAAATTGCAGTTACAGATAATTCCTTATGTTGTTTTGTTGGTCATCCCATTATTGGGTAGTGTATTGCATTTTTATGTATTATTGTATTCATTAATCTTATTTGGTGCAAGGAATTTAAGTAATTCAAGGTTTTATATGCTGAAAATAGGTCGAATGAGTGATCAGAATACTGCTGTGAGAACTATCTGCACTCAGAGCTTTGCTACTTTAGTTCAACTTCTACCTCTAGACAGTCCTCTTCTAGACGGTGATAGCTTATGCAGTGAGAAAGAAAAGGAAAGAAGTTTTTGCGTTATTTGCTCAATCCTAAATCAATACCCGATTATAAAGTACCAGTACCTATAAAAGCAGCGCTTAGGTCGTATCAACAGGTTTGTTGGTTTTGTTTTTAACTTTTAGATTAAGTCGAAAACTTGAGTTGAAAATTATAATTGTAAAATCTGGTTTATTTTTAAGGCTGGCGTAAATTGGCTGGCTTTTCTCAACAAATACAAACTTCATGGATACTCTGTGATGATATGGGTCTTGGAAAAACACTGCAGTCGATTTGCATGTTGGCTGGAGATCATTATTACAGACAACAAGAATATCTGGTAAGGAAGCAATATTTTGAATTGTTAATAAGTTGAAGCATGGAGATTATAAAATGCAATTAGTAATTAATTAATTTTTTTTCATTTGTAGGAAAAGGGCAGCCCCGATTGCAAACCCTTACCTTCTATAGTTATTTGTCCTCCGACTTTAACCGGTCATTGGGTCTACGAAGTAGAAAAATTTCTATCAAAAGAGTATTTAAATCCTCTACAGTATTCTGGGCCTCCTGCCGAGCGGGAAAAGTGAGTTTCGTTTCAGTTAGATGTTGTTTCCTAAAAGGATTTTTGAATGCTGTCATCATCAGATAGAAGATGTTTAGTTTCCATTTTTAAATGCTTTTTCTTTTTCAGATTGAGGTCGAAAGTTGGCGAATACAATCTAATCGTGGCTTCATACGATATAGTTAGGAATGACATTGAATTTTTTAGAAGTATAAAATGGAATTACTGTATTTTAGATGAGGGTCACATTATTAAAAATGGAAAGACTAAGGTTTGGACCGTTTCGATACTATTTTGGAAGATAAAATTTAAAATATTTCGTCTAGTGAAATCTTAAGTTAATAATAAATTTATTTTTAGGCTTCAAGAGCTATTAAAAGTTTAGTTGCTAATCACAGATTAATTTTATCGGGTACTCCTATTCAAAATAATGTTTTAGAGCTTTGGTCTCTTTGACTTTTTAATGCCCGGATTATTGAGTTCGGAGAAACAGTTTAATGCTAAATATAGTCGGCCGATTCTAGCAAGTCGAGACCCCAAAAGTTCGCCTAAAGAACAAGAAGCAGGTAATGTGATGGTGGTTACTTTCGTCGTGATGTTCTTTTACTAAAATTTTCTAGAGGAGTTTGTGAAACTTATGTTTAATTGTAGGTGTGATTGCTATGGAGTCTTTGCATCGTCAGATTTTACCGTTTTTGCTGCGACGAATGAAAGAGGACGTACTCAACGATCTACCTCCAAAAATCACACAGGATTATATCTGCGAATTGTCACAATTACAGGAGCAACTCTACGAGGATTTCTCTCGTTCACAAGCTCATCAATCGTTACAAGATTCTCTCTCGATGCCGTCACACACAAATACTCACATATTTCAGGTATCAGAGAGCTTCTAATTAAAGTTTTTGATTGATATATACAGTAGTACTCATTAAAGGATTAATCTGGTATTATTTATGGATTTGACTAATTCAACTTTGATTGATTTTTAACAGGCCTTGCGTTATCTTCAGAATGTTTGCAATCACCCAAAGCTTGTTTTAACGCAACAACACCCCGAATACGAAAGAGTTATGAGCATGTTATCTCAACAAGGAACTTCGATGGACGACATTCAGCATGCTTGCAAGTTGCCTGCATTAAAGTAAGTCGATGAAATCCAAGCGGTAGGGACCAGCCCCTTGATGTTGATGCACCTAAAGAAATTATTTATTTCATGTTTAGGCAACTTCTCTTGGATTGTGGAATCGGCACCAGTGTCACAAATGATGTCGTTTATATAAATCAACACCGAGCTTTGATATTTTGCCAGTTGAAGTCAATGTTGGACATCATCGAAACGGATTTGCTTAAAAAAAATCTGCCCAACGTTTCTTATCTAAGATTAGATGGAAGCGTACCACCTTCACAACGTCATAACGTTGTAAATAAGTTTAACAACGATCCCAGCATTGATGTCTTACTGTTAACGACTCAAGTTGGAGGTTTAGGTCTTAACCTAACTGGAGCGGACACGGTATTAATTTTTTATTGCACACCCTAAGAATTTTTCTTGTGAAATTTTGGACTGACAATTGAATTTTGTATTTACCCATGTTCAGGTGATTTTCGTCGAGCACGACTGGAATCCTATGAAAGATCTTCAGGCTATGGATCGAGCTCACCGAATCGGTCAGAAAAAGGTGGTTAACGTGTACAGGTTGATCACTCGAGGAACACTAGAAGAGAAGATTATGGGACTTCAAAAATTCAAATTGCTCACCGCTAATACGGTTATATCAGACGAAAACTGTGCTTTAGAAACAATGGGAACCGATCACGTAAGCATATTTTTGTTTTTATTCTATTTTTGACATGGATTCGCGAAAGAAGTTAGCGTAGAAAGTCAGATTTAGTTTAAAATATTAGATTTGAGAGTTGCCCTCCTCCTCACACTCATGGCTTCTTATTTATTTTCAGCTTTTTGACTTGTTCACACTAAAAGACGGAGGCAATAAATCGACATCTTCCAATAGTTCAAATAACAGCACACAAACGAAAGTTCCTGGAATACCCGTGAAGAGTTTGCTTGAAAACTTACCCGAACTTTGGGAACAGCAACAGTACGAAAAGGAATTTGATTTAAGTAATTTTATATCGAATCTAAATAAGTAACATTTTTATTATTTTTGGAAGTGTATACTTTCGTAGAAATACTAACGAACCTTATGAAATTGTTGTGTTTAAATATGTAAAATATTGAATAGTGTGTATGTGTGTGTGTTGGAGTATACTGTCGCTCCTTTTTTGTATGTCTTAGAAATGTATACTGTTGATTTATAAGAGAATTTGCATTAGAATTAAAACCGAAGCTCAAAAGATAGATCAAGACATTAGAGACGAACTTAAATGAAATGGAAAAGTTTAATCTGTACGATAATGGTTGAATACTGTGAATCATAAACGTTCTTATTTGTTGATAAAATTTCTTGTTCATAGTGTTTGGATTTTAATATTGTTCACGGTTTAATAACTGACCTGTTTTATTTTACAATCTGTTATCTTAAAATTAAGTTTTAATAAAAATACTCAAATCATATTTGAAATAAAAATAATTGCCACCGATGAATTCGAAATCTCTTTATTAAAAAGTTATCGAACGTTTTGGTAAAGGATGTTTATTATGTACTGCAACACTACCATTGCGAACAGATGTTGAACCTAGAAATTAACAATGAGTAAAAAATTTAATGATGATGAAATAGTTTAATTTTACATCAAATCATATTTGGTAATGTTAAAATCATTTTTATTGTACATTCCTCTAGGGTAAAGTAAAAGATATTTTGATAGCATTATTGTTGCCTTAAGAAACTGTATTTCTATTTGTTACTGATACAATTTGGCCTAAATTTACGTCGCACTTACTGGAGAGTATCCGTATTTTTAATTTATAATAATTTTGTGTTTATTGTAGTTGAAAGCTAAATATCATTTTTTTTTAATTATATACACGAGATGTTCACATCAGTAAAAATGGCTGATTTTATTAAAATCGGTTTTGCAAGATGATTCTAAAACTTAAAATGGTTTTAGTTTGGCTTATTTATTTAAAAATCTTTCCATCTAAAGTTAAGTAAGTTAGGGGATTCATACCTCACTTCTCCGTATTTGAAGATAAATTTTACGGATGTATTGAATATATATATATGAGCTAGTGGGAAACTCATTTTTGTTATTACAAACCACTCCCAACGAATTGTTTCACGAATTTCTGCTTGAATAAGAGTGTACACTGTCTTCGAACTCTGAAACTTTTATCATTGTTCGGAGCGAAATCACATCAATTTTTTTACAATTTTTAATTTATTTGGGAAAAAAATTTTCTTTAGATAGATACCAATTTCTATGTCTTAATTTACTTGATTAGCTTTAAGGGAAGTTTAATTTCATTGAGGCATTCAATTTTCACGCAAATCATAACTATTTACTCGGGTTGATCCGATAAATCACATTTCAATTTAAGATCATTCCAAATTGTTTTAACGTTATTTATCAACCGATCACGGTATTTGAATGTAGTTCGGTCTCTTATGTTTGCGGTTTTAACACAGTCATTACCACCGAATTCACAAATTCGATAATGATGGAGAATAGCAGAGTCTGCTGGTACGTTTATTGTTCCGTGGCCAGGCAGAAATTCCCAAACGAAATGATTTCCAGCCTCGACGACGAATTCCGGTCGGCAGATATATTTAGAACGCTGCTTATGAGGATGAAGCTTTGCCTTTCGCTTTGTCTTTTTCATTGTGATCAACTTTGAATCCAAATCTTTTGATGCTTCTGTTAGAGGATCATCTTCCCATTGGAGATAGAAGAAGGCATTTTGAAATGAATAAGAACCTGGGTTTTTGAGACGTATCCGCTTGCCAATCGATCTGAAAAATTGAGTCAAGTTTGTATCGCTGAATTTTAAATTCTGAAATAAAATTAAATGGCTTCACATACTCTAGTTTGGGCAGCCTTGTCAAGTTGTATTATCCTTACCTTATCAGGTCTAAAAGAGTTTCATTATATCTAGGGACGATAAATTCATCTAAATCGACCATAGCTACGTGGGTATACTTATACATTGCTCTGTACAAGCAGTCATTCAGTGCCGCAAAAAGTCCTTCAGTCCTTATTTCTTTTTGGGATTTCATGTTAAGTTGCCATGGCAACAATGTTACAACATTCTTGGCCTGAAATCAGACAATAAACTTTTTTAAAAGGAAATTTCCAATTTTTAGTTTCTGACTATTTCTCACTTCGGACAAACCCCAAACAAAAGTTTGAACTACTGGTAGTGAAGAGAATTCATGTTGGATAAATTAAAGGTCAAAATTCTAAAGACTTTTAATATGACAAACAGTCTGTGATTTCTGTTTGCTTTTTATTAGGATTGAAACCGAATTGACGAAGGTTATTTACCTTATAATAATCCAAAATGCAATTAACTTTGGGCCCGATGGTGTGATTGTACATTATGATATGTTCCACTCCAAGTATTCTGTACATTTCCAGAAATTCTAGCATCTGCATTGCCTGAAAAGCAGTTAAATTGTGTAATGACAATTTCACTAAAAACCTTCCAGTTAAATGGCCCTTATGCCCAAATTTGAGACAATTTGTAGTTTCAAAAATATGGGAGAAATGAAAATATTGATGAGGACAGCAGGATAAAATTATGACAAAAAGTAATCATTGAGAAAGTTAAAAAAGAAAGATAAATGTTTAAGGTCTAAAGGAGCCATGTTACGGGTCAAGCCATAATTTTATCAGGGCCTGAATTTTGTAAAAATTTGATTTCCTTCATTCAATTGTATACTATAAGTTTAAGTTCGAGTGATTTAGCTTGAAAATTCAGCTGAATCAGTTATTTACCTTGTCGTAAAAGTAATGCAAAGGTTTGACACACACAGCAAGAGTTTCTTGTGCCTTCGTTCGATTGGCTAGAGCAGGATCTTTTTCAGGATTTCGTACAATTAAATGATTGGACGGTGGATACCGAAGCCTTGCTACTATAGAAACGGATTCTGGTGTCGTCAGATTACGTCTTAAAGGACAAATCACAAAACAAGCACTATATCTCAAGTTCCAGTTCTCTCGAATCATCTGTAAATATAATTAACCCGTGAGTCTTTCAAAATGTCGTTGAATTACTCGTGGCGGAATAAAATATTTTGATTACATTTAACTGCAATTAGTTGGTAGAAAATTCATGTCTAGGACTGAACTCTAAGTTAAATAAAAATTCTTAAACCAAAGTACCTTAAATTGTGCAGGGATTGAAAAGGAAGTGAGTTTGGTCCGGTTGCCCGTAATCACGGGATACCATAATCTGCACCAAACTCTGTCGGGGCCCCTGGTTTTAGTAGCTGCAATGATTCGTATACTTCGACCTCTTCGTTTATCGTAGTAAGCCGAATAAACATAAAATTTAGACCTAGAAAAATTTTGGATTAGTTAATGAGCCCATATTAATATTAGGTCAGCTCTAAAACAGTCAACAAACCAAAAGGATTCTTTACCTAGTGCCTGAAACAGTCTGCCATTCTCCGTCTTTTGCGGTTTGATTTTCTTTTAATGTCGGGAGTTTTTCTCCCGGATTTTTACCAACATTTTCTTCGAGCCTATCGTTAGCTTTGACCATGGAACCTTGCTTAAAGAAAGCTGCTAAGTTACTACTGTCATACTGACGATTTTGATAGGAAAAGTAGTCCTCCCCCTAAAAACAAAATTATTTAATATGGCGGTTACAATGTTTTTAAATACTACGAAGCTAACTCCTAAAACGATTCTGAGTAAGTCCAAAAAAACTTTCATTTTGGAATATTTTAATAGTTTTATCTATGACTGACTTTAGGGAGAATTCGATAACAATACATGACCTTGAAAATTTTGATTATATTTTTTCCCTGTCTTTAAAGGTCTCAATTTCGAAATTACCTGATCGTCGTACTCCGAACGGCTTCCATATTTAGAACTCCCTCCGAAGCCTTTACGAACGTTCACGCCTTGGTTTCGTCCTTTTTCATCAATGAGTAGAACTTCCGTTAATACTATAATTACGAAAATAGCGAAAAACATAACAACAAAAAAGAAGCTGAGATGAGCCCTTTCTTTGTTGAGCCTGGATTTCGCCAACTGCTTCCTAAATAAGCCATGACCAACTTTTGTCCTATACATCCTTTTTCTTTTTTCCCTTAGTCATAATCACAGCTTAATTTCGGATTCACCGTTTTATAAAATCCAGACTATAATTAACGAATTCTAATTGAATAACTGTTGCCGGGGGTGGATCTGTAAGAAAAACCAATTAGCATCAAATTCTTGAATGAAGATTAATTAAGGCGCAAAATTATTGGAAGGTTTCTATTGTTTAAGTTATGTTAATGAGAATATTCATTCAAAACTACCCCAAAAACTATGGCAACTTTTTAAAACCATATCTTTGCCTGTCATGGAAACATTTGGTCTGAAATAGTCTTAGAAATATGTTAGAATTAAATTTTTTTTTTAAATAATCCAAAATGGAAATACCTGACAGATAAAATGGATGAAATTTGGTTTTATATAATTAATAACTATTCTTGCCTCTCATCTTAATATTATTACAATATTTCCCCCCAGTCTTATAGCTTTTATGTTTTTGCTATTGTAATAAAATTTTTCTTATATTAATAATGATTATGAACAACTTACCTGAGGAAGAACCCATTTTCACATTTCATCCATCAGACTTTGAGTAACTGTCTATTTTTTTGGCCATCTCTCTAGTTTTATCTAAATTAAAAATAAATACAAAACTTTTTAGTTTTCTTGGAAAGCGCTGCTACATTCAGCCCTTAAGTCGAATTCTGCTTTCCCCATGTTGTATTAGACTTGCGCGAAACTTCCTCCGATGCACCTCTTTCCCTCTCAGTGTTAAAAAGAACAATGTTCTCCTTTTCTCCATGTTTGGATAATGATTTGTTTTCTCTTTCAGAAAATTTCTGGTTTTAATAAATTCCTTCAAAGCTGTTTGATCTTTATTCTCTTTTACCTCATCAACAAAAAAATTCTACCTTGGGTACAAATTTTCTTGATTATTTTTTAGCGTCTTTCTGATTTACAATTTTTTACATGAATTCTATCCAAATCCTTTATCTATGAGTCGAAAGGTGACTTTTGTTATACTGTATGAATAATTTGACAAACTCACTTTTTGAGTAAATTATAAACAAAAGTTTTTTTTGTTGTTGTGACTTATCATTTTCACAGAGTAAAACTAAGAAAGAAGAAAATTTGTAAAAGGTTTTCATTAAACTACTTTTAGTAAATCAAATTTATATGTTTGTAATTTTGAAATAAAGATTTATTATATTTAATTATAGTATAATAATATCACGTTAAATTTTAATTAATTAGTTTTACAAATAATGAAGGAAGATGGGAGGGAAAGGGAAGTGGGAAAACTGAAGGCAAATTTCTGGGAAGCATTAAAAAAATCATTTTTTATGAAGCTGAATATATTTGACAATTATCACATTTGAGATGTTATAAACATGTTAAAGAACTGTATAAGTTTACATCTACAGGTAAAATATATAAATTTGTTTCCTTTCTGCACGGAAGTGATAAAGCCCTTGAATGGAAAATTTGAAACAGGAAGAAGAATTGTTTTTAATTTAAGATCTCTTCAATTTTATTCTTATTTTGGCTTTATTTCCGAATTAAATTAAATTTTTAAATATGAATTATCGAATTTAAATCTCGTGGTAGTCAAATTTTTACAATATAATGGAACAATTTTTAGTTTGTTTAAGTGACTCAAAAATTTATGGAAACCAGTCAAACGGACTGTTTTTAATTGTTTTAAAAAATCTGTAGTAATTCACTTTCCTTTCAACTAATTTGTGACTTAAAGTTGGGGTGAGAAACTTGAATAAATAGTGGGATTTAAAAATAATTTTTTTAATTTTGCCTTTATTATCATTAAGCTTCATTTCAATACATTGAACCCGATAATTCTTTGCATGAATTATCCGAATTGTCAGGTAATTAGTTCTTTGTTAAAAATGAGTCGTTCGGATATAAATTTTTAGAGCAATATCCACTGCCATTAATATTTTCTCAACACATCTGATAAGTTGTTTGCTAAAATTATTTTCATGAGTTATTTAGTAATTCATTATTTTCATTCACGACTTTCGTCTTTCTCCCCGTCATTTAACTCCTTAAGAATTGAGTAAAAACTTCAATTCATTATTACAGATTTTGCAACACAAGATAACTAGAAAATGGTTTTGGCATCTGAGATCAGTAAAAGAAGGTAATTATTTAAGAATTTAAATTTTCAATTTGTAATTTATCATTTATAAATGAGGTATGTAACTGTAAATCGTAAGAACAACTTAAGAATTTGCCCTTACTAGAAACAAAAAAAAGCAGATTAGAGACTTCGTTACGATTATTTTAATTAATAGCTAGTTAATGGCTGTTAATTAATGGTAATAATTATTATTACCAAAATTATTGAATAATAATTATTTAATAAATAATCAATCTTCAAGTCAAATAATTTTACTGATAATTTATATGATAAAGTTTGTTAAGTTTTAAAAGTTCTTGTCAATTTGTGTTTTACAGTTTGGCACGAATTCGAATCAAAGTTGGCAAACATGAGAGCGTATCATGGTTAATCTGTAAAGTTATTTATTTTTAAATAAATCGCGAAAAGAGTTCGATTAATGGTAAGAGTGATTATTTTGTCACGTCAAACCAGGGAAATTGGAAATAATAAACAAAGGGTATGTCATTTTTGTTTTATTCATTCTTTCATTTACTAAATTTCGATAATCCTTAACCATTTTAAATCCGCCATCTTATTTTCTCCCCGTCTTGTTATTTACTAGGTTAATTTTAAGTCATAATTTGTGCCAAAAATTTTTAAAACATATTGAGAATGTCAAAAACATCTCATCCATTTTGACTTAGTCATTGTGCGTCGTCTTGTCTTCACCAGTTTCAAAATAATCAGATACGTTTTTAAGTGTTATGTCATATTTTGTGCCTGGAGAAAAAAGCTGAATGAAAATTTATCTGATTCAAGTAAAGTGTATTAAAAAATTTACTTTTAAATTGATTGTTACAGTAGGATTTAGTTTTTTTAAGCATCTACAAATTTGAGAGTTGCAAATCATTTTTCACGTCGAGTTTTTTGTATCTTTATTTTGGACTATAACTATAATCAATAATAACCACAATTGTAGTTATCAGTTTGAAATTCAGGCGCTCAAGTTTAAAGAACAAAACTGGAGTGCTTTTTAAATCAATATACCATTTTTCATATTTCATCTTTTATTAGGTAATCTAGTTTACTGCTTTGATGATTTTTCAATGCTGTTTATTTGGGATTTTCAGGGGCAAGTGGTTAATCAATAAGAAAAAAATTTATTGAGTAACTTGTCCTTTCTTGTTGTTTCGTTGACAAATTTATGTCTTTTATAACTTACTATAAAGTGGCCCAGATAAGTTTTAGCTGATGACCCAGATTTTGTATTTATCAAATATTTTAGTGAAAATTTTTTGACATTCATCGGAATTAATTTTGTAAAATTCTTCAAATTGCTTTTTCAGCACAGTTTCATCTTAGTAGTTTTTTGTTTTAGGTGCTAGAATATTTGCTACACTTTCTTACTGAACATAGTCAAGCATAAAGGTTCAGGCATGAGTTTAAAACCAAAAAGAATTAATTTCAACACAACATGGTCTGCTCTTCGAGAAACAGTCAAAGGAATAATTACACTAGGGAATGTTCCAAGAGCAATTTGGAATGATCGGTTCAAGTAAGTCAAGGCTTGAAAACTTGTATTAGAAAATGTGATGATTAACTTTTGTTTATTCAATCAAATATTTCTTTTTAGTGATGTTTACTACTTATGTGTGGCATACCCTGAACCCTTGGCTGACAGATTGTATCAGGAAACAAAAAGGTTTTTAGAAGAACATGTTCAGCATCTTCATGAAGAAGTTAGGACCAAAGGGTCTTCAGATAATATGAGTTTATTAAAGGCTTACTACATTGCATGGGTTGAATACAGCCAAGGAATTATTTATCTTCATAGGCTTTATTCGTGAGTTCTATGTTTACTGATTGAATTCATGTATGTATTAAGGAGGAAGCTTTTAATTTATAACTTATTTATTGGTATTAAAGGTATTTAAATCAACAGCATATAAAAACACAAAAACTTTCTGAAGCAGACATAACTTATGGGGCTTATACACCTGATGCAGCTGAGCAGCTTGAAATCGGAGAATTAGGAATGGAAATATGGAAGGAATGCATGATAGAACCGCTTAAAGAAGATTTAATTGTTTTACTGCTTGAAGTTATTGAAGATGATAGAAGGGGGAAGACATCTATGATTCCTTCAGAAGTGGCACGAGTCGTTATTCAAAGTTTCGTTCAGGTTCAGAAAGATATGAAAAATCCAGGAGCAGAAGTGTATCAAGTAGTTATCAGTCATAACATTTTATTTAATTAAATAAAGAAACAAATATTTCAGTTTTCACACTAATTATTTTTAGTACTATGAAGAGGTCTTTGAAGCGCCATTTTTAAAAGCCACTGGGGAGTTTTATAAAATAGAAGCAGCAAAACTTTTGCAGGAATGTAATATTTCAGATTATTTGGAGAAAGTTCAACAAAAATTACATGAAGAAGCCCTTCGTGTTATGATGTTTGTTCACCCAACGTAAGTGTTATATGAATAAGAGAACATAATTAAAGTTGCACCATTTCTTGAAATAGTTTATTGTCAATATTGTATTTATTTTATACTTTTGACTTTTAAAGGTCTTATGCAAAGGTAGAAGCCAAGTGTGAAGCCCATTTTGTTGCTGATCACATCAGTGTTCTCCATTCGGAATGCGTCGCGATGGTCAAAGAGGAAAGAAAGCAAGATTTAAAAAATATTTACGTACTTTTAAAGTCGGTAGCTAATTGTTTACCATTTTTGGTCGAACAGTTTTTGCAGCATGTCAGAAATCAAGGACTTGATGCAATCAGTAATTTACAGGGAGATAATGTAAGTGAATATTGTTTTATCTCCTTGAAAGTAAATTGACTATTACTTCATTTAGCATGAAGGTTAAGTTGTATTTTAGAGGGTTAATTTAAATTTGACTGTTTTAACTACAAATTTAACTAAGGAATGCATTTTATTTCAGGTTCATATTCAGTTTGTCGAGAATATGCTTAGTGTGCACAAAAAATATAGAAATTTGATTGAAGAGGTATTTTCAAATGATCAAGTCATGATAGGTGCTTTGGATAAAGCTTGTAATCAAGTTGTAAATCAGAGAAGTAGTCCAAATGCCCCTTGCCGTAGTCCTGAATGGGTGAGTGACAATATTGCTTATTTAATTTTCGAATTAACTGAAATCTTTTTCTAAGTGAGTGATCTCAATCTTCCTTAAAAGTTGTACAGTAAACGCGAAAATACTTATTAACGATCTAATCAATTCGTGTTATTCACTTTTATTTTAGTTGGCAAAATACTGTGATACACTGCTTAAAAAATCTGCAAAAGGTCTCAGTGATACAGAAATAGACGAGAAATTATCGAACTCAATCACAATTTTTAAGTACATAGACGACAAAGACGTTTATCAGAAATTTTATTCGAAAATGCTAGCTAGACGATTAATTCATCAACAGAGTCAGAGCATGGATGCCGAAGAGGCGATGATTAATCGATTAAAGGTTTGAATTAATATTTTTTTTAGTAGAGCTTAAAATTTGAAAACTGTAAAATCTTATTAATTATTATTATTTACTTGTAGCAAACGTGCGGGTACGAATTCATTAGTAAACTTCACAGAATGTACACAGACATCTCACTTAGTGCGGATTTGAATCTTAAATTTCAAAATTATTTAAAAGATAGACCGGAAATCGACCTGGGAATTAATTTTCAAATTAATGTTCTGCAGGTGAGTGATAAAAAACGAAGCGAGATTTTTAATATATATCTTGGTGTCAATTATATTTTATTTTCGGCTTTCTATTTCAGGCGGGAGCATGGCCACTACGTCAAAGCTTTGTTTCTTTTAATGTACCGCAAGAAGTAGCGCAAAGTATTCAGGTCTTTGAAGAATTTTATAAGCTTAACTTTAGTGGTAGGAAGTTATCCTGGTATCATCATTTATGCCAAGGTACGAAAGCTTTGCCGAGTTCTTCACAGATAATTTTCTGCATATACTGTCTCCTAATCTTAATCTCTTTTTAGGGGACTTAAAATTAAATTACCTTAAGAAAACTTTTATAATATCAATGCAAACCTTTCAAATGGCCATTATGTTGTTATTTGAAAACACCAATGAATTGACTGGTCAAGAAATTCAAGAAAGTGTTCAGATTCCTGCTGAGCATCTTGTAAAACAAATCCAAAGTCTAATAGATGCTAAATTATTAAAGGATCCTGGCTCAGAGGTATTACAGAAACATTTATTTATTATCGTGGTCTGCTGATGAATATGATACAATAATCAGCAGGTTTATAATATATATTAACGAGCTTGATTTTGTTTTACAGCCAACAATGGAATTAACTTATCATTTAAATCTCGATTATTCTAACAAAAGGACAAGACTAAAAATCTCGGGGCCATGCAGAAAGAATCACCTCAGGAGGTGGAAACAACTTTTACTAGTGTAGAAGGAGACAGGAAGTTGTACTTGCAAGCTGCCATAGTTAGGATAATGAAGTCTAGGAAACTATTGAAGCACAATTGTCTTGTTCAAGAAGTAAGCGTGTAGTCTTTAAATCATGTCTCATTTATCTTAATGCAAAAATCTGATTAATTCGGATTTCGATTCATTGATTGGTAATTTTTTTCTCAGGTTTTGTCTCAAAGTGGTTCTTCCTTCCAACCTTCAGTACCAATGATAAAAAAATGCATTGAAGTCTTAATTGAGAAGCAGTACATTGAAAGAACTCCAAATTCACAAGACGAATACGCTTACGTGGCTTAAAATGTTCGTTTCCAGTGAGTATTTGTAACTAATTCTTAGTACTCGTTTTTGTTTTGTGTGCATTCTTTTGATTCTTGGCTTTGTCGAGTGCCAGGCTGTCATTCTTCTGCAGCTCGAGCGACATGTAACTTTTGTAAAAAAGGCCAGAAGTGTTTTATAATAAAATTGAAATAATTTTTATTTTGTTTTCAGGGTAACTGGAGTAGTAGAGAATCCCGGTCAACACGCAAAAGAAATGGAGATGATATTAATTAGGATAATAATAATAATAATTCGGTTTTTGTAAATATTATATAGTGTTCCTTTTTTTCCTGCTCTCTTTTTTTACTGTTAACGTATTAATTTATTACTTTTAAAAATAGAAAGTAATTCTGTGCAGGGATCCTCTAGTTTTTAAATTCGTCAAAAAATTCTCCGATTTAGTTATAGTTCATGTTTTTAAACCAAATTAATAAAAAGAATTGATTTCTGAAAATATGTACGGTTTTTGTAGTTTTCCACTAGAAAGTCACATTATTCAGCGCGCATTCCAAACCTTTTCTACGAATGTAGGTACACTTGGATTTATTTTGACTCGTCTATCCGAACTTAAGTAGTAACTGAAGGGTTTTAAATCCTGAAGTGAGAAAATTATTTTAAGTGTCTTGAAGTTATTAAAAATGAAATCCAATATCTAGCATCATGATAAAACAAACGCCCTCTGGTGTAATGTTACAACGAATTGATTTAGTTTAGAAGAGGATTTCCAAAATGGTTGTCGTTTTTTTGATAGTTTGTTCAGTAGTTCATGTTCACGGATTAAAAATTTGGATTCCTAATACAGGCATAAGCAACGAGCTAAATTGGGATAAGCAGGACAGGCCCAAAAATTGTGATAATGTTTATTTCCCGGTAGATAGTGACGTTGCTGCTTTTTGGAATATAAAAGTAAGTTCATGACAGATGTGCTGTAGGCTGTTAAAATGTTTTTTTTTTTAATTTGAAATTTTTAATAAATCTTATTTATTTAAAGGATTTGGTTATCAGTGGTTTGTCACTTCCAAAAACAGGGGATATTATATTTCCACATAATATTAAAATTCAGTTTAGAGACAAAGAAAAGTGTTCTCAAGTTAGAGGTAAATTTATAAATAAAACAAAATCAAAGTAAAAACTCTTTACCACGTTATTGTGCAGACGATTCTTAGGTGTGAAATTACTGACTTTTAGATCTTAGGTACATAAGAAATGAAGTGAAAGGTTGGCTGGATCCGGACAATTGGAAACCTGAGGTTGAGGATGCAACTCAGTGGCTACCACACTCCGAGCGAGTACCTTGTGCGGGTGAAGCTGTCTATTTCCCTCCAGAAGAGACCTTCGCCGTACAACTACCAAGCATTTTAGTACCCGTAGGTGAAATTACTTTTGACAACGAGGTAAATGAACGTAATTATTGGTGTTGATAAAGGATCGTAAGCTGCTCTTAAGTCAATTTGCTAAAGCTTGAATTAATCCTCGTTTATAGGCGTTTCAAGGTCAGAGTTGGGCTGATTTCTTAAAAACGGATTTAGGATTTCAACTCTTTAAAGGTCCTGATGATATACGAAATCTTCCTTGGCGGAACGATGTGGGTTGTTGGGATAAGAAGAAATGTATTTGCGCGAGATCTTCGTATACAATCAGAGATGGGTATGTCCTTTATATCAAATTAATTTTCCATGAAAAGTTTTTGTTACAATTAAGAGAATTTTCATTTGTGGTAGTACACTGTATTTTGCTCAGTTTAGATTTATGAAAAGCACCAATTTTATCCGATTTTTCAATTTAATTAAATTTTCTTCTAAAGGGTATATAAGGAAGCAAATCCACACATTTTCGAAGAAGCAGTTTGCTTATACGCCATGGCCAAATGCAAACCTGCTGAATGTTATTTCCCAGTAATTCCCGAAGGACATTGTTGTGGAGTTTGCGGTACGTGACATCCATTTCCAGCTTCTCGATTGAAAATCAAATTTTTCAGTTTGTAATTGGCTTCACCAATCTTTCTCTTCAAACATACCTCGATATACATTCTTCAATAAAGTTGCATTTATGAGGGTGTTAAATTAATTAATTCTTTTACAGGAGCTGTAATTAACTTGGAGGATGATACTAAGGATGGTATGGATATTGATAATCTAAATTCAGATGTTGTAGAAGAGTTGAAAAACCAGCGCTTTGAAAATGAATTAAAAACTTACGTGGGAAGAACGAAGAAGGGAAATATTCAAATTGCTATCATCGCTGAGAATTCAGATGCCACAACTGAGAGCCACATTCTCGCAAACTTCATTAAAAAGAAACTCTTTGGTACTTGTTTAGCTTGATATCTCAAATTCTATCAAGTCATTTAGTATAAATGAGACCTTTTCACGAATTTTTCTTCATTTCTTTAAGATAAAAAACTTAATGCGAGAATATCCTCACGGACTTCCGGTCTGACATTTTCAAATTATGTATTCAACAGTATTTCCGGTATAGTCCTTGGTACTTTGTTTGCTGTATTAATTTTGTTTGTTTCAATATATTACATTTACACCATTCTCCCAAAGAAAAAGTAAGTTTTTATATTTTTATAACTTGAGTCTCCCACAATTTGAAGGGTTTAAATTTTATTTTTCATTTTTTCAGAGGTCAGAATGTGGCAGGCAGTAGACCTTTCATGTTTGCCAGGTTTGATAACACATTAAATGAAGCTGATTCGGAAGAAAACCTGGAGATTGGGGTAGAACCGGGAATTTCCGAAGAACTACCTCAAGCCTTTGACAATCCAATGTACTCTGAAATTTCTGGTGGGTGATCACTTTTCTCTTTTTTAACTTTTTAAATAAAATTACAAGTACAGTAATTGTCCAATTTCAAAACTGATTAAATTATAATAAAATAAAATTACTCACCTCTCGATTTTTTAATGAAGTTAATACTTAGCTTATTGTTCCAGAGCCCAGCACATCTAAGAATGTTGATGCGAGCTTCGATTCAAAAGCCGTCGAAAACAAAGAAGTTTCAGATGTAAAAACTTCAAAAGAATATACTAATCCCGTTTATAACGAATTAAACAAGTCGGAAAACTTAAATCTTTTTCAAGAAGAGTCACGCGGGGAAAAAACTGAAGAATTTACTGAAATAAAGTTGTAATGTTTCGAACACTATAATCAATAAATCATTTTCGTTACTCGGTTTTTCATAAATTGTACTTGTCTAGTTTTTTATTCCAACACCTGTCATCCATCAAATCACCGCCTTATTTACTTTTCTGGAATCAATAAGTTTCTGTTTTAATTCCCAGAACTTTGTCGACAATTTTTATTTCCGGCCCGCCAGAAACCGTCGTCCGGCCTTCTTACTGGATTTTTTCAAATTCAAAAATTTCTCAACGTATTTTTCGTAAAAACTAATTTTTGAACTGCGAGTTTAATTATTCATTTTAACAATAAACGATTTTAATTTTTATATACTTTCGACAAAATCTATATCTTATTTTCTTGATTTCTATTAAATCATTTGAAGAAGTTAATTATTGCTCCTTTCGATTATAATTTGGAATTCGTTATGGAAAGTTTATAAATTTATTAACACATTAAAAACCACAGGTTTGGGGGGGCATGCAACATGTTCGACTTGGGGACTACTTGCACACCGGTGAACATGATTTAAATAAAATTTATGTTCAGTAGCCAATTCCCAGCTCCCTCGAATAGATATACACAACGGAGTTTGACACAGAATTGATTTTAAAAAGAATTTTTATAAATTCAAACAAAACCAATAAATTTATTATATTTTCAAGGTAAATGAAAAAAAAATTATTTGAAACACGTTATATTTTATCTTATATAATATTTGTGGCACAACTTGCTAAATATTTTTAAGGAACGTTTTGGTGATATTTTTGAAAACAGTCAAGGCACATTGGAATTTTGCATTTTTCACAAATGGTATTAACTTTTTTGGCTCTCTTACTAGCAAATGCAGATCCGTTTGTAAGGGACAAACGTTTGTAGCAATTAGAGCATCGTCTTCTTGTTTGCCTTTTCTGGCCTTCAACTTCTTTCAAAAGGCATTGTTCAGGAAACATTGAGAGTGATGGGATTGGCTGTAATGAATCTGTAGCTACCATTGCTTGTATGAGAAGTTCTCTGAATTTGGTAAGTTTCATATTTTTATTGGTGACTTTTTTATACAAATAGTGAGCATTCACTAGAGTTGTGACAGAAATAAGATGAAATACTAGTTGTTTATACCACTTTATGTTTCTCTGAAATAAAGGTGAAGTAGTTGCCAACTGGTGCAATAGATCTACAAATGCTTTTCCTTTGTTATAATCTATTACAATGGACGGTTTACTGACTTCTTTGCCCTTAATAGTTAACTTAATCATAGATTTATCATGTTTCGTGCTTAACATCAGAACATCTCTCTTCCCTCTCCACTTTAATACTACTATTTTATATTCATTTTGCAGTGATATAAGTTCTCCCTTTTTTAGCTTTTTTTGAATCACTTGTTTAGGAATGCTTTTACTATTGGAACGTAAAGTTCCAACCAAGTGCGTGTCTCGGTTTATCAGCTTCTGGGCTAATGATACACTAGTATACCGATTATTTGTGTAGAGAGTTCTTCCAGAATCTAAGAGCCCATCCATCAATTCCAAAACCACTTTTTCTTTAGCAGAAACACCATCTTCTTTTCCTGGATATACTTTATATCTCCATGTGTATCCTCCAGCAGCACAAAGTTTAATTCCATACATATGCTCATGAAAGCGTAAACTGCTCTCATTGATACAAACTTCTTCTTCAGGAGTGTAGGCTTCTTGAAATTTTTTATTAATCATATCAAGTATAGTAGAAATTTTGTACAATTTGTCATCTCTGTCCCTTTGCATACTATCACAAAAATGAATATTGTTTAATAAATGTTCAAATCTACTCCTAGCCATAGTTTTGGATATGTTATTTTCGTATAATATATTATTGGACCAGTAATCTTGAATTTTTGGAAAACAAACAAGACCCATCCATAGTATAATTCCAATGAATTTTCTCATTTCCACATTGTCAGTATATGACCATGATTTCAAATTTTGTGAAGCATACCTATTTGTCTCTGTCACAATTAAAGTAATTACTTCATCATCAATGAAGAAATTATAAAAATCAATTGGGTCTTTCTCAGAGAGATATTTTGCAACATGGTAATTCCCCCCAGAATGTTTAAACGTTTTTTTAAATGTGTTTCTACTACCAGTAACACAAGTCCATGCAGGAACAGAAAGTTCATTTTGTGAATCTGATGTGTCTGGTGAATTTACAGGTGTTATTTCAATGCTTTCTGCAGAATCTGATGATGATGATGATGAGCAATTCGCTAGTGAATAATCCTTGATGTCAATAAGAACAACCAAATTTTCCTCATTTGAATCACTCAAATGTTTTACTTCACTATTAGTAGGCCCTTCTTTTGTCATTTTGATTATATTTTCATAACATAATCAGATTTGACAACGATTCTGACCAACGTTCGATGTATTCTCCGATGAATGGAATTTTCGTAAATAAATTTTTTTTTAGATTTATGACGCATATAGTTGCCTTGTTAAGATAGTTTGATCGAAGACTGCAAAACAACCAAAAGCTGCTATCGCTTGGAGTAAGTTGAGACAAGCCATACTACTTTTTTTCTTTTCATTTCATTTAATGTCTCACTTGGTCGTGCTAGTTCTTTTCATATTTAGAGCATCTCCATCGAAAGATCCTTCTTTTCCAGAAGTATTTTACTTCTGAAACAAAACATTTCAGATTGGGAATCGAAGGCTTAAGTATGACATAATTCATCACAGCCATAAAAATTGATGGAAAGGCAAAGCATTCACTCACCAAGGGTAAGTTTACATCTTAATACTGGGTGACCACTCGTAGTTTATTGAAAATTAACCTGGGGTTATGATGTTTACCTCAAGCCATTGGACACTAAAGAATGAAGATAAAATATACGTATTCACAATAAAAAATTGCCGGTCCTTTGCAGTGCGATCTTTAAAGTGCTAAATGGCGGCAGTTCTCCCTCACTGTTTCTTCCTCTAAGACGTGTCTAACGAGGTAATTTTGTCGATAGATCGCCAGTTGAGCTGAAACGTGTTTTTGTTTGTTTTCTTCCAATCACAGGTATCGTTCGTTATCTGTCAATAGTTCATTTCACAAGTGAGTTAGTTTTTCTTCCTACATTATTATCTAACTTTTTAAGTTACCAGCCACACGCCTTATAAACATTCATCTCGAAATCATGTTTTCAAATAAATTTGACGAAGAAATTCTTTTGCCATCACCTTCAAGCACGTCTTCATCAGATAAAAATTTAAGTCCTCATTCAATTTCGAAACAGAACATGCCAAAATATGCTCAGTTATTATCTGTTATTGAAGACATGGGAAAAGAAGTGAGAACTGCTTACGCTGGGAACAAAACATCTGTGGAAAGATTGAAGAAAGGAATTATCCAAGCTAAGCATCTTGTTGGTGAATGTTTAATCGAGGCAGAACGATCAGCAAGACAATGATCCGTTTCCTTAAAAAGTGATTTACTTTCTTTATCAATTAGTCTGAATCTGCAACTTAAAGAAGTGTATGGTTGTGATTATTAAGTCGTTTTTGTGATAATTGATTCCCTTTGTTCGTTTAATTGGTTGAAGAAAAAACAAAACAAGGAAGCAGGAAATAAAAGAAAAACCATTTTTGTTGTGTTGACTTGTCCCACTAAACTTTACTACAATATTCATATTTTTTGTTGGATTATTCTTTTTTTTTTTACTGTTAAGTAATTATTAATTCGAAAGTATTTATATTTTGTTATCATGATAATAGGTTTTATATTTTGTATCATAAAACAATTCTCATCTTCAACATATGGAGCAGTTGTAACAAAAAAGAAAAATGTGATATTTTATGGTAGGTGATTGAACTCACTAAACTGCATTTATTGGCTTTTGCAGGAACCAAATGGATATGTTTATTATTTTTGTCAATAACTTATAAAACATTGGAACAATAGCTATTCATAATCAGCTTTAATTCTATGTGTTTTTATTATGATCAAATGTCGTCATTTTTTTTTTTTTTAAAATCCTTTTTTCATTATCCACAATAATTCTAAATGTACTTAAACCAAAAATTTCTCAGGTTTTAGTCTACAGTTCCTTTTTAGGCATTATTTAGCTTTGACCTACATTAAAAATTTACTCAAGTAATTTAATGAAAACTGCTTACATAATAAAAAACTTTTATAAGATTATTTACATCTCTTACATGTCAAAAAAAAGAGTCGTATTTCAATATATTAAAAAAAAAGTTTTTTAAATCATTTGGGTTAAAGCCAAGAAATATTTGAAAAAAATTTAAGAAATATATCAAGTTTTGCAAAATATTTTTCAAGTGTATAAATATATTTTGAGCCCTGAATTTTTAATGGTGAACCAATAAATTCCCTCTGAATATTGCTAATTAAAAATTAAAACTTGCTTGAACTTGCTAGCACTGCATTTTTAGGTTTCGAACAAGTTTTTGCACATAAAGCAGTTAACAGTGTCTGGTGATGTAAAAATTGTGTCAGCATTAGAGATAATTTTAATTGCATGTTCGAACCAACAATTGTTGCTTGGAAATTTTTCTGACAAGGAAAACTTCTTAGGATTTAAATGATCCAGTTGGGAGGTCTGTAGTTATTAAGTGCCAGACTAAGTTGTAGTCGCAAGTTCAAATCCTCCTCCTGTATCCTGTTATACCCAGAAAGGGTGAGAAACAGGATTAAAACACAATTGTAGCTATAATTATATTTATATACAGACAAACTTTTTATATTGTATCAAAAGTTAAAGATCTTTTAAAATTTTGGTGGTGGTTATCTTAATTTTTATGAATATGTGTTAAAGGCAGTTGAACTCTTATTACTTATTACTTATGTAAAAGTTGACGTTGTAATTTTGGACAAATAAACAATGCCAAGGTAGTTTTTTCAGTATATATATACCCTCCAAGGTGAATAAAAAGTTATGTTTTATACATGTAACATAATATACAATAACATAATTTAAAAATCAATGACTAGGAGTAGGATCGGTTGAAATTCACTTATAAACATTGTTGTTGAAGTTCTTTCATTGATAAAAATTTTTCTGATTTCCTGTCAAGAAAATTTTCAAAGAAGTTATAGCTGTGTATACTTATGAGGTGATTGCATAAGTGTAACTTGTTCCATACCATAATCTTTTTCCTCAAATGGAAATTCATGTCTGAGGCCATTTAACTCTTAAGATTAATGTTTGTGTATATATTATTGGATATTTATAAAAGTGTAAAAACGACTCAGGCTTTAGTTTTGCTTACAGACTGATCAGTTTTTTTGAATTATTAAAATGACTACAAAGAATTTCAAAACATTACATGTTTGGGATACAAACTTTCATGCAGATTCAGTCGAGTGGTGTCCATTTTCTCCTTATCAAAACTGTTTTGCACTTGGAACTTACAATTTGTTGCACAACAAAGATGGAGATGATAAGAAGTATGAGAGAATAGGAAACATAACACTTTTTACAGTGACCAGAGAAAAACTGGAAGTGGATCATAGAATAGATTGTCCCGCCGTTTTGGATATAAAATGGAGTCCTAAAAAATTAGATAATAAAATTTTTTTGGCGGCTGCCAATGCAGCTGGAGAAGTTTGCTTGTATCAATTCGAGAATAGAACTATACAGTTAGTGTCAAAATGCGTTATAAAAAAAGAGCCAGGAGATTGTTTAACATTGTCTTTGGATTGGGCAAAACAGGATTCTGATGAATTGATTTGCGCAAGTGATTCAAAGGGAAACATAACACTAATTAAACATTTGAACGGTGCCTTAAGTGTTATGAGAGAGTGGAACGCTCATTCGCTGGAAGCTTGGATTGTTTGCTTTGATTCTTTTAACTCAAACATTGTATACTCAGGTAACATATTGTGTTTAGAAGATAATTTTATATACAAACATTAATGCAGAGGTTTATTCTGTATATGCATCTATAACATATTACTTTTTAATATACTTAGGGAAAAATTAACTGTAACGGTTACAGGTGGCGATGATGGTCTGCTTAGAGTCTGGGATTGTAGAAGTGAAGATTCCTACCAGATAGTTACTTTTAAAAAACATACAGCTGGTGTAACAGCTTTACATTCAAACATATATGTAGAAAATAAATTGGTTAGTGGTAGTTACGATGAGAATATTCTTCTCTGGGATAACCGAAACTGGAAAATACCTGTTAATACGATCACTGCTAGCGGAGGACTTTGGCGTTTGAAATGGGAGCCCAAAAATGGATCTCCTTACCTATTGGCAGCTTGCATTTATGGTGGATTCCAAATTTATGACGTTGATTCTGTTTCGGTGGTGGGTGAATATAAAGAACATGAAAGTATGTCATATGGAGCTGATTGGTGTCATCTAAATAGTGACGATATGAAAAATTTATTTGAGAGCAGTAGTTCTGCTCTGGTAGCAACTTGTTCGTTCTATGATCACAAACTTTGCGTTTCATTATGGGACAAATTGTGAATAATTACATTTTAAAACGATTGCTGTTTACTTAATATTGTGGTATCTAATTATTAAAACACTCTAACTACCTTTTTATACTGTACAGTTCCCTTTCCCAAAATGATAAATTTAGATAATAGTTTTAGTAGTATTAAATAGAATTTGTTACTTTGATATTTATTAATTTTTAAATAAATTGTATTGAAATTATTTGAAGAGGTAAAGTGGTGTGGTGTTTTTTATAGGACAACAATTCAAATACCTTGAAAAGAAATTTTCTGCTTGTCCACTAACATAATTGATTCGAAATTTTACAGCCTTATATTAAATAAATATTCTAGCCCTTACGCCACCCTAGAGTTAACTTATGTAATACTCTTAGTAACAGATTATCGGGTTGAATTATTTGATTCTCTCCAAATATTTTCTTTAATTCTTTGCCCTATTTTTCAAATGCGTATTGCTTTTGCGATGCCTCAAATTAAATTTTTGTTGCTCCGAAAATCCTTAGGCGTAGGTTAAACATACAATAACTTCCGTCGTTCTAAATTTCTGATGTAGTGTGCCAGACCAATTCCAAACTTCAGTTCACAAAAACTAATCTGACATTAAAAAGTATTAAATAAACTCCGGTATTTCCAAAAATTCATTTTCGAGTTGCACTCTACCACAAAATTAAAATTCTGAATTTCGCGGCTTTTCTCAACCGGAAAGAGAAATTCGGTTTGAATTTTCAAGATGGCGACAGTAACGTTTCGATTGTCAGGTTTAAACATGCCGGGCTTAAGTTTGATGCCTTGAGTGGAGTTATGGGTAAGGTTTTTATTACTGGTCATCCAAATTTTCCTATCCAGTAGTCATTATCTCAAGAATTACTAAATGCGGATTATAATTTGTACAATTGTTATGAATAAATGCCATGATTAATATTGTTTTTGAATAAATAGCGGTTGCTCACCAAGTTTGCTAGAACACGTGGTTTGGTTGTTCATCTTTAATTGAAATTAAATGAAACATGTATAACAGAAAGAATAATTTTTGGACTTCTTTTTTTCAGGAAACACAAGGGGGCTTTATTCTCATCTCATCTAAACATACAGACTGTTTAATGACTGATTAATTATATAAATTTCCTTGTTATGATTAGTAATGAGTTAAGATTATTTTTTTAATTGTTAGCCATATTTTTACACATTTAACAATGGATAATAAGACTGAGACGCTCAATGTTGACTGTATAGAACCTGAAAAATCAGAATTATGCTCAAAAGATTCAATAAATGGGAATAAATTTTTAGAGCCCATGTTACCAGAAAATGTGCCTTTATACATGCCTAATCAAGGCAGAATTTTATTAAAAGATTCAATAGACGCTGACAATTTTATGTAAAATTAGGCAAGCTAAATATTTCAGATTGTAATTTGCCTAAAGTGCCTGAACTAGTTTTTAAAAGTAAATACTTAACAGACTTAAATCTGAGTAATAATGCATTGGAATCTGTGCCTAATGAAATAAAAAATTTGAAGAATTTATTATCATTAAATTTATCTGGCAATAAATTAAGCTCTCTGCCAGAATTTCTGCAGCATAATCATCAGTTAGTGTACTTAAATATAAGTCACAACAACTTTATTGTTGTACCTGATGTTTTATATTATGGTTTAAGAATGATAGAAATCTTAGATATGTCATCGAATGAAATCACTAATTTTAGTGAGCCCCCAAAATGTTTAAATAACTTATTGGAATTAAGACTGAAAGACAATAAATTGGAAAAGGTTCCAAAGTGGATTTTTAACAGTCCTTGTCAGCTACAGATATTGGAGCTAGCTGGAAATGAGTTGAAATGTGAACCAATGATAAATTATTACAACTCAAAGATATTTCAAAGTTTTCGAGTTTTAAATATTGAGAATTGTAATTTTAGAAAAGGAAGTATTCACTTCCTACACCATTTTAAAAATATTGAAATATTACACTTGAAACAACAAAGAATTCAAGGACAAAAAGACCAAGAGTAATTGTATTGGAATTTTAGAAATTGATGTTTTGAGAAATTACACAAAGTTAAAAAGTTGAGTTTAAACAATGTTGGGCTTGGCATTTTCCCTTCAGGTGTATATTCATTTACAAACATTGAGTTTATGGATTTATCAAATAATTCATTATCATGGTTACCAGAAAGCTTCTGTGATTTAATATCACTTAAAGTTCTTGATCTCGCGCATCAAATCAACTGTTATTTTTACCTAATAATATTGGTGACTTGGTAAATCTCCAAGAAATCTATTTAGCGAAAAATCAAATAAATGAGTTACCAAAAAGCTTTAATGCTCTAACCAATTTGGAATTTATCGATTTATATGGTAATAAAATTGAAATTATTGACCAAAACATTATCCTCCAAAAAAAAAAATTGAAAGGAATAGATCTTGGAATGAATTGCTTAGACATAAGCTTAGATGTTGAAAATAATTCAGACACAATCTGGAAACATTATGACGAAGCTGAAAACAACGTATAGAGAACATTTTGGTCTAGTTAATATCCGTTCAGATGTACAAACAAAAGTAGATAACACTGAAGAAATTATTTACAATTATTCTGATGGTACTAACAGCATCAGTGATAATGATTCAGTCTCAAGTGTTGAAGAATCCTCTAATACAATTATCACCTATCATATACCAAAAGAGGAAATTTGGGAAGATTTAAGTGATCCTGAGGTTGAAAAGGATGATCTTTTCGACCCAAATGGTAAACCTAAACCTAAATTAGTTCTAACACTGTCACAAACTCTTATGTTTTACACTTTAATTATTTTAAATAATTTTGTTATAATTTTTTTTTAGTTAATAGGTTTGTGTCAAAGCCATCCAGCCTTTATTCAGCATTCGAAAGAAACTATTGTCCAGCATACAGTAATGCTCAATCATTAAGACTGACTTTTAGAGGAAGTCATGGGTTAAATAATGTAATTGAGGGTCAGTTTGATTCAGATTGATTTGTTGGGAAGTTTTATTTTCAGAATGAAATTAAATTCATTTTTCAGATTTGTTAAGTTTTTCATTATTTTTTTATATCATTGTTTATTTGTTTTGATTAAAAATTGTTTGTAGCATGTTACCCCTAAAGTTAGCATACTGTATTTACTTATTATTACCTTAGTGAAATGCTCAACTCACAAGTAAAACAGTTAATCGGATTCAATAGGTAATGTTCACATTAACGGCTTTTGAACTTTAAAAAGACTTATTCTTTAAAGTATTAAAGTGATCGACAATTTTTAACACATTTTTTAGAAGTTGTTCCAGGTGATGTTAGTGAGAACTAAATTAAACATAATGCATTATATTATGTTTCAAAAGAGGAATTTGGTTGTATTTAACTTATAGCTATTTTCAACACTTCGACGCATGGTACTTTTAATTTTGTGAACATTTTGATGACATAATAACAATAAATGAAATGTGAAAGTTTTTTTGTTTGATTAATTTATTTATGTACCTATAAACCGTCTATTTTGTTAAAAATTATAAATAATAACTTTAAATTAAATATAAATGAAGTTACATCGGAAACCAAACTGAATTGACTTAAATTCCAAAATTAGTATCACTGCGAAATTTGAGATGGCACAACCTACTGGTTGAGGATGGCTGTCCAAAATTTTATTCCATAAGATGTAAAAATATTCAGATAAAAGTGTTTCACAAAATGGAACAAAACTGTTAGAAGGGATAGAACTCATTACAAGAGTTAAATGAACAATTTAAAAATAAAAAACTACAAAAATTATCTACTAATTACATGATTATTGAAGGTAAAAAACTATCGTTTTAAATTTTTCTTCTCTATCGTGCATTTTCCTGCACACCAAATCTTAAAAAACTATATAAATGATTTGGGAGAGATTGATTGAACCTTCCAAATCACTTAAAACTTTTCAAAATAAAAAATTTGCCATTTTACACCTAGACGAATGGTTGGAAGTAATACCCGTGGGACTGTGTCACAATATGACATCTCTCAATTCAAAAATGTTGAGAGTTGATTGACGTTTAAAAACCTTTATCGATACACACATGTACTGACAGGCTTCTTAATGTATCCTCATCTAAAACTGTGATGATACGATTGACTTCTTGTTCAGGGCTAATCATTGATTAACCAGTGACTCGTACTTTTTTTTACAAGCAGTCCTGATGGAAAGGATCCATTAAGGATCCAGCTACGCAGCCTTGGAAATTGTCTTTGATTTTCACACATTGACCTCCTATCCGTCGGGTCTGAAAAATTTTTCTTTAAATCTATATTTTTTACAAAGATCAAATTGTTTTTAACCAATTCATTTTATAATCAAAACTTATAATGGAGAGTCATACAAATTGGATCAAATTTGTTTATACGAATAATTTACCTCTTGAACTGTGATGTAACATTCGTGATACTCAGCTTGGTAGTCGAGATTTCTAGAATTTGTATTTGCGATATTTTCCTGGAAAAATACATAATTGTAACAATCCAGCGAATGTTAATGGCTCAATTATTCAAATTATCATATAAATCAGAGGTGCGCAAACTAGAGGTCAAGACCGTGGGGGTCGCCAAATTTTTGTAAATTTCGAATTTATCGCCGAACTTGGATGAGATAAGTAGAAACTTTCAGCCTCATACATTTCATTAAAGAAGAATTCTACTGAGTGTATAAAAAGTATATTCTTAAAATTATAAATGAAGTTAAAAATTGTCATATTTGATAATATTTTTATTCGATATAATGAAAGAAACGAGCGAACTATATATCGTATTTGTGAACATCTATCTCAAGGGGTCGCCAAAATTTTTCTCTCTACTGGAGGGGTCGCAGTTGGAAAAGTTTTAAAATGAAAAGGTTATTCACGGTCATCATGATCTAAAGTTCTATGATAAATGATCATAATGATCTAAATAAAACAAAAAGCTTTATTAAATATACTTAAGGAGTACTTCTTAGTGGTGCAAACTCAGGTATGAAGACAGAAAACTTCAATTTTTCAGGTCAAATAGGTTTTGAAAGTAATTCAATGGAGTCATCCTCATACAAGATGAAAACAAAAGAAAGATATGTTTTTATTTACATCACTTTCTTTAGGAGTACTATTCAAAATTGAAAATATTGTGATAAAAATTATATTAAATAAATAATTATAAAAAGAAAAAAATGATCACGACAGAAATAGTAAAAGAAATAGAGGCCTTACAGGAGAAACTGACCAGTTTGACTGAGAATTTGGCCAAAACGTCACAGATGAAGGTACAAAAGGAAAATGAATACAATTCAAAGAAAACACAACACGAACAGAGAATGTTAAAACTGGGAAAACACGACGACAGCCTCTTGTACAAAATGAATAAGCTGGATACCGCCATCGATGACCTGAAACTACGAATCGCAGAAATGAAAAGGGACATGGGTAACTTTAAAAGTGAAATCAACGACATGGTTTTCGAGCTACCCAAAATAAAAGCAGAGACTGCGAACCTAAAAGCGACAAATCAAAAGAAAGTCGACTTACTCAAGGAAGAGTTGGAGACGACGAAAGAGGATTTGAAGAAGGAAAAACAATCAAGTTCGGAAATCGAGAAAACCTATGAAGCCCTCAGACAGAAAACGGCAAAAGAGTTAGAGATGAAACGTCAAAGTCTGAAAGGTCCTCTTATTGAAAGATTTAAGAAAGCTAAAGAAAGATATAAATCTAGGAAGGATCCAATGCTCGACCAGATTAACTCTTTGGAGTCTGGTGTAAACGATCTCACAAACCAGATTTTTACCAAGACGGAAGATCTTAAGAGGCTTCAACATAAAGGCAAAGCACTTCAGAAGGAATTTCAAAAACTATCGATTAGCAGGTAAGAAAAACTATCAGCAGCACAAATTGCGCAACTTCTTTTGATGGGAAAAGTTATCAATGATTGGAGGGGAGGAGGGGGGTGTCAGACTCAAATTTTGTTTTTGTTTTTTCTTAGATTTGGCTGTCAACTAAACTGATGGTCAACAGAAAACACAGTGAATTTGTTCCCACCTGCCTCTAATTGGTAGTAACACCTGTCGATGTTCTCCCGCAGTTTAACATTTCAAGTCTCCCAAGTTTTAATTTATTTTTAAACTTCCTTTGCTCGGTAATTTTAAATCTGCTAGAACACTTATTCGACATTATAGTTAAAATTAGTCAAGTTAAAAACAATCATATAAAGAGATCAAATTGGTAGATCACTTGTGGGAAGTGAGGGTTCAAATCCCTCCTGGGGCGATGATTATTCAGGCCTTCTTTCTGATTTCTTAGGACTCTTAACATGTCTCTTCCTACCACCACCCCCTCCGCAGATCAAAGCGTTTGTTTTATAAAAGTATTTTTGTACTTACATCCGCGTTCATTAAAAAGTGATTTCGCGCATTTACTTCTTTGCACATATGCAAGTGCAGGAGTAGCACAAACAACACTGAATAAGGAAATGAAATCCATTTAAACTTCCACCTAAAAGACAAAAACAAATGGGGTTTGATGTAAATGGCATGAAGCTGTCCAAACTTTTGCTTTTTTCTTAAGTACTTTTCTAAAACCAGGTTTTACGATACTTACATTTGTATTTCAGAAATAAAACTTTAATCACAAAACGGTTAAACGGTTTTTTGCACTGTCGAAGGAAAATCTCTTCAACACAAAATCTCACTATATGAAGGTCTAGCTAAAAACTATCTAGTAATCAATTATTTATTTTTCTTTAATTTTCTTGAAACACTCGTAATACATCATGTTATACATAGATAGAAATAAAAAAAGAAAATATTAACCCCTAAGAATAATCAAAAGGAATTGAGGTGGTGGAATTAAGATGCCGCCTTTGAAATATGAGATAACTACTTTTTTGATGAAGACGTAAATCTGAATCAGTGACGGCTTTAAAACACCCAAATACCCCTTTAATTAATAAATCCGCAAAATCTTATCTAGTATTTACATTCAAATTCATTTTTATTAAGATCAGAAGGTTAATTATTAATTATAAAAACTTAATCGTTTTATCTGATTACGATGCCGATGAGATAATTATTTTTAAAAAAATCTAAATAAAACTCCGACTTAATGTTTTGTGCAAAGTCTTTGAAGTACCGTTAGAACTTACTGCCGTGTTCAGAAACCAAATTATTTCATGTTGTTGTTCAAACTAACGTTATTGAACTTTAAAAAAATTTATACCAATTGCTCTAACCAAATGTTGTTACATGGCGCCTTCGAGGCTTCAACACTCTACAGAGGATAACCCCGAACCCTTTCCTCCCTATTTCAACAAGGCGATGCCTTAAAGTGAGAGGTGCCAACATTAGGACGCTAACACTTTTCCATTCCACTCAAAAACACTTCCTGTGGCTAACAAATTCAGGGCTTTGAACTGATGGACGAACCAAACCTCATTGAAGAATTGCCTTACAAACCTCAAAATCGTGTTTTCGCCACTGATTCATCATCTTATAAACATCGCAATAAATTGATGGATCAAGAAAACAGATTTGATTAAGTTGACAAAAATATTACAGGATCACACATTAATAAGGAAAATGTTAACTGAAAGTATCAAGATCATTATTAGTTGTTAATTATTCAGGCCTCATTAAATTCTTCAAAATATTTTTTGTTGGTTCTGTTGAACCTAAAGAATCCTACTTTGAAGCGAAGTAAGAAAGAGAAAGACTTTGCACAGTTTGTAACACAAAAAATATATGTTATAATATGATGATAGTTAGTTTTCTTTCAAATGATTTGTCAAAAAGTGACGGTTTTAAGGAGCCGAATAATTATACAGGTGAATCAAGGGAATGAATGAGCATTTAGCCTATTGACATTTCTGATGATAAAAGGAAACCTGATCTTCACGTGCCCAAATCCTGAGTCAATAAAAAATGACTTCCATTAACAATAATGCACTTCTCATTATTAAATAATAGTTTCTTTTTTCTGCCAAAAATATGATTGTCTTCGTCGGAAATGGCACACCAGCCGATTTTGTCTGCAAATTTAAGTCCGACTTTTTTTATTAGATGATTATCGTTTTAAAAATCGTGTAAAAAAAGTTTACTTGATAAGATACCATCTAAACTCAACATCCTTCAAAGTGATAGCATACGTGTTTGGAAACCAGTATATATAGAAACTCGATTCCTCTCATTATGAGATTGTCTCCCAAAGAAGAGGTCACCAAAATACTCAGAATATTTGTTGTCAGCTATAAAGTACCCAATCAAGAATGAACATGTTTAATATCGTCTCGATTTTGATGAAGCATCAGAACATCAAGCAAAACTTCATGATGTCCTCGTATGTAGAATGTATTCAAGAGTTAGGAGGAAAGGGAAGGCGAGAGAATGTGTATAACAATGGTGTCATCTAGTGATTTTAGTGTTCTCTCAAACAAAAAGTTTAAGAACGACTGGTCTAGATTCACGGGTTCGTTAGTGAAGGCATTCTTGGAATTAGTGTTTTGTATGTCGTGTCTGACACTTATTCGATTCTCAGGGTTGAATTAATGGTCCTCCAACTAGTGTTTTCGTTAAAAAAACACGCATGTTCTTAAAATGTTATCCTGTTACTGATAGTACATAAAACTGAAGTAATTTATGAATCGCGTTTTGAATTAATGGAAGAATATCATTATTTAGATAATTCATCTGAAGAGTTTAAGTATCCAAACTCTATCTACCGCATAAAAATCGTTTGACACATAAATAAATTCGACTGGACTTTGTCATAGTTTGGCGAAAGGTTGCCTCTATGACTGGAACCAAATATGTTCAATAAAAGCTAAAAACTTTAGCTACGGTCCTGATTTAATATAATTCACTTGAGAGACGTTTTATTTCAATTTTCTTCATTTTCTTATTCTTAAGTCTAATCCTTTTCTCATTTATATTACTTTTCTGGCTTTTTTTTTGTTGTTGAGAGTATGAGTCATTCAGTATTCACTCATTCATTTTGTGTTTTCCTTCCGCAGGTTTGGTCTTCCATGAAGAAGTTAGTCACAAACTGAAAAAAAAATTATACAAACCTTGTGAATTGGTGTGAAAAATTGTTTTCCAAATGGTTTTTTGTCCTTTCAATAATTTCTTGGCCGTTTTTGTATTTCTCAATGTCCCCACAAGTGGTTCGAGTTTTTGTTTGGATGTGACGGACCGAAATGAGTGAGTATCACGGTTAGCATGTATTCTTTTTATTAAGGAAGCTTTATATTTACTAGTGGGAGTATTCCTTTTGGAATTTAGGCTCTCTTGGGTTGTCAGGACCTCAGTTTAACATTGACTCTCCCTGAATATTTTTAAACAACTCTCTCATAGCCAAAAAAAATTTTTTTGAGATTGATTGATTGATTGTTTGAAATTTTTCTGAAGATTGATATCTGAAAGTCAAATAACAATGACAGCTATGCAAAAGGCATTAGCTTACCTCCAAGAGCACCCAAAGAGTCTGACTGATGATGTGATTTTGGGAGCACTCATAGCAAGAGCAAATTTGAAATGGATTTTCACTCGTCCAGAATCACACGTTGACCTCGACCATTCGCTGTCAGAAAAGTTGAGGAGTTTAATTGCGATATGTGACAATATCATTGACTCGAAAAAGTTCAATAAAACTCATATTCGTAAGTCGATTTAACTTTTATTTTACTCAGCAAATTTAAAGAAAATCATTCTTGACAGTAACAAATTAATTTTCTAGTGTCCATGTTGGATGAAAACCTTTTGGAAAATGGGGCGGAAGATTTGAAGTATGGAATTCTGAGTCAGCAGGATGAACACTTCGTTCTGCCTAATTTCGATTCTTGTCAAAGCATTGATGAGTATTTTATGTAAGTCTGTTTTGATGTTTTTATTTGATTAATTCGAATGTTTCAGCTTATGGTTGCGGACGTATTGACTTTTCTTTTCAAACTCAAAACCGAAATTTGATTGTATTTCCGTACAAAAAGTTTTAAAAATCTGTTACTGTTTGAATTTCTTCTCCAAGAAGACTTTTCATCAAGAGTTTTGACTTTATATAGGAGGGGAACCCCAGAGGACTCAGATTTTTGTATAAACGAATTATTCAGAACTCACTGCGAAGTATCTGAATCCTGCTGGCAGTCTGAAGTCTGAAGTGAATCGGTATCCTCATTCAGGTTATAAAACAAGCCATCGTCTTATCTACTTGCAAGTTGCAACAAAGGTAGAATACTTTTTGATTACTTGGTCCTAATATAATTCTTGTTAGACTGTTTTAGTAACGGTACCTGATGGCGCGTCACGTTAAAAGTATCCAAAATAAATTTTTGTTTAAGCTACAATGCGAGGAAATAAATCCGAAAAGATTTTCTGCGATTGGAGAAATGAAGGGGAAAACTCTGTCAGCAGATGCTGTTGGAAGCAAAAGCTCTGACGAAGAAACCATATTTCTCGGTAACTCGTGATTTATTCATGGAGCATATAGCACTCTGTGGATTTGAAGGTTATGTGGAGTTCGCGTCCAAAAATTGGAGATATCAAGTTCGGAGTTGGCAAGGTGAAAACGATTGTTTTGGAGTCGATGAGAATTTTAACTGTTCGCTGAACAAAATATTGAAAAATGATTCCTTCATACGCACTAAAAGAACCGATACAGTTATTGACAGGTGTCACACCCATGTAACAGCTGTTGCTGTTTCAGCACTAGCTTTTTTCTTACGTTTTCTCTTAAACGCAGCTTTTATAACTTCTTAAATTGCTTTTCTAATCTTTACCACCAAAGAAAACACAAAGGTGGTAAAATTTGGTATAATACAGAGTATTTAAATTATAATTGGTTAATGATTATAATGAGACAAGCTTTTTCATCAACTTCTTTTTTTATTATGTGGTCTTCGCGTTAAACAATTTAAAAAAAATAAAAAGTTTTATCGAATCTCTGTAAATTTGTCAACTTAAAAAAAATTAATTGACCATAAGATGGTCGTTTAAAAAAATAAAGACCAAGTGTGAAAATAAATTTATCTCTGACCTTTAGAAGGTTTTGGAATAATTTAACCAGGTACCACTTAAAACATTCTCTCGCTCTCTTCGATTAGTCCATGTCTATTTCAATGTTTATATTTGGTTTATAGATAAAGGCGAAATTTTGCCAAATCATTCAGTATCCATCAGTAGTAAATGATGATTTATGTAATCTTGACAGCATCAAACACAGAACCATTACATTACTTTTGCATCAAATGACAAAGTGGCTATTTAAAATTCTGAAACTATAAATAAATAAATAAGTCTTATTATTATTGGAATTTACCTCTTTAGCTCTTAGTTTAACCAAATTGTTTATCCACAAACAGATTGATGATGGACCGAATAAAAAAAAAATTCTGTAAACAATTAGTCGTGAGTTAAGTTTGAGTTGTGGCGAAAGACACAACAGCCTTTGTTTCGGGGAAATGTGAGAGGAATATTTTAAAATTTATAAAATGGTTTAGTAGTTATTCTTGTTAATTTTTAGTCGATGTGGAGGAGTAAATTAAAGTCACTGCACAGAAATTAGCATCAAAGATCCTTAAATTTTTCTTATAGAATTGTGTTGTTAACTCATACAGTTATTTGGACAAGTTATTTGCAGTTCCCAAGTTTTTACTAACCTTCACAAAAATTCAAACAAGATGTCCATTTTTTTTCTTCACTCTTGTATTTAACAACACCTTAACCAATTTGAATACCTGGAAATGTCCCCAGTGAAGTTTAACTAACAATTGTTTGTGAACTTTTGCAACTTATTTGGAATTTACAGTGGTACCTTGAGATACGATGTCCTAACATACGAGTTTATTGAGGTACGACTTGAAATATTCTAAAATTTACACCTTGACGAAAAATTTGAGATACGAATTTGGGATGTGTGATAATTGCATAGGTGATCCCTAAATGGCAAAACTTTCGCTCAGCTTTCTCCCGCCGCTTTGAGATACGATTAATTTGACATACGACGATGATCACAGACCAATTAAATTCGTATCTCAAGGTACCACTGTATCTGTCTAATGTTTGTCACTTCCAATCCATGTGAAAACCCCTAATAACTTTTCTTTTTACTTAAATTTCCCAAAATACGAAAAATACAGTGAAATCCATTTTTGGGTTTTGAGTTTACTTTGTGTAATTTGCCGCACCGGAAGGCCAAGTCCCCAAGATTCAATTCCTTAATGCCAGACTGTCTCAATCATGGAGACAAGTGGTAGTTAAACTTTGGCATAAAAGAAATTTGTGTTATTTACTTTACTTTCAGCATTTTTGTTGAGCACGAATCACACTAACGTTTGAAACATTTTTGCTAGTGGTGTAGGGCAGTGGTGCGCAAACTTTTTTCGACTGCGACCTCTTCAGTAGAGAGAAAAATTTTGGCAACCCCCTAAGGTAGATGTTCGCAAATACGATGTCTAATTCGCAAATTTCTTTTATTTCATCGAATTAACATCATCAAACATGACACATATTAATTATATTTATAATTTAAAAACTTTTATATAACATAAAAATCAGTAGAATTCTCCTTTGATGAGATGTATGAGACTGCAAGTTTCTACTTATCTCATCCATGTTCGGCGATGAATTCAAAATTTAGGAAAATTTGTCGACTCCTAGTTTGCGCATCTCTGATGTAGGGCACTTTTAGGAAAATTAATGATAACCGTAGTAAACTGATTTTCAGGAAGCAAAAATTTTTTATTTTGAGTTTTATATCATTCCTGTTATAAATAAATCACTTCAACAAAAGTTTTGATGTTCTCAAGTTATAGAGTTTAAAAATCGTAGAGGAAATTCTTCGTCTTCACTTGAAGCATTTCTCCTCCCCTGCAATGCTGTTGGAACTAATCGCGACACAAAGTCATTTATAGAAAAATAAAAATAGAAAAGACCACTGTGATGTTTTGCTTAAACCAAGTGTTTTGCCTCTTTTTCAACTTGGGCACTATAAAACTGAATGATTTACAATTTGTTTGAAATTAAAATGATCGTAAAATTTTATATTATACTAATTATAATAAAATATACTCCAAAATAGTTTCATTTTATTTTGAGCTCAACTTTTTTTAAGTGACTGAAATATTGAATTGCTAACTAAAACGTTATAGTTTGTTGCCAAAAAGTGTTGCAAAACTAAAGCGAGAAGACAAATTACACCATATTTGGAGATTTCTTTTATTCCTAAAAAGAAGAAACATTGATCCTCTCAGACACCAAATCGTTCAGAGAATTTTTATTTCCTCCACATAATTCAGTATTTCAACTAAATTTAGGTTGTTCCTAAAAGATTATCTGACAGATCCGGTATTGACATCCCGAGTTCCTGGGAACTGGTTTAGTGCCCAGCAGGTGATCATAAGGAACTTGTTCTTTGATAGTGATTTTCGACTCCTTTCGTATGAGAATTAGATTTAAATTGTTTTCGGGTGAATCAAAATTTATGGGGGCTAAAATTTTGCTAAAATTATTTTTTGGTAGTCAATCCCCGTGACTGAAACCAGTTTATATAAAATACAAATAAAAACTGAAAGGCGACCGGGACTTTGACCACCAAACACCTTAAAAGGCCACTTGAAAAATAATCCTACAAATGACATGCAAACCATAAAAAAGCATATTGTTCGGAGTATTTTAATTTTTATTTTAAAATTAATTTTTTTCATTATAATGTAATAAACAAATGTTTTTCACCTTAATCCTTCATTTTTTTACTTTAAATTCTTTATACTAAAAAAATATTCTAAATCTATTGAAAATCTACTTTCTATTAATGCACAGCCTTTTATTTTTATGGACAAATTTTTGTCATCTTAAAATTAAATTTGAACTGAGATTGCCATTTAGCTAGTTCTTAACTCATTTTGAAGGTCTTATATTGTTCAAGATTGCAAATGTGTGAATTATCATCTAAAGGTGTATACAATGGGTGGGTTTTGCACGACAAAATATTTTTTATTTATAATAACAAAAAAATTGTGACAATGAAGTCGACAAACAACATTTTCTACTCTACTTCGCCGATTTCGAAGTTATAAGGAACTTGAATCAGTATTGTTTTCATTGGGAGTATAAGATCTGCTTATACTCATACCTATTTTTTAAAAAAATTATTTTCAGTGTGAAGAATATACATTCGTTGCCTCATTTTGAAGATACCATGTAAATGTTAGTGCTTCAATTTCTCATTTGTTGGAAATCCTTCTCCATAGTCCCGAAAAATTTAATAATAATTAGCTTCCTGGGTCCAGTAAAAGAGAATAACGAATACAGGAGACGTCACAACAAAGAAGTATACGAACACGTAACAAAGATATCTGACGTCATAAGAAAAAGAAGGATCGCCTTCTACGGACACCTGGCGAGGACCCAGAGAGACTGACCAACCAGATCTTCAGACACTTCCTCGAGGGAAAACAAAGCCGGCATGGTTTATGGGAAAGACCTGAAAGAGACGGGGATAACAGCGGAAGACCTGCACATGAGAGATACCCTGAGGAAAAAAGTACAAGAAGCCAGTTTCCAGGAAAAGCCGAAGCTAAAAACAGGAAAGAAGTGGACAGAAGAGAGGAAGAAAGAACACAGCGAGAGAATGAAGGAGTACTGGCGGAGGCGAAAAGAAGATGAGAAAAAGAGAAAAAGGTTGAAATAGCGTGGTCCTGAGATGGCCGAATCGAAAAATTAGCTTCCTTCAACTTTAGCAAAAGTTTTGCTAACCTCACACAAATTCAATATAAAAATTTTCAGCGAACGAATTAAGAGTTGATGTCGATGAGCTCTAATACCATTCGTTAGAACTTGATGCCAACTATTTTAAAACATATTTTTTGTCTGACTTCCAATAACCTAAATCACAATTTTTAAAACTCTGTTTGAAAGATTTATTGCATTGAAACATTGCACTGAAAAAAAAAATTCCCATTCACATACTTAATGGTAATTTTTAATTAAATTTGTTACGTTTCCATTACGCAACCATTCAGAAAAATCCTTTTGAATGGTGTAAATTTACTTAACACCAGAAATTTCGAGACATTAAAAGACACTTTTGAGACTCTGTATAGTAATTTAAAACCCGAATTTCTAATTACAGTGACATTTATCTGTTATTCACCGCAAACTTTCTCAAAGAAGATCTTGAAACAGACTCAGACATGATAATTTCCAAAGGGTCCCAAGGGGTCAGTCTGTGACCGAACGTTGGGTTCCATCAACTTTTTCTTCTTAAAAATTCTTTGTTCGTAGACTAAGGAGTTCCCATTAGTGTGGGAACAATGACAGGGTTCACAGCAACCATCCCTTAAATTCGTTTCATCACTCTCATTTCTCCTCAGAAGTATTCCGATCGTGGTGTCATACCGTTCTGAGAGCTTCTCTTCGAAACGTCTTGTAAATGTCCTGCAAGAGATCCACAGCCCAGGATTGAGCCATCTGAAGCGTACGCATCTAAAAACCAGAAAAAAAGTTGAATAGACCTGCAAAAAATTTTCTAACCACAAGCTCACTGGAATAAATCACTTAAACAATAAAACCGTTTATAGAAATACTATTTAAGGTCCAGATCTTCCAAGTGTGGAATTGGTTTTATGTTGAATCAAGGTTAGTTTAGGCTGAGTAAATTATAAAAACAATTTTTTGTTTTATTGTGCGTGGGAAGAAGAATTTTGAAAGGAACCACCTCGAAGATATAATTCGCATCAGTACAACCTTGTTGCACCGCTTCGATAACAAATCTTTTTTTGGAATACAAAATGCTATAAGTACTTCTCCTTATTAATAAAAACAATTTTTGTTCTCAATTTCTATCAAACCACCCTTTTTTTAGGTCATGATTATTGTTCTTGATTACTGCCAAATTAATATTCTAATGCAAACTATTTTTAATACAAATAGAAGGAAACAGAAAAAGCTTAATCACTTCAAAACCTCAGTCAAAATTTTTTTTGGGCACTTTGTTTGCTTGAAACGCTCTTATAACTATTCTGGGTAAAACCATAACACCAAAAACAATGTACATTTCGGGCAATAAAGTTTAAAATGTGAAGATTACAAGAGAAAATAAATCAAGGATGACGTTCACTTCATAATGAATTGCACCTTTACTACATTTCTGCTCAAATTATCTTTGTTCCCTTTATTGTCTTTTCAACAAAAATGTGGCCTGAATCAAGTTGGAGAAGAAGAAAGAAAAGAGAAGAAAAATTACCTTGCTTTCCATATCAGGCGATTGTAAATTTTTTAAACTGTTCATCTGATCTAAATCGAAATTAATATCATTAGCCATTTCGTATAAATTGTCTATTTCTCTTTGTATCTTTAACGGAAGACCCGTGACTCTTGTGAACGGACTTAATCTCGATATCTCAGTCAAAATACTTTGACATTTTAATGCAAACGCGAGAGTTGTGCTTTCCTCTTGGAAATGATTTCGTTCTAAAAATAATTTAAATTCCCTAACTCCTCGCTCAACGGACAAGCATTTCTCTAGAGAATCTGTTACTTCGTCAACTTCCTGTCTGGAAGTGTTCCTCGATCGACAACAGAATATTCTAAACATTGAGATTTAGTGATGATTCTGAAATAAAAAAAGAAATTCAAAATGACAAAACAGTGTTATACAGATGAGAAAACGTCCTCGTATAAAATATACCGAATTACTACTTCAATACGATTCGGCATCAGACATTTGCAACATTGGCAGGTGTATATACCAGGTGATTCCTGGCATAATTGTAATGTGGAAACAAAGGACACTTCACTAAAAATAAAACTAGGTTCTGCATAATAATTTTACAACCTTTAAAAAGTTTTTAAAATAAACGAAATATTTCAAAAAAGGTTACTATTATCATTTTTTACTTCGTTATTTGAATAATTTATGTCTTAGATTTAAAATTACTGGTTAAATGCTTTAAACTCGTGATCTCTTTAAGATAATTTTTTTAAAGACCGATTAAATGACCCCTGCCACTAAAAAAATGTAAACACATACAGATTTTTAAAGTATGGAGTTGACATTTTCATAAATTGACCAAAAAACCATTTTCAGAACAATTTGGTGAGTTAAAAAAAATTTTTCCAAGAAATTTTTCACACTAACCGAGGGAGGGGGGACATTTCTTTGAATCTTACCAAAATTCAAGTCGTTAAAAAATTTTTAAGGCTCAAAGATTAATAATCTCAAAAAGGAAAATTCTAAATAAAAAAGAAAGGTAGAATTCAAAATCTGTATTGTTTTAGAAGTTGAATTATAAACAAAACAAAAAAAAACTTGACAATGTCGAAAATAGCGTGCTATAAGTGCAGCGCCCTACGTCTTCCCATTGTACTAATGAGAAAAAGATAATTTTAGAAACTTACGGAGTAATTCGAAACTGAGGGGAAAAATGAGTTGAAAACACAATCCATCACACTGATATAAAATCCATTAAATAATGATTGTCACTGCACAAGATCGACACCACCTGAATTAGAACATTTTTGTTCCCCGACAAGATATCACAAGAAGTTGGCCGAGACCGAAAAGCAACTAACCGTAATTCCGTTCGTGCAGAATTACATGACGTAATAGTCAAAGCATGTTTGTCTTTCTCCGAAAACTTTTTTGCTTTAATGTGTTATGGCGTTAATGAACTTTTCAATATTTTGAAATTTAATTTTTATTCTAAATTATATTTATTTAAATTAAATGGGGGAAAAGTTACAAAATGTTTATGTCGGTTACAAATTTCACGTCGTGGCAGCAGCATAGCTTAAGAAACATGGTGGACAAGCTTTTCTCATTTTCAAATAACTGCAATATTTTCTTTCGTACTTTTCAGGCTGCTCTTTTACGATTATTTTGACTCCCACAAGTTCTCTTATTACAATCTAATCAAAATAAAGACTATAATTAAAAAGCCTACTGACTACTTCAAGTTTTTTCCTTTCTTTTTCTCATTTAACACTGACAAGAAACAATTACCTTTTTATGCACTACAATAAATAATTTTTTTTCTTCACAACTAACGATTCCAAAAGTTTTAGTCTGTCCAAAAATAATCACAGTTGTCACATATTAAAAAAATCTAAATTTGTTACTCCCGTTCTCACTCAAAAGCAAATGGTTCTTTGTCATTAGTGCGCTTGCCTCAACCGCTAATCGATATTCTGGTAGAATGGCGGAAGCACGTGTTAATGTTTTGGTTTTCGCTGAACTTGTTCGTTTTAGTAATGACTGCTCACCCACAACTGGACATAAGTTCCTTCGCTTTTCTTATCATACAAAATATTTTCTTGTTTAACTTTTTACAATAAAAGCAAGTGACATGTTTGCGATTCTGTTATATTTTAGCCAAAATTTGTTGAACAAAATTTAAAATGTCGTTTTATTTAGAAAAAAAAATTGCTTGTTTATTCTGGAAGTGAGTTTGGGGAAATTATTAGCCAATAACGAGTTTACCATTTTTCATTCTCTTATATTTAAAGGTGGGCCACAGGAACAAAAAAGAATTTGACTTGTTGCGAAATTTACAGTTCAGAAAGATACCAAAACCACTCTTCAGAGTCCTTGATCTTATAAGATGAGATAGATTTTTTCTGGAATAAAACTGGGTTCCAATTTAGATTTTTACTTTTAACGCAACCTCAGGTGTCACAACACGGGAAAAGTGGGTAATCAAAATATTTGAATAATTTATGAAAGAAAAAAAAAGTTCTACATTGGCCTTGAATAATTTTTCAGTAGCCCTTAGCAACCCATTTCTGACAAGTGAACTTTTGATTCGATTTCACACTTTTCAACAACTCCACTTCTAAAATTTTTGGTGTCTTTATTGAAGTGATATATGAACAAATGTCCAAACAGTATAGGTCACTGTTTCGTCCCGTATGAAATGTGGTCAACCTTAAACACCACTAATTTCATTATCTGAGAGATTTCCTTGAGAAATCCTACGCATTGTATAACAGTAATGAAAAAAAGACCCGTAACCTTTGCCCTTCACCGTAAGACATAATGTTTGAATGCCGCGATGCGGAAAGTACCAAAAATTACTTTCCTTAACAATTAGGCATCTTCTGTTATATAGGAGGTCACGTATATACGACTCGGTTCATTTGCTATGCAGATTTGAACTCTAATACGTGATCATGGAGCATGATGGAAACTTCATCATAAATTGAAAGTGTTCCCATCCTTATAGGCCGAAGAAGAATCATTTCAATTCCTAATAAATCATTCGCATTTAGAGTTAAATATTATTTTTTAACCGTGAATAATTAAATTGCAGACTTTGGTTAATTTTTTTAAATTAATCACAGCAACCCATTTAGTTTTTTGCTCCTTTAATTTGTCAATTATTTTAAACGAGTTCAAAACTAATTAGACAATAATGGTAATAAGACATTGAAAAGTATCTTCGCGTCCTGAATCGTGCAAGAGAGTCGTTACAACCTCTTACTTTTACTAGAAACAAAAATGACCTTATCTTTTATTATTCAGAAAACATAATAGAATGAAAATTTTGCTGTGACTCACTAGTTTCGATGTTATTTTTAGGTTCTGGCTGATACTCTCACAAACTTGAGTCAATGTTCTTAGTTTAAGAATCATTTAACACTTATTTATCCTGGCCATCTCCAAGCCAGCCTGATGCGTTTTTCAATTATCGTATTAACACATTTATTCGATTTATTAGAACCTTATTTCGTGATAGACTTTCGCGAAGACTTCACGTCACCATCCACTCCAAAGAGTGATTAATAGTTTTATTCTAATTCACAAATGAATTGAAAAGTATCCGACAATTAATTTCTATTATTCAATAACATTTGATAATATTTATACTAGCTCATCAAAGGTACGTTTACTATGTTTGGGAGTCGACAGGTGCCCAAAGAGTCTTGATGAAAAGTTTTAATTACTCATTATTGAGCATAGTCAATGGTGCTATTGATAAAATTCTTCCCCATCTTATAAAATTCTTGGGTTAACAGAAACCTCAGGAATTATGAGAATTGGCGGAAATTATGCTTTAGAACTAATTAACAAGCTTTCAATAGTTTTATCTGCAAGGAAGCCATGTTGGACGGAAAATAGCCTTCGAAAGCAATAAAAGAAAAATAAATTATTCGGTGAAACATTACTGAGTTGAATCATAAATGACTTCCGTTTTTGTCAGACAATTAATTATCTTTCTGACATACAGTATAAATGAAAAATTTATTTCTTAAACAATGCACATTTAAAAATATTTGTTAAATTTATTTTGTGCTTGAAACCTCTGGAATGAACCTAAAAAGATATTATCAGCTGATTGCAATAAATTTAAAGAATATGTCATCTTAAATTTTATATTAAATAAATGTGAAGTATTAATGGCATAACTTCTTGATGAAAGTGTGCATTATTAATGAAACGATTTCTTCGGGACAATTTATTCAACTTCATCGGACGTTATTTATGTTTCCACCTTAAAAATTAAGATAAACACAATGAAATACTTTGCATTACAGACTTCATTGAAATTTTTGGGTAATTCAATAGGAAGCATCAAGGAAAAGTTATTAAAACCGACATAATTTTGGTTACGTCAATGCATTATTGTAAGAGGTCTCTTGAGTAACTGGTTAAAAATGTCATTGAGGAATTGTTTAGCTACTTACTATTTTTTTGAAAGTGAAGATGGTAAACATGATCATTTTGATTCTCATGTAGGGAGGAATTTAAAAACAAAAATAATTCACCAAGTACTTAGACATTGTTTTGATGTTTCAAATTGTAATTTATCCAGGCCAAGGGATCAATATTAAGTGTGTCGTCGTTTCGTTCTGGTTCTATTAAGCTATTGACAGCCTTATGGCTTTTGCCGAGCACGTTGCAGTACTTGCGTGAAAGACAAGAACATAGTCGAAATATATATTATTACTGACGTCAAGGCGAATCAACTTCGACACTAAAAAAAATCGTTAGTTTAATTTGCTTCGGTTTCCTGTGAGCAATAAAATGGACGAGCCTTTTGGAATCTTACAAACTTTGAGGTTGAATACCGGAGAGGTCACGTCATGTGACATTGGTGGTAATTGTTTGTTAGCCATAGGTTCAAGGTAAATTATTTATCAAAATTTTCCTCCATTTTAGTAATAAAGGTGCAGTGAATATATAGACAAGCCCAACTTTTTGGTTAGTAGTCCATACAAGTCCTTTTTTGCTAAACAAAAATTGTTATATTATATTAGAGTATTCCAAAGCATATTATAAAGTTATTATTAAAATCATTTTTTATTTCAGTGATAGATCAGTTAGAGTTTTAGAGTGGAAAGTTGGCCTTGGTTATGTGGATATGTTCTACTCCCCTTTGCCCCCTCATAGGTATGGAGTAACCTCTGTTCGATTTTCCCCAAAGGGAACAATGCTTGCTTCCTCAGGCCTTGATGGAACAGCTGTTTTATACAATGTTAAAGTATAATAATAAAAAGATTTTCATCTTCAATTACAAACCAATCATGTCACTGTTTTGAAACTAATTCTTTGGTTATAGACAGGATCAGTGATAAATACATTTGTTCAGGCCAATAAATCCAGTATCAGGTATTGCGAATTCACACCTGATTCCACAAAACTAGTAACAGCGGGAGAAAATGGTGTGTTTTGCTTCTGGGATCTTTTTAATCTTGACCAAGTTAGGTAAGAACATCTTCAGTATGTCTATCAATAGCGCAACATCTCCATCCATCAACTATTAAGTTGAATTTACACTAATTGGACAGTTATAATTAGTTAATTAATCTGAATAATAAATTCAAAAGAATTATTGTCGGACTAATTTTTTCGTAGAAATTTTCAGTTGCATGACACCGAAGATTTCTCTCTTAGGGGCTTGTCCATTTCCCCTGATTCCCAATATTTACTATCAGCTGATTCGGGGGTATCGCTTAAATTGTGGTTTGTTGGAGCGATTGATAAGGATCAACCTCGGTGCCTTTTTTGGAAGAAAAATATTCATGACGGACTTTTGGGTTGTGAGTTTTCATCAAAGAGAGAAATTACTGGTAACCACTTTTTACAATGACCAGAATAAAATTAACCAGACTATTTCAGAAAATGTCTATTTCATCTTTTTCTCTTATACAGGCGGCCCTGTTTTGAAATTCAAGTATTTTCTGGCTACTTGTGGCGCCGACGGTGTAATTAAAGTTTGGAGATTTTCAGTAAATAAAAATATCTATGAAAATGGTCCGGAACACATCACCTGTGAATTAAACATAATTCATTCATTAAAAGGACATATAAATGATGTTCTGACGATTAGGTTTAGCTTCGATGGAAACTATTTGGCCAGTACCGGATTAGATAACACGATTAAAATATGGCAGGTAACAAATGGAATTTTCATCTATTTCTGTCAGCTCTGTTTGAAATCAATTTTTTATACAATGATTATAATTAGAAGTTGTCATATGTATAAGTAGTGATGCAGAGAGGATTTGGTTAAATAGGTAGCAAATGGAAAATGTCTGAAGACCTTGTATGGACACACAAGACTAGGAACTTGTTGCGCTTTTACCAAAAACTCTCAACTTTTAGCAACAGGCTCAAACGATAAAACTGTTATAATTTGGGATTTGAACGACAACTTCAGTATAAACGACCAGCTATCTGAACCATGCGATGTTTCCAGTCATTTCACCAATATTAATTCATTTGTAAAGAACTTGTTATTTATTTAGTGACAAATTTTAATTTATAAATAAAATTTAATAGTTTGATGAAGAGGTATATTATTTACAGAATTACAGTTTTGACAAAATGGATACAGATCAGGATAAAAGAAACGATAAATTTAAGGTTTTGCATACATTTAATTCTTCATCTCCTTTTAATACTGTTCATTTCTTTGGCAATAATATTTTGGCAGCTGCTGGAGGGTGAGTTTATAAATTAAATACTTCCACCAAAGCCTTCAGCATATTTTGGAGGATTCAACCCTCACATTTCAGCCTATCATATTTATGTTAATAAGTTTTGTTATTGTTGATATTTCAGAGAGAAAACAATTACAATTTGGAAAAGGCGCCAAGGTACATCCATATTTGAGGAAACAGAAAAACTGAAAAACCATAAATACAGCATTAATCATTTGGAAGTATCTCCTTGTGGAAACAAAGTTATTTCTTGTTCTTTGGATGGAGTTTTAATATTTTGGGATTTAAACGTCGGTAAAATTTTTCAAACCAATTTTGACACTAATTACGTTTACTAGGAAAACTTTTAATCAAATAACGGTTACAGAGTGGACTGTCTCATGAGATGGAAACTTCAGCATGTACCAGTGGTCTCAGAACTTGTAGATTTTCACCAGATTCAAAACTGATTGCCACTGCTGGCGATGACCAAAAAGTTTTTTTATGGGATGCTGATAACCTTGAGTTTATGAAGTAATATTATTTTTAAATCTGATCGTTAACTTCAACATTTTCAAAGTGTCAAAGTTTAAAAATTATTTTGTAGAGCCATTCAGAACCATAATAACTCGATTACTTCCATCGCATTTACACCAGATTGCCAATTTTTGGCATCCACTTGTTGCGCTGGCGAAATTAACGTGTATAATTTTGAGAGTGGCCAAAACTGTGCTAACATTAAAAACGCTCATGATTTAGGGAGTGATGTGTTGTGATTTCTCCATCACATCAACTTTTAACAGTAAGTAATCAAGATTCTAGTACAAAAGAAAACCAAGGATTGGCACAAAAAGGAAATTTCTTTCAAAACAGAAAAGAAAAGGAGCCAGTATATTAAATAAAATTATTTATTAAAGCAGACATATCTTCCATTGTTACTAACAAAACCAAATGAAATGGTAATCATAAGAAATTTCCAAAGCAGTTGGAGTTCTGGCATTAATGTAATCTTGATTACTCCTAAAATGTCCAAAGCCAAATGCTCCAATCCTTTTCTCAAAAGGAAGGAGCCATCAAATTTAGAAGTATTGACATGATTATTTCAGGTTCTAAAAGAGATTTATTTCAAGATTTTAAGAAGATTTATCTATTGGCTACATGTGGGAACGATTCCTTGGTGAAACTTTGGATGTTAGATTATTCAGAAATGCATCTTTCAAAGGTTTTGCACGGCCATGGGGGCACGGTGACGTATGTTAGGTTTTCTCCATCTGAACCTTTTTTATTAGCTTCTTGTGCGGCTGACACAACAAGTAGAATATGGAATGCGGTAAGTTTGTTTCAGCATGGGATCATTCAATATTTTATTATGAGCTATACTAAAAATTAAATTTTTTCATATGTAGAAATCAGGACAGTGTCTTCATGTTTTGAATTTTCATCAGAGTACTGTTACCACATGTTCATTTTCTCAAGATTCATCTATGCTTGCCACAGGTACATTTTGTACTAAATTTATGGCAGTTAGTTCATTCGTTTTCTATGATGCATAGATGTTCCACACCATTTAATTTATATGAGTTAATGTTTTGCTTTTCGCTTTCACGTGTCTATACCAATAAGCACAAAATTCTTTTTCTGTATAGTTTATATAATTTTTAAAAAAATTTTTATCTCAGAAATTGATTTATTTAAATTACACTTCCACCTAGTGTGGCTAATAATTGGTCAATTGTAGCAGGTCAGTTTATGGGAGAATAATTTGGTTGTTTTATAGGGTCTTTGGATAAAAACGTTTTAATCCTATCATTTCCTGAGAAAATTTGCTCTCAGCCAATGGATGTGATAAAAATTCTTGCAAACCATTGGAGAACTGGAACGCATCAGATATTGCCCATTGGTTGGTTGATATTGGTCACTTCAATCCAGCTGAAAAAGTTAAGTTTACATCTCTCAATGGTAGACAATTGTTGGGTTTAACGGATGATTCTGTTGTAGATTTGATTAGTTCAGGTAAGTCTTCTAAAAATTTAAATAAATAGATGTGATGGGAGCGTGGTCAACATTTTTTATTATAAATTTCCTTATGACTATTTGTAGGTGGTGAAAGTGAGAGGGAAGAAATTAATCTCCAGTTATACTGGCTGAGAAGAGAGTATACCAGAAACTCCTCTGATATGAAAAAAGGTGGAAAAAAATTTCCCCACAAATTTCTATGTCCGATAACCCATGAAATTATGAAGGATCCTGTAACTTGTTCCGGTGAGTTTAAGATATCGTAACTTATACGGCCTTATGAAATAGATGCCCCCCCTGAATTCTTGCAAAAAAGTTTTGAGCGTTAGAATCTCCACAAGGAGGATGTGTTCAAAGGTGTTATAAAGTGTAAACATCAAGTGATATTTTGTAAAATTAATATTAACATTTTTGTCACTTTTATATGCCCATTTGCAAGAATAAAACGGTCCTACAAAGTTACCGTTACTCTTATGAAAAGTCACGTTTGAGAAAAAAAGAAAATATTAACAAATTAAGTCAAAATGAAATGATGATCCTTTTGTCCTTTACAGATGGATATACATATGAAAGAGCAGCAATTATTGAATGGTTCATAAGCAACAATTTCCGGAGTCCAGTGACAAATGAATTCTTGAGAAGTACAGAGTTTCAGTTAAATTCTACCCTCAAGAAAAGTATCTGCAAGTTTTTGTATGGAATCAAGAGAGAAAATTGATTTTATAAAACCTATTAGAAGAGTTAATAAGCTGTTAATAAACAGTGAGAATTGATCTTCTTTTGATCCACTCAAAATAAAAGGCAAAATACTGTTGTTAAATGCGCTAAATCTCGGTTTCATTTAGACGGACCTTAAAAGAAGATACAGGAATAAGAAAATTAATTTTTTTAATGAAAAACATAATATATTTATCATACAAAACAAAGGTCGTTAGTATATTTAAGACGTTTTGAAACTATCACATTGACATAAACTTGGACTTTCAATAGATTTGAAATATTTCAAAGTACAAAAAGAGATGCTAGAAAGTTAAAATTTTCTCAACCATTGTACAAAATACATTTTCATTATAGGTGATGATAAAATTAAAGTGACATACCCTTATCAGATCAATTGTTTCTTGCAATTAATACTCAAGTCAAATAATTAATGATTTTCAGAGTAATTAATTGCTGCGATTAAACTTTCAACCTTTATTAAGTCAATAACTGCTTGCCTTCTGTTAAAGCCCTGGATTCATGTAGAAACACTGGAAAGTATATACCCTGATTCATAGCTGATCTAACAAAGGCGTGATTGGCAGTGACAGTAATAGCTTGCAAATATTCTCCAGTTCCAAATATAGCAAGAGACCTTTCTTTAACTTTTCCATTTACTTTCAATTTGGTTGTTGGTCTATCATCAACAATAGTTATTTGTCGCAAAAACTTTTCTCCTCTCTCCTTCTCTGTTTCACCTCCCAAAATATTTAAAATTTCCCTAAAATTTTTTTCTGCAGTTCGACAGCAATACAATTCTCTACCTAAAACATAAAATGAGAGGATTTCACCTTTGACTCAGTAAATTAATAAAACCATCTTAAATCGTACAAGATTAAGTTAAAAAAAAATTATTTTGATGCTTATATTGCTTATATAAAAGCTGGTCTTTATCTTAGCTCTTTACAAACAGTACCTTTAAATAATGTATCTAAAATTGGTTTAACTGGTCTAGCTCTTTCCCACTCTGCATGCTTTTTCAAAACTTCTGACTCAAAATTGTAATGACTTCCTCCATTAGTCAAAGCAGAAACATAGGCAATCAATGTTGTCACTCCCAAATTTAACTTTACATGAGGTATCTTTTCAATTGTTGATAAATTTCTAATGATTTCCAAACTCTTAATTGGATAACCATTCACATCTTCATATTTCCTGAAAGTATATCATTTGAAGAGTGAATCAATTAAATTTTATAGACTTATATCCAAATTTTGTTGATTACAATATAAGACAAATAATTACTCAATATGACTAGAGTCTGTATTGATATAATTTTTTATTTCTAAAGCATTTTCTACTTGGACTCCTAATTCTTTTAATTCCTTTGCCACACAATCCTCCACACCATTAGCAAATGAAAATACAATCACTGGAGCCTTGAAAAAGTGAATATTTTGTTCACTGCATCTTACAAATTCAGCAGCTTGATCAAGAATGCTTTTTTGCCCATATGAACCCTCTCCTAGAAACAATTAAAATTTTTTAATAAAATTCATTTCCAGAAGCTATGTCAAATATCAAGTAAAGAAAAGAGTATCTAACCATTTGAAACAAGAGTAATGGCTTTTTGATTTCTAGCAATGACTTTCATCCAAACAGATCCTCCATGCAAAACCAAATCAATCATAATTTTTCTCGATGACCCATCATCCAAAGTTAGAGTTTTATTGCACATAACATTCACACATACATTTTGAAGCTCAATCAATTTTGAAGTAAGTGCTTCTAAATGAGTTAGATTTGAACAAACTAAATGCTCTTCTTTTAACAGACCATTTTTCAAGCACTAAAAAAAAAATCTTATTTAATTTGAATACAGAAAAAAATTTACCAAATTATGGGCTAAGAAATCATAAAGCACAACCTTCTGAAGAAAATGAATCTCTTGCTTAATTTTATTTTTTAATTTGGAAACTCCGTCAACGTTGACATGAACCAAACGATTTAGGATATCGTTGCCTTGTTTTATCTTTTTCTGAGCACTAGATGTATAATCCATTCTTGTCGAAAATCAAAGGATTTTTTTAGACAATAATTATTCTAGAATGGTAAACATAATTAAATTACAAACAACTTACGAGTGTGAACAAAATAAAGGTTAAAAAAAATTCTTTTCAATACTTTACCAATGACAATTAGAAGTTAGTGAGCTGTACACATTTTCTTTGTTCTCTCAAGGTCTTGTAATTTTCAGTAAGTCTGTTTTTTATAAGTTAAGTTTTTTTTTAAAATAACGATTTCATTCAAAAACTTAAGACAAGTACGATTACATGCATGTGTCAGGGTGACAACTTAATAAACATAAAACGTACTCTAAGGATAAGAATCATAATGGACACCTAGACCGATCAATAGTTCTAAGAATTTGGTGTTGTTTTAGGACGAGGTACAAGTTATTTACATAGAATTAAAATGGATGATTTGGTAGACGTATCTGATGCGGATCTTACGCAGACTGAAACATCCTCGACATCCCTTCCTTATTTTGATTTCGAGAAATTTTGTTTGAATGTCCAGAAGTGTATCTTGGAAAAAGAAGATGATATTGAATTAGAATCCTATTTAATATTTTATGATGAGCTTTACAAGTAAGTTAAATATGTTGCAATATTTATTTCAAATGAAACCTTTGCTTATAGGATTGAGAGCTAAACTATGGAGATAGAAACTTGGTACCAAATTTCATTTTCCTTTCTATCAGCAGTAACTGAACAAATTTGCCCAGCTGTGTTACTGCAACTATTTATTCTTAAGTCTCATAGCCCAACAATTATGTCTGTACCTTAATGTGAATGTTACTGCTACTGAACTCAAATTATGTAAGTTAAACTCTGCATGAAAACTAACTTGTCTAAAATTTTTTTTTTCTTTCAGCTTTTTTGTGATATTAGGTGGAGCGTTTCATTTTGTAGCAATGGATGTTAAAAAGAAAACAACAATTTTGCAAGAATTTCAAGCTAATGATGGTCAAAATTCTGCAAAAACAAATAATTTTTCTACAGTGAAAACAATGCTCAAATATGAAAAAAATGAAAATTTGTTACAAAATCCCAAATATGTGTCAGGATCGAGGACACTGTTAAGATTACACAGGGGTTTAGGTCTGTAAAACAGTTTATTTGTTTCTACATACCACATTGTAGAATTTGTTATCAAATGACATACATATATGTGTGTGTTTAGGAAGTTTCATTGACTGTTTGCTTACAAGGTTGACATTTATATTTTTTGTTTTAGATTTTATAAGAAAATTCTTAAAACATATTTACGATTTAGAAGATGAAGCAAAACTTGGTCCTATTGCCAGGGATGTGTATGATCAAACATTAGCACCATATCATACTTGGATTGTCAGAAGTAGTGCAAGAGTGGCTATGCAGTTGTTGCCTAATCGAATAGGCCTTTTGAACAAGGTGAATCTACTAGAAATCAAAACAACTATTCCTGTGTCATGTTTTTAGTATGACAATATTAATGTATTCTAATCTTTTCTTTTAGATTTGTATGAATGATGAGGAAAAACGCAAAAGCCTTTTAGAAAAATTTCCAGATGCGTTGGAAAAGACAAATGTTGTGTATGACAGAATTCAGAATATTTATCAAGAAAATAATTTACTTGAGCTGCCATAAGAAAATAGAATTTGAGAAAAAGGTTTTTTATCCCAATTTATTAAAGGAAATCAAAAATATTTGTATACCTGTAAACATTTCTGATATGCACAAGAAAACAACAATTAACAATATGCAAAAATGCACTTTGCATTTGATATCTGTGAATTTTTTGTAATGTACAAGCTTTAAAATATGAAAAACCAACAAAATTGCTTACATCTGCTCAAAACAGTTCACAGTTTCTCGTATATTCTCTTATCTGTTTATTTTTATGCCCTCTCACTTTTTGTACAAACACGCGTTTACATGAAGCAGCAAATGAGTTTGTTTTGTTTATAAGTGTCATTTGTATTATTATATGAGCAGTATTTCGGTTTTGACCAAACCTATTCAAAGTGATCTCTTAGTTGTATTCAGTGCAACAGCAAAGATCATTCATTCAGTGTAAAACTCAGTTTTGTTCGAATTTAATATTTTATTTGTTGTTTTTTTTATTTAAATTTTTTGTATTTTGTGTATCATTTTTGATAAATTTATTATAATATACATATATTCATTTTGAATTACATATTCCTCTTTTAAATTTTGCTAACTTTCAGTCTCATCTTTGATGTCTTGAGTAAAGGGTATTCTCACAGACACTTGGTTTGGCCATATTGAACGTACAAGTGTAAGATACCTTTACATGAGAAATTTCCAATTTCTATGTGTATATATACTGTATAAACTTTTTCCCCCATGTCATCTGTCTCTAAGTGAGACATTTTGTAGTTTGTCTGGCTTAAAGGGGCTTTATATCCAGGGAGCAGACCAGTGTCTCAACTCCAGGAATAGGATAAAAGGAGGTGACTGGAAGAGCAGTCTAAAGGATGGGATAAGAGTAGGGATGAAAGATAGTGTAGTAATCGGAAGAAGAAGTAGAAATAAAATAGGATAAAAGGGAATCAGTGAAAGGAGAGGGAAAGGAACTGTATAGACTAGAGTAAGAAAGTTGGATTAAAAACAAAAGAAAACGAAAATATACTAAAGATCAACAGTCCAAAAAGGGATGTTACTCTCAATTATACAAAACCCTAGTGATATGTAGTATTTATTTAGGACAATTAATAGTCAAACAGTAGGTCAGAAAAATTAATTGAATGGAGGATTACGTTAGTTATGGAGTTAAAACTCATGTTGAAAAATAGCAAAGTTTCAGTGAACAGAAAGGGAGAAGTTTAGCAGAGCTGAGTACTTCCATGCCTAATATACTTCTCCCAAATTTGAGTCTTAAATAAAAAGGTAACTCGAGAAAACAATGAATTTTCACAAAAATTGAAAACCTGACGGTACACCTTCATAGGTGATAAGATAACATTAAAGTTGCCGCTACGATAAATACAATGAAACAGTGAAATACCAAATCTTGTATTCTAACTTGGCATCAAAATAGTTTACAGAAATCGGGATAGGCAATTATAGCTCAAAAATGTCCATAATTTCAAGATGATTTCATTTGGCGTTCAATTTCAAGAAACTTTTACCTTTTTTGAATATCGGTTATTTTGTTATTTGAGTCCATACGTGTTTTTCACGAGGGTCGTTTGAAACTTAATACCACATTATCTTACTAATAAAGGCATGTAAAAAATCTTTTTACTCTCATTTTTCAACTGACATTTTATTATTTTCCAAGTTTTAGTGGTTTAGTAGGAACAGAACCAGAGACATCCACAACAAGCATACCGCTCTTTCAACGCATTTTAAAATGAGTGGACGAGTCAAATTAATTCTGTACTTCATTGTAGTTGCGAATATTGCTAGTTCTGGTAAGTCTAATTTTCGTTTTCATTACTATGTAACAATTACTTTAGGATATATACGTATATTATACGCTCAAAGAAACCGAAATTGTTAAATATTGTCAGCATCAAATTTGGTAGAGAGCGCGAATAAGAAGCACTGGTGGCAAAACAGTGTGGAAATTCACTTCGCTCAACAGCATCGTCTAGTTACCTTACAGTATACATGTTCTATATAAAAATTTGTTAACCCATCTTGTACAGTTTTATACTTGACTCTATTATAAATAATGAAAATTAATTGAGGTTTTGCCTTCCAGAAAACGTCAAATCATTCAAATATATCAAAGATCAAACAGAAGGATATACCAATTCATCAAAAGACCAAGAACTGAAATTGAAAGGGAGTATAATTCATTTGGATGATAAAAAACTAGGCAGAAAGCAAACGGGTTTTGACGAAGCTTTTGAACGAGATATAAAATCTTCAGTCCATTTGAAAAAACAATATGAAGGTCATGACTTTAATACACGACAAATAAATAACTATAACGAAAAAAACGGCGACATTTATAAACCCAATACAGACAGTTCAATTTATTGGGGAAACCAACACAAAAATGATGAATACATCCAACGAAAAAATAGTGACTTCAATGAACATGGAAATTCGGATGAACTTCGGAAAGGGTATAAATGGGCCAATGAGAAAGACACTACTTTCGCTCGAGACTCAAACCAAGATTCAATTCATTCAGTGTATTCAAAGGATTACAAAATAAACCGTCCTAGTTTAAACATAGACGTGCAAACAAGACCAAAGCCCGACTGGGAGAATTTTGGTGAGAGACAAGCTGTATCATTAGGAAATCAAAATTCACAACATTCCACCGACACTTATTCAGATTTGAGAAACCCTTATAATTACGGCAGAAGAGAATACATGACTGAAGTGAACAATCGTGAAATGAGGAATCAAAATATTTACAATGCGGATAGTGAACTAGCAAGCACTCACACCCGTTATCCCGTTCATCGTATATTTGGCTTTAACAATGAAAACAATTTACAGCATTCAAACTTTTACAAAACAGATAAGGGCTTAGTTATAAATTTAAAAACTGAATGTCCACGACAGACAAAACATGGAATAGTGCATAAAATTTTTTTCTCATCTGAACCGCATATAAATGGCTTTACAGAATCTAGTCCCACATACATTCCAGGTACTTCCTTAATTCCTTCTAATCCTGTTTACTACCTATAAACCAATTTCCTTGAGATTTTACACAACTCTTTTAACAACTAATCATAATTTTATGTAAATTTTTAGTTTTTTATCTATTTAGCATAAGAAAAATAAAAAATATATACTGCAATGTAAATAAATGTTATAAACTGTCTAAATTAATTTGAAAACTCCTTGAAAACTTCTAAACAATTTTCTAGTCAAAAATAGTTGGAAGAACAACTGGATTAATTTTATAAAAGGCTATGTAATCAGGAAATACAATGGCATGAATGACAGGAACTTCATCACAATATTTTTTGGAGAGTCTACACAATTCTGTCAGATCTGGCAACAAATCTTCACTGCTGCAAAAAATAGTAAAAGTTTGAATTAATTCTTTTGTTGTTCAGAAAATTATACAGATCACCCATTTGGTTTATATCCATTGATACATTATTCTACTCACAGTCCAATAATAAGTCAGATCTTTACCTGTGTATGATGATTCTGTAGCTAGGTAACTGTAAAGAATTTTTCTTGAATACTTCTAAATAAACATCATAATCAAAATTCAAACTTGTCTGGTTATAATCTACATAAGGCTCAATCACTTGCATATTTTCAAAAATTTTTTTCATATCATTACTTTCTACATTGGTGATAGGAAAATTCAATTTTTCATCACATTTTGGTTTTTTATTCTTTTCCAAGTGTACTTGAAAATCTTTAGTCCTTTTTTCTCTTTTGATTTTTGAGTATGTTTTTAATTTTACACCTGATTTATGCAAATTTATTTGCTTTTCATATCTTGAAAGTGTGTTTTCTTCTGAGTGTCTCAATACTTTATAACCAAGAGCATTTAAATGAGAATAAACACGATATTTTCTACATTAATACCACTTTGAGGTCCTAGCAGGATAAAATAAGCTCTTTCAACACTAAGTGATACTTCATTAAAAAAAATTTCAAGGCTACCCTGAAACAGATATAAAACAAATCAGTCACTGTGAAGAATATATAAATAAAAAATTAAATCCAGCTTTGCTTTCATAATTTAAACTATAGACATACAGTTTCCAGCAAGTACAATGCTTCCTCTGGATATATAAATAATTTTGGTTTATGGTGTGTCCCATTGTAGACCAGTGGGAACCTGTTTGACATACAACTTCTGCTAAGCATAATTCTGGATGCCAGATCGCTTGGGATAAAGATCCCCTAGAAAAGTAAATGAGTATAAGGATATTGAAATTAATGAAGCAGTAAGTGAAAGAAATCTACTCACAGAACTTTCACCCTCTCATATGAAATTATATTATCAATTTTTGAAAGGGAAGCTTGAATTTGGTAAGATTCTTGGGGTGAATCATCAGGTTCAAATTCTTTTATACCAAAAGATGGAAGCTCTGGTACTGGTTTTTCTCTGTGTTCAACTAATTCCTTAGCTCTGAAATTAAAACATGCTATTTCTTAAAGCTGTTCGTCCTTAAGAACAAATTTGATAGGGTGAGTGTAGAAAAGGAACAAAACCACTTACGACAACATTTAAGAATAAGAAATTTCTTTTGATTAAGTGTTTAATTAGCCGATTTTAGGTAAAAGACATAAACAGAATTCTTCAAATTATTTTTATAATTTAATAAACGTTTTTGCTTGTATGAAAATAAAATACAAGGTTATGTTTTGCTTAAGTTTGTCACTTTTTGAAATGATGCGTTATTAAAAGAGTAACAATACTTGGAATCAAGGAATCGGCAAATTTTTACCGATAAGAGCACAGCTAAAAAACATTTAGGAAAAAAGGATTATAACGGTCAAAACAATGTTACAGTTGTAAACCGATGTATTGGAAACATTTTGAGGAATCTAAAACACCTTTCATAACTTTAAAATAACTTTCAGTAACAATGTTGTTGGTAAAAATGGTTTCTTAGTTTTAATGTTGGCTCACCTGTATTCACTTATTTTACATCTATGGTATAGCGCCGTTGAAAATTATTCAACAAAGAAATAACCAAAATGGCTGCTGCAGCGGCTGCACTTCTCGATGAATTAATGGGACGGAATAGGAACGCAGCCCCAAATGAAAAAGGCATCGAGTTAAATTGGGAGGATCCAGAGGTAAGGAAATTTCAAATAATTAAGGTTTGTCATTAATTTTTTTGCATGTTTGGGAAGTGTAATATTCAAAACTAAGTTATCCTTCATTTGTATTTATTCCATGTTTTTTTTAAGCATTCTCCTTTTTTTTCAAGAAAAGATGGAGGATTTATTTTTTATTGTCATTCTGAGGTACTATCTTAATGTTAGACTTTTAGTAACGCATTGTAATTTTCTTACCCCATCTTAATGATGTTTGCACCACTCATTTAAGGGATGAATGCTGGCGAAATTGGAGGTTATAAACTTTTTGTGTTAATGTAGTCAGTATTTTCGTTAAAAATTGTAACTTAATATATTAGAGTGAATGCAGTCTAACATTTCATATTTTTATTTCAGTACTGCAAGTATTACTTGGTCAATTTTTGTCCGCATGATCTTTTTGTCAATACAAGGGCAGATCTGGGGCCTTGTTCCAAGGTACATGATGATGAAGTCAAAAAACTTTATGATGAGTCTACAAGTCATAAAAAATATCAGTACCTTGATGACTTCATTCGCTTCTGCAATAATATATTGAATGATGTTCAGAGGAAAATTGAAAAAGGAAAACAACGACTTGCATTAATGAATAATGCTGTAAGTTAATATGATAAAAATCAAAGCAACATCTTTGGAACAGTCAGTTATGAAATGCAACAGTTATATCATATAATTATGATAATATGAGGTGAATGTTATTTATTTTTTTTTAGGAAAAAGTTGCTATGACTCCAGCCCAAGCTCAAAGAAATCAAGAACAAATGGCACTATTGACTGAAAAAATTAATAAATTAGTGGAGGAGGCAGAAGCAGCTGGAATCCAAGGGAATGTGGAACAAGCTCAGGGTTTAATGAAGCTGTGTGATCAATTGAAGGAAGAAAGAACAACACTTAGGGAAAACAGTCATTGGCAACAAACTGCTAGTCTTGCTGCTGAGCAAGAAAAACAAATGGAAGTTTGTCAAGTTTGTGGGGCATTTTTAATTGTGGGTGATGCTCAACAAAGGATAGATGACCATTTGATGGGTAAGTTGTCTGATTATTATTTTTAAAATCATTTATTAAAATTTAAACAATTTTAAGTTTTACTGTATTGTTTTTTCAGGTAAACAACATGTTGGTTATGCCAAGCTGAAGGCAGCAGTAGAAGAAATGACAAAAGAAAGGGACAAAATAAGAGAAGAAAGAGAACACAAGAGGGATTCAGACAAGAGAGATAGATTTAATCGTCGCGATGATAGGAGAAGAGGTAGTGGGAACGGGGATAGGGATCGAAGGGGGGAGAGACACGACGGCCGACGATATGATCATCGAAGAGATGACGAAAAATTTAGAGGTGACAGAGAAAGGGATAGAGATCGATATTGGGACAGGGATAGAGAGGGAGATAGGGACAGAGATAGAGATAGAGATAGAAGTAAGAATAGGAGAGAAGAGCACAGAGATAGAAGAGACCGACACCGGAAAAATGAGAGGGATGACAGAGATAGGGGTAAGTTTAATTTATATAAAAATTGTTTAAATGTCACTTTAGTCATTGTACGAAAATCTACATGCATCTTAGAGTGTTTGATTAGTTCTCAAGTAACACTCGATTATTTTATATTTCTGTATTTTTTCTATAAAAGTGATTCCCCAGGTAGGTTAGAATAGAATAAAGGATTTCCCAGGTAAAGATCACGTGAGTCTTTGGTGTTGATAGAAATTAAAAAATTCTAGTAATTGTAAAAAAAAAGTGATATTCGTTTATTTCTAGTAGGAAGTAGTATTGATAAATTTTATAAATCAATTCTGTCAGGTGCTAAAATGTTAACCTACTGTGTTACAGAACAAAGGTTTTCGAGATCTAGAAATGAAGATGATCGAGCGAAAGATTCGTGTAGAAAATTCAGAGAGAATGACAGGGAGCATTTAAACGGAGAAAGATACAATAATAAACATCTGTGAAATTAGTAAGCGATGTATTCCATATTCAGGTGAGATTCATGTTCAGTTTTAGTGTATAAACTAATGAGGGACTTTTATTTTCAGAGGATTTACCAGGTGAGTTAATAAGTTTCTCTTTAAATTTTACTAGTTGAAAATACTGTGGTTTAAAAATTTTTTTTGTTGTTGTTGTTGGTAATAAAACTTTAGATTACATGAATTTAATTTCAGTTGCAAAAAATACAGCTTTAATTTTCTTTATAGCGAGGAAGTGATATTTTCCTTTCATCTTTCAATCAAGATAATACAGGTTCTTTGTGGAGTAGGTTAAAAGTTTTGTAGGAAAAGTTTTCCGATGATTAATTGAATGACAGTCAGATCTGATGTAGAGGTGAATCATTATTTCTTTTAATTGGAAAGTAGTTGTTTACACAATAATGAGTAATTAGGTGTGAGGGATGATATTTGTATATATATACAGTTTAAAGAGAAAATTCCAGTATATTCATCCTTACTGTGACTTGTAGGTTTTGGTTTTCGATGAATACAATTTAGATGTTTGATTTTGCTGGATACAGTCCCCTTTCTAAGAGTAAAAGAACCGCAATTTTTTTATTTTGGTTTATAAGATGAGGTCTTTTTATTTATTTATTTATTTTTTGTTATAAATCGTGACTGAAGTTAACATTGAAATTAAAATGAATTGTTTTCCTATTCAGTTTTATTTACCAATTATTTAGTCGTAAAAGTTAAGGATTTGGGTATGGATGGAAACTTGGCGGATTCTTCGGTATCGAGTCGACACCTTCATCATCATAACTTGATCACATTTTTTTCAGGTGACCTCGTTTCTAAGCTATCAAATTTTTTTTTTTGTTTTAGTACTCAAATATGCCGTTTGCTTCATTGTTTTCTTTTTTTTTCTGATGACTACATGAATTTTATGTTACTAAACAAAAAAATTATTTTGCTCGTTGATGATTTAATTATTCATTACGAATGGAATTGTGGCATAAAATTTGTTTAATTATCTTTGGCAGTGATTTGGAGGTTTCGTTCCTTTTGTTACTTTCTGAAGAATGAGATGTAGTACTGTGGTAATCACAAAGGTTTAGTTTAGCAGTCAGTTAAGCTGAGTCGCATTTGTTTAATGAATTGTATGGACGATGTAGGGTAGTTAAGAAAAATTTTTTTACGGCAACCTTTTACATCGGAATGAAAATGTTTTTAGGCTGTTATAATTCGGTTAAATATAACTTCTTATAACATTCATAAAAGATAATATGTATGGAAAAGCTCATTGGAGTGGATATTGAACTTCTCATTAACCGTTGTTGGGCAAATCTAAGTTTTTTGTCCTGTTAACTTGCAATAAATAATACTTCCTTCTTGTAAATTGATGACAAAGGTATTTGTTTCTTTTATCCTGTTAGAGAAAATGTTTAATGTGCGTTTCGTTTCAAACTTGAGTAAACAAAAGCTAACTTAACATGAAACGTTTGAATGACATTCATCTTATATTTGTATAATTTTTTTTTATAGAGTTGCAATTACTTCCTCTTAACTTCTCATAGTTATGAAGGTAGTGTTGTGATTGATTTTGTTGTTAGTGGGAGTTAGTAGGTTAGGGATTTTCTTCCTCAAAGAAGACTTCCCCCGTGTTATAGAAATTTGAGAAAATGACTCCCCTTTGACACAGGAATGGAAAGTTTCAGTAATAAAACTCACTGCAAAATTTTATGACACGATTTGTTGAGTCTAGCTCAGTCCGCTAATGAATGCCTAGAGGCAAAATAATTTTATAACAATGAAACCTCCTCCTTTTCTCAATAGTATATATAGTCAATTCTTCGATTTATCTTGTTCCTTTAATATGATTTCAGATCGAATTACGGATGTTCAGTCAAGCAGGACATCTTTTAAAAAAGAAGACTGATTTTTGATTTTCACTAAATTAAAGTGAATCATTTCATTTCCCTATGTTTAGAGCTTAAAAAAAAAAAAATATTTTTGCTGACGTTTCACTAGGAAGGTAGGTAGGTTGTTCAAGTGTTTAACTTTAGACTTGTTTTATTTATTTTGGAAATTATAATTTTTTTTTAATTATCAAAAGAAAATTCATTCACTTAGTATTTCATTTTACGTATTATTAAATTTTAAGTTTTATTGTGAGTCAGTTATCGGGATTTAAATGCCGTAAAATGAATCGTTTTCTTTTTCTTGACAGTTTTTATACATTTTATAAAATCTATACAAGAGATGACGTGTTAACGTGTTTTTTTCTTTATGAAAAAAAAAAATTTTTACGCCAAAGCGAAAACGTTATATCTATTCAAAATATAAGAGGTTACTACTGTCTTATCAAGAATATGAACCTGGAAGTTTTCCGGGGTGGTCTTTTAACGAAAATAAATATTTTTTTGCTTTTTTTGTATAGTAATTGAAAAGCAACTTTGAGAATCTGTCCTTTTGTACATTGTTTACAATACATTGGAAGTTATACTAAATTTGCCAACATTGATTTCTTACCTTTTTTTTTATTCCTGAAAATCTTGGGGATATTTTATAAACTTATTTCAATGTTTCTAAAGTAACTGTCACCTATCTTTGTATATGAGAGAAATGGTTGGTCTAACATTGTGGGATTTTATGTGAAGAGCAGATCAGCATGTTAGCTGAACCGGGTGGAGGGAGTATGGGTTACGGTGACAAGCCTTTTCCGTTAGCCGTTTAAAAAGTTAACACAAATTGTCAGTCGGTGTTCATTGAATACGGTAATTCCCATAAGAATCGGGCTAAAGAAAGCGTGGATTACTTAAAACATAAGGTTTCTGGATAGTTTAACCAGTTAAGCGTGGCGAGCTTTTGACAAAGCGCGCACCAGTGTGTGTCGCGATAATCAAGCGATGACGGATATAGTCGTCAAACACAGAGTAAGTGGCGCTGTTGAAATATTGGGTCAAAAAGACGACTTTATTTTAGAAAATGAACAATTTTATTTGTAATATTTACACAGTCGCTTAATATGAACATATATTTATACATAATGAACAGAAAACTTAGAAAAAAAATCGGATAGTCGTCTTGACACAAAATTCTGCCACATCTCCATGACGGATATAGTCGTCAAACACGCTTAACTGGTTTATAGCCTAAAATATAATCTGGAGAAGACTTCCCGTAACGCGTTCCCGAGTTCTCCCAAAGGTGTCCTCTCAGAGGTTTTTGGTCGGTGGAAGCCCGACATAACTGCTGTCAATGAAATTAAACAGTTGATCATTAATAAGTATTTTAGTGGGAGGAGTAGTGTAGTGGCTAAGTTCCTGACTTAGACGCAAATGGTCGTGAGTTCGAATCCTCCTCCCGCATCCTGTTATACCCAAAACTTAAGAGTGTAAAACGGGATTAAAACCACTTCCAAGTATTAATAAGTATTTTATATTATTTCTCTTTGTATGTACACTAATTTATATGTATACAGTTTGACATTTATATATTTATATTCTATTTATTTGCTTAATTTATAAAATCCATAAATTAGACTACACTCAGTCAAGAAAATAGAAAAGATTTCAATTTTCAGAACAAATTATTATGTTATCAACAGATGTAATTCGCAGAATGATTTCAAAAGCTGCCTTGGTTGGGCTTAAAGATGGCGCTAAAATTTTCTAAAAAGTTTTTCTTATTATTAATTTATACAAAGTCTAATGTGCCTTTTTTTTAACTGAGAAGGAAAACGCGTCAAAGGAATCAGCTCAAATCAATTATTTTTGTGATGAAATAATTTTATATCAAGATCAGAAGCTTGGTTAACATGTATTTTGCAAAAGTTTTGAGATGCCTGTGTCTTTTGCATCTCATCAGAAATTTGAAATAAAAATGGAGATAGATGAGCAATTCACAGTGAAGGGTGTAAATAACTTGGGCCTAACTAAAATTGGACGTATCCTTTAAGCCAGGAGGATCTCACTGAGAGTTGGGATGTTGCCTGGGCATGGCCATCTGCAATTTTTATTAAAAAAATTTTTTAGCTTTGAGAAGTCAAAATTTATACATATCACTCCTTTGACCGAAACTTTCCACGCTTCATGTGTACTCACTGATAGATTATTAATTTACTGAAATATAGTTTATCTAGTTGAATCACACTAAACTCTCTTGGTTCTATCTTGTAAAAATCCTATGTAATTTCGCATACAACAAGGTGCCTAGTCCGCACATCTGGAAATTGGCTAAGATTGGTAAACACAGCAGAAGGTAACATGAAAGGGAGCTCGATTAATTTTATTAAGAAGGCATCAAGGTGTAGAAAAAGGCAAAGAAAGTTTTTACAAAAGAAAATATTGACTGTTACAGAAGATAGAGCTAGAACCTGCTAAGGTTTTATTGTTTAAATCGCAACTGAACTTTTGATATATGAGGAAATACCTGGTATCTGGTACTCATCCAAAGCAAGTGCAGCGAAATTTTGTGAAAGTACTGTTTTTAAGGGAGAAAGTAACAATTAATTAATTTTTGTTTTTGTTTTAAAGAAAACGACATCTTGAAACGGAATGGTTGGTAGAAATCATGCATGTTACTAAAGGAGTACAATCCCCTCAAACTTTTTCTTCTTGGACCAGACTAGATAAAATTCGTAAATAGTTCCGTTTTGCAAACTGTGTTGCCTAACAATCCCTATAAATAAAACTAATTGAATGCGAGAGCCTCTCTGGCAACAGCCATTAAACACTTTTTCAAATTGTGCCGAAATACCAAGTAAAATTATAGTTCGTCAATGATGGTCCTCTGGTTTTTGGCACACATCTTCTTCGCTGGTATCGCAGCAGTCTTCCGAGGATGTTCCGATTAATTTCTCTTTACTACTACTCAGTTCCTTTTTACCTACACCATTTCTGAGAATTGTGCACTCACTTTTACTCATGTCTTCTGTTTTTAAATAGTCTACGTCACTTTTAATGTCTTTTTCTGCATCTTCCGACATTACAGAATCACTTTGTAAACTTGTGCTGGTTGTAGTTTCTAGGGAAGTTCCAAGAAGCCTGCTGGCTCTGTCTGCTGATGTTTTTTGCTTCCGCCTATTACCGTCATCTTCTTTATCGCCGGTTGTAGAAACAGTGGTCTCTTGAGCCGTTAATGATGTTTCCGCTGTTTCAACATCGTCACTACTACTTTGTGTTGATTTTCGCGCTAGGGAATCGCCCCTTTCTAGAACCGATAGACAAACATCGTCCTTTTCTCTGTCTTTATCTATATTCTCAGCGCTACTTATTTCTTGTCTCTCTTGACGTATTAGTTGAGGTTTGCGGTTCGACATTTCTGGAATAGGCGATGTGAACTGACGTCGAATAGGTGATCTCGATTCGTGTCTTTCAGGTGTAGTTGCGAAGGGAGTTTCGTCAAGCGGAAAGTCATGAGTTTTGCTTCGTAGTTCTCGAAGATAAGGAGTTCGCCTCTCTTGAACAATCATGGCTATTTCTTCAGGACAGACAGTTTTCGTTTTGTCGAATGATGACGGTTTATGGTCTAGAGATATTTGTTTAAAAATCGATTTCCGCTTTTCCGGAAATAATTTTTTGTTTGGAATCACCTGTACAGTTGCCCCTTCTTCGATTTTTTCCATCGCATCCGTTGACTTCTGCTGTCGGAATAACGGCCTCCTCTCACCTTTTTTCAATTTGTCGTCTTCGGGAGTTCTTAAAAGCATTTTATCAGAAGGATGTGATGGAGGAGCCAATAAAACTCCTGGCGCGACATTTTCTTGGAAAATATCTTCTGATGTAGTTCGATTATCCATGCTCAAAGCCTTTCTCAGGATTCTCTTCTCACGTTCCTTTTCGTCCACCACCAACTCTGTCAGTGATAATAGTTGTCTAGGAGAGGGGCAGGGCATCAAACCCGCCGACTTTGATAAATCTATAAAAGTCTGGATATCGCCTCTCGGCTTAAGAAGGCTACCCCTACGACTATTTCCAGCACTCAATGAAGTTCTTCTATTGTAATCTATGCTCGACATTCTTCGCAACAGTTTTTGACGATCAATGATATTTTCTATTTTTTCTTGATCGGTAATTTTTTTGTTAGCTAACCTCTCTCGATCTGTTATGTATATATTTGTGAAAGCAGCAGCTGGATAAGAAGTTGGTAACAGAGGACCGTGAGAATGGAAGGTTTGTCTTCGATGGGCCCGATAAGCAGATTGATATGATATAGATGATCCTCGTCTGGTACCCGACTCATCGATTTGAAAAGTGGAAGAATCTAGAATATGAGATAATAAAACGTGTCAATTGGCCTAATCATTTGTAGAATAATTTTTATTTTAATAATTGCAGAGATGAAAGTTTTTAATTTTTTTAAACCCCCTACTTGACTGACGCCTGACTCCGACCAAGAGACAAGATGTACCTTGCAGGCCTAGTATTAAGGAAACCAAACAGTCTTAACTCCAAGAGCGGCAGAAACACTAGTAAACTTAGAAAGCTCACAGTTAACATTGCCTCTCCTCAGTAGAAAAGAAAAGGTATCGTCGTCTGATTTAAATATTCAAAAATTTAAAGACAGTTCTCACCTTTACTCGATCCTCCCGTGTGAAATGTAAAATTAGCCGGCAAAGACAGGACTTTTCCTAGAGGCCGTTTAATACGGGTTTCTCCCTGACTTTCCGACCCAAGGGTTTGGAGATAGATTTCTTCTTCCAGGTCTTCTTGCTCTTGCTGAAGTTCTCTCTCCATGTCTAATTCGTCTTCCATCTGAAAGAAATTAAAACATTGAATTAGTTAACAACCCAGAAGAGCAATTGTATATAGGGAAGAAGACTGTACTAGAAACCGTCGTCGAAGAAGCAGAAACCCTTAACTCATTCACCATTTGGAACGATTTGGGACTTATTATGGGACTCATTTATGTGATTTTCAACAGATTTAAGTGAATAAGAAAAACTTTCCACGGTATTTAACAAAAAATTAGTGTCACATAGAGTCAAATTTGTTTACTGTTGAGGCGAAACAATTAAAACACTTAATTAGTAATACGTTTCTTTAAAAAAATGTATCACATAAAAGTATAAATATGAATAACAATTAAAACATAGAGGACCGAACATTCGAGAGACTGGAGTCAAGTATCCTCTCTCACATTTCCTTCGTGTCGTATGGCGAGGCTGATTTTGTAAGTTTAAAGTGTGTTATTTCACTGCGTGGAACTGTGCACTCTCCCTACACCGATTTTGTGTTAAATAACTTGTTAGAACAATAAACGTTTCCCAAATCAGAGATGCATAAATCTTATGTCGCAGGCGTCATACCTTTGGTGGGTGTCCCTTATACCTAACTTGCGATACATCTAAAATTTCGGGTACAAGACTGTCATATAGTGACGACGTAAATTTTCGTCTTTTCTTGAAGAAGAAAGCCATTCCTCTGAAAAGAACGCGTCGAAGATGTGTGCATCTCTTTCTTCTCCTTGATGATTTATATAACTTTAGTGATTTCTTTGTCGTCTGTTTATTTGCGTAAAAGTAAGAAAAAGTGTGTGAGTTGTTACTGATTTTCATGAAAGGCCCTCTGTTGCTGTATTTATATGTATACAAAAGTAAAGAGAACAAAAACAGAGTTTTGCTGGACTCATTTCCTCGCTCATAAGTGATTTTATTTCGGAAGAAATTTGTAAAAAGCGGTGAAAAAAAACTGCAAGCAAGTGCATAAAATTTGACACAAAATTACACAGGTACTCAAGTAAACACATTTAAACTTAAACTAGTCCTCGTGCAGTACTAAATAATAATAAAAAAGGTGACAATTTGACAAACTAAACAAACTCTGTACAAGATACTATCAAACAAGACATAATATAAGCAGTCTCCAGTTATGAAGTATTAAAAGTTATGTCTATTCAGCTTTGAAAAAATTCCCAAAAAGAAATCTCAAATTTTGAAATAATCATTTCAAATTGTACAGAAACCAGCCTCATTCTTCTCCAGTCTTGTAGCTGATTTGAAGTAATAAACATTTTTAATCGAATTTAATTATTTGTCGGTGTTGATTATAAAAGAAGGAAACCAAACATCGTATTCACTGCGTTAGTAAACTCACCTGCTTGTGAGATTCCTCCAAATGTTTCATTAAAACAGCCACGACTACATTTACAAGGACAAATTGGGCCATTAAAACAAATATCACAAAAAAAATGGGAGCTATGATGGTCGATACGCAGCAATTTTTCACACAATCTGCATTATCGTCGCAGTTGTCTCTTAGGGTATCCTTCATAATACCGTTCCAGTTGTCTCCTGTGGCGACGCGGAATAACGTGAGAAATGCCATTCCGAAATTTGCAAAATGAGCATGTTCTCCGAGTCCTTGACATGGCATTTCGTCACTGCATTCTGTATACAAGTAAAAATTTTTAGAATTTAATCTCCTGGGTGATTTGAAATGACACATACCAATTTTAACTAAAGCCTTCAATGTAATTATCAAAAACTTGTTTAAGCAAAAAAAGGTTTACCTAAACGTCCAAAGAGTTCAACTCCGAGAGCAGCGAATATGAAAAATAAAAGGAAGAACAAAAGACCAAGGTTCCCGACTTGTGGTAATGCCTGCATTACCGTATCTAATAAAGCTCTGATGCCTTTTGCCATTTTCAATAACTTCAGAACTGTAAAACAAACCAGGGCAAATAATCACTAACTTGTAAAACACTAGAAAAACTGATTGACTGTTAGTAACCACAACACCTACCCCTCGCTATTCTTAAAACACGCATAACTCGTATTATGGTTGGATTTATTGGAATGATTTTTGACTCTAGTTCTTCTAAAACGATTCCTACAATGGAAAGAAACACGATCGCCACATCCAGTTGGTTCCATCTGTCTTTTAAATAAAGTTTTATTCCGAGCGCGACCAACTTCATAAATAACTCCAGTATAAACACCGCAGTAAAAAAATAATTAAATATTTTTAAAGCGTATGTTAACGGCTGGAAAAGAAATCAAAGTGATTAATACTCTATTTTCCATCGCGAAATCCAGTAAATCCCTTTCATTGGTGAGTAGTAAGGTTTTTAAGCACTCACTCTTGGCATCATGTAAAACTCCATGGCCATTGTTACGACATTTAATCCTATCACAGCTGCAATCGCTAAATCAAAATATTTTGACGTAACTACATTGTGAATAACCAGTCTTGGTTTCGAGTAATTTGTATAGTAGGGAGGTTCGTGCATTTCTGAAAACACAAACAGAGATGTAAACAAGCCCACCACTCAAGAATAATTCAAGTTTTACTATATAAAACTTAACTAATTTTACTTAAAGCAAATTTTAGTCACTGTATAGTTTAAAGAAACACTCACTTCTCCTCTTCTTTTCCATTTGTTTGGCTCGTTTGGCCAGTCGTATCATCCTCTCTTCTTTTTCTTGTTCTTCTCTGCACCTATGAAAATTCTCAACAACAACTCCAACAAACATGTTAAGAACGAAGAACCCCACTAGTAATATAAATGCGATGAAGTACAACAATCTCCACTCGGAATAATTTTTTATAGGCTACAAATAAAATTTTAATAGCATTAATAAATAATTTCCCTTCCCTTAAACTCAGTATAAATTTATACGTATTCTTATACCTGTATATCAACTCCAACTGCATCCAACCCAGTATACATGATATTCACCCAACCATCTCTCGATGACAGAACAAACAGCGACATCAATGCTTTTCCAAGATCATCGAAGTTGTATTTTCTATTGACCCACTGATTTTTGCTGTCTGCTAAACAATCCGTCTTATTTCTAACATTTTCTAATTTTGGCCCTTCGCAGTAGTAAAATGTTCCCTTGAATAACTGAAAAATTTCATCGTTTCATCAGTCGGGTGAATGTACAAAATTTGTTAACACTTCCAATATTATCAATTAGACACAAACCTGTACCCCCAAGATTCCAAATATGATGAAAAAAGTACAGCAAATTAAAACAATGTTACCGATGGGTCTTAGTGAGGATAAAAGTGTTTGCACTACCAGTTTTAGTCCTGGAGCTCGATTGATAACTCGTAAAGGCCGCAGAGAACGCAAAAGACGAAATACCTGCCACGAATAGAAGATTCTCAAACGATTGTTTTCGTAGGAGAAAAATTCTCATTTTGGTATTGGACTCTTACCCTGAGAATACCGAAAATTCTAGGACTGCTCTCGGAAATTAACGACATAAGCAAATCGACTATGGAAATAGTAACTAAAGCACCATCCATTATGTTCCAGCCTGATGTGAAATAAGCATTTTTCCCGTAGAACATCCCTGTCGCGATTACCTAAAAATGAATCAACGGTCGTTTTTATTCCGAACAATGTGACGGACAATTTCTATCACAATTAAAATTTGAACTCACTTTAACGAACATTTCCAACGCAAAAACTACCGTAAATATATTATTAGCACATAGAAGAAACAATCTCTCTGTACTATTTGGGGGAATGTTTGGTCTCTCCATTGCTAGGGTTATGCAATTAAGTCCGATGAAGAACAGCACCATATTGTCAAACCACCTTCTCTCCACAATCCAAGTGCAAGATTGTCTAAATCTAATGACAATAAAAATTATTTCATTAAAACTTTCTAATCACAAACATCAGATCAAATAAAATCATCAAAATCAACATACTTATTGTCAATAGGAAATATATATAATGAATAGTCTTCTCTTTCTTTGAAACAACCAGTTTTCTCGATACAGAAAAACACCTTCGGGATGATCTCTTCCAGTACGTTTCCTGTGCTCTCTAAATTATCTCCCGAGTCTACGCTTTCAGGGAATAACACAAACTCTTCGGCTGGTCTGACCTGTTAACAAATCATATTGATATCAAAACCTATAAAGAACATCTAAGACTGACTAAACTTTGAATCACAACACAAGCCAATTCAAAAATAATGAAGCTGAATGAATGCTATATTTATTAAATTCAGCAAATCGCCACCTTTGACAGGCAAACGTCAGCAGGGCCGACCGATCCAGATGGAATGTTCTTTGATTTGGGATGAACTGCTTCAACTGGAGCCATTAGTTTTCCAGTGGCATTGATACCGTTCGCGGTGGCCGCTTGCTCCAAATTATCTTTCTTGCTGGATCCTTGAACCGCAGAGACAGCACCACTCCAAGCAACCTTTATGTTGAATACATAACAAGCTAAGTGAGTTAATTCAATTTTGATGAAATGTTTTTAATTAAAATATATGTAAAAAATATTTTACCTGGGGAAGATCTCTACTCGAATGTTTACTTCTAATAGAACTTTGTGGACTAAAGCTTTTGTGTGATTGTGTGTCGTTTCTGATTGTATTTGAAAAGAGCAAATTGCCGTTGCATCGAGTAAGGTCGCCACCATTTCTGCAGAACATAATAAAATATTTTAGTTTAACATTTTTTTCAAATAATTTGCTCAGCAGAACTTCTTTTACACTGACAGCCAGAAATATTAACCATAATTCGGTGAACCTTCCGCAGAAGTAGCTGAGGAGGGATTGATTTGATATATGTTGGATCTTCAACTTATTATACTTACTTAGTTCCTTTCGGTACTATTTTCAAATTGGCATTTTGATTGTTAAGAATAGTTTCATGATCCTGACTTTCCTCCAATTCTAAATTTCCTGAACTCCTTCTTAGCTTTTTTTTTTTAAGCGAGGGCCTTGACAGTCGCAAAGAACAAACTCTCCTGGGTGTACTAAAATAACATTTACATTATTTCTTAAATTATTAACGAACCTGCATGACTATCATCGTCATATTTTTGGTTAGAAAAATTCCCTCCGCTTTGTCAGTCACAGATAACATTGCACAGAAAGAACCTCTAAGACACAGAAACAAAACAGGAAGAATAGTTCGAAAGTCACTCCCCTTGATTCAGTGGCTACTTTCACTAACCTATCCACTAACTCACTACTACATTAATTATATTATTATATACTCATAAAAATTAATATCTCACCAAGGAGTGTTAATATCTTTGCTGGCTGTTGTTCCACTACATTTTCCTAAACTCGTTTGTGATAAATTCGTTTTTGCTATTTTATAATTATTCGGTGGTTTGAGTAGTCCCGGAATACTCCACTGAGAAGACTGAAACACAAAAAATTACTTGTTTCTCTGCGAGAATATAAAAAGTTGAATTTTTGTTTGAAACAGAACTGGTACTGACATTAGAGCGATCAATGGAATCAATTGAAGGCGCACTAGAGCAAAACGGAGTGTTTTGACTGATCTTGTTATTCAATTCCCTGATGTTTATGTCTCCTGTTGTATTCGGCGAATCCTGAGGAGTAGCTGCCGTGTGCGTGATTAATGGTGGTGATTGGGGTCCAGCCGGTACTTCGGAGAGAATTTTCGATTCTGCGCAAAGTTATAATTTCCTTTCATGTTGATCAGAATTTGAAAAAGCAAACTTTTGGAATTAAATTGGAATTATTAACATCTTACGTTACCTTTTTGAACATTATTAAATTTAACCGGCTCCTTTTCGTAGTTTTGTTTGAGTAACCAGAGATTTTCTTTAGTTTTAAAATCGTTACTTTTCCTTTTTATTTTTGACTGATATATATCTTCGGCACTCCTCCATTTATTTTTCAACTCGTGATGGAAACTCGCACCAGAGGACTCGGAGGTTGGACTAGAACGAACGGCTTCTTCGAGGAAAGCTGCTGCTATTTCCGCTGCTTTTTCCCTCTGTTTTTCCAGTTCTCTGGCTTCCCTTTCCCGCCTTTCGTTTCTCTACATAATTATTAATTCATTAAAATAAGAAATTAATTTTTTAATAAATAAATAAATTATCCAAAACTCCTTAAGGTGACAGTTTTTAAAGGTGTCCTTTTACTAATGATTAAATTAAATAAAAATAATTTAAGGGAAATGAAATAAGAATACCTCAGAGCTAAATCCTTCAACTAAAATGGCAACCAACAAATTAAAAAGGACATAATTCCCAAAAGTCATGAGCGCTACAAAATATAACGCAGCCCAGTGACTCGTCTTCTCCATTCCATTGAACAATACGACGTTCCAGTCTTCTTGCGTTAAAATCTGGAAAAATTGTTTTTCCTTTAAACGATTGAGCGAGAAAATTTTCGAGAAAAAGAAGTTGAAGTCAAACAATTTTTAAGAGTCTAAAGGTACTGAAGGTTATTAAAGCCGGCTGTGTTCTCAAACACTGATACACTGAAAGGAAAAAAACTGAAAAACCAAACCCACCTGAAACACGGTTACCGTTGCCCATAAAAAATTATTAAAATGTTTCCTATCGCAGACACAATCTGGATCTTTCAAGCTGATTTCGATGCACGTACATTCCCTGGACCCATCCGAAAGCATGCAAAACTTACCACCAAATAGGTACATTCCTAGAATACTGAAACACACAATCCAGAGATGTTCGTTTTTGTTAACATTATCAGTGTCAGTGATAAAACGCTGGGTGCCGTTCACTTCCGTCACAACTTCGTTTATTTCAATTTAGAAAAGTTTTTCATAAATCACTCTTTATCTCCCTAAAGGGAGGTAGTTGGCTCATTCATCAATTACTTGACGAAAGTATAGTTCAAATAATTTTCAAAAAATAAACGAAGCTGCTTCCTTTTTAAAAATGTTAAAAAAGCTAAAGGCAAAAGCAACGGGAAGCCAAATCTTAACTGGAATCACGAAAAAATTCACTTCAAAACTCCTCTAAGACACTACAGGACTGCAAATTATATAAATTTATTTAAATTAAAAAATCTCTAATAGATAAGAATTACAAATAAAAAATTTAACTCATTAAAAGGGACGAACATATTACAACCCAAAAGAATTATCAGCAATAGTTAAATAAATCTAAAGCGATTAACTCAAAAGAAGTAAATTATTATCATAATATACTAAAGTTTTTTTGCTTATCTCAATTCCACACATCTTCACGGATAAAAAAAGAAATTTTATACTAAAAATATTAATGTTAGCAAGAAATTCTCACAACCTATCTTAGAACCGTTACAGTAGTTACAACTAACATATCGAACTTTCAATTATTTTGTCTTATAAAAGTTAAATAGTCGTGTTATTAATGTTTATAGGTAACATGTGGGTATTTGGAAAAAACTTATGAGTATACCTGAAAAAAAAAAATTTCTTTTGGTCATTTATATTAAAATATATCAAAGATTTAGGTTAACAAGCGTTCTTTAGATCAATTCCACGATATTTTTCTCCAGAAGAGTAAATACTGTGATTAGATCCTGAAATAATTATCTCAAAAAGCCATTTACAATAAATGTTATACATGATGATTATTGAATTTATACTTTTATTTTTAAATATATTTTAGTGCTTTTAGGTTTGTCTGTTATTTATACATGTATGTTATTATTATTAAGCATTTTAAAAGAGTTTTTTAGTTAAAATCTTTTCATTCATAATTAAAATATATACAAATGTATATGGAAATTTGTAATAAATGTTAAACCGTAATTTTGCCTAAGACAAAGTTTAGCTTTCAGTAGGCCTACTCTTCTTTCTTAAACCCCAAAACTTAACGAACTTTGTGAGCAATTAGGTTTGTTTAATCAAGCTGTATAAGTTATGTAAACCTCATATTAAAGATGTCAAGTACTAAGGTGACCAACCATACTGAGTCTTGCACTCTTTTCAAATCCTGTACTCTGAAAGGTACTCATTTGTGTAATTTTATACTCATTTGTATTTCTAAAACATTTTTTTTTTCAAAATTGAAGAAATGGAACGATGTGAAAATAGAACTTGACAAAAGATGGGTAGAAATCTTTCAGTGTTTTAGAGTAGAACATATCCCACATGAAAATTTAAAAGTTTTAATAGAAATTTCCTTGTATTGTCCAGGCACTGATGCTGCTGTTGAAAGGATATTTTCACTAGGGAATTGGAGCAGTGAGAAGTCGGAACTTTCTGTAAAAACATTATCGTCTTAAAGGTCAAATTTAATATGGAAAATGAAAGTTGTTCGGATGTGGCTACATCAGGGCTTCTTAAACTATGGGTCGCGACCCCAAATGGGGTCGTGTAACAAACATTCTGTGAGAGATTTTAATGTCAAATATTTAAATACCATAATTTTATACCATCTAGATGCGTATTTGTGGGGAGTCACACTTACACACACAAAAAAGCTTACAAAAAGCTTTCGAGTGACTCAAAACTAAAATTTCCAAAAAAGTTTTTGACTGAATTCTGGGCCGGAACTAGAACTGAATTTCCCACAATCGCTGATAAGGCGTTAAATATTAAAGGTCATTCAAGAGATGCATTCAAAAACTGCAATTTGATGAAAAATAGGGCATGTAATTTGTATAACACTAATAAATACAATTTTACAACTTTTTAGTTTTTAATTTTTTGTATGTTTCTAAACGAATTCTGTAACTATAAACTTTAATATGTATATGTATATTGTTACCTAATTAATAAATCACCAAAAAATATTCATTTATCTTTCTTTTATATTTATATGGGGTCTTCAGGAAATTCGCAATCATAAATTGGTGTCGTGAATGAAAAAAGTTTAAGAAGCCCTGGGCTACCTTATTAGACGAAGATCCTCAAAGTGTTCTGAACAAAAAATAGTTGGCCACCTTACAAATACGAACGAACGAAAGACTTAGAAAGCGAACTTTTATACATTAAAACTACCACGGTAACTGATCTGATGAGGCTTTTCTAGACATAAATAAGAGAAGAAGTAAAAATTTTCATTTGCAGAAAACCAAAACGTAATTCGAGTATGACACTACAAATCCACTCACAACTGAATATTATTAACGACGCGGATTAAACAATCTCCGAGAGTTTATAAATAATCAAACCTCCTAAATAGTAACGACCATAAACTTTTCTATAAAACATTATGAAACTTTTCGACCTTTTCTTTCAGATAACGAACAAATAAAAAACCTATGTAAACATAAAACAGAAAAGCTTCTAATCTCAAACCAAGCGACTGATAATAAAGTACGGTGAAAACAATTTAATCTACACTACATTATAAAAAGATTTAGATATTATTATAAAAATATATCTAGTCTTACTCTGTGCTTGTGTAATTTTGATTAAATGTCATTTGTTTTAAATAACTGAAAGCGATATTTTTCCTTTTCCTTTTTTTAATCAACATAAATATTAGACAAATTAATAAAATGAAAGTATTGTTTAGTGACAGGAGTGACCACAAGCATGAATGTAATAGCCCCTTAAAATCTTGTAGTGCATTTTATGTAAATTCGTGTGTGGTGTGTGTGAGTTTGTGAGGTAAAGTGTTTTAGTATATAATGTAGGAAGGTTATAGTTTAAGAAATGTCTTGGGTAAAAATTAGTGAAAGAATCAGAGTAAGATAGATGACATGCAGATAAGTCAGTAGCAGAGCACTACATTATAAGTATGTACTATAATAAATTTAAACTAGAGATATTTTATTTGATTTATATAAAGTGTTAACATGTTCAAATGTTTATTTTAAAGGGTTCAAATTTTGTTTCACTCATAAATTATGAAGGAAACTAATTTTAATTCTACACTCGGTATATATTTGGGTAGGCAATTTGAGGAAAGGAAAAATTTTTGGGTTCTGAGAAAAATTTTGTTGTTTGGGCTGATTATAAAAGATTTGGGGTGTTTCAAAATTATTATTTTTTCAATTAACGATGGGTTTTAAATTTTAGGTGATGACTGGAGATTTACTGAAACCAAATTTGAAGTTTGTAGTTAAGAAAATTGTTTGAGTTGTTGCATGATTGGTATAGTATCTCTCTGATGCACTTTTAATGTTCTTCGTATTTATTTATCCTAAATTGTGTTTTTAGTAGTGTGTATACTATAGTAGTGGCATATATTTTACACAAGTTTCTGCTCCAAATGTGTCCTAAATAAAGTGCATCAAATCTTGTATTTTCAGACAGAACCAGTTGTATCTGAAATAACACTTCCAACTTCTCTACTACAGTTTTTCCTGTCCCCATTTAACGCCATACTTGAGTTTGAGAGTAATGTTGTCAAGTGGATGTCTTAGAGGTTTTAGTGTTATGCCAAAGTTTTCTGGATTGTGTGGCGTAAGCTATGAAACTGGAACAGGTTATCTCTGTTGTGGTTTTCAATGGCACCATGCTTCGGAGACCAGGTTCTCTGGCTAATTACCAGAAATTCCATTGTAGTAGTAGTGGTGTTTGTTTTTATTACTATTATTAATTTAGTTCATAATTAAATTACTTTATAGGAGAATCTATAATATTAAGTACAGACAGAATCAACAAGTGCAAAATGAAAAACAGACATATGAAAGAGGTTTCATACCATTCAAACATGCACACACATACATTACCTTTTGAAATCCGGTATCGCCACGGTACCAATATAAGGTACGAGAGGAGACTTGATATACTTAAATTTACGTGTGTCAAATAAAAATAATATGAACTACAACAACTTATTCCGTTTATTTACCTTAAATGAAAATGATCGAGCTTTTTTTGATTCGACTCTAAGGGTATGGTCGGGATGTTAAGGGCTTCTCATGAATAAAATGACAGCGCAAAATAAATCAAAATAATGTCATCGCATTTAAATAAATTTTTCCGTCAGCAATTTTGACAAAAACCAACTAAAATTAACATTAAAGTAAACTCACATTCTAATGACTGCAATTTCAAACCAGTCATTTCGAAAATTCAACAGCAACACTTCTAACTGACAAAAAAATTTATTTAAAAAACGATTTTTGCATGAAAGGGAGGATTGTGTACCTGAAAAACTGTGACAAGTGCCCATAACAACGAATCAAAGTTCTTTCGATCATAATGCTTGTGACCATCGTCCGTAACGTCGTAGAATTTGCAACCAAAGAGATTCATTCCAAGAATACTATAATCAAAAAAAGAAAAATACGACAAACAATAAAAAAAGAAGAGAAAACTAAAAACTTTTCGTTCCAGTCCACTTATTTTACATTTAGCTGAAAGGGGGAAGAGGGAATTAATGATTCAAGCAAGATGAGTAGTGCTAGGATGATCAAGAAAAGTTGCCTTGAGAAAAAAATTATAAAAAAATATGATAGAAACATAAAAAATAGCTGAAAAGCAAATTTTAGCAATGAGAATTTATGTTTCAACATCTCATTTTAGAAAATATAACAATTTATGTTATTAAATAAATCAAAACAATTTGAAATTCATTAAAAAATGATAACAGTTAGATATTTTGATCTTTTTGTTTGTTTTTATCTCAAGACCAATTTTCTACTATCCAGTAATATTGTAAGTAGTCCATTCTTTATCAGTGATGTGTAAAAATGTAAATTTTTCTTCCCCTATAGCCTTTCACTTAGTTTTGTTTTAACCACAGTATAAATAAAGAAGTTGTAAAGTATGCTAGTTCGATCATTTGTGCAACTATATATGTCCTTACACATGTGCTAAAGATACACATATCTATATTAAAAAATGGTCGTTGGTGGGTAGCCTCGCTTTTTGGAGGATTTATTATTATTGTAGTGTGAAAATCACAAAATGCAACACACACCTGTTAATTGTAGATTTTTAACATTTACATTTTCATATTTAAAGGCACGCAATTTGAGGTTCACTCCATATAAATTAAGGTATCACACAGTATAATATAGTATTATCATGCGAACATCGAGTTATTCTTTACACCAAACATGTCTGATGCATTTTTTTAGCTTCGGTTGAACGATGCTAAAAAATGATCGTACGCAATGCTATAAGCTAATCGCCAAGGACATGGCAGCACGAACATATCAATCCTAGTTACAAGCAAACAAATAACATCTAGTAAGGATGCAGTGATCAAGATCCTAAAAAAGAAAGCTGACAGGGACCCATTAAATTTCGAAGTTGATCGAAATAATGAGAGAAGGACTCTGATTCCGAAGAGAGAGACAGTTTTTTGTTCTTATTGCAACTATCATCATTGCAATATCATTCCAGTGTAATAAGAAATAAAAATAAAAATAAAATAAAGAAATTTATGCAGAAATTAAACTTTAAATATGGTTAGTCTTTTTTTGAGGATGACAGAAAACAAAAGGTAAGAAGGTAATTCTGAACAAAGGGGATGCGTTTGTAAACCAAATGGGCGACAAAGGAAACGATAGACGAGTATAAGTTAATAGTAGTGTTTATGAGTATACTTATATGCTAAATAAAATTTGAGTGTGTTTGACAAATTTCAAAAGATCTTGAATTAGGATTTATTGTTTAATACACTATGTAAAGCAAACAATTCTGAATATGATGTCACCCCTGTCACAAATTTCCAAATACAATGGTCGTTTTTCCCTTCCCTAAGATTGGTCTTATATGATCACGCGAATATGACATTCTAATAAAACTGTAACCATAGTAGGGGTATTCACAAACCCAAGGTATATAAAGTAGAAAGTGTACCCTCGACTTTTAAGCCTGTAGGGGAGAAACAAAATATGTTATTTAAGCCACACACAATCATTTATTGATTTGAATGCAGTTTTAGATTTAGTAAATAAATATTTTATATTAATCTATATAAATGTGAAATTTTTTTTCTGCATTCAAACCAAGTTTTATACTCAGTACAGTACTTCGGGTTAGTTCTCTTATGTGTTTCCGAATTTGTACTAAATTTTATTATATCCTTCCAAATAAAAGCGTTTGTTATCCTATGTCTGTTATGACAAGAATTCTCAGCTGCCAATTATTAATATTTCTTACTTTTAAAAATTAAAACATTTCACACAATTCTCACGAGTATAGTATTAATTTAACTGCCACACCACGTTTTGCTAATTACACGGATTTTGTTTTGACTGAATAAGCTACCCTCAATTTTGACAGCATTCAAATAACCTTTGAATAGCTCATATAATATTAAAACAAGTAAGTGATTTTTAAGTTTGTAGTATATTAATATCTGATGTGTCCTTTCTTTTCAAACTAGGGAATGGAATAAGTTTTGCGGAGTTTTTCTATAAAATTGTTATAGATCGTCTGAAAAACCAATTTTTCGATTCGTTGTTAAAACTTTCCTGTAAATAATCAGAAGCTTGTGAAATAGTAAAATATTCTCTTTAAATTATACTTATCAAAATATAACAATTTTTAAAAATAGTGATCGTAAGTTTTTTTCAAATTGACATCCAAAGATTTCAATAATAACCTGTGGCTATAAAAAACCAAACAGCAGATTTGTAGTACCTCGCTCTGCATAACCACCTACATGTTACTGTGTCACGAGATTGTCTCCATGGAAACTATTGAGATATCCAAACTTTTACTTGCTGAATATACTGGGAATAATATAACTACCTGACATATATTGCCAAGTTTTTATTTTTGTAAGAAAGAGTTTTCTATACGGTTTAAGAGCTTTCCATCATACCAGAAAAGATTGTCTGTCGAAGTCATTAGTCTACGTAATACTGATGATAACAATCTTTTGAATTTTACGATCACAGATTGATGAAAATGGAATAAAAAAAAAACAGAGACTATCGGTCGTAAAATACACATGATAAAACGGTTATAAAATCGACCGCCTGATCTCCCAATCAATCTGCTCCTTTCAAAATTTAAATTAATTTACCGAAAGTTGATTTACCCATTTGAAAATATTCATCTGAAAATTCAAAAAGCTTACCTGAAAATGAATATAAATAATATTAAGAGTGAAAAGAATACAGCCACATTGTCCATAGTACGAAGCATGACAAACAATTGTCTCCTTAAATTTGGCATGAATCGAACTAATTTTAAAATTCTTAAAAGTCTGAAAGTTCGCAACACACTCAAACCAGAACTCCCGGCTCTATCACTCCCACTTCCGTAGAGGAATGTTTGGCACAATTCGACAATACTGAAAAGAAAAAAGAAAACGTCGGAACTCAATACTCTAAATCTAAAGGGTTGAAATGAACAAATGACTTTCTACAAGTAAGCACTTTTGAAAAATCGGCAAAGGGCTATAAAACAAAGGCAATAACTCAACCACACTTTAATTCAGATGAACCATAAATCATTCGGAACGTTAAAATCTTTTCAAAAAGGCTACATACCTTAGGATGACTATAACGCCATCAAAGACATTAAAACCGTTGCTAATGTATCCGAAAGGGCCTTCGGCAATGACCTTAAGTAACATTTCAACGGCAAATATTCCGGAAAAGACTATATTGCTAATTTCTACAATGACAGTCAATTCTTCTGGCTGGAAAAGTGAACAAATTTTTAAAAACATTTGACATTTTGTTTAATTCAAGTAGTTTTACAGATCCATAATAAATCCATACCTGGTTGTGGTACTCTATTCCCATGCTTAAAGTGTTAAATAAAATAGCCAAAAGAATTCCCTGTTGAAAATATTTGTGTTCCACTAAAGCTTTAATAAATCTCTGGAAATTGCATAAACAATAATAAATACATTTCCCGCATTCGCTGGTAAACGACTTCAACCTGTTGCGATGGTGATTTTTTGTTAGTAAGCCATCTTTTTGTCCTGCAAAAATTTGAGTTTTTATAGGCAAAGGAATGAGTCTTTGAGCTTTTTTCAATCACGGTTTTTTACTAAGAACAGAAAAGAAGAAAATGATTTACCATCCATTACAATGGACCATTCACCAGAAGGACAAATTTGGCAGACACCTTGCTGAGGTTCTCCACAGCAACTGCATATCTCTGCTTCAAGCCATCGTTGCCCACCCTCGTTTCTCTCTTGTGCTCCTTTCGTCAGTGAAAAGAAAAGAGATTCGAGTGCTAGTTGACCTGTCGGAAGAGCAGCAGATATGGCACCGCCCAACGCAAGCAGTTCTGGGCAGGTCATTACTTCATTGCTTATTTCAGGAATATTTAGATCGGCGATTGACTAAAGGAAACCAAAAATTAGTTTGTTGATAGTATTTTTTGTCAATTTTGCATAACAGAATTTTCCCGTAGAAATACCTGAGTCAAATTTTCACTGGCATTATATCTGCTGGATTGCCAGATATCGCCATCTCCTGTTTGGGTCATCTTTTCACTCGAGCAAACATTTTTGGTTTCTTTTCCTAAGTTTAGAGTTGTTACCTCATCACTAAACATCACGCTACTCCTCCTTCTCTGCTCAACTGTTGATGGTGGACTCAACAGTGATGATCCTGATCTACTTCCCTGCGTTAAAAATTTGATTTTCCTTAAGCACAACACACTCATATTGAAAACAAACTATTTTGCCACTTTAGTTATATACTGCTGAAAAGAACAGTATCATCACCAACTGAAAAGATTTACTATATCCCTTACCTCGTTCAAGTTATCGTTCCATATGTTGGTTATGGAAGGTACCCTAAGTACGCTACCAGAATTAACGTTTCCGGTGTTAAGTCGCCTTGGAGTGCTTTGAAGGTCAATGTCGGACACTTCAGGACTAGCGTGTGGTGGTACTGCATCAAGAATTTCGTTACGGGTGTCTCCGGATCTTGATATTAAAGGAGAAAGGCAGGAAGTCTGAGCTTGAGAGGGTTGCCTGCTTCGAATGTACTTGCATGTATGATGTGTATGAGGACACGAAGAATAGGAATTTTGAAAGTGATGCGGGTGATGATGGTGGTGATGATGGTGATGGTGATGATGATGAAAATGATGATTACCATGGTGTAAAGGCGGACCTGCAAAATAAAAATCAAGTGACGATATATTCGAGAAAATTTTAAAGACATTAGGCATATTAAAAGATTGACTTACCCGGTCCGTCATGGCCACCACAAGTTTGCATGTTAATTCGAGGACTAACATTTACAGTTTCTGGTTGATTCTGACTAATTATCAACTTTCTTTCGTGTTCATGCTGTCTTTTATAACGATACACCCTATATTTCTTAAGTATTCTTCTTTTGGCTCGTCGCCAAAGATGAGCAACATACCTAAAAGAAGCATTCGAGCCATAGAAATTGTTTCACTCCAGAAATTAAATAATTTTCATTCACTTACTTAACAATTTCGGCATAGCATGTCGTGGGCTCTGAATTGTTAGTAGACGATGCTAAAGTACTAGTTGAGTGAAACCTCGCTCTTTCTAGTCTCATTCTTTCCATTTCTCTTTTTTTGGTTTCCGAAAATTGTGTTGCTATTACAACAAGGCACAAATTAATCATGAAAAACGATCCAATCTGTAAAGTAAGAGAATCTCAATTAATAATGCTATCAGGTGAGCAAAAAGTTCACCCATATTTCAATTTCAAAATTAAATTAGGCAATTATAAAAGAGTTTAAGAGACTATTTAAAGCATCCTAACTTACAACAATTAATAATACAAAATAAATCCAATCCCAAAACGAATGGGCATCTTGAACGTAATACATAATGTCTGTCCATCCCTCCAGGCTGATTACCTATAAACAAAGAACAAAATATTCTAAAATATAACTAAATTATCACAAAAATTCTTAATTAACATATCCGAACAACATAATATATGTTAACAGAGTGAATAATTAGTCAGCTTACCAAGAATATAGCAACCCAGGCTAAGCCAATATTGTCGAAGCTGATAGTTCCTTGGAATGGGTTGCTACCTTGCGATTTGCATTCTGTATAATACTGATTCCAATTGACGCAAGATGAGTTCGTTGGGGTATTAAGGGAATTCGGAATAGCGGAGTCATTGCATATCATGTCTCCTATTTTGTAATGAGGTAAGTTATTGCATGTGTGCATTCCATTATCATCAGGTCTGGAGCAAATGTAATCTTTCTCCTGTTCAATGTAGTGTAGCGAAAGTGACCTGCAATAAGAATGAAAATTGGGGAGTTGAATTCAACTGTCAAAATGAATTGATTTTGTGATTATATCTTAAAACCAGTTACTGCAACTAAAAATTAACCCAAAGTGTCATCCAAGTCCTTTCTGATCATTGTGAGATGATAACAACTGCAAAAGCTAAACTTCTTTTTAAGTTTTAGTGACCTATACATTTTGTGAGGACTTTTCCAACAGACCCACCACCCTTGACTATTTTCCAATTGGCACATAATTCACCAATTTTCGTCATAATGACAACAAAAATTTATTACGCTCATATTGATTATATTATATTTTGCAAAAAGACACAACACCACAAGTTGAGTATCCGCCACACTCACTCATTTTAAAACAAAATCTTTTTCCTTTCAAGTAAATTTAAAATTCGTTTATAGTAGTAATAGTATTATTGATTTGAAGTATAGTGGTAACTTTTTTTCTTGTTTTATAGCATCAAGAAGAAAAATGCTGAAGTCAAGGGAAATTTTTTCAACTGCTAAAAGCAGAGGATTGTCGGATTAAAATTTTCTTGAATATCTGAAAAGCTTTATTTTTTTAAGAGTAAATGGAGGCAGAATAAAAGAGGTTCTTAATTCTTTTTGAATTTGTTGGCTTTGAGAAAAGTTTTTCTGTTTTCAGAAACTTTCTTATTTATTTATGTGCACTGAAGGAAATGAAAGCTTTTGAGGATAAAAAAAAAGTCTAATTAATACTAATAACATTTGGAGCGTTCCTTTTTGGTTTTTTACAATAATAAAAAATTTTGCGATGCCTTGAAATTTTATAACCTTTTCTTTAAATATAAATTTGTTAGGTTTCTAATACCACAAGCAGACAAGCTAGGGAATATAAATTTAATACTTAAAAGAAAATCTCAACTTACAAGGTGATAAAAGTCTTCTGTAGTGAGTCTTTGTGTGTCTTTGGTGAATAGTTTTGTTTCTTAAAACTAAGTTTTGCCTTTCATATTGAAAACCAGTTAAGAGTAAACTGTATAACCTCAAATTCAATATTCCCCGAAAGGAATGTATTGATAAGTGTATAGTAAAATGAGAATTCTGAGTAAGAAAAAAAGAATTTCTTTCAATTCTTTCCTTTTAATTTAATATTCATAATGAGGAATATAACAATATTAGTAAGCCAAATGACCCTCAGTAATGTGCGCCATTAAACAGGCATTAAAGATTAAAAAGATGAAAGCTTTCCCTTTTCATTTCTAAAATAACGACTACCATAAAAACGTGTCTTAGACCAAAAAAAAGGATCTTTTCTTTCCCTTTTCAGTATCACATACAGTAAAAATCAAACCACAAATCTTTAACCAAACAATGCAGTTCTGTTTGTCAATTAGTGGTTAGTTGATGGAAAATTAAAGTCGAAAGGATTGAATCGAGTTCAGATATACAGAAATTTTCCTCCAGTCATTCGAAAAGATTTTGTTTTGTTACTACAAATATCAGCAATAAACTACTTTCCCTGAGCAGGTAAGTCTTATATTTTCCTTCTCTGATTGAGTTTCCTTCTTCTATTCAGAAAATAATTATCGAGAATGAATCACGAAATGTAGAAATGAATAAAATAAGCAAACAAAAAAATTAGATTAAAAATTACGTTCGTTATAAATCAGCCGGGTTATAAATAAATTTGGACAGGGTTTGATTATTTAATAGATTTTACACGGTTAATTACTTGTTTTTTAATTTAATTTAAATGTCGTCTGTAAACAAAATTAACCTTTTTTCGGTTTTAATAAATTTATTTGTATGCTTTGCTTTTTTAAAGTCTGAGTGACATCGGATATGTTTCTATCAATTCTCAAAATCAAATAGAATGGAAAAGATTAAAAAATTCTTCTTGTATGGATAACTGATACATCACAAATCAAAGATTTTCGTAATTAACCCATTAACGCCCTGTGTCCTCAAATGAGGACACTAACTTTGGGGTATTTTTTTAAGTGTCTTAGACTCTTTTTGTGGAGGAATTTTTAAAACATTTTTTCTTTACAAGTAGAAACAATTTTTCCACTTTTCTAATAATCAGGAGTTGCTGAATAGTTCACGGTAGAGTGAAAAGATCTGATCTGATGAATGAAAGATTCTCACATCTTGTTGGAGGTATCGCTGCGGGGAGGTATTCTGCTTCTTTAGTGTTGCGCCAACAGCCATAAAACGATTATCAGCGAGATTTCAACCACAATAAAATAAGCTACAGTCAATTTTTGGTGTCCTCATTAGAAGACCAGGGGATTTTATGTATACAATTCATATGCAACAAGAAAACCAATAATTTTCTTAAAATTTGCAAAAAGTGGGTAAAATGACAACAGCAATTTCCCGGTGTGGTATACCAAAACTTAAAAATAAGACTAATATTACATAAAAAGTAAGCTAAAGCCACTTTATTTAATTTTGAACCACACTCGTCACAACCTAAATTTCAACTGTCTGCTCCATCCCAGGCGCCACAGCATTAGACCAGGATGACTCATCGTCACCTCTCGATGGTGACCATCCGTCTGAGTGCCAAAACGGCATATCTACTAGACAGGAAAATTTTTTTTTAAATTTACAGAAATCTCATTTTTGACTTTTTTACGCCAGACTTCAAAAAAGTCCTACGATTTTTATACCTGGGTGGTAATGGGTTAATTAATAATTTTTGTAAAATACGTTTTATAACATTTATAACATTTTGGGGAACAGAACATCAAACAACTTGTTGATTTTTGGGAACATAATAGATACATCAAACAATGCCCATTATGTAAAATGTAAATAGACAATGACTTGAGTTCAGCCTCTCTTTCATGCTGTACCCACAAATACCAAGATTTTCTTCACTTTTGAAGAATCCAAAAATAATCTGACTGTTTCAATTAATTTTTAAATCAGGTTTTCTATTCTTATAATGGATTAACAAATTTATTTTTTTGTTCATGCAGAAGAAAACATCAGAGAAAATTCTTTAGGCCAGTATATGAAAATTATTTAGACATTTTTGCCAACCTGAGATAGAATCATGTCTCTAGAACTAACTGTTTTTCTATATCAGCAACGTTTTTCATTTGTATTCTCATTTCTCAAACTCTTTTTTTTTACTTTTTCACTCTCCAGTTTAATTAGCTACACTCAGTTAAAAGTAACTTTAATTTTCCTCGCAAACAAACGACAAAGCCGCTTTTTCTACAAACATATATAAAAGCGATGCCTTTTTAAAAAAGCAAACTTTACAAATTTTTCGGGGTCGTTATTTCCAAAAAGTTTTCTATTCAAAAATCTTTTCCATTCCATTGATCTTCCCCCAATAAGTAGAGAACCCTTTATCAGAAATCAAAGCTTAACTTTAAACTTAAATTAAAGAAATAACTTTAGCATGCCCTCAGGCATCGAAAGCCTTTCTTTTCAATATATATCATCATGCAAAACTAAGGACTCGTAACGACATCTAGATACTCAGATAGAATTTTAAATGCAGAGAACAACATTCAGAGAAACACAAAAACTAACACCCATTTAGACACATAAGAAAGATCTAGTTTTTCAATCGACTAGTTCTTATTTACCTGTATAGTATAGACATAAACAATGAAATTAGACGTTAATATTGATACACCGATTTCAAAAGTTAGGATTTATTACTAGATGCAAAGTTAGCTGATACTAGTTATCACATCATTTTTCGAGGGATCTCGGCATTGTCTGAGAAAAACCAAAGCAAGGACGAAGTTAAAAAGTCTGATTGTCGATAGAGAGAATTCGATTATGTATTAGATGCTTTTAAAGACTGAACTTAATAAAAAGAAACTAAAATTTAAATTTTGTCAAGTTTCTCTCTTTTTTGCTGTGAATTCGATTAACATTCACTATCACATTAAACATGGTTTGAATTAAGTTCGAGCTTTTCTTTTCGTTGGGAAAACAATTCATTTTTTCCTCAAATTCGAGAAAGCCGAAATACAAACATGGAAAAAGCGAGTTTGGTGTAAAACACCTAGTGAATTAAGTAATTATCTGACGCAAAAAACGTTTCGACTTAATTTACACCGTGAGAGATTCCCTTTTGTCAAATAGAAAACCTCTTAAAAACTGATTTTAATGTAATTGGGAAAAGCTATTTTCAACTAGCTTAAAACAAGTTCTTTGAACCCAACTTTATAATTTTCTCATCCTTGCCTTTTGCAAAAACCGATTTAATACAAATTAAACCGTGAAGTGTAGACCCTATTAATCAACTTCGAGCTCTACTATTTAATTTGTATTAAAAAGGCGGCGTGATCTTAATCAAACAACTCTTGCCTATAGAGAGAGACTAATGAACGGGAGGGGTCGTGAAAATCTGTCTTCTATCGAGATCACTGAAAACAGAATATACAGTATGAAATTTTTTTAAAGCTAAAAGTCGAGAAAAACATTCAGCTAGACGAACAAGAAAGTGCTTTCCTGAGAAAAAAAAACCTCAAAAAAATAGAAAGAAACTAAACACATCAACCTATCGAAGAAAAAAAAATCAAAAACAAAAATATTAGTTATCAGTCAGCAAATAGATTCTTTGAAAAGTAAATCCGATGTTTCTTTAACTGATAACAAAAAAAATAACAAAAATAGTTATTGACGTGAACCACAGAAGAAAAGGCTCACATAAAAATAAAAAATAAGACAATGAAGATTAGAATTAAGTAGACTAGATGCACGTTTAGGAACGAGAAAAGAGTCACAAAAAACACAGACGACGAGCTTCTAAAACAATTATTACAATATCATTCAAATACCATTATTGTTTTATTTATTAATTTTCAAAATATTTAAATAATTGCTTACGAAGTCACATGGCTACGGATCGAGTAGAATGTGCGATTTTGAATTTCCCTGGAAAACAAACAAAAATTTTTAATTATTTACGGAGCTCCGCTATTTCGGATTCCCCTTACAGTAGAGTACCGCGCCCAGTATCTTGTCTTCTTTGGTTGTGTTACCTCTGTACAAACAGAAATCTTATTTTAGCCCACAGCAATTCGTTCACTTAGCAAAGTACAATAACGCAAAATATTTAAATTGATATAAAATGGTTTTATAATCACTGTATTATCATATATATATACAAAAATATACTTTAATATATAGTGGTACCTTAAGAATGTTTTGAGATACGACATGAAATTTTCTAAAATTTACACCTCGACATACGACGACAAATTTGAGATACGAATTTGGGATGTGCGTCAATTGCATAGGTGATCCCTAAATGGCAAAACGTTCGCTCAGCTTTCCGCCCAATTTTTGACATACGACGATGATCAAGACCGAATTAAATTCGTATCTCAAGGTACCACTGTATATATATTAAAATATATTTTTTTAATAAGATTCTCAATCTTACACAGAGGTGGACTCGAATTACTGTAGATGCTTTGAATACTACCCGTCACTTATTGCTGATACTAAAGAAACGTCTTAGAGTTCAAAGGGTAAGACCTAAAACTCAAAAACATCTTCGGTTCTAAATAATTTCTGTTCAGGGGTCTGAGACTTGAGAAACTCATAAACTGATGAATATGAATCTTCATTACAATTTAACTCAAACAAGTTAATTTTCAAAGTAAATAAATAATTGATTTACGTTACAAACACAAATAAAGATTCTTGCAAGATATCGAATCCTAAGGAGAACGTGTATAGGGTAAATACATAAACAGGATAAACTGAGGGAAGTGAAAATTTTGTTTGAGAGATCATAACATCAAATGAAATGTTTTGTGAGAAACGTATAACCAAAGAAGTATACTAATACTAGGCTCCTCAAAAGTTTCTCCTTTTAAACTCACGTCTATCCTCCCTAAATTTCTGAATGAAGTTCTTGGTAAATTGATTTCGGGTTAATTCTTTGTTTAAAAAAAATTTTTAGATTTGAACCTTTCGTTATATCAAATTTTATAATTTTTAAAATAAAATAACTTGTGTACTACACTGTGTATAGTTTTTGTAAATGTGGGTTGGTTGGTTTGTGTAACAAAGAGATTTTCTGTAAAACTGATATTGATTGTAGAGAGGCATGCCTGCAACTATTAGATCATTAACTCAACAACAATGACATAGAACTAAGATTAAAAATTCTTTCGAAAGATTTTTGCAGCCTGTTGATATCGAGTATATATCTGTTTTAGTTAATAAAAAAAAATTATTGGACATAAACCAAAAGTTCTACTAGAATTTAGGAAGAATTTGAAACCAACATTATTTAAACCCGAAAGAGTTTTCTTAGATCTCCTTAAACCAAACACTAACTACAATTTTCATGTAGAAATGGTAGGTTTAACACAGAAAAATTCGCATACTTTTCGAAACCATCTTAAGCAAAAATACTATATAGCCGATAAATAGTGTAGTCAACAAAAGTATAGTTTTATATTATCAAATACAGTATAACGCTATCAAAGTTTTGTGTTAAATTTACTCTAGATGAGTCAAACCTATATTTTCAAAGCTAAAAGACTTCTCAAATCTTTTTATAAAGCTCCAACAACGCTTGTAGCTTACAAATGAAAAATTCAAAATGACTACTCACATTTCTAGAATATTCTGAATAAATAATAATCCTTTAATAAACATTAATCCCTTTTCAGATCGGATTTTTTTCTTCTCTTAAAACTAAATTCAACTTCAGAGTCAGTCGTCGACAAATTGTGATTACATTTTAAGTAATAAATTCTAAGATAAGCCGATAAAGGATAATTAAGGTAATTAGCTAAATGAAAATATCGCGATTTGTCGACTTTTGATTCGTCTGCATTTATATTACTTCCCGTTGAAATTTTCTCCAGACTATTCTTAGATAAGTGTTCTACTCAGACTTACTCAGGATAACTTATGTTTGGTAACTGTTTCAGATAGCATCTTTGACGGAGAATTCCCTCCCAAAGTTGAACCCCAACTATTCCGAAAATGAAGAACACAAAAAAGCAAAGAAGTAAAACGTTTCCCAGCATAGGTAAAGTATCTAAGAGCAGCATAACTAGGATTCGCATACCTGAAACAAACAAAAACAAATAATTAATAATTTAAAGACTTTGTTCTGAACTACTATGAATGAAATATTGATACTATGAATATAGTATTGGCTATAGCCGCTAGGCTTGGACGTTGAAGGCTGCCGACATAAACAGTGTAAGAAACCCCGATTCTGACGTTTGGAGGAGGTACAACAAAATTCTCTTATTCAATCAAAACTTTGAGAATTTTGCCGAACCTAATAGCTGATGGAATAACATTACCAACGTTTATTTATTTATTTGTAACAAATCGACAGCGAAAAATTGATAAAAATAACGAAAATCCTATAAACGGGGGTGTTCATTTTGTTACATATCATACGGACACTATTTACCTGGCAATAGTTGATATTAATATTGATGGTTTATACTAAATATCCATAACACTAGAAACAAAGACTGAAAAGTTTTAAATCCATTAAATTGTAAGACTTTAATGTGTCTATAACTATAATAATGTAGTTAGTATTAATTTAAACTATTCTGTATCTCTCTCATACCACAACTCACATACTGCAATCAAACAGCATATGATATACATTGTCAATGTCCCCAGAGTTACAGCTTAAACAAATATCACTGTCTATTATTGTAAATTTATATAAAAATTGTGCAAAATTACCGCTAGGGGGTAGTAACTGTAAGTTTCTTAGTTTTAAATCTAACTACAACAGAGGAAGAAAATTTAAAGGTTGTGTGAGTTTTATTACTGGACGCCCACTGCTCTTACCACTACTCAAGAACATGTCTATCTATACCAGTGATTCCCAAAGTGGTCTATATCGATCCCCAGGGTCTATAACAACCTGCAAAAGGCCTACGTCAGCCAAAAAATTTAGAGGTCCATGATATGAAAACGGGGGTCCACAATCTCAACAGTACACTGATGGTACCTATTTACTTACATTATACTATCTTATAATATAAAAACATATAGATTATTTATAAAAGTAGCTATGAAACAAAATTTACTTCACTACAGTGAGAAATTTACAAAAATCAATATCAGTAAAGGGTCTACCCAAAACCGAAAAACATGGCAACGGGTCTACGACACAAAAACTTTGGGAATCTCTGATCTCACGAAGTTCAATTGGAGTGTGACCGGACAAAAATTTAAAAATTCTACCGTCCCGAAAGAACACTACCAACATAACAACCGCGAAAATCTCAAAAACATATAGTCCCACAAGTGGAAGAATAGTCATCATTAGAAAAAATTAAAAAGGGAAATAAAATGTGATTTTAGAAATGAGAGTTTTTAAAACCTTTACTTTTAAATTTACTTGATAATATTAAAAAAGTTTAATACAATTAAGAGACCTTTCCTTTTGGAATGTGAATTAAAATTAAAAAAAAATTTTTGTATAAAGAGTAACCGAACCTTGTAGTAAAGCTTTCCACTAAATAATATAAAGAGAAAAGGGAAATGAGGAAAACGGTGAGATAGACACGTTTACCCTTCAAAGCTGAACATTTTTTTAGTGCTTTCGGTCATAAAAACTTTGTTCCCTGTTTCATTAATTATTTCTCAAACAGGGAGAAAGATATAAATGTTTTTTGGAGCGAAAAGACAGAAATTTTATTTAATTTCCAAAGTAGCAGTTAAAAAATGAGTCTCAGGAAAAAGAAAAACTTATTAAGAGAGCTTTCGACATTATTGGGTTGTTACTGCTCCAAAATTTCGCACAGTTGATTAGTGCCCTTTTTTCTTTTTAAGAACCATATCATGTGCGCAGGGAAATTTTTAAAAACATCGAATTTTTATTTGTAAAATAGAAAAGGAAAGCGTTGAATAATAAAAAGATCCTTGAAAACTTTTATTTTAAAAATTTTGAAGTGTAAGAGTGCTACACTTTGAGTATATGAATCAGTTTTAACTTTGTCTTTTCAGAGTGAGAAAGGAGTTTTCGTTTGTTTGACAAATGGTGAAGACAAGAAAAGAAATAATTACAGGAAACGAAATTTATTCGAAACGAAAACGAGAAAAGCTTTTTTTGAAAATCTTCACTCTTTCAGGCATTTTAACAAGTGTCTAGTACATAATGTGCAGACTACCTAGGTAATATTAGAAATGAAACGATTTTCGGCATTTTAATGACCACACCACTCAATCTGTGAATTATGTAACCAATGTGCACAATGATCGATTTCTATACTGTAGTGGTAACTATTATATATTGTATTTATCAAATTGATTACCCATAGTTGTCTACAAAACTTGTTGATGAGCTTTTGTTTTTATAGCTAAACTGCACAAAAATTATGTTGATTATTTTAATGGCGGCGGCGGTGGTTTTAATCCTGTTTTTCACCCTTTTTTGGGTATAACAGGATGCGAGAGGAGGATTCGAACTCACGACCATTTGCGTCCCAGTCAGGAACTTTAACCACTACACTGCTCCTCCCACGATTATTTTAATGATTAATAATAGAATATCTTAAAGAAAATTAATTTAATAAGATAAAATAATGATTATTAATAGATAATTTATTTCATTTTTTATTATTTAACTTTTCCCTATTTCGCACTAAAGGGGATGGAACGTATAATTGTGTATTAATTACATTATGTACACTAGTTTTTGGAAACGTTAAGCACCAGCCCGCTGTAACCTTATAATTCCGGCTATATAAATATAAAAAAAATTGCAAAGTCTTACAAGATAAGAGTACAGTGGAACTTCTCATAACGAGGCTCATTCGTTCCGGAGTTTTACTCGTAATGCGAAACAATTTTTTCTATATAAATAAATGTAAAACAGAGTGATGCGTTCCAGCCCAAACAAAATTTATGTTTAGCATTTATTAAAGAAAAAAATACATAAAAATTATTCCCAAATATGAGATTAATCATATTTTCTTAGTTATGTACTTAATTTAATGCAAAGCAGTCTGGAGTGATTTGTCTTTGCCGATGCTTCAAAATTTGATGAAAAAGTGACACCACATTATCACTGAAGAATTTCATGGCGCACGGCTACTGTCTTATTTAGGATGATGCTTCCAGCTCTGGCTTCCACTATGCTTTCAGTATTTCTCTTATTTCACGAGGTTGTTGCTTTGTCAATTAGTCCCTCACATTAAAACCTGTGTTCCAATTCCAAAAGTTAGAACAGAATCCGACATGGACAGAAGTCATGGTTTGGAAAGAAAGGAATAACTAAGAAATATGAAAATGAGTGGAAGTGGACATGAACGAATTTTGGGTGGTAGTAAAGAAAATAAGACAGGCGGACAAAAATTTAGCTTTGAATCGGCTCTGGTTTGGAGTTCGGTAGTCATTTCCTCTACGTGCCGCTCATTTTGCCAAAAATTGCTCGTTATGCGAATTTCTATGAGAGGTTCCACTGTACATATCAGTTTGAATTCAATCAGTAAATATTCCAAAATCTCAGTATCCTATTCAAATAAAATAATATTTGTGCTGTATGTTTCTGACAAAACATATTTAAATCACGTAGAAAGGCTTGATAAAAGCCAAAATTTTTCTCGAGGTTATTAACCTTAAATATTATGCATAAAGAAACTGTATAGAGTTAATAGAAAAATAATTAGAGGCACGCTTTAAATTAAGTAAAATACCATCCCAACGCGAGGAAAATCTGCTTTCAAGGGAAAAAGGAAAAGCCGAAAATTAAGATGGTAAGAAAAACGCCAAATAAAATTTTTTAGTAATTTACATGAAAGCCTTTCGTTCATGTTTATGGTTTAAAACCTAATTAGAAATCATAAAATCTCATTTAGTAGATTCATGTATTTCCAGTCTTCAAAAAGGTTAAAATGAAAGGAAGAAAAATCATTTTATTGGCTAAAAGATAATTTTCTTCCGCTCTCATCATCAAAGTGAAACGATATTCAAAACATCGGACTTATTAAGGCAAAAAACCGATTTTAAAAAGTCTTTGAAATAAAACTGCGCAGACACGAACAGAGAACCAAAAACAAAATAATAATTATAAATATAATAAAACTAAAAACTAAAAGGATTCAAAAACCATGCGCAATGACCTAAACACAATACATCCAGATTCTCTCTTCTGGCTCTAAATTTTTGCCCGTTCTCCATCAAAACTGGTTTACAAAGCCCGAAAAAAAGTAAATATGTTACCTCAAATCAATCACCTATTATATTAAAGTGTCATATGATCTTCACGTCAAATTCTGTTTTAGGCCGTATTGATGTATGCAACTGACTCCCATCCTTTAGTTTTCCTCTTTTTACAACGACATCATTGGACTTTATTCTTTGACAAATTTTCACTTTCAAACTCCGTCAACAATTTTGAGAGAAATTTTCCTTTTTTTTGTGAATTATGGATTATCCTTCATTTAAAAAATGAAACATGCTCTGGGGACTTTACATAAACTACACAAATTTTTTTATTTAGGATCAAAGCTCCGGACTATCTCAATTTACGACCTTAAGTAGAATTGAGTTTGAGAGCTTTCACCAATTCACGTCTCCATTAAGAAGAGAAAACACCGCCTTCTTGAAAAATGTTTATAAAAATTAGAAATCGGGTGAATTCCAGACATTTCCAAAACGTCCCCGTTTGAAGGTCGATTAAGATTACTCCAGTTCTTTTCTTTCGTCAAACTTTAATAACCCAATTATAAGCTAATAATAATTGATAATAAAGAAATGAAGTCTGAAGCCATTAGCGGAAGAGTTTCTTTCACGAGTAAGTAGTTCAAACTTAAAAGTGTTATAGTACTGTGACGAAGCGACCCTTGTCAAAATCAGTGACACCACTATAGCAGGCTTTAAGAGAAGCCTTTCCAACACCGGTCGGCAACTACTTAGACGTCGCGAACTACTAGCGAGCTGAGAGTGTGACGTATTTATACAATCATGTCTTGTCTCTAGCATGGTTCTTGGACATTTAGAAAACTCGAAAAACTCCTATTCACCCCATAAATATTACATAATTTTGTTAAGAGTCTATTTCTTAAATAACGCACACTTATTTATTTATTAGCAGTACCCTCCCGCTTATTTGACTCTGTCTCTTGTATTATGAATTAGCTAAATCCATTTACTCACACGAAATCCCAGAAATGGATTTCAATGGATTTAATTTAAATAGGACATTTTAATATTTGAGTTATGTAAAACATCATTTAGCAAAACCAGCGCCAGTCTCAGCCTTTTTGTATTTTCTTTAAATTTTTTAATGCTGGAAGAAACAACAAATAAAATGGCTTCATCACCTGTTGAATTGCATTTTGATGTTAACCCTGTTAAAATTAAAATTAATTTCTTTTGGAAAATTCTCCGGGAAAATTCTCATATTTTATTCTACATATTTATCTATAAAACACAGAATTTGGGTTTGATTCAATTAAATATAGATTTTATGCCCTTTTTAATCATTCGCATTCTTTTGACTTAAATAGTGGTAATGAACTTCTAGATATACAAACATATCAACCTACGGCCTTTATTTTTTAATAATTTTTTATTTTTAAGATGTTTTGGTTCACGAAATGACTTTCTATATTTACAATAAAATTATTTTAGTAATTTGGTGGTGGTTTTAATCCCGTTTTTACCCTTTTTTGGGTATAACAGGATGCGGGAGGAGGATTCGAACTCACGACCAATACGTCCAAGTCAGGAACTTAACCACTACACTACTCCTCCCACAAAATTATTTTAGTGATTAAAACAATTACGGTCATCTGTGATGTGTGTTGTTTCCCTGTTCAGCAAGTTCTTGAGTATCCAGTTTGACACTCTCTGGTTATTTTCCAGATAGATATTCGGACACTGATAGAGTTCTTTGTTGTGTCTCGCTTTGTACTCGTTATCTCTGACAGGATCTGGAACCTTTCATAGCGTACTGTGTCCCTTCACTTCTTTTTTTCCCTTTGTGTTTTGCTAAATTTTCTTCTTCTCTACACTACGAAGCCAAATTACAAGGCAAAAATTGAAAGACCAAAAAAATTTATTATAAAGATTAACATTAATTGAATTGGGAAGAAATTGAATCGGATCATGAACTTGTCGAACAAGTTAATACGTTCGTGACCTGAGATATCGCTGTAATTAGTTTTTGTCAGTTAACATGTGATCTCGTTAATGGTTCGTATGGGTGAAAAGAGTTTAAAAAAAAAAGGAAAGAAAACTGTTGCGTAATTCCTCCGTCAGCGTGCAAAATGAAGCAGAGTAATTCCAAATATTATTCTGTCAGTAAATAAAGAGTACAAAAAAATGCCAATGAAAACTTTACTTGCTTTCATTTCTGAATGACCCCAAAGTCATTCAGATTCCAAATAAAATGCCTACGAACAATCACTATTTTTTTAAAAACCTCTAAAACGGACAAACAAGAAAACTTTTGTGTGAATCAGAAAAATTTTGGATGCTGGCCAACACGTATAATAGGACATGCTGTTTCGAGGAAATGCGAAGAAATTGTTGAAACTCGCTTCTTTTTTTCTCCTCTTTCATTCTCTCAGCGGGAAAAATATCAACAATTTGTTGAAAGCACAGGAAACCAAAGAGGGAAAATTATTCAGCCTTGAAACGCTTGATAAATACCCCACAAAAAAAACTGTAGGTTTTTGTTTTTTGAGTCTGACAATATCACGAGCTTCAAATTCTGGTTCTTTAATAATTACTAAGAGCGAATTTAAAATGGATAACTGAGGAGTAGAACGCTTTGGTTAAGCCAGAGACTTAGCCGGGTTGTTGAATCGACCCAGTTCCTAAATGGAAAACATTCCGCCGGGGATCAAAAGGAGGAAATTGAGGCTAATCTCGTCCAAAAACCCATCCTCTTGCTTATCGCGAAAGGATATAAAAACAAAAATGAATGGAAACATATCTTTAAGATATATCGGGCTTTTCAATAAAAAAAAATCCTCGTTTTCCTCTCTCTGAAATTTATATTTTACGAATTCATTTTTCACCGGGCTTTTGTTCACCCCGAGTTTTGCGTTATTGATTTTTAATATCCGAGGAATTTTATCAATTTCATTTCTTAAATATTTAGCATGTTAATTAATAAACGGTTTCTATTGATATTTTTCTCCAAGATGAGGAACAGAAACCAAAGTAAATGTTTGAACAAGTAGAGAAATACAAAAAAAAACTTTTCCCTTTGTTTAATGAAAATTTAGGAGATGATATAACCCTTATTGAAATTATTAATAAAATTTTGCTTCATAATTGGATGAAATATTTTTCCTACGATTGTCTCATCCTAAATTCATTTGTTTTAACTAAGCAGTATGGCGAAATCTTGCTTAATACAGTTTCATTTTTATGAAGTGGTAAAGATGATTCCTCGAGTCCCCACACAGTTTTGACACTTAGCTGTTTCATTCAGTGCCCCTGAGTTTGTGGGTTAAACCACTTCATACTTATTTATTTGAGTTTTAAATCCTGTTTTTCACCCTTTTGTATAACAGGATTCGAACTCAGGATCTTCGGGAGCTCTAACTACACTACAGACTCCCAAAAGTCGCTTTATATGATAGGTCATTAATATGAAGATAGCTGACTCAATTACAAAAAAATTTTTTTAAAGAAGCTAGTTAGAATCTTTGATAGAAAGAATTTTTTCTATTTCAACTCATTTGTATTATCAATGTTATTGGAACATCAAACAACTTCTCATACTATAATCACTCTTATCGTCACTCAGACTGTTCTAGTTAATCGGAAAATTAGTTACGTCTTGTGCATATTAGCGTCAACACTAATTAAGTTATCTATGATTAAGAATAAAAAATTAATATTGAACACATATAAATTCAATAACGTCGAACAGTACGATTAATTAACGATGAAAACTTGTTCATTCTCTGCTGTGCTCCACTTATCACCATTAAGACTAAAATGAACTCGCTTAACATTACTTCGAACCAATTCGGTGTTTTAAGTGCCGCTTTACAGTATCACGTTCATATTTAAATCAAATTGTTTATAAGACATAAAAATCTCGAAAGTCATTTACCAAATATCTTAGAACTCTAATAAAAGTTAATAAAAAAGATTTTCCAACACTCCCCCAAAAACTGAAAAAACTAACGCCTTGAGTTGAGAGAAAATGTATTTTCCGAGACAAATAGTGCACGAAGTTTTTTTTTTAACAAAAGGAAAGAAAAAGAAATAGAAGACTCCATTTATTTAGTCTGTTTTCGGAATTCACAGTTCATTATTTTGACAAATTTTAACCCATTTATTGCTAAAACCAAGCTTTCGCCCCTTCAAAGCGTAACTTCTTACCAAAATAAGTGTATTTAGCAACCGAGATAAATATTTTCTTTTAAACTGTTGTTTAAAAACAGATTTTTCTGTGTTGAAGAAGGTGGTAAGATTACGGTTAAGTAATTTGGTAAACAGCACAAATTGACATATGAACCGCTGTCAACGAAGACATGGATTAAACCCTCATGTTGACAAATTTTATAATTTTTATTAGTAACCTATATCTCGACATATCTTATTAATTATTATATATATAATTAACCCTTTGGATGCATTTGACGAACCTAACCGCCATGCACTGCTTTAGCTAATATTGTACAGTTCTGATTTATTATTTTATTCTGATAGACAGTATCTTATTTGTGTTCTTCTTCGTTTGGAAGAGTAATTCGTACTACTAACCACACAAAAATGTTTTAATCATTTGGTGCCCCTCCTGGGAGGAGTAGTGTAGTAGTAAGTTCCTGACTTGGAGGTAATTGGTTATGAGTTCGAATCCTCCTCCCGCATCCTGTTATACCCAAAAATTAAGGGTGAGAAACGGGAGTAAAACCACCACTCCCATTGTGTGCCTCTTGTTTGAGAGAAACGACATAACAACAACAAACAAATGTGCAGCCATTGACAGGGAAAATGAAGTATGGCTAAGCAGATGCATGCCCTTGGTCAATTTCGGTGTCCTATGATTTCTGACATCGGATTTTATTCCCTAACGTGAGTAGAACACGTCTAGGTACCAATCCCCAAATGGTGGCCATGCCAAGAAATGGGTTGATAGCACACATATCCTGTGCTCTATAATCCTTAAATATAATGCAGTATAATCTTTTTACTTTATGCACTTAATGTTATAATATGCACATAATATATAATGTTATATCTGAAAGGTACACAGAAAGTTTTCGAGGAAAATCTCACAAAATAAAAATTTTTCATTGTAAATAGAGCTCATGTAATTACAGGGAGTACTGTTAACTCTCGCTCTTGGTAAATATTTAATTTAGTTCAAACTAAAATCGTAGGCACTATAAAACTTTTCCTAAAGTTTTTGAAAATTTGGTCATAAAAGTTTCGCACCACTTGTAAAAAAAATTTAATAAAAATTTATGATTTCCATGATAAAAATAATTTTTCTACTTACTCGGTATGCGATTTATAGCTCGGAGTGGTCTTAAAACACGAATGGTTCTAATTGCTGATAAATTTTTGTTTTCTACGTTAAGACAATATTCCAAGGCACTGAAAAGAAATAAAAACAAAATATAAAAATATTTATACGCAACCTTTCTTTTTATTTTTGAAGAGAGAATTGAATTTTGTAAAAGGCATTAATAATACAATACCTTCAAGTCTACAACTGTATCTCAACTACAGGGAAAGAAAGACATAAAAATGTTATTATCACAGGGAAAGAATATTCTCAAATATATTTTTGATTTTCACCTTAGACTGAAAGAAAAACATCAGAAGCAGCAATAATTGAACATAAAACCCATGTTTTCACTCGTTCTTTTAAATTTGTTCCCATTTTTATTTCCTTGCTTACTTTCTACATATTTGTGTTTATAAAATTCTTTTCTTCTTCGTAAAACTTACCCAGCTAAAACTATGAAGAAATCTAATCTATTCCAAGAATCTGCTAGATATGTCCCTTTTCCATACACACCCATTGCTACAATTTTCACAGTCATTTCTAATGTAAAGAAGGCGAAAATAAAATCGTCGAAGACCTGGAACAAGTAATTGACATATAAATTATAAACCTTAACCTTCTCCGTTTGAGTCGTACTGTATCGAGTCATAAATAACTTCCATTTTTTGGCTTAAACAATTAACCTGAAACAAGCAACGGCACGTTCAAAAGAGCAGTAAATAAAATTTGTGTCTTACCAGATTTTGATTAAATTTTGATCTTTTATAACATTATAAATTTGTATTCATCAACCATTGTAACCAGTGTTTTGATGTATTATGTATCACTCATTATTATTTATATTTTTGATTGTACTGTATTGTTCAACATAGATTATCAATATGGTCATTGTAATAATATTGCAACATTTGTAAAAACTTGAGCATATACGAATCATTTTCTTATTATCTTACAGTTATTATGCACATTTATGCATCAACAGTCAATATAGCAACTTGTATCATAAGCAATCGTTTTATCATTTCTTTTTCAAACATAATACAACTTATATTTACTGCCCTTTTGAACGTGCCATTGCTTGTTTTTATGGAAACAACTCTTACTATGTTGTCTTCTCCAAAATGCAACTCAATTATTCGCCCCATGGGCCATTTCACACAAGTAAATCAAAGTTTAACCAAGAAGTGTAACTGTTACTCCAAATTTTGTAAGTGGAGATATATTGTACGCAAGAAAGGGTGCAATGTTTATGAAATGATTACAATGCGCATTATTTATGCAGTTTCATCGGAAGTTATTTATGATTCAACCTAATAGAATTTGATGAGCAAAGTGCCCATAAAGTGAAAAATTTTTACAAGTGATTCCACGTACCTGCAATATTTTACATCTAGTCGTATCACAACTCCCTTCTTCGCATGGTTGGTACATTCCTAGTGTTACACAATTGAGCAATATGACCATCATGCTGATACGCTCGAACCACGTGTTTTGTAAGTTAAGGAAAAATTACTTTTTCACCACCAGACCAACCAGAAGAAAACATTGCATTGCTTACCGTTTACCGATGACTTCCCATTCAAACAGAGACAAGTCCAGCGAATTTCACTTAACCAAACTGAATCAGGTGGGACAGCAATAATATATCAAAAGTGTATAAACAATTATATCGTGTTAATTGTTGATAAATAAAATAAATTGAATACAAATACTTTTAAAGCCATTTCTCTCATTTCGAGCCTTTGTTTTTGGATTTAAGCAATTTAATTGTGAAGTTGTTGTCTATGTAGTTCCAAAGGACACAACATTACACAATCCTTTCTAGGTAAATTTCCTCTCCAAACCTTTTTTAAAGTATATCTTCCCTCCTTTCCCTTCAGAACCTTAAATTCATTACAAAATAAATTCAATTCACGACAAAAATTTTGGTAAACAGCATCACATGAATAATATCTTCAGGCAAGATACCCTTTTCCCTGATTACACATGTTAATTTTGAGTTAAATAAAAATTGAAAAAAAAATACGAGAGAAAGAGAGAGAGAGAGTGACAAACTAAACCATTATGTCTTTGGGACTTCCAATGGTTGATATCAAAAGCTGTTTTGATGTAGAAAAGAGCCATCAATCATCCAAATGGGTTACTCCTAACCTCTATTATGGGTTTTTATAACTTCAACCAGACGCCATATTTTATTTTCTTCTTTTCAAAAATTTCGCCAACCCACCTTTCCCTTCCCCCAGAGTTTCCTTTATTTGTCCTTTTATTTTTCGTTTACGTATTGTTTATTTAGTTCACGGTCTTTGGGATGCTGGAGAAACCATATTCCAAAAACCATCAAACTCGTCAAAAAAAAAATGTTCCAATCATGAACAGAAATTTTTTTTCTTCTAAATCTTCAGGGGAAAATATAAAAATGAAAAGGTCTATGGACAATGATAGCTTTGATAAATGATGGCGACGTGGTTCGATTTTATATCAACCCAAAATCCCACAATCCGATCTTTCAAATGAAACCTTAAGTCAACCTTGAAAAACAAATGAAAATTATTTACATATTGATTGATCTTCTCCTTTTATTTATTAATCGGTTCTTTCCGAGCCGGACAAAGGCTTTAATGAAGCGAAGCACTACGCAAAATACATAAAAACCATTTTATATATACCGAAAAAATAAATTATTATTATTATTTCTTATATTTGGTTTCAATCTCGTTAAGTGAACGGGAAAAAAGTATTGGGATCAGTGGCGGTAAATCGTTTTCAAGCTCAAACCTTTTCTTTCCCTTCTCAATTTTTTGTATATTTAATTTTCTCTCCGGGAAATTAAAATTCGCTGGGAGAGTTCATTATGAAGCTGAAAACTTAGTTAATATTTAACGTAATCCCCTCGGCAAATCAGAGTAGGTTTAATACGGAATTATAGGAATTTTGACAAAATGTTTAAGCTTGTTCTCCGAAATACGATAAATACGGTCATCTCCTGCCGTATTGTCCACAATTTTCCTCGATGAATTCCCTCAACTTAACTCTTCGGTCATTTCGCTCATTGGTAATATTGCAATTTTCTCCTTAGTCTCCTTTCTTCTTTTCCGCTCCAATTTCTTTTTTAATTTTGAACGCAACATACTGCACGACACTTCGCTGTGTATCACAAATATTTTCTTTCTTGACTGAGTTTAGATGTAACTTGCGGTCGAAAGGCTGAGCACCCGGCTACCACATGCTATACCACCCATTCCTATAGCTATTTTAAGGAGTATTCCTGGATGACCTTAACTTTGAGCTGTTTGTATACAGATTTTACAAAGTGAATTAAATCAATTGAATCAATCAATCATACCAGATGAATCGTTAAAGAATCATGTACCTGAACCTATTATGTTAATTGTAAAGTGATTCATCCGGACAAAGGAATATAAGAAAATGTTGATTGGCACAACAGACCAGCCGAATGGGTCATTCAAGGGTTGTCGAACCTTTTTTGGGGTGTACTGGCACAAATGACTCAACAAAACATTCCGAAATCAATGGGTATGTTTCTAACAACCTTACCACACTTCTTCACCACTAAGGGTGATTCAAAAGCATCAGAGGAGTTGTTCATTGACAACCTATCCTCATACACATCTCACCAACCGCCACAGATTATTTCAAAGAGAATCAATCCTGAAACAGGAGGGTTTCTCCGTTCGGAAGTCCGAAAACTGGTAATGAAATAACATGTCATCTTGTACTTCATAAAGCAAATAATATTTTAGAAAAATTATTAAAAATTTTTTTACTTAAAAATGATCTTTTAAGAAATTTCAACGCTCACATGAAAAATTCACAAGTTTCCACTCTCCAATTCCTGTCATTATACTAATGGCTTGTTTCTCAACCGAAAATCTTCTAAAAACGTCTTTAATCATACGACTATGAATAATTCATTTAAAAAAATACTTCAATCTTTGTCCATTTCCATCCTCCAACTCTCAGTCCAAAGAAATGTGTTTACCTTCCAGTTTACCTAATTTAAGGTCACACCCAACAACTTATACTTCCACACCAAGTTAACTGCGAGGATATTTTTATACAACAAAAGAATATATTGAATAACTATTAAAAATCTCTAATTCCTGAAAATTCCATCTCACAAATTTAATTAATACAAACATCTAAAAAATTAATAAATAAAAGAGTAATTAAAAACAAAGTCAATAATGAAATCGATCAACGGTAATAATCTATTATTTGATACAATCAAACGATATACTGTATGCAATGAAAAAACGGAGTGTTTGGGGGGGGGACTTTTATTATAGAATTATTTGAGAATTCTGTTTGGTTCAATAAGTTTTCCACACCTCATTGAATAGCATTAAACAGCAGAAACGACTGTGACAAAATCTCATGTTCCCATTAACGACTCGGTAATTAAATTTGGTTGGAATAGAAACCAGACTGAATTCAATCTTGGCATCCGACGTTAAGACGCCTGAAATACATCTGCTTTCTCTTTATTTTACAAAAAGACCACGACATTTTTTTCCGAGACATTTTTTTTTATCTTCTCAAATGGGAAATTTCATACAAAAGAAACCAGAACGAAGATATTATCTAGCCTTCAGAGTTTTATTTAACTACTGAAGGAAAAAAAAAGGAAATTTCTATTTAATAGACCGAAGGCAAAAAATCTCTGTTTTATTTCAGTCTTTCACTATTTTTATTTGATATATAGCTATAAACTATTTATTTTTGTCATTATCATACAGAACATTATTATGATATGTTTCAGGGAAAAGAATTGCTGAAACAGCGAGACAAAAAAAAATAGCTGCGAGAGCCTGATATTCTTCAGATATTTTTTGTAAGTCTGGCGAAATACATGGTAAGAACGGGTTTGGAGATTTTAAACAGAATCTCTCAGTTCTTTTGGAAATAGAAGTAAGCCAAAGCCAAGTGGAAATTTCAAAGTTTTACAACAAGTTACCAGCCTTCGGTTGTTCTTGTAATAATGGTTTAACTTAACAGCATAAATTTGGTGCATCAAAAGAGATAAACTATACAAATACAAGAAAAACGTTTTTCCCCTCATCTTATACATAAAACCTTTCACCTAATTTCTAGAAAAATGTTGAATTACTGGAACGCAGTAAAAATAATTATTGGTTTAGATAGGCGCTTCTAAATCACCGTTCTCGATAGTTTAGATTAGTTTTAATCCCGTTTTTCACCCTTGGGTATAATCCGGGAGGAGGATTTGAACTCAAAATCATAACCGTATAGTCGAGCACTTTAACCACTACACCAACCCTCTTATTCTCGAAATACTACCCCAAAATTGAGACATAGTTACTATCTTTTACTAAGAGGCGAGTGGATAGGAGATAGCTAAAACAAAAAATTATTTAGACACTCATGAAGACTCGGTATTACATAAAATGAAAAACAACAGAACAGTTTGACAGAAGATAGTAGTAGTCACCAGCCAGTACCAAATCTTCAAAAGTTATGCTGTTAGAGCTGTTGTATTGTTAATAAGTCAAAACCGATTTTATTATTGCTGTAGAGGATGCTACTCATAGCTTTGCAGCTCATAAAAATTTTGCCCCAAAAAAGTATTTAAATGTAAATTAATTTTAAGAAAAAAATGTAATTAATTTAATTTGTTTCTCTCCAGAATGGAAGAAAGCAATTAAAAAAACATCAAAGAACCTCCTTCTACCCATTATCCCTTTCGTAAAATGATTAAAGCTCACATTCTCTCAATAATTTCGTAAACGTGTGGAAATGATTATAAACAATTTTTAACGAAACGACATTTTGCTCATTATTACTACGTCGGTATTTCCCTCACCTTCCCATCCTCCGACAATAAGAATTTTTAATTAAAGTTTGAACTTTACACAAAACACAAAAATAGAGCTTACATTAAAACACTGGAATTAAAAAAATGGCTGGAAAAAAAATTTTAGTTAGGGAAAATTTAAAAGGCAGAACAAAGCAAACTGAGTGAAAGCTTTTTTGAAAATTGAATAAATGCTTATTTTTCGTATTAAAAGCAAATCTCTAAAAATTTTTGTATAACATACTCATCTTTTATTATATTTTAAAATAAACACACGCTATGCACGCACACAAAAAAATTGGTACGAAAGAAATTTAACGTGAGCTTTACAAAATGATTCCTTGTCATGAATTTGAATTCCTTCTGTGTCAGGATTGTTAGGCAAAAGGCATTAAAATGTGAAAAATTTTTAACTATGCTGACAGTTACACTGAAACCTTTAGGAATAGTTAAGGTATACGTTATCCTTATATACGAATATCTCAATTTATATTGTAGAGCTCTGTAACCGAGGAATACTGGAACAGAATTTAATAGAGAAGCTGTGTGAGAATATAATCGGGAGGAATGTCAATGCAACGATTCATTACCTCAGAAACAAGATCATTGCATAGGTTTCTTGTTAATCCCATTCAATAAGCTCAACATCCTCAACACCTATCTCACGAATGATTTAGAATTAGTGTGCTCGAATTTCGCATGAATTTTAAAAAGTAATTTCCCTTCTGAAAATCCAAGATGACTACGTATAGTAATGAAATTTGGCAAGGGCCTGCCATATATAAATATCGTCCGATTGTGCGATTTATAAACTCAAAAAAGAGAACGAAAAGCAAAACAAAAAAAAATGGCCTTCACTGTATTTGCCTTAATAACGAAAAGTTAGCACGAAATTTTTAATTTATCGCTTTTGAATAGCCCATATTTCACAAATCTTTCCGCCAGAAAAATTTTATGTCACCCTTTAGGCAAGTCGTCTCATTTTTTTGTTCCTTTTGTCTTTTGAGTCACTTTTATTGTTTCTTTCATGCCTTTCATACTTTGTGTTTTGCTTTTAATTTTCCCTTCGCGTTTTGTCAACACCGTGATAGATTTTTAATTTCATTTTCCTTTCAACAACAAAACACAACTTTTCGTTATTAAAAATCTGCAGAAGAATTAATAAAACCGAAGGCACTAACACGTTCCACAATTCAACTCACTTTGCCCATCCCAATTAATTATAAATTCGGCTAATTTTTATGCCTCTTATCCTCCCTTTGTTATTCTTAAATCAAGGGTAGTAAAACCGTGCGACTTTTAACGAGCTTTTTAATAAAAACAAATCTTTATTAATTAACAAAGTATGAAAATGGGAAAAGATAATAAGCCTGCTTTTCTGGCTGACCTTTCTCTTTCCCCGACTCCCCAAAAATTTTCTCCTCTTTTCCAGCTGAGCTAATTTCTCAACTTTCTCTTCTAATTATTTTTTACCATCTCTGCTATCTTCTTTCAAAGTAAAAATTGTTGAAGTGAGAGATTTGAAACACTGTCTTCAGACACTCAGGGTGTGAGGAAAGAAAAATGAAAAGGGAAGTGTCAAAAAAATCTGACCTAAGAAATTAGTCAACAAGATGTTAAAAACCAAAACTCTTCAAAAATTCAATTTATCAAAAATTGCTGAGATTCTCTTTTTTGTCCGACTTATCATTTTGTGTCATCATTGAACAAAAGAAAAGGTGATCCTTCTTTAAATTTTAAACATTTAATTTGATTGTTAGAGGATTCGATTTTGACAGACACAAAATAATTGTAGCATAAAAGCAACAAGTTTTTAAAAAAATGGAATCTGGGAAAAAAATGGAGGTAAATCAAGGAAAACGTAGCAGCTGGTGGAAAGAGACGAAAATGTGGAAATAAAGGCGATATTAAAAAATTTATCTCAACCGAAAGAATGAAAAGCTAAGACAGCGGAATAGAGACCATAAATTGAAAAATGGCAGAAGGAAAACCGTTAAAGTTTGAAACAAAAAATTAAGGTCACATCAGGATAAAACATCAGCGAGAACAGGTATAGTAAAGATGAATCAAAGCAGGCATATTTAAAAACTTTCAACTTTCTTTTATCTACTAAATTACATTGAGATTCTTCACAATAAACAGACAAGTTTACGCAATTTTTCCCACCAAATCTATTGCAGTTTAGTCTGACTTAATGGCTTAGAGATGTTTTTTGCATAAAAAGGTGCTTAACTAATTTTTTTGCTTTAATTTATGAAATCTCTTATCAGAAGGAAACATTACTGTGGACTTTACGAGCCTCCATTCACAACAACAGCAAAAAAAATTAAAACTTTCGATTAAAACTTTTAATATGTAAAGTGCTTGTAGGATTTACATAAGTCAACACTGGAGACTTACACAGAAAGTTGATGTTCCCAATGAGAAATTTAATAAAAATAAAAATTTTGCGTTTTTAAAACTTTCTAAATATCTCGATCGGTTACAGAAGAATGAAAACACAGATTTCGAGGGAGAAAGTTTTTCGAAATCTGTTATAAAAAATGGTGGAAGTTTTTCTACTCCTTTCAGCTGCCACCGTCCAACTTAAATTTATTCCTTTTACTTCTGGAAGTGGTACAAAGAAAAACTATGATAAAAACCCTTGGATAAATGAGACTGTGATTTCCCCGTAAAAAATAATTCCCATTTTTTTTTCTCGACTTTATGTTTGAAGACCCCCGTTTTCCGAATCTTAAAATCCAAACTTGCTTCTAAATACACTCATACCTCGCTATACGGTCGCATTTCGCTATAACGGCCTTCTTCAATTATGGCACCTTTTCGATGTGCGGCCTAAAATGTTTCGATATAACGGCCAAAATGTGTCAAAGTACTGGTACAGAAGTTAATTTCCTTCCCGAAATTAGGCAAAAACTTTTGGATCCAGAACATAATCTCGGCTTTGAAGCTTTAAACAAACGTCATGTGCTTCATGTACTTAAAGCTAATAGGGAACCTCTTTCATATGAGAAACTCATTCAGTTGCAAGCAGAACTGGGATTTGATGAAGGGACAGATCCTGTTGTATCCAAACAGTTGACATCAAAAAATTTGTCGAAAGATTTTTGCTGTTTTGAACAAGGAATAAACATCCTCCTTGAAACCGATCCTAAAGTTGAACGTAGCGCTAAAGTTTCTCGAGAAAGTAACTCCGCCATTAGCTGTTAGAAACCACTGAAGAATGAAATAGACAAGAAGGCAAGACCAACAATGTTGGACAATTTTTTAAAACCAGGACCATCATTACCAGCGAAAAATGATGACAACAGTGATCTGCAGGTTTTTATTTCTTCATTGTCTCTGATCAAAGACATTTTTAAAAATTATGTACAGTAGGTATATATATACATATTTTTTCACAAGTTGTTTCATTTTTTTTATTATTATTGTTTTTGGGGGTGTTATTATTTTATGTACAAATCTATGAACTTGTTATGTACGTATTTTTTATTTAAACGAGATAAAATGCATTTTGAATGACAAGCCATGCTACATTTTTAACAAATTTGGAACTAATCTCATTGAATTTGTATGAATTTGTATTAGAATACTTGATTCGTTTTACGGCAAGTTTCGTGGAACGTATCTAGGCCGTAAAGCGAGGTATGGGTGTAGATGAGTTTTTGGGAAAATTTTCTAAAAGAAAACTGCTCGTTATCCCCTAAGCTATAGAAATTTTTTCTTTCTATCACCTCAACGAAAAACACAAGAATGAACCAAGATTCCAGAGGAAAATCATTTTCGTCATTTTCCTGGGCCATTACGTCGCGTCAAAATTCTACAATAACAAGGGAGACTGGTTTCGACATTCCGAAATAATAAAACTGACATAACTAACAATAGCGGTGAAAATTTTGAACTGTTAAAATTATTTTTACTTTGTTCAAGCACATCTCACGTTAATTGTGTGAGAGTTAAGTACGAGAATGAGAAAGAAATTTCGGTTCTCTATCCCACCTCCTCCCTTTCATAGCTTTCAAATTCTCTCTCCGGATTCTACTCTGTCATTAAACAATCCTGCATTGCAGAGGCTTAGCCGGGCCTTTATCCGTAACAAGAATTTTAATACGAATCCGATTTTAATTTGAATCAACGTAAATAGTATTAAAGATCTGAAATCGAAGGAATTCTTTTCTCCAAGCTTGAAAAAAAGGACAGGTTCGAAAACAAGAAGAAATCCAGGGAAAAAACAACGTCTAATGGATTTTTTAGTCCAAAAAACAAAAACACCTTAGGGAAAGTTAAAATCAAGTTCATTTGATTAAAAATTGAATAAAGTTAAGAGACATATCAAAGTCGAACATGTCAAAATTTGCTTATAACACATTGCCAAGAGATAAACACACGGTTTCCTCTTTATTGTAAACATTTGTGGTTTTCTACAGAACGCGTATAAAAACAACAGGCATTTAACACACGTTACGCGTACAAAGCCATTCCGGTTCTGAGCCACGATCGTAATGAAAATCAATCTCGGTGTTTCCTCGATTAAAAATACCATTAACGACAATTATACGGCGAATCGAGCAATTTTTATTACCCCTTTTCAAAAATTTTATTTTTTCCTCTTGGTTTAATTCAAAAACGAAAAAGTTGTTCAGGAAAAAGCAATTTCATACCCAAATTTCACTTCGTTATGTTTTAAGTTACCGTCTACAGCATATACATGATAAAGTAGCAGTTTATTAGTAGGTAGAAGATCAAGTGCACTTGAAGACATCATCTCATATATATTGTAATACAATTTTGATGTGAATATCTTCTGCATATTTGCAATACAGATATCTTTGTATAGATCATTAGTTCCAATTTGAAATAATGTTTTTAAAAAATTTATACAAATAAAAGAATTCTATCAAAAAATGGGATTTTAGAAGTTAAAGGCAGCTGGCAATTTGCCTAAACGTCTTGGCTTTTAACCAGTGAAAACCAGGTATTCAATTAAATCAGACCAACTAAAGGAAATTCAGAATTGACGTTTTCAACTGACTTATATCAACCACCTTTACATCATTTTATACAATTCCACCAATAAGTAACACTAGTATTGTTATTATATTGATTAAAACGTCGCGTCAAATTTTGGGATGATAAAGAATTGATTCTTACCTGAATTCACTACAAATCCCAAAATTTTGATCCTGTGTAACAGCCACCAATGGTGTTTGTGAAAGCCGTGAAAATTTCAAAACACAAATTATCACTTTGTTTACGATTTGCTCATTAAAATGGAGGAGAACCTCTTATAACACAAACTCCTATATCCTCCGTCAGAATAATTACACAATTTTATATCAACAAAAACTCTAAAAATCATAAATCAAACGCACTAAACTCACCACACGCGCAAACTCTCTTGTCGTCTGTCAATCAGTTATAAAAATGGCGTCGTCTGCTAATCCTGCTAGTGCCACGACGGAAAAAACCGTTGTCTAAAATTGAGATATGAACTCGTGTTATAAACAGAAAAATTTTTCATTTCGCGAAAATCGTATTACCCTCGCAAGATTATTAAGCGAAGCGAAGTTATTATTCCAAACTTGAATATAATGAGTTTGTTCGAGTGCACGATTTCTTCTAAGAGAATTCAACTCTAAAATCCGTGAATTTAATAACTTTTAAACTAGTAAGCAAAAATTCAAAGGAACGATTTCATTATTTTCTCCGATCTGTTTACAAGACAAATATTTTGAGAGCGTCCAAAGTTCTGGGGCAATTTAGGTAATTATGCGTACTTGAAAGGCAACAGTTATTTCATCTTTGTTTTGAAAACTTGACAAAATTTGATATTCCTTGTTTTCCTCAGAAATTCCAAAGCTTTAAGACGACTTCTATGCAATTACTTGTTTCCCATTATTTCCGGCCCTTTTCCTTTCAGATCCAAACTTTTTAAGGATCCCTCTCTCAACAACTTTGTCCAAAAGGTCAACTCAAAGAGATTAATCAAACTTCGGTGCGGATAAAGAGGAACAGATCTTAGTTTTTTAATGAATTTCTTGGCTATGTTTAATCATAAAAATAATTTTTTTTAAAAATCGGATTTGGATCCCAGATTTCTAATTTAACAAGGCAATAATTTCCTTTTTGAAATTAAAAATCTTTTTGACAGTTCAAAAGAAAAAGTTTTCGGTAAATAGAAAAGTCTGGTAAAAAATTTATTCAAACAAATAAATGTTTCACAGATTTTAATTAATATCCTCATAAATAATTTGCATTATAAATAAAATTGTAAGCATACCTCGCTTTTAATATCGAAATCCTAATAAATTATTTCCAAGTGTAAATACCTTAAATAAATTCCTTAAATCACATCAACGTGAACATATGGTAAAATAATCCTCGGACGAGAAAAAGCAGATCAAAGTTGTAAAATCAAATTTAATGGATTTTGCACGTATGAAATTCCCACGCTTATAAAATAATTGATTTCTGAATAAAAGGAGAGAGAGGAGAGAGAGAAAAGGAGAGGAAGTAGAAATTTAACAATGGGAAACCCTACAGATTGTAACTTACAACTTAAATAGACTCGAACCGTTTATTTCTCTCCTTTTTTTTCTTCCTTTAATTAAACTATTTAGAGAAAATATTTTAACCAAGTCTCTCTCTCTCTCCTTTCCCTTTCATTTCCCATTTCCAAAAGACAAACAATCAGTTAATCACATAGAAACAAACAAATATTTGTAAACAACTGAAAAATAAACGAATTGTTTATGCGTTTAAATAACAATACTAAAAACTGAATTATTGGATAACGTGTGTGTTAATGCTTTTTTAACTTTTTGCGGTTATTGTTAACCTTTCTCGACTCTTAGACTGTTATTTTTTGTTTTGAAACAATTACCCCGATCAGTGGCGTGTAGTGATGTTTATCCGATCACTATTTAACTATTTATTACTACTCTACAATACAAAGTTTCCATTCTGAATAGGTGTTGGAACTTTCGAACGAAGAAAACCCTGACGATTCAGGGTTGATTCTTCCTGTGGCGGTTGCTGATGATGAAATGAGGAAGTGTGTCAATGGACAACTCCTCTGCCTTGAGATCACCCCTGTGGTGATTGAAGTGTGGTAAGGTTAAATAACAAGACCACTGATTCCTAAATTCGGAATCCTTTATTGAATTGGAGGAGTATTTATACCCCAAAAAGGGTTGACAAACCGTTCTACAATGAATGACCCATCCGGGTGGCTCATTATAACAATGAAACATTTCGTACCATACCTGAGCCTTTGTCTGGATGGGTCATTTTACAATTCGTGAATATTTTGAGGTATCTGAAGTGATTCATTCGGGCTGCCTTTTGTGACACTTTCCTTTCTTCTTGAGCCTCTTGAGCCGAATGAATCACTTGAATGAAACATTACATTTCGTGGTCGCAAGTCTGAACAATAGGCATATACGAATCCGCCTGTGTACAGCTTTTCCCTCCACCACAGTTTCACATTCTCTACACCTTCTTATATCACTTGTATATCTTCTTCTTTTTTTTCAAACAAACCATTTACAACAGCAGATAAATAATTCCAAAATATTTATTTATAATTAATATCTTTCAGAAGCAATTTGAACTGATTTCACACAATGCACGCCTCGGGCTGTGTGTAAACATGTTTCGCCAACTTTTAACAATTGAAATGATCGAATTGAAGTTTGGTTTTTAATCGACTGACTGAGTTTTCGAAGTAAAACGTTTCCTGTAACGGAGTCAAAAGTTCTCCCTGTGTATTTTATGTTCGTTGCTTAAAGTCACATCGTTTAACAGAGAATTCATGTTCGTGACGCGTAACAAATTATAAGGGAGGATGAATGACATTAAGGTCAGGCATACTCCCGCTTCTGACTTAAATCCGATATGTTCTGAGCTGAATACAAGCAAAAGAATGAAATTTTTAAAGTCTCTTTTCAATAACCAATATCATGTATGGCACAAAAGAGAGCCCGAAAACATAAAAACCAGAGGGGGGAATGCATAAACCGAGAAAAAGGTTTTTATATATTCTTTATCTATTTTTTATACTGACAAAGAACAAAGTCAGTAAAAGGTATACGACGACAGTTTTTCAGTTACCTATATTTATTGAATTTACATTTATTATTATTATTATTTTATTAAACGTTGCTATGGCTATTCGACGGCATATAATTCACAGTTTCACACAAAAAACTTTTAGAAACAATTTAACATGTATTATACTGGTTTACCAGAAAGGGACAGACGTTCACAACATGTCACCAGAGAAGTTGGTGCATGTTTTTAGATTCAAACATGCTAATATTGTGTTAACAACTTTCGTTTGCACTGGCGAAAGGCGAAATAATTAATCGAGGACTGCATGAAAGCGAGGCGAATTGATGCGTTTACCAAACGACATATACGATGTAACAGAACAGCGCATTGTTATAGGTAATAAAAGTTGCACGAAGAGGAAGTCTTTTCAGAACTCCGGCCGTATTTATAACGTATTGACCGAGATGATGATTATGAGATTTTTATGCCAATTTTATAGAAGAAAAGTTTTGTCTGTTTTAAGTATTATATTTTGAAAGATTCACTTAGTGTAGTGACCCCCAAAGTAGTCTGTATCGACCCCGTGGTCTATGACAACCTGCAAGAAGTCTACGTCAGCCAAAAAAATTTAGGAGTCCATGAAATGAAAATGGGGTCCATGGTAGTGGATGTCAACAGTAAACTGATAGTACCTATTTACTTACTGTGAGATGAGATGATTAAAAACTCTATCTATACTAGAAATACGTTTATTGATAAATACTGATTGTTTACATAAAAGCGTTTCACTCCGACACTGAATAGCTGCAAATTTCAATACTCAAACTCAAACTGAATAACTGAATACCCGATGATGAGTGACCTGTTTATATACCTTCACCAAAGCTAAGAATAGTCTCGAATTTCCCAGGAACCCGTACTCGAACTCTCTCGAACTTTATAGAAGCTTCTTTTCCCGTAAGCTTAATATGGGAAAGAGTTCTCGGTGATTCGAGACCAATTCTAAACTTTTCCTTTTGTCCTGTCGCTGCCTGGGCCGCATTTTGTTTTTGTTTTTATTCGAAATGTTTTCGTTTAGCGGCTTAGGTCGCGACACTTTTTTATTTGGTCGCCACACTTACATTATACTATCTTATAATATAGAGACATATACATTATTTATAAAAGTACCTGTGGAGTAGACAATTTATTTGACTACAGTGAGAAATTTACAAAAATCAATATCAGGTTCGTAGTGGGTGTACACAAAACCGAAAAACATGGCGAGGGATCTACAACACAAAAAAGTTTGGGAACCTCTGGCCTAGTGTGTTCAGTGTAGGGTTACTTTAACTCACTGTTTTACAAAATTTATAACTTTTGTATGAGTTATGTTAGTATTACTTTCCTTTAGACAAATTGTAATTAATTTTAGGAAGTGCTTGTTGTATATGAACGAAAGAAATTGTTTGAAAATTCGCTGGTGAGTGACTAACCTCCTTTCCTGTTTCTGAGATCTACTATTTAAAAGATTTCCGCATAACCCGACGAAGAGTTTATTTCATAAATAATGCACACTTTCATACATAATTCATTACATAAATACATCGCATTTTTGCCAAGAATATTTCCAGTTCTTCAGTTTCGGCCTCGATTCAGTTCATCCCGAAATCAACGACCCTTAGTATTTGATTGTTACTTCTGGAATTACTGTAATACTGGAATTTGTAATTACTTCTGGAAACAGGTTTACATAAACAAATCAGAAGAGTCCAGAAAACAAAACAAAATTATTTGTAAAGAAATAACAACAACTGAAATGTTTTATCACAAAACGAAAGATAGGAGTCCATTAAATTGATGTTAATTTCCGCAGTCAGGTAGTAAAACTCTAAAGAATTATTCTTTCATTTTGAAAAACTGCTAACCAAAAAAAGAGCAACTAACTACAGAACTTATCAGCATTTAACATTAGTAGAATCAAGTTGGCTCACCCCACAATTGATTTAGAACCGATAGAAAATCATTTGTTTAAAAATTTATGGCTCGAAAATAAAACAGATAACGAATTAACGAGCCCGCTTTTTGCTCCCGATTATTTGTTTTTATACTAAAAAATTTATATTTTCTCGAAACAGGTGCAAAAACAATTTTCTCATGATCGCGTTTCATCGAAATTGGGATAGATTGAGAAATTGTTTGCGGCGATATTAAAAACCAAATAAAAATCAACGTCAAAAATACTTTTCTCGCCAGCTTGGAAAAATATTGAAAGTTAGATTGAAACACAAAGCCCGCGGGAAGCAAGTACAAAATACGAATCGATATTTGGTACTTAAGCCCGCACCAACGTTGTACGTTTTCGGAGGTAAAATTTATATCAATAGGAAATGGTTTGAAAGAAAACCGACGCCAAAGTTTATGTATCGAGAGCATACTAAACTACACGCCGCACACAACTTTACTACCATGGCTGAAAAATCTCAAGGAAATAGATAATAAAAGTAGAAATACTAAAAGTTAAAAGAAGTGAGGTATTGGAATTATGTCATTCGAAATAAAAATCTAGTCTTGAAAAAAAACCGTTAAAATACTTTTTGGTATATATATATATTGTTTGTATAAATATTTTAATACAGTTGTAATTAATTTTTAATTTGAGAATTAAATGAACTCATTAGAACCATTCAAAAAAATTTGTTTTCACTTCTTCAGGGAAATTTTTTATAATTGTGGTTTTATTTTTAATATTGACCTGCAGTCAGCTGTTTCCGCTTTTCGATTCAGAGCCCATTTATCGTTGAAAAGGAAAGAAAAATTTTCTGAATCTATAATAAAAATGACAGGGTTTAAATTTAAAAAACCTTTTTCCTTTCTTTTTACTTTCCCAATCTCTCTTTTCTGCCTTTTCATTTGAAAAATTATCAGAACGTTTTTACTTTCTTTGGCTACAACAAAAAAATGAGCCTTTTGGGACTTTTCAATATCAATTTCACTTTTCTTCGCCAGGCAATTAACATAAATTTTCCCTTTTATCAAAAACCTCAAACCCTTAAATATTTTCCGCTTTTGTTTACAATTTCAACCCAAAGGAAACCTTTAATGGAACGGTGATGGTTTGAAATATTGAGATGTGTGAGATTTTCTGATTCTAGTCGAAATCCGGAGAGTTTCTTAATTACTTGACTGATAATTAACCAAAAAATTTTAATTCCTCCAGTGAAATGCAAATATGTGACACCACATGTCAACTTGAGAAAGAAAAAATATTAATTTAAAGTAATAGTGAGTGGAACACTTGGAGTTTGGTGAAGTGTTGTTTAGATGCACATCAGCCAAGAGTAAATGTTACTTTTAGACGGACTTGAAGGATGTAATTTGAGTTAGTTTGTACTTTAAATAACAGTAATAAGTAGTATGGAAAGAGTTTGGAGACATAAAACTCAAATAGAACGGGACTATTTTAGCCTATACTGTCTTACTATTTTGTTGGCGCCACTTTCGGAAATAGGTGGGGACGAGTAAATACGTAATAACGTTCGCCGTGCGAGCGGAAGGTTGACTGGCTCGCGGATGTCTAGCAGTTCAGTCTGAGTTATTCATAGCCCATTCTCAGTGTTGAACAGTCTTTCATAGAGCATTTTCAGTTTCTCACAGTGACATACGGTTCAGTCACAGTTTTTCACAGTCTCAGGTAGTCATTGTGATTCTCCCGCCTTATTTCACAGTCTCTCGTGACTTATTCTCAAAGCTGAGTGAAAGTACGCAACCATTTCCACTTATATCTGACAAGGGTAAGCTGCTCAAGGGATCCTTTCTCAACCTATCCTTTCCCCCTGCCACACATATATAAGGAACGAACGCCGGTGAGCGTGCTCATTTCAATACTTCTTAAAGATTCTCGGTCATCTCAATACTCACTGCTGGAATGGAAAACCAGCAACTGCATCGTCACACGACCGCAACAGTTATAATGATCACAGTGTAATTGGAATGTCATGATGGATCTCTCAGATTAATTTTCGTGATAAAAGGAGATAAAAATAAACAGATAATTATTTAAAAATCGACCTAAACGCAAGGAAAACAGTATAATTATAGTAACAGTACAAAAGGTATAATGCTAAGGTAAAGAAATGTGATGAAGAGTTTAAAGAAAACGCTGGAAATAGGAAATAACGAAAAATTCCAGGAGAAGAAGAAGAAGGGTTAGCTGAAGCAATAAGGATAAAAAGGACTTAGGATAAACAACTAGATAAAAACCAGCAGGTCGGAAGAAAGAAGCTGGAGAAGGAGAAAAGAGAGGAAAATTATTTCTTCGATACTTCTCTTAAATCTTAAAGACTTCTATTGGGGGCGAAATTGAATCCTTCTCTGATTAGGATTTAAGCCAATACATATACACACCATACGGAGAGAAAACTCTAATTCTTGTCGGTTTCGTACCGTCTTGTTAACACCTAATCGTCACCATTACAATTTCTAATGACGTGTTTCAGACACCTTCCAACGCTCTGTAATAGCTCACTAATTGTTCCAATTAACATTATCCCTTTCGAAACAAAATTACGGTGGTTGAAAAACCACACAAATTGAGGTTTCTCATCATTTAATGAAGTTATACACGTATATATTTGATATGAGCTCTAATAAATATCTTTCGAAAGAGGCAGGTGTAGAAGAAAACGTTGAAGTTATTCAACTCTTTGTTTCCATTCTCGCCAACTCAATAACAAAACTTTTTTCTTTTTGTAAATAAAATATTTAGTTCAAACTTTAGCAAACCTTGAAAAGACTTTAATTAAAAAAGATTCTCCAATTTTTTCGTTTCGAAATGAAACCAATAAAAAAAAAATTCTAAACGTTAATTTGAAGTAAATTTAAATTTCATTAGGTGGAACGAAGAGAAGATAAGAAAGGGAAAACGGTTTTTTGTTATGAGATTTAATTGAAACTGTAATTGTTTACAAAACATTGTGTACAGTATGATTGTGTTCATTTAAGATAGATTAAATAAATTTCGAAACTGTAAACTTTTTTAAAATTAATTTTTAGGACTGAAAAAGAAAATTGTTTTATCAAAACGAAAGAGCGGAGATGCTGGGAGGCTAAAGTTCGGTCATTAGAGACACACGGGCAACAGTGGAAGGATTGAAACGTTGCCAGAATTGTGATTTTGTGAAATCTTAGTTTCTTTTCCAACTCCGTATTTATGCGGTTATCAAAATTTAATACTTCTTCCTTTCTTCCGGGATTTGTATTGAGTATATAAAAATGAATTACTTCAACGAAATGTAAACACTTTAGTACAGTGTGTCCCGACCTTATTTAGGCCATGCCCCACCTTAAAATTTTTATGCCCCCTTTTATACAATACATATAAATACATATAAATCTATTTGTTAAGTCAACGATTAACCCATTAACGCCCTGCGTCCTCAAATGAGGACACTAACTTTAGGATTTTTTTAAGCTCCTCAGGTTCTTCTTCTGGAGGGATATTTTTTAAAACATCAACAGCCATCTTTTCTTTAGATGTAGGAACAATTTTTTCATAATCAGGAGTTGTAGAATAGATTGCAGCAAGATGCAGATCAGGAGTTGCAGCAAGATTTTCCCTAAAATGCATCGGTCCATAAAAAATTATATTTCACTCAGATGTTGTAGAGCAAACCCATAAAACTCTTATCATTGAAATTTCAACCAAAACAAAATGAGCCAGGGTCAAATTTTGGTGTCATTAGATCCCGGTGTCCTACAATGAAAACAGCAATTTCCCGGAAAACCGTGCAAAAATTTTGCAAAAATTTACAGAAATGTCTCTTTTGATTTTTTTACGCCAGACTTCAAAAGGATTTGAAAAATTTCCACGATTTCTATACCTGGGCGTTAATGGGTTAATGATGTGAAACTCTACAGAAGTTGAGTTGGGCCAATTAGGTGCGAACAACAGCGTTGTTCAGCGAGTTTTAAAACCTCCGGATTTCCCCACGACAGGGGAATACCTGGTTGATATTTTGGTAACTACAAACGAAATTATACCTAATAGTTATCTACAGCATTTTTTTAAAAAGAATTTGTCTGTTTTGTTACCGATATCTATCACTGTATTTAAATAACCCAAAGCGAAAGGGTTAAAGTCGTGTCGAGTCCATTTTTAAATTGCTCCCCTGTGGGGCGTTGGCCCCACGTTGGGAAACACTGCTTTACCATTTCTTTCTTATTTTCGGTAAATATTTAAGCTCGAATTTCCACATCATTTCTTCCGAGTCGACAAAAGACAGGATTCACCCTATCCTCCTAATTTTCAAACATAAATCAAGTGTGAAGCTGTCGAGTTTCCTTGCCAATTTTTCCCTCTCTAGATTATTCATAAGTTACATTTTCAAACCGAACACGGCCATCAAACAAAACAAGAAAAACGGAAATGAGTTTTTGTTTTTCTTTCATTGTGAGGACTCGAAACCGCAAAACGTTTTCTCTCTGATGTACCGCAACAAGTGAACTTTATCAAAGAAAGAAGAAAAAAAAGAAAATTTATTTGAATGCTTGGCTTTTTTACGATGCCAAGGTTTATTATCTTCGCTCCGACCAGTTTCGATTTTTCAAGTGACATAAAATTGTTTTTGACTTAATAACTAAAACAGTCCAGCATCTAAAGTGCTGAATCAGAAGATTTTTTAAAATGTTTTAGAAAACATCACGTTTGTATCAAGTACATACACTTTCATGGAGAGCTTTTACATAAATACTACACCCCCATGAGGAAATCCATATTATAACCAATGCAGGCTTATTAGGATAACACGAATTTAAATTTTATTTTAGGTGAGATAATAAAGAGAAATTAATTAAATTCAATATCAGGGTGTATTGATTTTTATAATACAGGAACAGATATTCACTACAGAATGTTTAGATGTAAAACTGGTGTAAGAAACAATTTTAAATGGAAACCAACTGTTTATGAATAATTTAATCCATTCCTGGATACGCTTCGGGCAGTGAAAATTGCCCCTTGAAATCACTTTAATTTCAACAGGTCCTATTTTGTAAGTGTGGTGATTAATTTTTTAGTCTTTCATGCAGATTATACTGGAAGGATCCACTAACAGTTGTATCTTTTACGAATTTTGAATTAAAACTAAGAACCCAAAAAGGTGTGGTAGTTGTAGTTGTTTCAGTTTTAATTCCAGTTTTCACCTTTGGATATAAGGAATTTGAACTCACGATCATAAGTTCTACTGGACTAAACTGATGGTAGTAAGAGACCTAAAGAAATTACCTAATTTTCTTTTTGTTTTGGCGGCCAGCCAGAGACCACGATGTTCTTAACTCATTTTCACTCCTGTTTGTTGGAGCAAGTTGAAAATATGCTTGATTGTGAGTCAGCTACCTTTTGTTGAAGGTTTTCGCGCTGACTGAACATTACTACCAAGGTTGTGGGCCTTGGGTGGATAAATTGAAGGAAAACGTTTAAGGTAAGGATGAGCGGGAGAAAAACAGGCACCCAGGTGGGATTTGAACCACGGCCCTTGGGGTGTTAGGAAAGTGCTCTAACCTCTCGCCTACCAGGCCCCTCAAAGGAATTAACTAATAATTATTATAAACTTAATTATTATTATTTTGAAACTAACTCCACCGATTTCACTCATCAAACATCAGCACACCTTCCAACAGCTAGCCTATCGCTCTAACCAGGATGACTCAATCCCAAAACTCAACTCAACTGATTCTAAAGTAGCCAAATACAGTATATCAATGTTATAATGACATATCTATTAATACTACACTACACTACAAGGGGCTTGGTAGGCGATAGGTTAGAGCACTCGCCTAACACTCCAAGGGCCGTGGTTCAAATCCCACCTAGTCAGTGAGTAAGCCTTCAACGAAAGGTACCTGACTCACAATCAAGCACATTTTCAATTCATGTCATAACTTGCTCCAAGAAATAGGAGTTAAAAACATCGTGGTCTCTAGTTGGTCTCTACTATAACCGATATAGTCAGGTACTATAACCATAACACCTCCCACAGGTTTAAAGCTCGACTAAAATCCAAGAAGGTTAAACAAGTTCCGTTAATAAAATGATAGGTACAGTCATAAGTAATTTCTCATGATACCACTCCATGAATATAAAGACCTTATTTCATAAATAACGCACACTTTGTGAAGAATCTATTACACATTTTCAAATGACTTTATAAGATGATAATGATATCTGTTGCTGTTGTAGGTTTATTTAATTAAATTAAATAAGTAAGAGTGTTAATTCAAAACAATCAATAACAAACAAATACGTGTGCTTTACTTTTGAAATGAACTAATTACAAAACTGTGCATCAATTACCAAAGAAGTTCCGTGTCTTAATCAAAATAAGTGCCTTGCAAATCTACTTACGAGTCAACCTAAATACTTCTTTTATGCTTGAAACAATTGCTTAGAGCTTCTCCTTTCCCATAGGAACCTATTTAAGTAGTTGCCAGGTAACAATAAAACAGAATGTCACGAAATTTTTCATAAAATATGAGCTTGCATTAAGATGAACACAGAAACACTTGAAACTATTACAGAAAGCCATTAGGCTTATTTGGTCTCAATTTCAAAGATAAAAACTTTTCCCTTCATACAAACAGCATCGCGAGGAATTACGGTGCCAAACAACTTTTACTCGAAAAGCTTAACTTTTTCGGGAGAAATTTTATTGAAAAACTCAAGGTTACGAGCATTTAAGTTCACTTAATCATTCATGATGGGATTCTTCCCTTAATACTCTCTAATAATAATTTTGTTTTTATATCCCAGATATAAATTTAGTTTTCTAAGTGTATCAGGCTCAGGCTTGGTTCTTTAAAAAGATTTCTCTCGTCTAATCCGCCGGTTTTCAGCGATTTCAATGCGAAAACTTTTTCGATTTAATAAAGCCCACAAGACATGGCAAAAATATTACTTGGAAGAAAACTTTTTCCTTTTTAGTAAATTTACAAGTTTTTAAAATTTTTATTCGGAGGGAAAATTGTTTTATAACAATGCGTGTGGTACAAGGAGGAAAAGTTTTTCGAAACAAACATGGAACTTTGTGTAATAAGAAAGGAATATTAATGTTAATGATTAAACAAATTCTAATCTCAAAATCTTATTAGGAGGAGTGGTGTAGTGGTTAAGTTCCTGACTTGGACGCAAATGGTCGTGAGTTCGAATCCTCCTCCCGCATCCTGTTATACCTTTTTTTTTGAAATATATAATATATATTGGCTAATATTCACATAATAGATATTATAGTTAGAACACAAATGCCCATTATGTAAAATGTAAATAGGCAAATTTGATTGACATTTTTTACATTACATACATTTAATTACATAGTTGCAAAAATACATACATTTTTAACATCAACTACGGTAATTGATGCATTTAGCTTTACTGAGACAATACAGAACTAAGGCAGAATTGATATATTTGTTTTTCTTATTTTGATTTTATTTCTTTATTTATTTATGTTAATCATTGACTTTGACATTCAACAGGTATACCTCCAGGAGACCTAACGGATTCGAGGCTTGTTTTTCATCATTTCTTTTACAAAAGTTGAAAAATTAGTTAAGCTGATGGAATTTTTTTCTGTTATGTTTAAAAAAGACCTATCAATTTGAAAATGAGCTCTAAGATCCCTCCAAGCGTCACACTCAAATAGCAGATGCTCGACATCTTCTGTACCTCTTTGGCAATGATGTCATCATCTACTAATTTAAATCTAAATACTGTTATACCTAGAAATTCAGGGTGAAAAACGGGTCAAAATCTTATGAGTATAGGTTTGTATAACCTCAAATTGATTTGAACGCGATATGAAACATTCCAGGACAGATTCTGAACAGTTCAGTCTGCGAATAAGTCCAACCAGATATGATGGGTGTTCATGTGGGTCATTATGCATGAGTGAACGTTCCATAATTTCTATGTAATTAGATAAATAAAATAAAATTTATAATTAACACTATAACGTCCGGAGGTCTAATGTAAATTGTTTCGTGTCGGTGCCGGTGGAACTGACTCTCATGCTGCCTGAGCACCAATATTTTAAATTGACATCATATGAACTTTGGTAGTAATCGTCCAGATGTGTAAATAAGTATAACATCACCAGTGACGCATGCGCGATAATTTCCTAATATGACGTCACCAGCACTCAGCCAATAGTGTTCGTGAAATATTTCATGGCACCATCGTGGGGTCACCGGCGGTCAACGGATACTGTTTTCATGACCCCCACAGTGGGGCCAGTGAACGTCATAGTGTTAACATACTGCATTATGTTGCATTAATTCACCTCAGTTGTCCTTTTGAACAATTCAAACCGATTTCATCTGTGTTCCTTACAAAAAAACTTTCGAACAATCGAAAGGGTCAATTATACAATCGGAAAATGGCTTTATAATAAGCTTTAATTATTTAATTTATTGAAATTTTAGAGAAAAAGGAAATTTTTATAAATGGATGTAGGTTAGCAGGCTGAGAGCATAAATGGGTTGAGTTCCCTTATTAAACCGTCAGCCAGAGCAACTGGTGTCTCGGATTGCACTCAGGTCATGCGTTCTGTATTTATTGATCCTTTCCCTTCTACACCGAAAAGGGTCAAATGTATTTGCTATATTATACTATGCTACTTAGGCACTACGTAGCCAACCTATTCGCTAATTTTGTTTCTTATCAACTGATTCTCACCTTCATATTAACACTACAATAAATGATATGAAATTATTTATAATTTTATAAAATTAATCGCGGGGAAAATTATCAGTGTTTGAGTATTATATATGAAAATTTGACCTTAAATTTCTACTTGTTTGTTTTGATAATTAGGAAACAGTTCGTGATGAGGATGGAACCAGAAAGTTTACTCTTCGTGAACACACCGATTTGATAAGTTTCGATCTTCTCTCACGACGCGTAAAATTTTATTATTTCCTTATCGCTCTGCACTTTTTTCACATCTGAATTATTAATAATACAAATAGGATGTTTAAAATTTTAGTAAACTTTTAGACCGAGTGTGGGTGTGATTTAAAGCTTGCCTTTGAAAGAATAATGAAGCAATTAAGCGCCTCGAGTAATTTATGAGATACCATTCGAACTTCTGTAATATTTACAAATTCATCATTTCAACCAGTCTTGATAATTAGATTTTATCCATTCATATATACACCCAGGTATTTTTCATTCGGTCTCGTGAAATATGCATAAAATTACATACACACAGACTGATACAAATTACTGACACACATACAGATCACATTAGGAAGTACAACCTTCCCTTCATCTCATTTTTTTAAAAGAACAGTTGTTGAATATTTCCAGTTAGAAATTTAGTTTGTGTTCTCTGCTGAAATGTTGTTTATAACTAACAAAGAAATAATATATAATAAATATATGTCTTATATATTTTTCTTATTTAGGAAAGAACCAACGCATACAATTAATAATGATAATAAAACAGAAGAACCTAGTTCAAGGGGTGGGCAATTTTTTAATCAACGGGTCAATTTAAAATTTTTTGGCGGGCCGCACAAGTTTGCAACACATGTTTAGCTTCTTCTGTAAACTATGTATTGTAGTAGATATGCCGTTTTGGCATTCAGACAAATGGTTACCAGCGAGAGGTGACGATGAGTCATTCCGGTCCAATGCTGTGGCGCCTGGGACGGAAGAGACAGTTGGTATTTAGGTTGTGACAGTGTGGTCAAAATAGAAATAAAGTGGCGTTAGCTTAGTTTTATGCATTAATAGTCTTATTTATTTAAGTTCTGATATACGACAGCATCTATTACTCTACTAAGTAAAATACGCTTCAAACTGCTCGACCGTCAAAACGTAATTGTAGTGGGTCATTTGGTAATACCATCTATGTCGATAAACCCTCGGTGGGCCGGATTAAATACAGTGGAACCTCTCATAACGAGTTTAATTCGTTCCGAGTTTTACTCGTTATGCGAAACAATTTTTTCCACATAAATTAATGTAAAATAGGATAATGCGTTCCAGGCCGAACAAAAACTGTCGGGAGATTCTGAGCAAAAAATTGCTGTTGTGGGGACATTTTTGCATTCCATGTTTCCATTATGCGAATTTCTCGCTATGAGAGGCACTCGTTATAAGAGGTTCCACTGTACTTTCCTGGCCATACTTTTCCCATGGTCTACTTCAACTTAGATCCATGTTAAAATAAATAAGGGATTGTTGAATAAAAAAAGTTGGCAATCGCCAATGGTCCATGATTAAATTAGGTTGGCACCCCTGAAGTGTTTTAAGGTAATGACCAGTCGAAATAACGGTTGTTTTGACATGTCCGTCGTTCGTGTGTTTATGCGTTGTCGTTCTATGTACACGTGGTAGTTAATATAGTTATTTCTGTTAATTATTATCCGTCTTTAATTACTACATCCTGCCTGATATAATAATCCAAAACTTCTTTTTTTTATTTCACTGAGTGTGAAGAAAATTAGTCTCACCACTCAAAAGAAGTGAAATTACTGGTATCTTTTAGCAAAAGAAAATCCATCTGCGACAATAAAAACTTGTCAAAAGCAGAAAACCTCTTCCTCGCGTTTATCTCTCATCCTGTTTCACTTTTAAATAGAGATAAGATAAATAAAGAAAACTTCAAAGGAAGTGAAAAAAAAATGGGAAGAAATTTTTTAAAAACATTAATTCAAACTTTGGTTACTGCTCCGCTAATTAAAAAAAAAAACCTTTTTAATTTAAAATGAGGAATATTAATTAACAATAATTCATTACTATTGTATAACTCAGGAAAATGAATCGTTGTGGTATGTTAATTCTGACTAAGAATTTTATTTAGTAATTAAAAAAAAATGGCGACTCGACACATCCTTACTGTAAAATTGATTGACAGGAATTTTTTTTAACTCCCACCTGTCTTGGCACCACGTAGTTTTCGGACTAGATTCAGGGATTGTGTCTGAGGAGCAGAACTGTCTTAACTCAGAAATGGTTTCGGAGCTACACTAGAAGATGGGGAAAGCAGGAGAGGAATAAGGAGGTTTGACAAAGAGAAACGTGTTTGTAATTCTACACACTAAAACATTTGAGATGTTTTGGTGACATAAGACAAACAGAACTGCAGTCTGCGTGGGCCTTGGCCTTCCGCAAGAGTGATCTCCATTCCGCCATATAGTGATATTATGATAGAGATTTAAAATTATAAAAAAATATATACAGTATATATATTACCGTTAAGTATATAGTACTCTAAACCCACGATTGTGCAAAATTTGATTTGATGTCCAGAATCAAAAGATTTTCAAATTCTAAGTAATCAACGGATTCAAATTAATTAAGGCCCACAAGTTTACTTCCGTCACTTCCTCTTTTTTGTTTTAACTCCAATTCGAAAAATAAATAAAAGGCATATTGTTAGTTTTATTAACTGAAAAATATTTCTAATTGTGATTGTTCGAAGCGAGCCGAACGAAGTATTCCCTCTGGAATTGCCCCAAATCATCAATTTACGTGAAAAACTGAGGAAAGAACCCGATTTTTCGTGATTCCACAAATAACAATGGCTTATTCACAAAAAGCGAAAGTATTTATACTCTCGAAAGGGTTTACAGTCTATTCTATAGAATGTATGCTGTATGAATCAATCATTTGGTCAAATTTATTGTTCGAAATACCTTTTTCTCTAAAAATCAAACCCTTCGGGTCAAAGTAAGTTTGGTGTTTTGTTTGATTCTCTCAAACATTTTGTTTGTTGTTTGATTGTATGAACTTGACTCTATAAATATGAATAAATAAATAAAAATGTGTTAATTTTAGCGAACAAATATGTTTCCGTTTTTACGGTGAATATTTTATTTGCATTCTATCGAGTTCCTAATGTTAGGGTAAACTCAAACGACCGATTCTTCAAATACAACACAAAATTTTCAGGCTCATACGAGCGGCCATAACTCTTCACCCTGTGTGTCATCTATTGATGCCACCACCCTCACCACCACTTAGTGCGCCTACTTCACCAATTTCCGCACATTTGCCGTTAACACTAATTTAGAGAAATAAAACAATTTTCCACACTTTAAGTGGTTTCCAACCGATTTTGGGCCATATTCCTTAAAATAATTTCTAAAACCCTTATACCTCCCTCTCGTGATATTTAAATTGACCGGAAATATATTGTGTACCATACATATACATACAAATATTTTTATCTATGTATTAACACGAACATCCTTATCCACAGACTCTGTTAACATCTCATTCTCGAATAGTCTTTGGTATAGTCAGCCGGAGAGTGCACGTCCTGACCACGACCCACCAAAATATTACCATGTCCCACAGGTGGGAGCCTGCGTCCCACATTCGGAAGTACGTCATTAACGGTTCATCCCAGTTAATTTGAAGATAGGTGAGATAAGGTGAACATTAAATAATGTCTGGTAACATATATGCAAATAAAAATGTGATGATCTAAAATGGCAGGATGCGTTTCCTTTCTAAAATCTGTTGAAGAGGAAATTCAAAAGCAAACAATAAAAACCTTAAGCTTTGTTCAGTTTTAAAAAGATGTCTTTCTTTCTTTCTCTGTCTCTATCTCTCTCTCTTTTTCATCTTCTCTTCTTCCCGTCTTCATTTTAAAATTTAATTGAAGCATTACGCATAAATCCATTTGCTAAGATATAGAGAGAGACACTGTCGTCGCATTTAAAGATATTATGACTCTGCAAAACCTATTTGGAGAAAAAGGATTTGTCAATGATTACACAACGAAATGATAGACTAGATAAATATAAAAACATAAAGGATTTCGAGTGAGTCATCGACCTTAGCATATCCGAGAGAGAGAGAGAGAGAGAGAGAAAGAAAAACAAATATAAAAGTTTTTTGGAAACCATTCTTGCGGTTTTGTTCAATTGTCCACCGTCTTTTGTTGTTAATTTTGAATCCCTTCAAGTTGACGTTACTTTCTGAGAGCAAAAGAAAATTTCAGACAACAAAAGTACTTTTCATAAAATTTCATCATTGATTTAATTCGGGAATGACGCCACAAAACCTCATTAAATTCTTTTTTTTCCTTCGCTTTAGTTCCTCCTCGTCTGCGTCAACAAATTTTATTGTACGTTTATTTATCTGTCATCACTGTCTTCAAGGAAACGACCGAAGACTTTACACAACAGCACGACAGTCTAAAAGTATAGTTTTAACCAGGTGTGTCTGTAGACTAAAACAAAAATAATAAATAATGTAGCTCACTTTCCGACAGAATAGTTTCTCGGTTTGTGAAACAGTCTTTAAGGAAGCGCTTGCAAGTTTTAAGTTCAAGAGAGATAGTAATTTATAAACTTAAAAATAATTAAAGTGAAATAAGTTTTGGTTCATAAACCCTGTTGCACGACTCAACACCAAATCCGGTGGATTAATTAAGGTTCAAACATAAATAATTCCTGTCTTACAGCAGACATTTATTTTGGTTAAAACACCGAAACGAAGGACTTGTTTCATAAGTACTGCACACTAACTTATTTTAACTGTCAGCTACCTTGAAATGGAAACCAGTTGTTATTTGGGGGTTAAAAAAATTTTATTTGAGATCTGGACCAGTGATTCCCAAAGTGGTAACCTGCAAGGGGTCTAGGTCAGCCAAAAAAATTTAGGAGTCCATGAAATGAATTGGGGGTCGATAGTAGACTTCAACATACACTGATAGTACCTATTTACTTACATTATACTATCCTATAATATAAAAGCATATATATTTATAAAAGTACCTATGAAGGAAAAAATTTACTTGGCTACAGTGAGAAATTTACAAAAATGAATATCAGGTAAGTAGGGGGTCTACCCAAAATCGATAAACATGGCGGGGGGTCTACAACACAAAAAAGTTTGGGAACCTCTGATCTAAACCAATTCCGTAGCAGCAACAAAAGACGAAAAATAGAAGAAAGGGAAGATGAGAAAAAAATGTGAGGCAAGAGAAGAAGGTAGGAAAAGGCAAAATTTTATACAAGTGTGCAATACTTATGAAATATATACTTCCTGGATGTGTACTTTGGACTTATGAATCAGGCCTAGTTGAAAATGTAAATTATTTATTCAGATCCATCGGAAGTTATTCTAACAGAAGAACCTCAATAAAAGAAATATGAAAGGTATCATATCAGCGGCCATTACTGTATAAAGACATAATTATTTGTTCGAACAATTACAGTCGTAATATTGTTACCGGATTTTCATTTGATCCTAAAAGATTGAGAAGAGATAGAATGAAGAGTTTTCAAAAATCTCCGCGGGAAATATGATAACAAGTGAGCATGGACTCAATTTATGTTTGCATAATACTGCTGAATATTCAGCAATCAAACAATCTTTTTACAAAACCCATAAAAATCCTTTTTCCCTCAGTTTAATAGACGTTTAAAACCGCAGAGACACACAAGCTTTATAAATCACGTGTCATTTACACTTTCATGTGTCTTTCACGTTTTCTATTTTCTTATCTACCTTTTTTTTCCAATTCTATTTCTACGTTTTTCTTTCCTCCTCCCTCCGAGCAAAGGAACACTAAATTGAAAGTGGGTCTCTCAGGAAACTAAGTAAAAAATCAAAGGAAGATATCAACGTGAAACTATCTCCTCGAACGTCTCCATTCATTTTCCTTTCCTCTCGAACGTTTATAAGAGTCACCTTTCTTTATTTTTTAGCCCGTCGGGTGTTGGTGATGGCAATTCGTTAGTGATTTGTTCTCCAAAAATGATTTTTGATGATACGAAAGGAATTTTTCACGAATTTATTTACGGAGAGCCTCAGGAGAGGGAGTTAGTTCTGTGAGTGCGTCAAGGTTTAACTGGCACTCAGTTTAATTAAAAATTCCCAAATTTTTATGACGTGAGAGCGTTTGCGAATAATAAAATCCGGAAAATCTCACGGAGGAGAGCAATTTGAAATTTTGTGCGAATTCATTACGCCCCAGACCTAAAAGACTGAGAGAATAGTCTAATGAAAGTTCATAAATAGAAAGAATGCTACTGAAATTAAATATTAGAGAGAGATTTGTGTTAAAGGTGATTCTCAACAGCTAACGCGTTAGTACCGACGAGAAGCGCCTTCTCTTCTCCATATTTATATACGTATAATAAAATATAATTATTAATGTAGAATTGAAGGATTTTTAAGTCGGTATAAATTTATTATTATATTCCTTACTGTTTGTTTATAATTGCAATAATAATAATAATTATTGTGGGAGGAGTGGTAGGGTTAGTTCTACTTGGACGCAAATGGTCGTAGTTCTCCTCCTGCATCCTGTTATACCCAAAATTTAAGTGTGAAAAACGGGATTAAGAATAAAAATAATAATAATAATAATAATTACGGTTATTGAAATGATTTAAGAAGAGATTTTACATTTGACATTTTTTTTAACTTGAGACCTAACTGTTAAAGATTAAATTCAAAGAGCGGGAGGAGTAGTGTTGTGGTTAAAGTTCCTGACTTGGACGCAAATGGTCGTGAGTTCGAATCCTCCTCCCGCATCCTGTTTTACCCAAAAAGGTGAAAACGGGATCAAAACCACCACCACTATTAAAGTCAAAGACTAAAATCAAGAAAAGTATTACATATTAGGACATTTTAAAGCTTTAGCTCGTATTCATACTGCCTAGAATTATACTATTAATAAAATATCAGAAACTCATCAATTTGTTTAAAAAACGCATAAAAAAGTGAGGTTTCACACTTTATATGTGTTTGGTGGAGCTAACTCTAAACTTATATTCATATTTTTAGATATACATTTAATACAGTATGATGCTTATTGTGGTAGTTATGTCATTTTGGCGTTAAGGCAATTGGTCACTGTCGAGGACGTAAGGAGGAGTCATCCTGGCTATACACGGTAGAGCTTTTGTCTAAGGCGGCAGTTGAAATGCAAGCCTCAACGAGAATAGTTGAATGTGCAAAATAAAGTTTCCGTTGTTTGGTTTTATACATTTATAAGTCTTTTTCAACTTCTGGCCTACCAGATTATAACATTGTCAATAAGCTATATAGCACATAAAATAGTATTCGCGTCACATTTATACTAACGATAAAATGAAATATTCAATTGTAGCATATAACAGTATATAAATTCTAGAAGATTCGTGAATTTAGTTAATGGACACCGAAGATATACCATAGACAAATTGAACTGAGACTAGTGTTTGGGTTTGAGAGCCAGAAACCTCGTAAAGATGGTTAAGTTATGCCTTTGTGACAAATGTTTAAAAAGGCTCTGTCAACTTAGTGCGTGTTTGGTGGAGTCATAACTGATTTTCCGAAATCCATTTCATAAATAAACCCTCACGTGTACTGATTCTAAAACTAAACTATCGGTTAACCATAAACTATTTGTATCTTTACGAATAGAAGACACGAGTAGGTGAGACGTCATTTTGGAAGAAACAAACACCCTGTTATCACACAGCTATTTCTCTTCAAAAAGTAGTTTCATCTTATACGGTGATATGTGTTACTTCTAAAATGAGAAGAACAATTATTTAGTAGATTATCTAGGTAATGTTCACATTAACAGCTTTAGTGCGACGAATAAAAGATCCCCCGTCTTTTATCAAATATCTGTAAAAGTTTTTTTTTTTATTTAAACGATCGTTCTTGTAATTACATAAACGAGGTGTGATAGAATGAAACTAATCAATAAACTGGACTTCCTCCACCCTCGAACACTGACAGTGATTTTCTGTTTTTATTTTGTTTTATTTATTTTATTTCATTTATTAGATTAGCTCTAAAAACGTCTGTACAAGTTGAGGCAATTGATAACTCCAGCGCTTTCCTCCCAGATATGTCAAAACAGTAAAATCCGAATGTTATTCAAGCTTGCTCATCAATAAAAATATAAAATTCGAGCAATAAAATATTTAGAGAAAAAATAAAAATGATAAAAAAAAAATTTTACATTAATAATCTGACGAAATTGAATCGGAAAATTGCCGTGGTTTCAGGGAACATCTCTAAAATCAAACATTTATTTAAAGGATGGGATGAGAGATGAAGAATGGAGGGGGTTCGTTCAAAGGAAACATGCTCCGGGGCATTTGATGGAAAAGTTAGTCTGATAGCTTTTAGTTATCGGTTTTACAATTATCGAAATTATTTGTAAATAATAGAATTAAAACGTTTTGTCAAAATAAGTGATTTTATTCAAATCTATTTCCGTCCTTCTAAATTATTTTCTTTTTTAATCTTGAGTCTTCTAAACTCAAGTGAAATGGAATAAAGATTTATTTCGTGTTTAGATTTTTGTGGATCAAAGTGATTCTTTTAAGGTGTCATGACCCGAAGAAGAGACTATTTTCACAATTTGTAAGTTATTTACAATAAATCTTAGTTGAATACCTTGAATTATAATCATAATACTCATAATCTCACAAACGCTCATAGAACATTAACTACTATAATCATTATTATTATTTCTCAAGGTGGTGGAGGTGGAGAATAGTCAGAAATACTAACGCCTATCTCGTGAGCTAAGATGAATTCACGAAACGGAGGTTACCCAGATGCCTATCGTCTTAACCTGGGATGGGTTGGTAACCCATCTTCATAAGAAATATTATAGGATGATGGGTCTGACACTTATCACCTTGACCTACCTCCAATATACCACCATGGGATCGACTTGCGGGATGACAAGGACGAGTTCGGAGGGTAGGAGCAAAAGGGAATAAAATGTGAAATTGCCAAGACTATTGTAAATTAATATACCAAATATTGTAGTAAGGAGACCTAGTCGTAGACTGTAGTGTAGTATTAATAGATATGTCATTATAACATTGATATACTGTATTGGCTACTTTGGAATCAGTTGAGTTGAGTTTTGGGATTGAGTCATCCTGGCTAGAGCTATAGGCTAGCTGTTGGAAGTCAGTGTGTGCTGATGTTTGATGAGTGAAATTGGTGGAGTTAGTTTCAAAATAATAAAAATAAGTTTATAATAATTATTAGTTAATTCCTTTGAGGGGCCTGGTAGGCGAGAGGTTAGAGCACTTGCCTATCACCCCAAGGGCCGTGGTTCAAATCCCACCTGGGTGCCTGTTTTTCTCCCGCTCTTCCTCACCTAAAATGTTTTCCTTCAATTTATCCGCAATCCTTTCCCCAAATATTCCCTCCAAGGCTCACAATCTTCGTAGTAATGTTCAGTCAGCGAGAAAACCTTCAACGAAAGGTAGCTGACTCATAATCAAGCATATTTTCAACTCATGTAATAACTTGCTCCAACAAATAGGAGTGAAAATGAGTTAGTTGGCCGAAGCGAGAAAAAAAATATTGTAGTAAATAAAGTTATTTATTAACTACAATATTTATTATTAGTATGATAATAATCCTAAACAAGTCCTTATGGAATGATTCAGTCTATAAGGGCCAGTATAAGTGTAGTACTTATGAAATGAACTGTTCTTAAGAATGTGCGAATAACTCCTTTACACTAAATTATTTTTCATTTTGATCTAATTCTGTTCAACTGCTACCACTTTTATGTCTTCCTGCTTATTAATTTTTACTATAATATATTATACTTCTTCCCATTTTATTTTTACTTTTTCAGTCTATCTCTTTATACTCTCTCTTTCCAAATCGATTGTATTGCTTACTTTTTCCACTCTCAGAACTAAAACGCTTGTATTTCCCCCAGACAACAACCCTTACAGCTAGACTATTCATCGTTTTATAGAGACAGATGGCAGTAAATTAGTTGCGCTACAAAAAAATGCTTTCCTGACACATATGTATTATGTCAAGAGCTGCTCTGCTCGCGTTTTACCTATCTCACAGTAACTACGAATTCCTTTTAGACCTTTTCACAATATTCCTTAAAAATAGTTTGTCACATAAAAGTTTAGGACTTTACTTTTCTAAGGAAAAACTGCGTTTATTATATAGAACCATGTCTAAAAACGATTTTATGGAGTATAATAGAAAGTTAATTAGTCTAAAGAACCCGTGGAATACTAACAAAAAGCAAATAACTTTTGGAATTTTTGTCCTGCGAGAAAATGGACGTCATGTTCTTGCTCATCCAAAGTGCCATAAAATTTTAAATTACGGTGTTATTAAGCCCCTCAATTAGTGGCTGTAAGTCACAGTTAATTAATTAACTTCCTTTTAAAATTACAATTAATATCTCTTACACACCTTTCCTGATGAATCATAATGAAAATAAAAAACTGTTTGCAAGTTATAAAAAAAAATTTGATATTATTGACATTGTCTTGTCAAGCGAAGTCAGTGTTAACGGGTCCTTCATTTGTAATTTGTTTTTGTAAGGAAATCCTTAAAACTGGTTCACCAAGTTTTTACACCTTCTAGGGGAGAAAACTAAATTACTTTTATTAACTGACCGTAAAGAAGTTTCAAAGCTTCCTTTCTTTATTTTATGTCTTCAATTACTGCACCAGGAGTGAACTCGTTACGAATTTACCTCAGTTTTTAATGCAACGTTCACTGACGAAATTTTTACCTAACAATTTGAAATAATATCTCCATTTTCCTGCCCGAAAAATCCTCTCTTTATTAATAATTTAAAAGCTTTGAATTATTCATAAAAACTGTTTCAACTTGTTGTGGTCCGGCTTATTGAAAACATGTTTACTCCAACATCTTTGGTAAACAACAAATCATTTACAGAAAATTAACAATTTTGAAATAATAAAAGTTATAATTAGAAGGACTTGGGAAAGAGTTCGACTTAAGGGTGAATATAAATAGAATTTCTACTTATAACTGTTACTCCACTAGTCTGGTTTTAAGGTTCCTGACCTTCGTCAAAAACTTTAAGGATGATTTTGGTGTTGCGGTAATCCTTTACGCGGAAATGAATTGTCTGCAAACGTGACACCATTTTGAATATTCAAAAGGACTGTTTTATTAATGGAACTTTGCTTTTAGACGAAGAGTTATTAACTCCTACCCATATAAGCAGGTAAATAAATATTATTAATACTTTATAAAGAAAATAAATTTCTCTTACTTCTTTTTCTTGTCAGCAGGTCAACATGAAATTCAATCTTAAAAGCTCCTTGACATGGTTCCGTTCCATATCAGAATCACAGACGCCGAAGTCCAAACACATTTTAAAGAAATCAAAGAAAAGGATCTTTTCGTGAGAGTTCTTTTCCAAAAAACCGATCAAGATTGGTTTTGCGTTTCCTCTTGAAAAATTCAGTCATTTTTATTTACTTAACTTTAAATTTTGTGAGACCGCCCCCCTCCCAAATAAATAAAAAATTTCCTTCTAACAAATATTCTGTATTTTCAATTTTACCTTTTTCCTCACCAGGTACGGAAGCCATTATGGTTCACATTATTTCGAAAAAGTACTCTTCATCTCGCACATTATCCGGAGTAAATTAGTTAATCTGCAGATTAGCTAGGTAATCTACGCATTAATGACTTTCTAGCTTTAACTGTAACATAAATTTTCAACACAAAGCCGATTAGTTTGAGATTCGGAAACGTGGTTTTAGAACAGAGAGATTAGCCAATAGCAGACGTGAACGTTATTATGGCGAGTGAGAGAGTCATAGAGATAGAACATGTGACCCGTATTCAAAGCAGTATCGGACAACCGGTACACCGCAAAACCTCTTTCCCTTTTGAAAATTTGCATCCATCCCATTTATACCCAAACGGATCCTAAATACACGTGCAAAATAAAAGAATAGAGCATGAAATGTGCCGTAGTTGAATGTAAAACGTCTCTGAATTCTCAACTCGACTTGTAAATTTTGTGAAGACTTGAATATACAAGCCCGGCTCTAAAAATCCCATCTATGAAGACATGAAGATTTTCTTTTTCTGCTCATTTATTTAATCTTTAAGGATTTATTTTTCAGCCTCTAAACTCGAACGTGGTAAATCTGAATTTTATCAGTTGTCGGAAATTTTGGAAAATCTTCATGATTGATTTGTATTCCAACAAAAAATAACAGATAATGGGATTTCGAGGGAAAAGAAGATTTTTGGATGAGTCCGTGTTTAAGAGAAAAAATTTATTTTCTACTTCTCTCCGAAGGAAATAAAACAATTTTTAAATTTTAAAAACTTTGAGATTTTACAATTTTGTTTTAGATGTACTGTATAATAAACTCGATTGATTTCTTAACAGTTATGAGTCGATTTATAAATAAATCCCATTTCCTCTAACTGAGATATTTATTCTGATTAAACCACGGATGAGGAATGTATGTCATAAACACACTTGGAGGATGATTTCATTTCATAACTAATGCACACTTCCTTTCTTTAAAAATTTTTGAGCTGCAAATTTTTTGGAAAATTTATATTTTGAATTTAAAAACTCTAATATTGTATTCACGCATTTCAAGAAACACAAGAATTGCTAAAATTGCTGGTTAACAGTCTGAAGATTGTCTGACAGAAGTAAGCACAAACAAGCACCGACCCAGCCCGTTTGAATCGCATTTGCAAAGAGTCACCGACAAGTAACTAGTCACAAAGAATTGATTTCGTTTAGTATGCACTACTGTTTTATTATAATAAATTTTATAGCAATATATTGATGGGAGAAAGTCGATAAAATAAATTCAATTTTACAAAATGCTTGACGGACTGCATAAACATGTTTAACGGGTCGAATGTTGCTCATCTCCGATTTGAAGAAAAATCAAACAGAAAATCCAGTACATCAACCTAAATCATGAGTTATAAGCAAAACCATACTGTAGCAGAGCAAAAGACAATTAAATAAATTTTTTACATTAAAAAAAATCAGAATTCAAAATTAATGAGTTACAAAAAGTATTTCATTACTCAACAAAACCATGTAAAAAAAAAAAGAAGAAGAAATAATTTTTTTCCCTGAAATACTTCAAGGAAGCGTAAACGAGAAAATTATTAAAGAAAATTGTTATAATGAAAAGAAAAAAAATTAGTTTACTTTTCAATTTTCTTTTTTTATTTATCACGCGAAATACCGTCTTATCTACTGGAACATCAATAAAATAGCAGGCGACTGTTTTTTGTAATATTCTTTTATTATCATGTTGAATGAGACTCCAAATTTTTGGGAGTGAGGAAAAACCTTTGACGCCATTTTGCCGCAATGACAAGGCAAAATCTTTTACTTCGAGGTGGCGGTGAGTGTTTATTTTCTAAGGTTCGTTATTTCAATTGTTATAAATATCTAATTCTTTTGGATCGTAGAAATTATTATTTATTTCCGTCCTCAAAACTCGACAATCACTTAAGAAAGACACTCTGTCATTTCAGTAACTCAGTTAATGATTCAATTAATTATTCTCTAATATTTAATTCCGTTGTCAGTGTCATTTCTACGATTAATAAACCGACGTCTAGCGTAATGAAGCCTGTAAGGCATAAATCAAACTGCCATAATTCGTGAGAAGAATCACATTTCAAACGGACAAATGACTTTTTGTCACCTAACAATTCACATCGCAACGTTAGTGGAAAGGTGGCGGTAAATTCGGGCTTAAAACTAAAAGGTTTATAAAATATTTTTCTTTTCCCGGTTGTGTTTCTAAATGAATTTTGAAAAGTAAGAGAATTCCCAGAGTAGAGAATAAGTTCAAACATTCGCACGGGAGTGGAATTACATCCTTTTGTTCAGTTAGAACCCTCAGTTGACTAACTGTTATTGAATGAAATCTTCGTGCAACTTTTACCGAAGAGGATTCATCTAAAACTACACTAGCGATTGGGAAGAGTTGATCTACGACGCCATTTTAATGGACGACGAAGAAATTTTCATTTTATTTTAGTTTACGGAGGAATTTTACGTGAGTCAGATTGACTCAAATTTTGTAAAATCAATCTGCAGATATACTGTTTTTGAGAATAGGCGATTGCCTCATAAACTTGTTTAAGCTGTACATATTTTTTCAAAATTCGCGTAAGACATTTTGGACTGTTGTAACCACACACACACACTCTGTTTATGTACATAGAAGAAGGAAAACTTTTCAATAAAAATTAATTTCCATGAGCTTTACCATCTCTTCCATTTTAAGATAAATTTTGGTAACCGGAAACAATGTCAACAATTGGTAACCATAATTAATTTTAAGAGAAAAGCATTCATCGTTTCGTCTCATTTTAATTGCATTTAATAAAATATGCATTTCGTGTTTTACAAAACTCTCAGAAGCGAAGAGACGCACACAGCAGCAAAATTCTGTTCTGAATGTTAATAATTGATAAAAAATCAATTAGTTTCATAGTTTTGGGTTTTTCAAAATGGAAAAGGAAACCAAAAACAAAGCGAAGGTTACTAACTACAAAAAGCCTAAACATTAGTTAATTATATTTGTTAGCTCAAAGGCCTCGGTCGTTGTAAATGTTGGAAAACACACGAGGGACAACAATTATGATCAATTTCCAATGAGTTCACCTTTTTGCGTTTCCGTTCAAATTCACAAATTCACGATGCGGGAGCTTGTTCAACGACTGTTTCATTTATTGTGATTACAAAGGAAATTATACGGAATATTGACAGTCATACTTGAATTAAGAGTTCTAAAAAGAACCAAAAGACACATTTTTAGGAGTGGTTAAAGGATACTGCTGACTGCTAATTTTGTGATTTTAAATTGCGTGGACGAAATGCATGATGGAAATCAAGAGTGTGATGTTCATTCACCATCAGGTCATGTTTTATGCGAGTTGTTCTTCCTTTATGTATGAAATAAGTGTATGCGAAGAGCTCATTTGTTCACTTACAGAAAGAATTTTTATATTTTATAAACAACGCACACTTTGATGATAAACTAATTTCAAAAATAATTCACAAACTAGTGAATTTTTAATTTTGTAAATATTTTCGTTTATTTTTATTTCACAATTAATGCACACTATTATGTAGACAACACAAATAAATTATATCAATTTTTCTAATCAAAGTTTTACTGACATACTGAAAAATCTGTAAATAAATTAATAACAAATCTTTCGCTTGAGTCTATTTGACTCACTTCGGTAAATAATCGACATAGCCTGTTAATTAGTATTAATATTACATAAATCACAATTGTCAAAAATGGTCAGGGACTAAAAGGACGATATCATTGCGACGACTCAGAGAGTCAACGAGCGGAGAGTCAGGGGCGTAAGGCTTATTGATAAAATAAGAAGCCGTACCATTAGAAATCAACTCGGTACCTATGACAAAATTCGATCATCAAGCTGGTGAAATGGGAAATGGGCCGGGTACCTAGTTAGAACTGACAGAAGATGGATAAAGGAACAACCCTGTGGACCCCATCTCTAGGCCACCGGAACAGGGGCAAGCAAATGAAGACGACCTGCGGGCCCCTAGTGGTACAAGAAAGCAGCCAACAAGATCTTCTGGGAGAGGCTTTGCTCAAGATGGGCCTGGTTAGTAGTAATTATTGAAAAAAAAATTGTAAACAAAATCAGCCAATGTAGATTATCATTATTATTATTAAATCACGATTGTATGAGATTAAAAAAATAACTTATACATAAAATAAATTTTAATCCTTCCCGAAAATCATTTCCTGGATTTTGTTTCTCCAGAACCACTCCCTCAAAAGTTCTAGGACTATTTCCTTTTCCTGTGTCAACCCACATTGGTGAATTTGGTCCCGAAAAAATTTTCAAACCTCCTTCGGAAACAAGGAACAACATCTTCGGTTTTTAAAGACCTGAGAGGAAATTGAAATTGGTTTCGGTTAAAAAAGTTAATCAATAAGACTAAGAGAGGCTGAAATCGATTTCCGAGGTGCGAGTTTTTCACAAGAGTTTGGGTCGGTTAACCGAGTGCCTTGGAAATTTCTGGTTGATTTTATGGTTTGTTGCTCTCGACTATAATAAATTTCCAATTCTGAATCGGTTACTCTGCTTTCGTGTAATTATCGCGAACCCTTTCAATTTCAAATACAAATGAAAGACCTCGACTCGGTACGGATCGGGGTTGTCGAAAGCAAAATTAAAAATCATCCAAAAAGCTTTTCCGTTTTTTTATTTATTTATATATCTTTTTTAACTTTTTCTTTCATTCCCTCAAACAAATGATAAAGCTCTTGAACGCTTTCTTTTTGTTGGATACATTATTTTAAAAAGCTCGCTCTTCTAAAATACAAAACTCTCTTTATACACAGCGGATGGGACTCCAGATTTTCTTCCGTACAAAAAGGAAATATAGAATTTGAGACAGAAAAGTGATTTTTTTGAAATTAAATACCGAAAAAAAGAAAATCAAATAAATTTAAACCAAATTGGAAAAGTGCCAAACAAGAAGTAACGCGTTTAATCCTCTTAAAGGTTTTTTGCAACCGACCTGTTTCCCCTTTTTGTCCCTTTGTCACAAAAAAAGTTTCAGTGGCATCAACATAATTAATTATTAAAGGAAAGACAAATATTTTTTGAGAAGTTGACCTCATTTGAGTTAAATATGATTTTCTTCTGAGTCCTTTTCAACGAGTTTATAAAACTTGATAATTTTCTCTCTCTCTCTCCTTTCTCAGCGACAGAGAATATCAACTTTAATCGATAAAAGGTTTCCTTGTTTTTTCTTTCAAAAAGATTTTTTTTTACAAGAAGAAAGATTTTGTACATTTTTATACGGAGCTTAGATGAAATGGAAAATTTATGTTTACAAACAACAAGGGGTAGGCGAAGAAAATGAACTTGTTTCAGGGTTCGCACAGTGAGCCTGCCCTACATTTGGATTTGCTTTAAAAACTTTTCTTATAGGCATTAAGTCTTATTAAAGATTTTTCTTCGCTTTTATTTTATGTAAGTTTAATGCCTAAATCTTGTTAATGAGCAAAAATTTGAAGTGTATTCTTATTAATGAACATCAAATTTATGAACATCCTCCCCGGATGGAGGGAGAGGACAAGAGAACTGGACAAATTTTCTTTTAATTTATGTCACACCATTCGAAGACGCCTTACTAAAATTATTTTTGTTTCTGTCTTTATTGGAATGAATCAAGAACATATGGAATGAAAAGTTAGACAAGCGCCAATGGTCCGCGATTGAATTAGGTTGGCACCCGTGAATTGACCTAAGCGGGTGACCAATGGTAATTGGGTCAGTCGGTTTTTGTCTGTCCTTGCGGTTCTGATGTTATACGTTGTCGTTCTGTGTACACGATTTTAAACATTTCTGTGACACAGGATTTTAAGCATCCTGCCTGATCTAATAGTCTCCTTACTTCCAAAAATATTGTTTGAACATTTTCGGTAGCAACGCGCCTAAAAACCACTTGGATCAGTACACCTGATGTCTTTCAGCTCAAAATTTTGGGGGAAAGGAAGCCAACTCTGCAAATCACAAATAAAATGTTTTTGTAAGTTATATTTATACTCAGGGATTTTGATATTCTGGAAGTTTAGTACGCCTCATAATTAAGTATATATATAATTGTATAATTATTATACTAAAGGCAGCATTGAAGACTTTTGAAATTAATTTTTTGTTCTTGTAACGATATGCCTTTTTGAAGTGCCTGGATTTTAGAAACGAGCTTATACAGTGGAACCTCTCATAACGAGTGCCTCTCGTAGCGAGAAATTCGCAGTGAGCATTAATTGCAAAAAAATGTCTCTCATAACGAGCAATTTTTTGCGACACGTACATGGGGAATCCCCCGACAGTTTCTGTTCAGCCTGAAACGCATTATCCTATTTTACATTAATTTATATTGAAAAAATTGTTTCGCATAACGAGTCCAACTCCGGAATGAATTAAACTCGTTATGAGAGGTTCCACTATAGATGATATTGTTAACTTGTTGTGATTATTTGTTTTACTATTTAAGATATTTGTTAAGTGATTTGGTTTCTGCCGTTTTATATTTATAAAAGTATTCTTACTAATATCCGACGCCATTTTGTTGCTAGATTGCTTTCCCATTCGGTAGTAGAAGGCGCTATGATTTGGTAAGAGTGAAGCCACCTAAACTTCTTTATAAATTTGATTTTTGACTGGTTTCTTTAAAATTTCAATTGAAACTAAATCAAAATGGGGTTTCTTCAATATTCTTACAATTTGAGGGAACGACATCAACAAAATGACTTCCGGTTTCTTGTTGACAAAAAAAGGACTTTCCGATTCATTAGAACGTTCCACTTTTCTGACTTTGATTCGTTATTTATTCCCGATGCTTTTCCTAAGCTTGTCGTCCGTTTATGTAAGCATATTTCAATCGATAGCTTCATAGAGAAACTCAAGAACCCTTAAATCTGGAAAATAGAAAAGCCGACCGAGATTAGAAGGACATTCAAAACCTTTTCCAGAGGAGTAAATGATTTAAAACACACTTCCTTCAACACGGTAGCCTCTAAAAGAACATTCTGGAGAAATCTTTTCACAAAAATATAGTCATAAAATATTATGACTATGAACTACTTATCTCCTTTGAAACATTTAGGTTCCTTTGAATAGGGTGGCTCAACAAATTTGGGGAACGCGGAGACTAAGTGAAAGTAGAAGGTCACAGGTAAAGTTCCGGAGAATCTCTATCGTTGAGCTCACAATGTGTGCTGTGGTTCCATCCTTCTGAAACCATATTTTGAGGTTTGTTCTCAAGTTTCGGAAGGAAAAGTTTCTCTTCTGTTAAGTTTTAAAGACGGACTGCGGATTCTCATCTTCGTGTTCTAACAAATACCGACCACCGACATCATTTTGTACCCTGACAAAAGTCAATAATTGGAGTTCATTATTCCACGATGTGTATAACTACGATTAAAGTTTAGAAAATTTTTAAATTTTGCAAAAACTAAGTCAGACTAATAAAAGTTAAAGTTGGGTTCATTCTACTCAAGAAAAGCTGATTTGAAACCAAAATTAAAATTTAATTAATTCATGTTCATGAAATTTTAATATCTAAGAAATTTTTTTTTTCAGCAATCGAGAAGAAAATTCACGTAATAAAAGACTAAAAGGTAAAACTAAACGAAGAAGATCATATTCTCTGGTAAAAGACTTAATCCGTGATTGATTGATTGATTGAGTAAGTCAAAACGATAATGGATGACTCGTATTTGATACTCCCCAAGTTTGAACCTGTCGAGCGAGATTTAAGAATTCTAACCGGGAATTCGGGTAGATAGAAAAAGTAGAAAGAATAATATGAGAGTAAGAAGGAGATTGATTAAAAAGGATTTATGAGAGGGAAGGAAAACAAAAAGGAAAGGAAAACATGAAAATGGCGTTTAATGCAAGAATGGAAATGAATACTATTTTGACAAAGTTGATTCTTCCGCTTGGCTGTTTCCATTGGGAGTTGGAAAGTAGCCGTTTGAGAGGATTCTTAAAAGGGAAATTGCAAAGGAGGTTCAAGAAATCAAAAAGAAGGAAATCGAATAAGACCTTTTGATTATGAGAAAAAGAATTTTTGCTTTCCCCGGTTTTCAATTAATTTTTAATTTTTCGTTTCGTTTCGTTTTGTTTTTTGTTTTTGTTATTCAAAATACAATTCAAAATTTTCAAATACACTCATACCTCGCTATACGGCCGCTCTTTATACGGCGTTTCGTTATAACGGCCTTCTTCAATTTTGGCACGTTTTCGATATACGGCCTAAAATGTTTCGATATAACGGCCAAAATGGGTTAAATACTGGTACAGAAGTTAGGCAATTCCGAAATTAGGCAAAAATTTTGGATCCAGAACATAATCTCGGCTTTGAAGGTTTATCATTAAACATCCTCCTTGAAGCCGATCCTGATGTCGAACGTAGCTATGACCAACAATGTTGGACAATTTTTAAAGCCAGGCCCATCCTTACCAGCAAAAAATGATGACGACAGTGATCTGCAGGTTTTTATTTCTTCATCGTCTCTGATCAAAGCCATTTTTAAAATTATGTATGTATACATATACATATTTTTCACATGAAGTTGTTTCATTTTTGTTTGTGGATTATTATTGGTTTTTGGAGTCTGTTATTATTTTATGTACAAATCTATGTAGGTACTTGTTATGTATGTATTTATGATTTAAACGAAATAAAATGCATTTTGAATGACAAGCCATGTTACATTTTTAACAAATTTGGAACCAATCTCACTGAATTTGTATTAGAATAATTGATTCTTATACGGCTTTTCGCTTTACGGCCAAGTTTCGTGGAACGTATCTAGGCCGTAAAGCGAGGTATGGGCTGTATTTACAGTTCTTGCATGTAAAAATTTCCTCTCATATTAGAATAAGATTCTTTATTTAACTCCCCTTGCTAACTACCATCTGTCTCCAAGCATGAGACACTATGTAGTTGTGTCGGACTAGTTTTGAGGGGTTATATATGAGGAGCAGATCAGCGTCTTAACCCCAGGAATGGTTTGAGAGAAGCCACAGGAAGGCTGAAGGTATGTGAGAAGAAGTAGGATAAAGAAAAAGGAAAGCAGGAGAGGAATGAGAAGGTTTGACTAATAGAAGCGTGTTTGGGAGTCGAGTGGTTCAAAGAAGTAAGGATACAGAAGGATTGGGGTGGTTTGTCAGTCTGGAGTCTCAAAATTAAAAGAAGATTTGATTTTGTGCATTATTTTTGAAATAACCTCCATACAAAAGTGAGTCTTGTTTATAACATCACTTCGCCATTTTTGAAGTAAATTGTTGATAACCCATCAAATTGTTTTCTTATTTAATTCAAACCTTGCCTCCATTTTACTTACCCTAAACTCTCAGCTGTCAAACTGTTCTCTTTTCAGGGCTGCCAACAATTTACTGCAAAAATGGCGGCCAATTCAAATCCTTGCGTTGATTTTGTAAAACCGTACTCTTATTATTTTTGGATGTTTCCCCGTCTCATTTTTCATAAATACTGCACAAAAAACCCGGAGAACCAATGTTATAAACAATACACACTAGTATACGAAGCTTATTTCAAAAATATTACACAAAATTTGCAGAGAATTAATTTCAAAAGTATTGCACCCATCTATAATTTATTTTTTCTACCGAATTAATTCCGTTCATCTCAACGAGGCGATAAAAAACTCCTAAAACTGTGCAATATTTTTGAAATCAGATATTTGTGCATGTGTTCATGATTTATCTATTAAAGAAAACCTTGACACAATTTATTGACCTGTTTCCTTGAGTTTTAATCCCGTTTCTCACCTTTGAGATACGGAAGAGGATTTATAGCCACAACCATAACTTCCTCCAATCATTATACCACAAACCGGGCCCAAAATTTTTGTTTCCCCCCCCCAACTTCCCGTATTAGAATAAAAGATTTTTTTCCTTCACAATCTTTCCTCGAGCTTTTATTTAAAAACAAAACAAAAAGGAAAAAATCGCGCCATTCCAAGATTTCCCAGATAAAAAAAAAGTTTCTGTATGATTTTTCAAACTTCCATTAAAGTGGAAAAGACTTTTTCCTTTTTGTAAAAATGTTTTTAACCGAATCAATTTTTTCTCATGGCTTGAGTGGAACATTTACAGTCAGGCAACAATCTCGTCTGTTATCGTTAATGTTTTCTTTTCCAAATGGCCACAAAACTCTTCTTCTTCCTTTGGGATGTTAGATTTTGGAAAAGAAATGAATGAATGCTGAAATTGATAAATATGTTAGCCTCGGAATATGTAACGGAAGATATCTTCACGTTTTTGACTTCTTCATTATATTTTTCCTTATATGATAGTAATATATCCAGTCGGGCTTTGTTTTTCCATATAATTAAAATTATCAGTTTTTTGATGAACTACAATTATGAACTCAATTGTAGTAGCTTAATAAAATGTCTTTTTGCGGATTTTTTTGTTGTGTATAAGTTTTTGAACTTCACCTTATTTGTCTGCTTTAAAGTTTTGCTTATGAAATGAATTCTTGCTAAAACTGAGTCATATTTATCTAGTTAGTTCCTTATAAAATTATGCAGTATGAAAATAATCAATAGAAATGACCTTGCAACTACTACAACGTAGTATGCTACTACTACAAAAATAGTCAAAGACAATTATAAAGGGTTGTGCGGTTAATACATGTGAATTAACCAAACCAACTGCAAATCTCACTCGAAACTTAGACAGACAGTTATTTAGACAGTATTTCTTTCCTTATTTTACATAACACGTGTCAGAAATTTGGACGTGAGTCATCTGTGGTATCAGTATCAGAACCCAGGATAATGAGACACAGTTGCTGACCATTGATGATGATTATCGACTAAGTCATTGCAAGCCCTTGGTACTCAAACTGCGGCCCATCAAGCTTTACTGAGTGGCCTAGTGCAGGGATGGCGAACCTTTTTTGATGTCCGTGCCACAAAGTCATAAAAATTCTTTTTTAAATAGGAGACGTGCCACAATAAAATTTCATTCGAAGTGGTAAAACTATACATAAGTATAAATAAATAAACAAATAAAAACAATTCTTCTTTAAACAATTTCATCTAATGCGCATCTTTATATACTTCGAGAGAATCCCGGCAATATTTTAATACTAAAATGAATAATTTGACAGTTGTAGTTACTAATGTAGGTAATGTACTAATGTAGGTATTCAGTACTACAAATTTATATTATAAATTAAGTGCAGGTTAATAATTTTTAATTCATTTCTGCCAAAAAAATTACTTATAAAAATAATTTTGTTTTTGAGCGTGCCATCAGAATTTTCAAACGTACCATAGGTTCGCCATCCCTGGCCTAGTGGAAACCCATTGAGTCAAAATTTGTTAAGTCTGAACTATAGTGCCTGACCACTACTAAAATGTTGGGCCTGTGCTCAGAAACTGCTAACACTGTTTGCCTCAATAATTCTTCGTAAGGCAATATACAGAAAATACATACAGAAACAGACTGACAGATGTATATGTAGATGATGCCTTGAAGCTAGCCTGTACACGTCGAGAACCGAACTCTGATGCAATTCTGAAACTCCCAACAAAACGTCTGATGGACGTGTGACCCAGTCGTAATGATCACAACGGAAATTTGACTCGGAAAGGAGAAAGCTTGAGTACCAATGTTATTTAAGCCCTTAAACAAATTTTCGGGACATTTGTTACGTTAATTTATGTTTTATAGTCATCCAACCTAATTACGCCACTTATTTTTATCTTCTGTATATAAAATAAGTTTATTTGAATGCCAATTATTCTAATTTCCATATAATGCAAAGAGCTAAACCTGATTTCGTTTATATTTCTAATTAACTAACAATTCTGCTGCCAATAGGAAACACGAGCCTCAAATAATCCCTGCGTTCTCATAAATAACCAGTTGCCTTTTGGAATTACCAGAGTTTTTTGTAGATCAAAAATAATCCTACAACTGAAAAGCCAAAGCTAAAATCCTTGAGCCTTTGAAAAAAAGAGAAACTTTTTTAAATATTAAGAAGGTTTTAAGAAACCCAAAATGACGTTTCGGGAGAACGGAGACAATTCTCAAAGAGAGAAAAAAGTCATGAGACCGCGTTATATTTAACTTTTATGAAAATTGGTTTTAAGAAAAACTCGGAAACAGGTTTCCCATTATTTCTCTTCCTTCCTCTCGTTCTCCCTTTGCAGCATCCGCCGTATGCATTAAACTTGAAACCATGTTTAACTTTTTTCTCCTATTGTGAAGTCTCAGTTATCTTCACGAAGCCTTTGTAAAGATATTAAAACCATTTTTCTACTCCCGGCTCGCCTTTTCCAGGGTATTATCCCACCGCCTTCCTCCTTCCTCTCCTTCCTTTCAACTCAAAACCTTACTTATTCCCTTTCCGCTTTTCACGTTTACAAAATGGAAGAATAATTGTTGAAAAAGTGTTTTCCTTTTATTCCAACGGAAATTATTCTTTTTATTTAAACTTCGATTTTGCGAATCAGTATTTGTTATTTTTATCTATTTTCATTTGGTATAACTTTATTACTTTTATACGTTTGTATTTATTTATGTGTTTTGTGTTTAATTTCAAGACGAAACGCATCAACCCATTAACGCCCAGGTGTAGAAATCGTGGATACCTTTTGAAATCCTTTTGAAGTCTGGTGTAAAAATCAAAAATGACATTCTGTAAATTTTTTTCAAAATTTTTGCACGGTTTTCCGGGAAGTTCCTGTCCTAATTTGAGGACATCGGGATATAATGACACCAAAATTTGACTGTGACTCATTTTGTTTTGGTTAAAATTTCAATGATAAGTGTTGTATGGCTTTGTTCTACAACATCTTGAGTATCTGCTGATTTTTTTTCTGCAGCGATACCTCCAACAGGATGTGAGAAAAATAGTTTGGGCTGATGCATTTTAGTGAAAATCATGCTGCTGTATCAAGAACTATTCTACAACTCCTGATTACGAAAAAATTGAAGCTACTTATAAAGAATAGATGGCTGTTGATGTTTTAAAAAAAATTCCTCTGAAAAGCTGAAAAGGTTATGAAAAATCCTGAAGTTAGTGTCCTCATTTGAGGACGCAGGGCGTTAATGGGTTAATAAATATGTTCCGCGTTAAGATCCTACGTCAATAACTATTTTGCATACTATATCTACAGTTATGAGTGGAGTTAAGTACATCACATCAAATGGGACAAGGTCTGAGGTTTTGTAAATAAATAAAAAGTGTGCACTACTTTTGAAATAACGTATCATTGCAAACGTTCATTAACGGTTCATGACTACCACTAAAAGTTTTATTCAAGCAAAAACAAAGACAGCGAACAGAGAGATAGTAGAGACTAACATTTGTAAAGATTGCGAGACTAATGAAGTAGATAATGTCGAACACATGATTATTAAATGTAGCAAATGAGCAGATCTAAAAAACATCTATGGTATAAATGAAAATTTTTTCAGCTTTTGTTTATACAGTATAAACTGAATTATAAACATTAGAAACTGAAGTCTAAATATTAACTTTATCACTGTAGAGTACTTTCAACGAGTGTTCATTGACATCTTAAAATGGACATGTACTTGTGTAATATGAATCATGATATCTGTAAATATTGAGTATAAATATATTAAATTTAAAAATTAAAAGTTGTATCGTTTATGTATTAATCCATTCACCAAAGTCTGGAATGAAATGAGGAGACCCCAAAACTGTCCACTGTTTATGAAATAAATCGATGGGAAATCAAGTCTTGGTGGAATTCATTCAACCTCACTGATGAATTCACATCATTTTTACATACAGATAAACTACAGTATATTAATTATTTCGTTTCGTTTTAATCAAATTTATAATCCTTGGGATATAAGAGGAGGATTTGAGCTGACGGCCATAACTCCTATACTATCCTCAGTTTAACCATCACACCAGGCCTCCTGCACGTCCAACTATATTATGTCGATTAATTTTTAAATAAACTTATATCAAAAAAAAGAAAAATGTGGAAGTAATTTATCAAAAACTTTAACTCAGTGAAGATTAGAAAGTGGGAAACAGTTGAAGAGGTCAAAAGGTCAAACGTTCCAACAAAGCCTTGACTATATCATTTCAAAACTTGTAGAAGAAAATAAGTTTTCGTAAACTTTAGGTTCGCAACTCTCCCAAATAAGATGAACAGCTTTTCAATTTTAGTTTACAACAAAATGGCGAATACATGCACACATCAAAGACCTCTAAAACAAACAAAACTCTTTTTTCCTAAAGATGTTTTATTCAATTTCTTTCTTTTTATATTTTGAGGAAACTTCCTCTCACTCGACAGTCGTTCCAGTCTAACAAATTGTGTACCAAGGAATTTGCCAGAACTTTAGGAGTAGAACTTGAGTATGAAAATGAAGACAAAATTCTCAAAACACAAAACAAATGACTTTTTATTATAGTTGTTAAAAAGAAATGAAAGTTTATTTATAATTTTTCTGAGGGAGGAGAGGGAATAAAAACAAGAACAAGAAGAGTACTTGTTTCCAAAGAACAAAGGTTGAGTGTCAACAGAAGTCAGTTGACTGTAGTAGAACTGTGGACTATTCATTAAACAAACAGGAGGGCAGATATGAAACCCTGACAGGGAGATGAGTTGACAGGCATATGTCTGAACCATATACAACTTCGACGTATGCTCATTCTGTGGAAGTAATGTTCTCGGAAAGGTGTGTTTGAAACAACATGGCCGAACATAAGTGACCGAAACGAAAAAAAGGCTCACAAACGGAGAGTATAATTGCCGAAAAAGAATTTCACGTTAATGAAAACCAAAAAAAGTTATAAAGAAAGTGTTTAGGGAAATGTTTTCTATTCTCTGGTTATGTATGAGCTTATAAATTGTTTTTTCACATATGTGAATATATTGCAGTAAATTAAACCTTGCTGCAAATGCTCCAGACTAATTTATTGTTTGCAAAAAGAGAGAGAGAGAGAGCTTAAACAAGTAATCCACACAAAAAATGTAAAACAAAACTTTTACAACAGAAACAAACAAAAAAATTATTTTCAAATTAAAATGGATGAGGAACGTTCTCAGTAGGAGAAAATAAGTTTTGAAATTTTCATAAGAACAATGTAACTGCTTCCGACATACACTACTAGAAGGAATGAATAGGTAAATATGCCAAATGCAAGATTTGCAAAACTATGTAAATTTTTTGCGGGTCTAGGAAAAGGTATTACTTACAAAAAGGATCTGACATCTGTAATACGATTAAGAGTTTGCTGAAATTTGAACCAAACAGTTTTGGTTACAACCCAGACTCATATATACTGTAGTGCATTTAATGTGTGTCTTCATTGTTTATCTTCGGTAGTGTTTTATAATTTAAATGTTTCTGTTGTATGTGAAAATAAACTCAACGCTAGTATGGAATTTATTTATCATTCAATATCTAAACCAGGGGTGTCAAAACTCAAAAGCTAACTCGGGCCAAATAAACAATTGTTCAAAACTTAAATTTAAATGCATGTTACAATATTTAAAACTCAGCATAGAGACAATAAACTCAAAAGTGGCGCGAAGGCCGAAAGGAACCCGGAAGCGCTATTACCACGGCAGTCTACAAACGACGGCAAATTAACACTCGTTTTTAAAATTTAAAATTTAGAATCGGCGGTATATGTTTGCAATCTAAAACAACAATATTTAACTTAAATTGGGCCGCAAAAAAATCAATGTTCATAGAAACAAATATTTATATTGTGAATAGTCCATTGTACTAAACATATATTAAGTTTATTTATTGTTTGAAATGATCTGTATAGTTTATAAATAACGTATATTATGATTTTATATTATGGTTTTGTTTCTAATTCACATTTATTTTTACTTTGCGTCGAATACATTAACTGGGCCAAAAATGTTCATCTAGTTTGACACCCTTGGTGTAAACAATCAAGATAGGCAATGAGAAAAAAAATTTTTTGAACTTTAAATGAAGCCGTTAATAATTCATTATCTTTAATTATGCATTAATTCATTATCTAGATAAAATGTAAAAAATTCTTGATCCCATATGTAAATGGCTCTAATCAGTTAATCTGTAGATTATCTACGAAATGCTCGTATTCATGGATTTCGCACTTGAGTAGTAAGATTAAATACCAGTATTATTAACACAAGATTTACGGATCGGGTCGATAATATTGCTCAATGAGCATTTCGTCCTCGACTAATAAAATGACGTCATCAATTACCATTTTCCTCAACACTGAGTATGTTTACATCCTTGGTACTCAAGCTTTTTCCTTCCCGGGCCAAATTTCCATTGAGACTGTCGGAACCAGGTTGTGTCGTTGTAGATGAACGAATGATGGACAACACTAATTCCGAACGTATATGTATATTGATATATAAAATGTTATTATAACTGTAATTTAGAATCAAAATGGAGAATGCAAGGATCCTGATGGTGTGGAGCTCCGGGACTGAATGAATTTAGCTTTGGTTGTCGGCTGCTTCATTTCACTGTACCACAAGACCATTGCGACTGGGCCACACGACTTACCAAAAAAAAGGATTTTATAAGTCCGGCTTTCGACGCATACAGTCCACCCTCAGGGCATCATCTGTATGTTCCTGTTGTCAGTCTGTGTTCTATATGTATTTTCTGTATATTACGTCATGAAAATATGTTTAGGTAAACAGATTTAGCATTTTCTGAGCACAGGCCCGAACATTTTCGTACTGATCAGGCACTATAGTTCAGACTGAACAATGAGCATTGGCCCACTCAGCAGAGGTTGGTGGGTCGCAGTTTGAGTACCAAGGGTTTAGATAAATCTTTTCCACGCTGACTGCAAGAATATTTTGTTGATAACAGTCAGTCAATTGAGAGTTCTAACAGAACAAAAAGATGGCATTCCAGTGCCATACACTTAATTTTACGAAGAAGATCAATCAAATCACAAAACCAACTAGGTAACATGCCCATCAACGACTTTTGAGTTTTAGCGGCGCTATACATAAACTACAACCAAAATTTATTAAAAAACGGGAAAATAAATGTGTTATCTATAGATTTATTTGTATCGTGAATGAAAGAGTGCTTTTTAGAATTCGATTTAATGACTTTCCCATTCACCGTTAAAAAACACCAGGAAAAATTTTTATCAAAAGAGAGTAACAAGTGAAACTGCGTCCAGTTTAGTTATCGCATTCGTGGTTGATGATTCCCAACGCGAGTAAATGGCCTTAATGCATTACTATTATCATGATTATTATTTTCGCTGTTGGTATAGTAACAAAGAGGTTAAAATTACCTTGACTCGTAAACGGGGGTAATTATTTAGCAAGCGTCCCGTTCGTTTTGCGGAAAATGAAATGAACGTATAAAACTGACCTTTGCTTCAAAGCTAATGCCGCGGCGGACATTTTGAGGGGGGAGAAAGGCTCAAAATAATATTTTAAAACCTCACAATATCCATCCTCGTTTTTTAACAGAAAGAATTAGCTCCTGGAAATGTTTTTCTCTTTTTTTTGGTTTAGAATAAAAGAAGAAAAAGGATGAGAAATGGAAAAATACCGAGAAAGGTTGAATTTTTCCCTTTTTATTCTGACATACGTGTAGAAAGGTGAAAGATAAAAGGTGAAATGCATTTTCCTTTCGGGCGGAGTTCTTTTGATTCCTTTTCCAATTGTGTGAAAATCATTATTTGTCATCGAGTTTCCAGTCAAACGCTTTTCAAATCTCACTCACGTCATGTATTTGTTAATTCATTCGACCATTATTTCGCGACGTAAACTACGGGAATGGCCGACAGGAAAGTTGGTTTGTGACCTGATTTATGTAGACTCGAAAAGAAATTCTTTGTTTATTTAATAAATATTCCCGTGAATTTTACAATGTTTTCGAGTCTTATGCTGTTTCGAGTTGTCCACAAAGCGTACATGAAGACTTGGTTTCGTTATTGGTGATGAGGGAAATAAAAATCATGAAGACAGCAGTGTGTGGAAAAGCGGAGGCCACTGGTCTGCCTTCTTAGGTAAAATTTTTGAACTAGGCGTCACGTGACAGAACCACGTCCACCAGGCGAGACTACTATTTATTGGTGAGTTTCTTCTTTACTTATTAAATTCTTTTCGTCGAGTGGGAATAATAAAACTGTCCGCTCATTTAACCATATACGTTTAATGAGTTAGCCAGTGAATGGTGGTGGTCACAAACAATAAAAAATAATAAATTATCTCTGGGTTCTTTCATATTGTATACGGAATGTGTCAAACTTGGAATAAATATTTCGTTCGCAGAATATAAAAAGAGCCTAAGGCCGAAGATAACCGCAGATTCGTTTTGGGAAATTAATTGTTGACAGATTAATGAATTTAAGGTGGTTACTCACCAGCTTCTCAAGCTGCCATTATTTTTCAATTTACTCCCAAACCTCGTATGATTATTAGATTGGATATAACCCTGCGTCAGATTTGTTAGTTTGAGGGAAGGATCTCTTCTTGCTAACTTCCTCAGAAGAATTAGTTGATAATGAAATAAATGAAAAAGTTGTATGCAGCTATTATCTTTATCAATGGCTACCGCATCCCAGCGAATGCCCTCCTGCACATACTTTTTGAGAATTCTTATTTAAAGCAATGCTTAAAATAATTACCGGTAACAATAAGAAGGAAAAGCTTAAACTGGTCAAGGACGGTCGAAACAGGGAAAGCCTTTTATAATATAAATACTGAGAATAAAAACCACGAAATTCGGTCAAATGATTATTTCAAACTGAATTTTCGAATTAATAGGATTAAAGCCTTTTCCTAGAGTTCTCATTTTAATTAACATTTCTCTAACTGGCAAATAAATTCAAAACATGGCGACCATCACTCCCCGCTCAACCTCCTCCTCCCGTCTATCTTTCTCTCTTTTTGTGAATTTTCTTATTCAGGATGCTTCAGTGAAGATCGATTTCTTTCAAACTAGTTCCCCCGACAACTTTTGGGATATTGCGAACCACTAACATGAGTTGGAACATTCTCGTTGATTTATTTAAACAGTCAAGTCTTTTTTTACGCGTTTTGTATTTAGTAAGGTGATCGTACAAATTTCCGTTTATTTCGTTTTCACTATTTTTAGGATCCGATTTCGTAAATATTGCACACATACTGTTTTGTTTTGTTTTTGGTGACTACCTATGAGTAGTTACGAAATGATTAATTTATTTAGAGCAGTGTTTCCCAACGTGGGGCCCACGCCCCACAAGGGGGCAATTTAAAAATGAACTCGACACGACTTTAACCCTTTCGCTTTGGGTTATTTAAATGCAGTGATAGATATCGGTAACAAAACAGGCAAATTCTTTAAAAATGCTGTAGATAACTATTAGGTATAATTTCGTTTGCCGTTACCAAAATATCAACCAGGTATTCCCCTGTCGTGGGGAAATCCTGACGTTTTAAAACTCACTGAACAACGCTGTTGTTTGTACCTAACTGGCCCAACTCAACTTCTGTAGAGTTTCACATCATTCAGTTGGTGTCAATTTGAAATATGTGTCCTTCAATTAATCGTGGATTTAACTATTATATTTATATGTAAAGTATAAAAAATTGTATAAAAAGGGGGACATACAAATTTTAGAAACATTAAGGTGGGGCATTACCCAAAAAAGGTTGGGAAATACTGATTTAAACAGTCAGGTCTTTTTTTACGCGTTTTGTATTTAGTAAGGTGATCGAACAAATTTCCGTTCATTTCGTGAGTGGTGTTCACTAATTTTAACATCCGATTTCATAAATATTGCACATTTTTGGTGATTCCCTCTGAGTAGTTAATGATTAATTCATTAAAACTGTGCATTTATTATGAAATGAATTTTTATATGAGGGGTTCTAAGATATTTATAAAATCTCAGGTATGCTTGATAGGAGTAAGATACCTAATATCCTCTCAGGCGAAGCATGCAGACAAGGCGAGAGAGAAATGTCTAGGAAATTTGGAACAAAAGCCAACATTCTGGAGACAGAGAACTCAAGTCCATCACGAATCATAAAATCATAAACTTTTAATAACATTGTCCTTTATTGCTTGATGATTCATTCAAAGTCTCTAACATTATATAATTTAATTTTTTGTGAGGAAAAGCCCTCAAATAAAAACTATTTTCAACAAATTATGCTGACCTTTCCTTTCTTTTTCTTTTCTATCGATTATCCGATAAAATCGAGCTCCAGGAAATAAAACTAAATAAAGACAAGGGACTTGGCATCATCATGGCGGACGAGGATTTAAATTTTACGTTTTTATTTATATTTTCTTAGAACAATTTTTCCCTTATTCAGAAAACAGACGAGGGAAAAGGTCTGAGAGAAAAGGTAAGAAAAAGAAATAGAAGAAGAAACTGAAATACCTTGAGAGCAAAGACAATTTCAAAGGAATTTCCGTTATTTCTCTCCTGAAATAGAAATGGACTTTATTTCCGCAATGTATTATTCAGAAAAAAGAATTTCCCAGATGAAATCCTTAACCTCTATGTGCTATAAGCGGAGGTAAGGAGACGGCGGAGGAGATGCGATGGGAGAGGAAACGAACACAGAGGAAAATCAAAATATTACCGTGAAAATCTTATTCCCCTTATTGAACTTTCTAATTCAATGAAATATTCATTATTAACGTTCTTTTGCCCCGGCAAATCAGCCTTGAAATCAACGAAGCCACTTTAATCAAAGGAAACTTTTTGCATCGACGCCTCAAAACAAACTCGTGAAAAATTCCACCAACCCCCAACCCCCAAACCTCCACCACCTCTAAAACATTCACCTTTTACCTCTTTTTTCTTTATTTATTTAACCGAGGAAATTATCTATCATCAAATTTTTCAATTATAAGTCGAAACTAACGAAAATTTAAATTATTTTAGACGCCATAGCTACCTAGCCATGTTTTAATGTGATTGTTCAGACTTGCGGCCATTGATTCATAGTAAAGTGATCAAGGCCAAGAGGTTTTAGGAAAAGGTAAAACAACACCATCGCCGGGTCCGGATGAAGCATTAAAAGAATGATGTATACCTGAAACCATTATGGTAATTGTGGTCCATCCGGACAAAGGCTTAGGTATGGAAATGGGTCATTGTTCAATGGGCCACCCGGATGGGTCATTCAAACGAGTAACAGTTGTCAAACCCTTTTGGGGGCTTACTGACTGAAATCATTCAATAAAACAATCCAAAATCAGGATCAGTGGTGTTGTTACTTACTACAACCTTAGTTCATCACTACTAAGAGTGATTTTAAGGCATCAGAGGAGTTGTTAGGTATCAGCAGAGGAGTGTAGAGGAGTTTAAGGTATCAGCGACCGCCACAGGAAGTATCAATTCCGAAGCGTCAGGATTTTCTTTGTTCGGGAGTCCGAACTGTGATGTTAATATGATGTCGTTTGTATACTTAAAAGAAGGAAGTAGTATTGGTATGTATATACAGGAAACATTCCAGGCCACTGTCATCGATCTTAACGAAACTCTCACTCGAATGACTCGACAAACTGTCTGTTTGACTCTTTCTCAGTCTGCATTTACTACATCTCTTGATAATTATTCAGTTGTAGTTATTAAATCTACAACAATATATATCTCTAATTTTACGTCTTTATTATCTTACTTATTTCAAAAGTAATGCACACTGATTCGTTTCTTTTACTTCTGGTAGGAGATTTCTGAGCACTGTCGTCTTATTTGAGTGATTATAATTCTCATAACGCTAATTATTGTTTTTGTTGTTTGACAACATAACTCCAGAACATTTTAAAATCATAACAGTCAGGATCCTCTTAAACACAATTCCATTTAAATTTGAAAATCAGTTTTTACAATATGTCTCATTCGCCTTTGTTTTAGAAGGAAGAGGGCGTGACTAATCCCAAAGCCGACATTACAATTTTTAAATTAATTTAAATAATTAACCAGGAATAAATTAATAAAACAGGCAGAGAGTAAGAATTTTCCGAGATTCCCTTTAATTTTCCCCTTGACGAAAGGTTAAAAAAGAATTTTTTTTTTATTTTCATTTAATTCTGCCATTTAATTTATCACTTTCTCGTTTCGCCAAATCGGCATATAAAATTAATTACAATTTTCAATTTTGTAAATTACTTTCGAAAGCAACAACGTTCGTTATCCGCCTTCGGTATTTAAAATCAAACGAAAGCTGTAAAAGGGAAAATCACAAAAAAAGAATTAGGCGCGCTTCAATTGTTTCATTCAAAGTGTTGTAAAATGAAAAGTTTTATTCTTTCACCAGTGACAAACCTCAAACACCTTCCGGGCTCTTTCGTATAATAATATTATGATTTGAAAGAAAAAGATTATAAAAGACTGTCAGATTCCAGACAGTATTTCAAGTCTTTCATGTGTGGATGGTTTGACTGAAATCTGTTGATATATCTGTTTTGGTTATTGGAATTACAGTGGAACAGCGCATAACTCATTTCGGAGTCTTCCTCGTAATGTGAAACAATTTTTACCGTATAAATTGATTTAAAATACGATAATGGGTTCTATACCGAACATATACTCAAAAAACGTTATGTGGAGCATGTATTCAAAGGAAAATTCATATAAATTGTTAGTTGCTGCTGATATTATCAGTCTTACTGACGAGAGTTTGAATTATTGTGGCTACCAAGACAGCACGCTCAGACCTGAGACAAACAAGTCACAAGACATGCAGAGACTTGTAGGAAGAAGTCTTCACGAAGCAGTGGAACCTCTCATAGCGAGAAATTCGAATAAGGAACAACATGAACTGCAAATCAAAATGTCTTCCACAACGAGCATAATGAGTGACATGCACATGAGGAACCCATTTTTGTTCGGCCTGGAGCGCATTATTCTATTTTCACATTAATTTATATAGAAAAAATTGTTTCGCATAACGAATCAAACTCCGGAACGACTTAAACTCGTTATGAGAGCTTCCACTTAATTAGAAAACGCGATTGCTGAAGTCAAGTTAGTATAACGAGTCAGCGAAGTAATTGGAACGGCTATCGAACGCCCTGTCGGCTCTATTTAGTCGTAAGTATATCAATTTATTTCAAAAAATTTATTTTCGTTCGGAATTCGCGTGCTTTGTCTCATCAATCCACCTAATTCCGATATTTATCGAAATAGTCTACTCCATCATGGTGACAAAGACTTGGAGAGTGGTTCAAACACTCGGCCGTTGCTCTGAACAAAACCCCCGAGCACTTCCGACTAAAAACAAGCAAAGAAAAAACATTTAAAAAAACTAAAAGTAGAGTCGAAACAAAAGCAAAATAAACATAAACTAGTAGAAACATAAAAATTTAAGGAGAGAGCACCAACATAAATTGAATGCAAATAGTTTTTACCTCGGAGTTTCTTTTTGTTTCCCGAATGGGCCTACGGGTCGCCTATACAATTTAAAATTAAAACTTGCGCAGTATTAATCTACTCTTTGGCTCGTGTGTTTGGCCCGTGAAGATGAAAAGAAAATTAAAAGCACGAGGATGTAAGAAAGTGAAAGATGATTTATTTGGAAATGTCCAGATGTTCTCGCGGTTCTCATGATCGCCAACTGTTCAACTAGCTTAAAAAATGTTTTCCTCAATTTTTGCTCGGGAAGCGATGCTTTCTATTGGACTCCTCAAAGCATTTATTTTAATAAAATGCAAATTTGAACGCCATCACTGAAATTCCGCCTCCCTTTATTCTCGATTGCGAGTTTCAGTTGCAATTCCAAATTATTACTATTATTATTATCATCGCTCCTTTTGTGGAAGCACTACCGAAATGGTTTCAGTCGTTCTTTCATCAAGCAACTTGCATTTTGGTCCACTTCTGGTTTTAACCAATAAAAAGGATAGGCAAGATGGGTGTTGAGGCTAACATTAGTAATATAAGAACTGGTATCATGTAGGGTTTGCGAATATTCAGGCAGATTTTTAGAATAATATAAGAATTTACTTTTGTCTCCCTCAGGCAATTCCAAATTTTGTACCTAAAATGACTTCTTAAAATTGTTTAAAAGTTTTATAAGTTAGTAGGACCTCGATCAAATTCTTTAATTTTCATAACGTTCTGTATGACTATTTTTTTTCGGACGGAACACCCACAATTCGAACAGCTGCAGAGGAAGTTCCTCAGACGGACCTTGGAACTCCCATGGTATGGTCCAAACTACGTGATCATGGAGGAAGTGAAGAAAGCACCAATAGTAACCAAGAGCAGCAAAGTTTGAATCAAAAATAATGGCAGGAAATAACGATCTGCTGAAAGAGTGCTACGACTGAGCGACAAGAACGTAGAAGATAAGCCAAAAGAGCTTTCTTACAGAAGATTGGTCTCAGCGTAGAGTACGTCAGAAGAAGGAGAGAAAAGAGGCTGAAAATCCACGAGGAAATCTTCAGAGAAGATGCGAAGATATAGAAAAGGCGAGTCGGTACCGGAGGATGGAGCAATCCAATATCTGGAAAAAGTGTTTGGACTTCATTACTCCAGACCTTCCGTTCTACCTGAAGCATCCAGGAGAAAATCAAAAGGTTGCAGCTAGAAAGAGAATGGTGGTCCCATATAGCGTGAACCTATTGTAAATATAAATTATTATACAATATATTATCTTAAATATATATTTTTTCCCCATGTCAAGTGTCATCTGTCTCTAAGCGAGACATTTTTAGTTGGTCTGGCTTAAAGGGGTTTTATATCCAGGGAGCAGACCAGGGTCTCATCCCAGGAATAGGATAAAAGGATGCGACTGGAAGAGCAGGTTGGGAAAATAGTAAGGATGAAAGATAGTTTAGTAATAGGGAGAAGAAGAAGAAGTAGAAGTAATGAGAAATAGAATAGGATACAAGGGATTCAGTGGAACGAGAGGGAGAGAAAAGAAAAGAAGAACAACCTGATGATGGTCTGTATGATTTATAAAACAGATTCTTCATTAAAATGTGCAGTATTTATGACATAAACTCATCACATATAGTATGCAACACTTTCATTAAAGTGACCATTACACTTATTAAAATTATTGGCATTTTAGGTGTGCATTATTTATGAAATGAACTCATCGTAGATATATATATTGTTCATGAAATGTATAAATACTGTGGATATGACTTTAATTCATTTGTATTATTCTCCAGTCTTCAACACCGCTCAAGAACAAGGCGCGTTAAACGAGACCTGACTATATGAACACTCCTTCTCCCTTCCTCAACCTCTTATGTTTATACTCAAAATTATAATTCTGTATATTTACAAAGTTTTTGGAAAGAGAGAGAAGGGGAGAGGAGAGTGGATGAGGTTTAAACCATTTTAGAGAAAAATCTTTACTGTCATTTTAGTATGACGGAGTTAAAAATTTTTAAAGATTTCATTTATTCTCTACTTACTCCACCCCCGCCTGCCCTCTCCTTCTCTCTTCCCTCCGGAAACAGAAAAATCTCAAAAAGAATTATAATTGCGAATAACTAGGTCAAGCATAAAATCAGAGTTAAGCGTGAACGTTTTTCACAAAAAGAAAAAACCAGAAGGTGATCTTGACGAAGGTTTCATTATTTTCTTTTAACCAGAGAGGTAAAGAGAAGAACGGAAGGAGGAGAAAGAAAAGCGGGAGAATAACAGTTTCATGGAGGTTTCCTTTTTTTATATGTAGAAAAGTGAACAAAAAGATGGCCGCGGTTCGCACAATACCGATTTCTTTCATTAGAAATTATTATATAATTTCAATGGAAACTACTTCAATGGGGGGCTAATTATCACTAATTAGGGAACTTTAAGCTCACCAGTCGAGTTTCCTCGTTCCTCTCTCTAATTTTTAACTCCGGCCTTTTCTCTTCCTTTTTCTTTCTTCAACTTTTTTGAGGTTTCAAATAATCATTTAAGAATTTATAAAAGTTTAAAGAGAGTTTGAGTCGGATTCGTGGCATCTTAAAATGGGCGTTTTCGTTTTTAATACTTCTTATTTTTTCATGTTTTAATTTGTAATTCGAGCTCTGTTTTATGCATTTCTTTCTTTGTCCGGAAAAGACCTATCTTTACTAGATATTGAGGAGAAGGAAGAAGGAGAACAAAAAAATTTTCAATCGCACAAGTTCCGTTTGAGATTGTTTTGAACCACTGATTAGGACTTGGATACAAATGTCTCTCAACAACCTGACGATTAGTTAAACCACACACTCATTAATTAGAATTAGGTCCCGAGTACTTCTTATTTCCTATATTGTCATAAAAATTATGGTTCTATGTACCATTCTAGGTTTATCAAAGTCTAACTTACAGTTTAATATTGTATCAACAAATAAGATCACTATTGTGTCTCATTCAGTACTTTTATGATCATCATCATCTATTACAGTTTCCAGCCACTGGAACTACCGGGTCTGCATTGAGCATAAGCCTCTCCATTTTCTTCTGTCTTCCTACCAACTCTCTGTCCTCACTCTGTTCCAGTCCACTCCTTTCTTCCCTTCAGCCATCTGTCCCTTGGTCTTCCTCTTGGTCTTTTACCTTTCACCTCAGTTTCATGTATCTTTCTTGGTAGTCTGTCCTCTCCCATTCTCATTACATGGCCATACCACTTCAGTCTTGCTGTATGTATCCTCTTCTGTAAAGGGTCCTCTTTCACAATTTCTCTGATCTTCTCATTCCTTATTCTATCTCTTCTTGTTACTCTTATTCTGCTTCTAAGAAATTTCATCTCACTTGCCTGCATTCTACTTTCATCCTTTTTCTTCATCTGTCTCTGAAGGTAAGTCAAGATGGGGACGTAATAATTTTGGTAGATAATTTTCCTACTTTTCTGTGGAACATCCCTGCCACCAACCAGGCTTCTGACACTTCTCCCATTTTCCTGCACTACACTCCCCAAATACTTGAATCTATTCACTCTCTTCAACTGTTCCTGTCCAATCTGGAGTCCTTTGATGGGTCTTTCCTTTTTCATTGTGTTCATTTTATTATGTACTCACTCTTGCTTGTGCACTTATTTCTACCCATGCGTCTATCTGTTGTTGGACTTCCTCTTCCTTATTTCCCCATACCATCAAATCATCTGCGAAGGCCATTACTTTCATATTTTCCTCACCAATTCTTCTGGCCACTTTTATCATAACCTCATCCATAACTGCAATGAAGAGTAGGGGGATAGGGCACTTCCCTGCTTCAAACCACTTCTTTGTTCTATCCAGTCAATCTTTTCATTCAGTACTTTTATACAGTGGTTTTATAGGTTACTTAAGACAAGTGTTACAGATTTGACCCCAAAACCAACGTGTTCCAGTCCAGAATTAAATAATAACTAATTTTTGGCTTGTAAACTACTAAACTGCTTATCTTTATCAATCACTGATACTTACAACGGCTACTAAACTAATAAACTCCACTGTACTTATACTTCTCAAGGACTATCAAAAGACTTTACAACGCACAAAAAACAATCGAATACCAAAAACATCTGACTATAAGTAAACAATGTCACGGAGGCAAAACGGAAAACCAACTGAAATCCATTAAAACTGAACAAGCCAGAAGTACAGGTACAATTACCCTGTACCTTTTGTCATTCCCGTCAGTTTTTTCGTCTTGTCGAAGTCCTGTCACTGACTCGTTGGCAGGATCGCGGTTTTAAACGCAATTAAATTGAGTCTTTTCAGTTCGTAACAACAAGGAATTAAAGTTTATTAAGCTAATATACAGTTCACCCATCTGTATGGTTTAAAACTGTAATGGTAAGAAAATCATTCAAAAAAATAATCGCCACAGTATAACCTGGTTAAGACATGTGTAATTCAAATTTAGGGTTCATTTATCCTTCTCCCATGTCTCCTTTACTCCCAATCCGGTGTTTTATACTTAATTCGAAGAAAACTGTTTTGTGTAACACGTGAGAAAAGTGAAGAGTGGGTGCTGGCTGGGAAGACAAACCATTGAGACAAAAACAAGGGAATTTTCAGAAAATTTCAAAAACATATTTTACGGTCGGTGTGAAAACAAACAATGACGCCCAAAATGAGACTAGAATGGTTATGTAGTTAGTTAATGTGTAGACATTCTGTGTGCGGGTCGGTCGATACGCTAGGTGTTTTATAAACCATATTTACGTTGTCAATGTTGTGTCGCTGAGTTAGCACCCCAGCTTCCATTTTTGAACAAAACACTCATCCTTGCCAAAAAACGTTTACCATTCATGAAATGGACAAAATACTCAAAAAGTAGTTCCAGAGAGTTGTAGAATTTTGAATTTCACTAAAAACGACAAAAATATATAGACTTATATATACATACAAAAATTTATAAATAAAGTTTTTTGCTCACTCATTTTTTTTGTATACCACAGGAAACTTCCTTAATTCAAAGCTGGAGGACCTCGAAAAAGGTAAAAACACACAAGTTACAGTACATTTCCCAGCTTTTGAATATTTTGTTCTTAAAAATTTATGAAACATAAATTTGAAGGGAAAAAAAACATAAAAATCATTCTGAGATATTAAATTGCTCTCGTGAGAATGAAAACAAAAAGAAAAGAATTTAAAAAGAAGAATTCAAGGCCCCGAAAACGGGGTAACGGAAATACTTTAAATTATAATATTATTATAACATGTACAGTAGTTAGAATACTGATTGTATTTAATAAGATATACTAGTGTATTTATTTGTGTGAATACCCAAGAGATGGAAACACCCCAATCGAGATTAAAAATTTTGGTTGAACCAATTTGGCCCGTGTGTCGGGAGGAGGAGGAGGTTTTCGGCTTTCCTACATCCCTTCAAAACTGACTACCAACCTTCTGGTTTTCAGTATAAATTTTCTCAGTGTCTGAACTTCGCTAAGGGACCGATTTTAAACAATTCCTGAGAGAATCTTCTGGAAGGTTTTATGTAAATTCAACGTTTTCACACGAAATTTACAAAAGGGAATCTTCCGAGATGTTAGAATTTTATATAGCGCCATCGTGACTATCGAAAAAAATTTTTTATCTTTTTTATCTATTTTTTTGAGCCTGCATCCCCGGATAAAATAAATTTTAACGTCAAGACCTTCCCTCGCTTTTCAAAACTTCCTCATCCTTTTTAAAGTGAACGTGCAACTTTAATTCCATATCTCGAATATTGAGATAAGCCTAAGTTTTCACTCGTTATCGTTTCTATCACTAAGAAATAAGTAAACAGCTCAAGTTCCCAAAGGGCATCAACTACAGCAGGGATCGACAACGTTTTAAGGTTAAAATTAATAAACACATTCTCGTGAATGGTTATTAATATGTTCTTTCTCAGTTTTAGTAGTATTTATGGATAGTAGTGTGATTATTAGAGTAGAGTTATAAGTAGGATAGTTATTGAGGTAGTTAATGGCTGTGCATTACTTTTGAAGTAAAAGTAAGAATACATTCGAATATTGGTGGTGGTTTTAATCCCTTTTTTGGGTATAACAGGATGCGGGAGGAGGATTCGAACTCACGACCATTTGCGTCCAAGTCAGGAACTTAACCACTACACTACTCCTCCCACAATACATTCGAATATACGCTTGTTTATTAACATTTTCTTCAAGATTTTCCAGTACCTTCCAGTTAACTTAAATATATAATAGTCTACCACAGTGATTCTCAACCTTTTTTTTGCGGCACATATTTAACGATTTCAAAATTTGGCGGCACACAAAGAAAAGATAAAAATTATTTACTTACTACAACACACTGCATAAATAGTTTATGACAAAAATTTTAAATGTACGAAATAAACTAATATATACTACAATAATAACTAAACGTTTATTAAGGGATTAATTACAAGCTAATAATAAAAATATTTAAATGATATAATTTAATAATATAAACATTATTATATATTTGCAAAATTTGGCGGCACACAAAAGTGCCGCGGCACAGTGGTTAAGAATCACTGGTCTACCAGGACGAATTTCCGGAGAGGTCACAATCACTACAAACTATACGAAAGACAACCGATCTGATCCGAAAGAGAAGAATCGCCTTTAACAGACACCTGACGAGAATGGACTTGGGAATGGGAGGCTGACCAACCAGATCTTCAAGCACTTCGTGGAAACTTAGAAAAACCTGAGAGAAGCAAAGACCACAACAGAGGACATACAAAGACCAAACACCCTGAAAAAAAAGTAGAAAACAGGCCAAATCAAAGCCAAAAACAGGGACAAAATGGACGGAAGAGGGAAAGACAGAACGAAGCCAGAAAATGAGAGAGTATTGACAGATAAGAAGGAAAAGGAAGAAAGAGAAGGAGTCGAAGCTAACATGATTTGAAGATGGTCTGATCGAAAATAATAATAATAGTCTAGTTGCACGTCTATCCTTTATCAATAAATGTCTGCTTGGTTTACTCTTCGAACACTCCTAAGGGATTTTAAAATTAAAACTTTTCTCAAAAGATGAAGATATTGTCAAAGGATTGGTTTTAAATAGTTAAAGGATTAACGTGAAGAAGGACGAAGGATGAAGGACCTCGATTTCCTTTTGATTCAGCCAAAAATCTCAGACAGGAGCAGTCAAGAAGAAAATCAATTAATATTTTTCTTTTTTAGTCCCGATTTCGACATTATCGAAAGGAATGAATAATTAAAGCAATGACATATTATTGTTTTAGTTTACATGATCTGAGTTTCAACAGCTGTTGCTGTTTCTTTCCGATTTGGAAAAACATTTACGCCAACTCATTATCATAACAGAGATGATGACGTTTGGGCTTTAACAATACCTTAAATTAAAACCGATTTAATTAGATGAATGGCAGCAGCAGCATTTTCCGTCTTGGGAAATCGGATCACATTTGTAACTTGTATCAGATGACAAATGGTAAAAAGAGAGTCGTTTAAGAGAACACATCGAACTTAACTCAAACGTCACACAAGATGAAGCATAAATAAATCCTAAGGTCAGTGGGAATCCATTTGTAAATCAGTTTCTTCTCCTTTTACAGTTACAAATAACAACGCGTTAAACCATGAAACGTCAGCTCACGTTTTTCAAACGCTCCCAGAAGTCCTAAATTTCGAATTAATTCATGGAAAGTCTTGAGAAAAGGAAATCCCAAAGACTTTGGAGATGAATCCGCAGAACCACAAAACAAGGAGAAGAGTCGACATTAATGATGCTGACAGCACGACGCCCACTTCTTGTGTTTGACAGTGAAGGGAGAGAGGGCATCAAAGAGGGAAAGCTACTTTGAGTCCCGAAATTTGGAAAATATTTAACATAAAAAAATTATTTTAGAGGGAAAACGAGGAAGAAAAAAGAGTTGTCGAGGTTTCGAAATGAAGACGACGTCAATGGTGATAACAACAACGGAGTAACACTTCAACATCTTTTCGAAAATTTTTTGATTTTTACACCCACGCGTTCCTTCTTGTTTTAAAAATTTCATTAATGATGAGAATAATTTATAATTTTATACTCAATCTTTATAAAAGTGCATTTTTAACACAATTATCATCAAGTTGCAATTACTCTTTCCCGAAGTGCAGTTTTTTTTTCTTTTACTTTCTCACAGAAAACTTTTCAGCAAAACTTCTAAACCCAAAAGTCATTAAATAATTAATTGAAACAATTTGTCAGTTACAAATTTATCATTATTATGTACTGAGTGGTTCTTGATCACGAGTTAACCCCATCAATAAAAATAAATAAATAAATAAATAAAACACAATCTATAAATCACTTTTTAATTTTTGATTCCTAACCTCATCTGGTCAGGATGTCCTTCATTAAAATTTATAATTTTAAGGGTCTAGTAGTTGAGATGTTAAGTCGGTCATTGTTGAGGTGTTAGAAAATATCTTCTAGCAAAACATTTTACCTTTTGACCTCCTTTTCATCTCCTCTCTTAACAGTACTTTACGTCGCGTCAGTTTCAGGGAGAAATTTCATGTTACAAACTTTCTCAGAGCTTTCGCTGACTTTTTCAACTGCAATCATTCTAGGTGAGTGTAGTAAATAAGTGAATATGGATTTGTTATGAAATGAATCTCTTAGTTAGTGTGTAGTAATAGTGAGATGAAGTCTAAATGAGAGTGTTCAATGTATAATAAAGTAAACGTTTGACAAGTAAGAGCTTCGATAAGAATCAACACTGAGAAGTCGTTAAATTCTTGGTACTCAAGCTTTTTCCTTTCTGGGCCAAATTTTCATTGAGACCATTGCGACTGGGCCACATGACTTACCAAAAAAAAAGATTTTACAAGTCCGGCTTTCGACGCATACAGTCCACCATCAGGGCATCATCTGTATGTACATCTGTCAGTCTGTTTCTGTATATAGCCTCACAAAGATGCGTTAAGGCAAACAATGTTAGCAGTTTCTGGGGACAGGCCCGAACTTTTTCGTACTCATCAGGCACTATAATTCAGACTTAACAATGAGCAATCGACCTTTCACAAATATTCACTCCATCGGTTTCCACTGGGCCACCTCTCAGTAGAGCTTGGTGGGCCGAGTGTAGCCCGCGGGCCACAGTTTGAGTACCAAGGACTTAAATCATGGAAATAAATTTTACTGTGAGATTCTCAATAATTATTTTGTGATAAGTGAATATTTATGAAATAATATTAGTGTGCATTATTTATGAAATAAACGGAAGCCCGTTCGAATTATGAATTCCTAAACCGTTAAAAGCAACCCGCGTAAAAAAAAAGACCTGGTAATCTCAGAGGTTAAGTTACCTTGGCGATTTTCAAATCCAAAGCTACATACACTATAAACTGGGTTATTACACCGCGTCATGTTTTTACGAAAAACCGACGTTTCGTCAATTTCGAGGGCTGTGACATCGTCAGGGCCCTGACGATGTCACAGCCCTCGAAATTGACGAAACGTCGGTTTTTCGTAAAAACATGACGCGGTGTAATAACCCAGTTTTATAATATATACAGTTCTCAACCTGACATCTATATTTTTATAATTAACTTTACTGTATTTGCATATTTTGGGATCATGACTGCCATTTGCAAAATTTTGACCACCCGTATAACCAAAAAACTTGGCGATCACTCATTCCATCAGGGCAGGTTTCGACATTTTGAAACGATCCATCAGACATTTAGAAAGGCACAAATATGAAACGAGAAGATCATTTTTATTCCGCTTAAAACATTGACTTGAAAAACAAAAACAAAAAAGAAATTTTCTCTCTTTTTCTCCTGTCAGTTGTTTTTCTGTTTAATTTGCAAAAAGAGGATGCGGCTGAGGCTTTGCCAGATTCGAAGGCAGGAGCCGGGAGGAGGCGGCGGCGGCGGGAAACGGAGCAGATTATTATTTTTTATGCATTTGGCATTCCCGCATTTTGATTTTTTTTCCCTGCTCAAAAACAAAAAAAATATATATATATTTCCTGTCGTAAAGTAGATTTGAATAAGCTGGGGTTTTCACTTATAAAATTTGCTTCTCTCATCCGGTCTTAAATCCTTCAAAAATCAGGCCGAGCTTTTACGGGAGGGAAAAGTCGGGAAAACTTTATTTTCACATGAATACAAGTGTCCCTTTAGACATAGACAAGATCCGGGTGTAAGAGTTGCCGG